>JAMKCF010000017.1:1170000-1770000 GCA_023634235.1 Pisaster brevispinus
TTGGCTGCTTTGGAGATTGATTCGCCCAATTGAGTGCCGGATGTCACGGGCTAGGCATGACGTAGGCTTTGTTGAAAACCTTATTTGCTTCGATGCCGTTTTGTCATCGAGGGTTAGGGAGAACATATGGTCGTGGTGGCCGGTTAAATGTTTTCTCTGTGCAGAAGCTTTTGAAATTAGCAAAGTTATACATCGCATGATTGTTTGCTATTTTAATAAAGAATTGTTTTTCTGAATTCATAACCCCCAACATTCATCTTGTGGCAAGAGAGTAACTGTCATAAACATAAAGAGAAAACAAGTTTTACAAATTACTTTCTAATCCATAGACATTTATTAGTATTTTATTCCTGGTATTATCATAATAATTATTTTGAACTTTTGTTTTACTTATTTATTTGCTTATTTATTTATTGTGTGTGTGTGTATATATATAACTTTGTTATTATTTATTTATATATTATTGTTATAATTATTATTATTTTAGTATTATCATTTTTATTTATTTTTTTATTTTATTTTTGGGGAGGGATTTGGTGGGTTTCTGTTTTTCGAGCGTGCCTTTATAATGTTTGTAACCTGCCATTGTGACAATTTGAATCCGTCAAATTGTTAGTCAAGTTTACGTAGACAGTTTATCCAGCATGCCACAACCGTCTTTTAATTGCAATGAGTTCGCGGTCACTTGATTTTTATTTTAAATTTGAAGAAAAAAACACAAATGTTGTTATTTAAACCGAAGCACTACTTACTATTATCTAGCTACCAGTGAAGCAGAACACGACACAACAAACGTACTCAATTATGATCACTGATATATTTTCACTGCTTCCATTTGGTCTCTGTTTTGGAAGGACAACAATAACCTTTTTTGTTTTCCCTAAAAATACCAACATAAGTAATTTAATTCAAGTTTATGGTGAACATTGACCAGAACGGGATGCAACATCCGGATTAACAGTCCGGCGCATCACGACGGCAGAGCTTCGAAGCAATCCAGATTGAGATCTACATCCCTGCCGTCAGTTAGCGGTCTCCCTATTTTGTTAATATCTTTGTTCAGTGGTGACAGTCAACCTGTCACTGCCGTATAGCCAGGGATCAAACCCAAGTTAGCGATGCAACTTGAGAAGCAGCAGTACAGATCTTTGTTCAACCCCGAAAATACTAAAAGTAATTCCTTTTTAGATAAAAGGTAGGCTAAATCGATGATTAGGATGTTGTTGTTGTTGTTGTTGTTTTTTTTTTAATATATATATTTTTGCACACGAGTCTACTCCCTCCGTACCCATTATCAATGGACTTGTTTTTCCTGACATGCTTCCTTGCCAAACCTCGCCTTGTAATTGAATAAAACTTACAATCATTTGACTTTGAAGATTCTGGTAAACAGACCGGGTAATTATTGCCCAAGTTTCGCCTGCACTACTTACCTTACTACACTTATAGCAAGCACCCCTGGGGTTACACCTAATACCTCCACTGCATGGTTTATTATTAACTAGGACTCCCTCTCTTCTTCTTTTTCCTATTTTATATTATACCTATATATCCAGTGGACAGGACCTCGCATTAGGGACAGGTGGACACACCAAAATCGATGATTTCCCCCCCAAGTAAGCATTTAGCAATCTCGGCCTAGGTCAGTCGAAGGATCGCGAGAATATGCGAGACGATTGTTACTCGTTTTTGCAGATTTATCTCCAGGGTCATTGTCGTGCATGCGAAACCACAAGTCCAGAGCTTCGCCGTTTACCCCCTTCTCCAACTCTGCGTGACCTCCCCGTGACCTTTCAATCCCCCCCATCCCTCACCGTTAACATTAAGGGGTCCTTAGTTAGCATGGCCAGACACTTTCTAATTTCACCGGCGATACGGTTGTTGAAGACGACTGGACAAGTCTGATAGGTTGAGATGAGCTGTGGACAGATGTAGCACAGGTCCTGGTCGGATTCCCAACCCGGACAATAGCTTCATCCCACACCTTGGGGTGGGGGGGGGGGGGGGGGGAGAGATCTTGCCTAAAGGTGTGGCACTTCGACGTAGCCAAAACTTGACATGTTGCTGTACATCGGGTACGAATCCACGTAAATGGGAGAGTAAATCGGCGCGAGACTTGCGTAAATGTATACGAAATGCACAGCTAAAATATGGTAATTAACCATAATTTCAAAGTTAAGAAGTAGTCACCATAATGTTACTATTTAGTCTACTTCCTCAATATTTTGTCTGTTTTCAAAGGTACACAAAATGTATTAGCCTGAAACAGTAAAAAATTAATCTGATAAATTACGGGTCTAAATGGCAAAGCAACATGCTTGCCCTTGCAAATGTCCCCCCCCCCTTCTATATGTGAACAAAGCCAACCTACACTACGGAAATCTGACAGCTCTGGGAGTCTATCTGGTCAAATAATGTTACCAAATGTCACATTATTTAACCATTTTAAAGGCAATAACTCTTGTTTTTAATGTCTTTAAATACATCACAGCTTGAGAGATGCAGATTTTGAAAGTGGTAGCCGAGTTCATGAGCGATTAACACAAGACAAGTTTTCAAATTCCATTTTTCTTTTAAAGATGGTTAAGAAATGTACCACGATGCTAACTTGTGAACACACTAACAAATAAACAAATAACAAATACACAATAAATAAAAACAACAAACACAAAAAGTGCACACTTCCTTGCGGATCTTGAAAAAAATACATATCGACCTTTCCCCCCAAAACGTCTTTCAGTTTGATACAAGTACGTGGATTTTATTAAGAGATCGTAAGAGAGAAATACACGGTTTGGGGTTTTGTAAAAAACAAATATGGGTTGGGGTGTTTGTTTGTTTATTGGGGTGTTTTTTAGTTCGTTTATGTAATGTATTTGTTGACAACTTTGAAGTTAACATCAACTGATAACGTTAATATAACTCCTTGTTATCATCTATCGTTATTAAATAAAAAACAAATCTTTACCAGTCGGACCAGAGAGCAAGGTCGGATATACTCAGTGTATTGCATCGGTACACAGTCATAAATCGTTTGACAAGATAACATTTGTTGCTCGTTTTCTATTTGTATTGATTTCTTTGTATCTGTGGATGATCTACCGTTGCTTTAAACTAACATTAATGTGATTGTAGGAAGTGAATGTTCTAGTGTAGGTGGAAGTGGGTGTGTGTTCACTTTCCATCTCAGCATCTATTGGGAATACACATAGGACATACTTCCGGGCAGTTTCAACAGCAGGGACACAAACCGGTTGATTAACCCGTAATTTAAAATGTTCCTTTCCCACGTTCTTTCTGCCCAAAGCAATTGGAATAAAACGTTAGTTGTTACATGTTGTTATGAAGCAACGTTTGCTGAGCTGTGTGCCTAATGCCAGCTTGACGTTGTGGCGATGGTGTGCACTTTTACTCAAATCTGACCGGCACCGCAGATCATTCAATCCGAAGACCGCGTCAAGATTCGACAAAGTGTCAGTCCGAAATGACTACCTTACCCTCACCCTGTAACCCCAGTCCCCCGTCCCACCTATAACACCTGTCCATTTAATTGATCGGTTGACCAAATGCTACCCCCCCCCCCCCCTCCACGCTAAGGGGGAAACAGGTAATGTAACCGCAGGGAGGAAGGAGGACAGTAACTAATTGAGTAAGCTGGAAGTGTGCAGCATGTGCACACCGTCGATATTAGATTGTCAGTTTTGCATTGTTTTATTGCAAGAATATCATACGTTCGTCATGCATGAAATTTCATTTTGTAAACTGCCCGCTGATGCAACGACGATGGAGGAGATTTCAAATAATATTCCCACGATCAAACCTTGACAAAAACACTTCCAATGTTTCTTTCTGATTAGGGGTAAACAATAAATGAATGTACTTGGATTGGTATGATTCTGACCTTTTAACACATTTTAAACAACAACTTGAAACAAACAATGGGTTGAACATTGAGTAGAGTGGGATTTGAACCTAAGACCTCAAGATTACAATCCAGCGCTTTACCAATTGAGCTATTTAGCCCTATGTTGGCGTCTACCTATTTTGTCAATGTCTATGTTTGGGGTGCCAGTCAGAAACCATTCAACCTGTAACTGTCGTGTCGCCAGAGATCACACCCAAGTTTACGATACAACCTTATGGGAGGAGAGTGATGAAACTTTTCCTCTGCTCTCTTTTTATGAAAGCTGACATTTTACCACCTTGGTATACCAGTACAATATTTCGTCGAAAGTGCTTGTCAAAACTAACGCTATATGTACTGGGAAATTCTCCCTCACCATTGGCTCGTTTTGTCAATTTATTTCTTTATTTTTATTTATTTTTTTCAATTTTGTTGTTGTTGTTTTTTTACAAAGTGTCAACCTGAAAATTTTGAATAGTGCGTGGTGTGTGTTTCTTGAAAACTACCGAATGAAAATGGCTTTCTCTTCCGGAAATAAAGATGTATAATACCTCAAATGTATTACCGTCCAAAGATCCGTTTCTGATTCGATTTTACTATTGGACTTGAAGATTAGTTTGAAAAGCGTAAGCGCAGCCAGCGAGATGTCCCCATCAAATCTTAAATACCAGAACTATTCTTTGGCTAAGGGGAATATTTCAGATGGTACTTTGCACCAAAATACCTAAATAATAAACATGATATTGGTATTACCAAATTGTTGCATCGCGTTAGTATTAATATGGTGATATCACAATATGGTTTACCATAATAACTATATTATGTTACGTCTTCCTTTTATCCCTTCCTGACTCCACCCCTTCTTCCTTCCCCAGCCTCTTTCTATACCTCCCTTTCCTAACCCTTACCCTTTCACCTAACTCTACTGTGTGCTAGACTGCTCGGTTTATTTTTTTTCGGATTTTTGTCTTTAGCTCAAACTTGTTGTGGTTTACACAAGGACATTTAAATTGTTATATGTTAGTATTTACATGTAACTTTTTAAACTGATCGTGTCTGGGTACTTACTGTCGACCACTGTTATGGTTTTAAACATATAAAAACAAAATAATAATAACAAAATATGAACAACATTTTTAGGAATAGTTTTTGGGGTCAAACTACCTTTGATCCATTTATCAAATACCAGAACTTTCTTCTAACTGCAAGTGATGGAACTTTGTACAAATATACCTCACTGGAATGTTGTTAGTTTTGCCAAATTATTCAAGCTTTATCATTTATGAGTACATTCAAAGAAACAGTCTTTAAAAACACACAATGGAAACATATAGCAAATACTGGAATGTTCAGATTCGCTTGCCTGGCCTATCGGAGGAATTAGATCAACTTATTTAAGACAATTTAATCTTTCTTATTCCGACTTTAAAATTCTACAACGTATTTTCTGATACTTAGTAATAAGAGCCTTTTCAAGGTGAATACGGGTTTTTTATCTTTAAATTTAGAACCGACACTGGAGGGACAAAAATGGTCAGGCCCTTTTTGATATGATGAGATTCAGTAGTCGTTATTTCTAATAAAACACAGGGAATATGACAGAGATGGTTGCGGAAAGGGGAAAAAAAACAAAACAACAACAACAACAGCAGCAGCAGCAGCAACAACAATAACTACAACAACAACGCAGTATTTATATGTTTCTTTTGAATTATAACAAATAATATATGTAATATGCCTAAATTCAGGGAATTTTTTAAACTGTCTTTTCAGCCCTTTACCAGTCTTAAAACTTACACCAGCTCAAAGAACCAGCGTGGTGTCCAAATCTGAACTACGATCATTTTTACATGCAACGATTGCAAGTCATGCGCGCTTTCTAATGTAACTGCGTATCGCATAATGTTATAAACTATACAGCAGTTTTACCACTAAATACGCAAACATTTGAAACTGTCTCCACTCTTTCTCTCTTTATTTATTTATTTTGGTCCAACTCCGGGCGAGCCAACAGTCCTTTAACAAAAAACAAAATAGCAAAAAATATACAAACTATGTTGTTTGTTTTGATGTTATAACGAGACATGATAACAATATTTAAGTAAGGGTGTTAACTTCTTCTGTTACACCAGTTTACCTGTTTATGTGTGTTATGTTGTCATTTAGCCTTCGAGAAAGACTCTGCTAGGGTCGAAACGTCAGGCCACTTACTATTTTGTTTGCACAATTATACCATAGTTCCTCTCGGTTGGTAAGCAGTTTGCAACATCAAATTCTTGAATTTTCCAGGGTCGAAACTTCAGGCCATTAATTTTGTGTGTGTGTTTTTTTATTTATTATTTATTTATTATTTATAAACAATATATATTGTTATATTTTTTAAGAGTCAAAAGTTAAGCAAACCGCTCTCTTAGCTTCTTCTAGATAAATAATCTTTGGGGGAAATTGTCCACCTCTCTTCAATGCTGTACACTGTCTGGAGGCACCAATCACACAAAATTCCTATTTAGCACGTTCGTCAACATCTCAGTCCCTCCTACATCTCGCTCCAGCATCGCAGTGCTTTATTTCTATTTCCGACTCTGCTGAAAATCCCAATATAAATTGTGACATTTCAACAACAAACACACACAAAAAATTCCTTATAAGATTTCATGCAACAGGACTTCAATTTCATCGAAATCTCTTTTGATGCATAAGAGAAACCTCTCTGAACGATCACTCAAGGCGCAGTTTCCGAAGAACTGACAAAATACGACTACACATTGCGTAAGGCTGTGAAGGGGCCTTGCGCCGCGGAACACGGGGTGGTGGATCGCAGTGGGACCCGAGCCCACGGGCCCCAGGAACCAGTCCCAAACAACGCTCGTCACTCCTGTATGCTTCATTGGCTGCAGAAATCTATATTTCCGACGGGTAGCCCGAAGCAGCGAAGAGGGAAACCTTGGCGACCCACCCGCGTCCAGAGTCCCCCAGGGGTAGTGTGTTGTCTGGACCGGGGCATTGCCCGCTCAGATCATCCAAGCTGATGAGAACGGTTACAAATGCTTTAAGTTTGTCTGCAAACACCTGTCTACTACGAGTATGAAGCAAATTTCTGGCTAATTGAAGTCCTTTAATATGTCGTGGAAAAAAAACACACACCGGACACTTGTGAGTGATGCAACAAATGGAATGAAAATAGCAATGTTGTCTTTGGGGGTGATTTTCAAATATTTTCAAATTGTACCTTCGAGCTCGAATACACTTATACAGAAAAAAGTCATTTGGTACGCTCATTTACAAAGAAGAATGCGCGCAATGAATACAACTCAAATCCATGGAAATTTTTTCAGCTCAATTAATCCAAAGTATTCACTCCGACAAGTGTCAGAGGTCATGTAGGATTCTGTTGACTGTTGCAGGTTGAGGTTCAACGAACGTTACTTAAAAATTTTGACTTGCAAACTTTTTTTAGGTGTTCGTGCAATACGTTGCACAAACACCTATTGCTTTTTATTTATTTATTATTTTATTTTATTTTTTGCTGGCAGCTCAAATAGAAGAAGAAAACTAATGTTCGTGCTTCCCACCATCTGATTTTTCATTTAAAAATATTCAGATTATTCTTTTTCAGTCAAATAAACTTTGCTGTGTTTACCTCGACGGAGTAGGGGCCTATGTTATCTACTTGTACCAAGTATTTTGCGATAATTTGTGAGTAATTGCTCTCAAACCATACGAAAAAATAAGACATCTTCTAGAAAACATAACTCGGTTACACCCCCCCCCCCAATTTGAAAAACATTCACATCCCCAAAAATATGTACAAATAGTTCACTGTCTCATTCATTTAATTTCATTTCATGAAAGCTTAGCCATAAATCAATTTCATAAAACATTAACACACACAAAAAGCACCGCAAAAACTCGGATGACACAAAATGTTAAATAAAATAAAACAAACAAGCTTATTGTTACCGGGTTATTCTCCTGATGCTATAGTGTTTTTAACAAACACACGTTTTAAAAACATGACAAGATTGGATTCTTACTTTCAAGTAATCTGTAAAAAAAAAAAAAGAATGAGAAAACTGTAAAGAATACTAGTCAGCATTTATACTGCCAGAGTTAAATTCTGACGGGGAAAAATATGATGGGAAACCTATGAAAGTTAATGAAAATTATGAAAAGTAGGGAAAATCACCTTCTTTGGGTAAGGTAAAATATTAGTCATGAAATATGAAGCTTTGAGTACGATTATGATTCATATTGTGTTTTATTGTAGTTGTGTTAAAAACTGAATAATCCACAACAGCTAAGTCTAATTGTGATTTCGAAGGAGTAAACGATTGTCTGATTCGAAAACGAATTGCTACCAATGCCTCGTCATTTCTTGTTCTGAGCCAACTGTACTAGTTTTAGTTTAATAAGATTGTTACCAAATGTTTTTATTAGATCGTAGATCTTGGTCATCGTTCCCTCGAACGTCAGTCTGTTTAGTCGAAATATTCCACTGTAAATCCTTGCTGTTTATTATATTATGAAAAAAAAAAAAACTTTCAGAAATAAATTGGGGCAGTTCCAGAAATGATTTAAACAAACACCAGGCTGTAAGTATTGCTCGCACAATGTATTCTTTTAAATGTATTGGTAAGGATTTAAAAAAACAAAACAATTGTTTGATTTAAGTCTGAAAGCTTACTCCTTATGGGAGTCATATCTAGAATCTTGATTTTTTTTTTCTTCTGTGAAATATTTCCCTCTGAAATGAAGTCATAATATTCGAGAAAACTGCGTCTGAAAACCTAAAAATTCACAACAGCTGATATCGGTTATTGAAACCAAAATTGATTGTTCACATGCTGAAAATGTTGCGTGTTTTTTCACTATTTTCTCCTGATTGACACAACGGATTGAGCCCAGATTTTTACAGGTTTGTTATTTCATGTAAAGGGTTGATCACAAAAAAACATGAACACTGTCTGCGACTATATTGTCAGCTCTACCAATCTTGTATTATATCTTTCAAAATAGTGTTGTGTTTTCAAATTACAATTCTAAACATGATATGAATCTTAATATATATGAAATGCAATCATTAAATTGAAAACTTAATTGAAGTTTTTTCCTTTTTTTCAAACAAATTCCCCCTGAGAACAAAGTTGACAAGAAATCAGACAGCATGTAAATCAGCAGTTTGGCTGTTTAACGCATATCTGTATTCACAAAGAAAATTGACGCCAGAAGGTGGGAAGAAGTAATGTTTATAATTATTGTTTGTCTTGTACACCTCATCCATAATTTATCTAACTCTGTCAGTTCAGGACTGACCAGTTCGTGACCGAAGTCCACAGACATTTGTCCCCCAGACGTCCTCGGCGGAAGTTAGGGCGGTATCTCGCAGGAGGGGTAATTTGTCCATCAACGGTTGGCTGTTGCTGACCAGAGGGTCGACGACGCTGATGTAACCGCGCCCAAAATGACAGCAACCGCTCCAGCCTCCGTTCGCAACATCTTTATGATTGTTTTGCGACAGCATAGTCGATGCAAATCAATACAACCAAGCGTTATTGGGTGTCGTGGTGTATCAGTAACCACTATGACTGAACGTTTTAAAGTTATTTTCATAATTTTACAGAAATATACCAAAGTAATGTTTCTGTCTTTTTGCTAATGTGATGTGTCCAGGGATTAATGTTAGACGATATCAACTTTGACATGTTAGTATTAATAATGCTATATTTTGTTTACTCAAAAAAAGTGTACATATTTAACAAATATTCATACATCAAATATAACTTTATCACAGGCTGGCGCGGTATCTTGTTTTTCTTGCATTTCAATCAATGTGACCCAACCGAGGCTGAAAGCTAAGGAAGGGTAGTCTGGCCCTTATTTTATTTTGGGGAAACGGTAGTAATAACATGCTGTTGCGTATACAGGGAACACAACAATCATGGCGACGGCGCGATGACGCAATCGGATCGGTCGCCGTCTTTTCTTTACAGAAACAAAATGCAAAGACTGCAACGAAATAAGGTTTATCCTCGAAAAGCTGGCAACTTTTGTCGATTGGAAACCGATTCCGCTCATACATGCCCGCTGTTAAGTTAGGTAACGTTGACAGCAACTTAAATGTATTATAACTATTATCATTTTTAAGACTTTAAACATTCAATTCAAATGTAACCCCGTGGGTCAAAATAGGGTCAAGGATGGCGGATGACGTTAATTGTTTTGTATAAACATTTAAGTTAGAACCGTAATAAGTCAGGCTATGGGAGAATGGTCTACAACCATTCAAACAGTGACGTCAGAGCCAAACAACGCCCAGACTATCCCAGGTCCTTTTCTCGAGACATTTTCTGAAGGGCAAAGGTGGGCTAACGGACCTCTCTGACGGAAAAAGGGGTGGATAACGGACCACTGAATTTGTATTCGCACTTTTTGTAGTTCTAAGTTTGGTATTTCAATTTGAAATAGATTTTTTTGCAAAAAGCATTTAGGAATATGTTGATAGAGTTGGATAGCCATCAACTTAATTCCATTAAATTCAAATCCATAATAAAGTAATTCCAATGTCGAAAATTCCTGAGTGTTAAACACAGCTCACGTTAACAAACACAAAATTGTGCACCTAGCAGTATCAAATAATTGATTCCAATATTCTTTTTGTTATTACACCCAGACAGAATAGAGAGAAGGGGGAAAAAATCCCACGAACAATGATTCATTATCAAGCCCAGCACTTCCACGTCTCGCCTGTCATTCATTCTGTCCCTCATATACATGTTTGTGACCACCTTGATAGAAGGCTACAACCCCCCCCCCCCCCCGCCGCCACTCGCTCCTTGCTTTCACCGTCTTCTCGGTTCCTACTTCTACCTCTCTCTCTATAACGAGCCATCATCACCCCCTACAACCTCGGTCCATCGGTGCGAGCTGTCAACTCAACCCCTCCAAGGAACGTTTCCTCCTGATGCACCCACAACGACTATTTATAAACCTGGGCACACACATGACTTATTTAATGATTCATCTGGTGCGGTTTGCAGATTAATATTTGGCTAGTTAATACAGGAACAGAACCACCTAACCCGAGTGAAAGATACTGAATTTCAATACGGCAATAACTAGAACGTGTTATTAAAGCTGACTAGTTGGGTTAAACTGACCGGTGTCCAAACCGAGTTTAATTATCTAATCTATCTAGTGCAGTTTGCAAGACCGTAATATTTTGCGACTTTACACATGATCACAACCACTTAACCTGAGTTAGAAGATACTGAATTCCAAATACAGCAATAACTAGATTATGTTATTAAAGTTGACTAGTTTTATTGAACTGACCGATTGCTATGCCGAGTTTAACTATCTGATTTATCTAGTGCGTTTTGCGAGACCGTGACTTTTTGCCAGTTTATTCATGAACAGAACCACTGGTTAGGGCCTAACCTTAGAAAATACTTGATTAATAGGTCGTGACTAAAGCGGGTTGCTGAAATTTGATCAGTTTGATTAAAAAATTAAACTAACAGAAGTTTTTGTTTCTAGACCACGTTTAATTATTTAATTTACTTATTTAATTATTTATCTATTGTGATTTGAAAACTAATATTAATTTATACAACAACGTTACCGTTTTACCTGAGTAGAAGAAAATTTGTTTTAAAACACGTTCATAACTAGAATGGCATGCTTAAAGTTGACTGGTTTTTATTAAACTTTAACCTTTATGTTAACATAGTTTGATAATTTAATTTGTCTGGTTTGTAGATTAATCATGTACTTGACAAGTTGTTATTTTGTTATGAAAGGTAACCAACTAACACGAGTAGAAGAAAGTGGATCTGAAATACGGCTCTTTCTAGAACCGGTTGATTCAATTTGACTGGTTTATTAAACTTGACCGATTTAAGTATATACGAGACATGACTATAATCGTTTATTAAGTTATGTGTAGTTTGACGAATTAAAATTTGCAAGTTTGTTAACACAAACATAACCCTTTGATAAGAAACTGAATCCATGTACGGTTCTATAAAATAGATGCTGCTAAAGGTTGGTTTAAATAAACTGATTTTTATAAACATGGATTAATCAACTAATAAATATAACAGTTTACCCGACAGTTCTATGAATGGTTTATTAGATACAATGTTGGTTATAAACGTTTACCATTTATTACCACTGGTAGTCAGTCAAACTGTAATAATACAAGAACGGTTTACTTGCGGCTATTTAAGTAAACACGTAAATTTTTGTGTCAAAAATTATTGTCATACGTGATAGTATCAATTTGGCAAAAGAAAACAATAGCATTATTTTGGGTTGGGTGACAATTTTGTCACACATTGGAGTAACTCATGACAGTAATGTTCCCAAGGATACTAGCAGTTTCAAATTTATAAAAGTTGGGCTTTAAACTTAGACGACAACGACGACGACGACGACGACGACGACGACGACGACGACGACAACAACAACGACGACGACGACAACAACAACAACAACAACAACAACACCACCAACAACAACAACAACAATAACAACAATTATTGTTACCAACCATGCAAATGCCTGCAATAACAATCTATGAAGGCTTTTGGTTGCTAATTGTTTTTAACAATATTACACAACAAAGTTACAGCTGAGAGGGATGCAGTTTGTTGACGTTTGTTTTGCAATTGTTTATCGAATGTATAGCAGCCGAAATATGCGATGGACATTGTTTTTATATTTTAAAACAATTTTAAAATAATTAAGTATTAACTAAACTCCTACGGGTATCGCAGGAAGACGGGGTGGCTCTGGAAAATATCCGTTTTGGTTTGTTGTCAACGTTTCGACTGGTGTGCCCTAGCCGACGTAAATATCTGTCACCAGCCTTGCAAAGCCCTCAAATCCCACTAAAGAAAATAAAGTATCAGATGCACGCATGAGAACGTGATGTCGGGTGAAGAGAGTAACTACATTTTGCCTGTGATATAATGGAACCTTGCCAACAACATTGTCAATGCAAAAAGAAAATATGTATTTGTTTGAACTAAATCAACTGGACGCGTGTGTACTTCGCTGATAAGATCACTTGAAAGATTGAAGAGTTAGGAATAGTTTGTATTTATAAAAAGACAATAGAGTGACTCGTCTTTCAAAGCTGCCCACCTATGGAGGCTTTGATTAGCACCGATGTCAATAAGTCTGCATCGTCTGTGATATTACAAGGAGACACTTAAGACGTGGCATGACGTTCTCCTCGCCGAGCTCTTGAGGATGCGAGGAAGCAACACCAATCCCTTCGCTTGCACTCTCAGTTACATCCAGGCCCACTCATCTATCTATCCCCAAACCACCACACCCTAGACGAGCCAGTCTCAATCAGAGGAGCACGGAACTAGACTGTATGTGTGTTCCCCGTATCTCATATCATGCATACGTCCCAAAGGAGACATCCCATATACACCACTAGTGTGCCTAGATTTTAGTAGTCACTTGACCCTGTTACTGAAGGAAAATCCATTCCGATGATAAAACGGGACGCAGTGAGGTTGGTGTGTGCGAGTGTGTGTGGTTGAGACAGGTAAAAAACTAACGACGAACTTGGTATTCTCGTGTGAGTTATAAAGTATGGTTTAAACTAACCGAGCTATCTACCTCGGACGTGCTTGGCTGTATGGACGTTCGGGCAAACTAGTCTAACCTGCGGGGGGTTCGTTCAATTCAAAGCCCTCAAGGGGTTGACACACTGTGAGGCTGACATCCAAACGACCAACTATCGAATTGTCAAAGAAGCTATTGGGTTATCATTAGATCTAGCCCCTGTGAGTCCATACACTGTGTGGCTAAGTCATCAGACCAGGGGTGTCGTGGTATGGACACCTAGTGTTTTTCCTCCCTTATCCATCGGTGTGTGTGAGTACTGAATCTTTTAGTAGACAAACTAATATGCGCTAGTTGAGCGCGCAGGCTACTACACCATTCAGTGAATAGGGATTACTTCAACCTAATAACATACGCAGTGTCTGTGTGTCTCTCTCTCTCCTCTAGTGTCCGTGTTTTCCCTAGTTCTGCAGACCGCCTCAGTTCGTCTCAAGCCGGGCGTGTTTTAACTGCCTTGTACATCGCGCGTGTGCGGTTGGATTGCCTAGCGCACCACAGTCGTCACTCCCTATACACACAGCGACTGAGTGGCTTGACCGGCAGAAAGCGACTCTGGCATTGACTAGCGGGTATAGCCCTCTCGTTACACCGGCGGTCCCGTCGAAATCATCACCGTTTTTAACCAGGTAGGTTCGCCTCGACCGAGTCTCCTAATTAAGACACGCTGCCGAGTAGTTTATTTATCATAGTATTTTTGTGTTTTGTTTACGGATTTGTGTTTTCTTTTCTTGATTTTTCCCCCTTCCCTTGTAATGCGGTTGGCCTTGTTGGAACGGTCTCAGTGCAGTCGGTCAGTGTTGCTGTACCGTTGTATTGAGATCAACCAATCATGCATAGGTGTGACATTGGCCCTAATCGGTAAACCAAAACATTGATCGCTTTCAATTGCAATTGACCTTCAAATGTTCCATTCTTCAAACTGACTAATGAGGGTTTTTCCAAGTTGTTACAGCTAAGCTCATGTTTTCGTACATGTTCAGCGTGTCCACTGACTATGTACACAGCAATTTGGCATTTGACTTTTAACCTGTTTGGTTTTTGGCGAACCTACTGCATCAACTGACTCAAATAATTGTGTAGGATATGACTTGATTAAAGAACAACATACTCCCTCATGAGATTTTCTTATTCTCCCATGTGTGCTTTTCATGCTTGTAGTTTCGCCAAGTAGGCGGTAGCTGTCGAGTACCGGCGCTCTTCGCACTGGCCGTGTCGACGCGTCGTCCTGCTTGACTAACAACTTTACATCGGACGCGTCAATTTCACCAAGTCTAGTTACGCCGTCGCCGGTTTGATTTCTCTTTAAAAGATCGGCTTTCTTCTCCTCTGACGAGATTTGTGTCTCCTTTTACCGAGTTTTCGTCTTCTATTCTTCGCATCTTAAAGGAGCCACATCTCATGACCGACATGTCGTTTCTTGCTTTGGATTCCAACAGCTGGCAGGTAGGTTGAAATTCATTTTGTATTTATTTTTATTAAATCAAATCTCTAATAATTTTGAATATCGTGTGCTATCATGGATGGATCGCCAGTAAAGTGGTAATTTATGTTATTTGTGGAACTTTTGATGGTAATATTGTCCTGGAAACCTGGTTGGATGTACACATTAAGGACAACTCATCGTCCGATACATCATTAGATGTAAAGTTCATCATGGCTGACCTTATCCATCTTCGATCACATCCAACTTACTCCTGAAACATCCACCAAAAATGCAACACCAATGGAAGTGTTCCAAAGGCATGTTGTACATCAGAAAAAACCTCTCTTTGAAATCTGAAAATGATGTCCATTTACTGTTTTGATTGTCGGGTTTTCTACGGTAGAGTTTTACTACACACCGGTAATTCATGTCAATAAACCAAATGGGTTTAATTTGCAGCCAATCGTTCGCAAACGGTGCACACACAAAGTGGGTCAGCTAATTACCCGTCTTTTCAACCCCACAATAGCCCAGTTGGGTGGTTCCTGGGTGTTTCGGATGTTTTAAGGTTTCTGTTGTTCCTCTCTAAGTCACCCCCTTCCGGATAAAAGCCCCCATTTGTACCCGAAATGAGCACGGTGCTTGTTCCGCTAAGTGGGTGTACAAAGCTCGCCTTGCAGCAGTTGTTCAGTACTGGTGTTTACCTGATTGCAAAACACATACACAATTTGGGATCATTTCTACTATCCTCTCTACCTCACTGTCTGATAAACAGGGTTGGTTCTCTCTCCATCACTCTGCGTTTATCACCATCTGACCACATCAGCGTGTACTGATTTGCATCAACCCATTCTTCATGGGCCGTCGTGACAAATGTTTTGATTTTATCACGAAATGAATACACATAGTCACGTTTCATGTCATAATAGGAAACGCAAACCATTAGCTTTGTAATCGTCTAATCCAGGCGAAATTCATCGCAGCATTTGCATAAAATATACAAACAAATATACACATAAGTATCTAACAATTCTGCGATTTCGGAAGTAAACAAACACATCATGCAAACGCTGGCAGTAATTCAATGACACAGACTTCTTCCTCATCCAATTAGAAGGGAAAAAATGATCGTGGAGGACATACAACATACTTCTAAAGGAATATCTAAGTAAGAGAAGGTAAAAGCATCTCTTGCAGAGCTGCACTTAAGAGCGAGATCGCATCAGTCAAGATTTATCCAAGGAGATTCATGTGAACCTTAACACGAGAAATGGATTTTCCAAGTGTCGTAACCACCCTCTTCGTCTGTACATCTAACGCCGTGTTAACCTCATGTTTCCCCCATGTACTCTCTCCCTGTCTTCCCCATAATATCCCCAAACTCCTCAGCGATGATCTCATTATTGTGAATACATCTTATTAGGGACTTACTCCTTGGCTCTTATGGAGAGAAGCAGGAAAAAGGGGTTAAAAATATGTCCCTGAAGATGTTAAGACGGAGGTCAGAGCAGAGTTCATGCTTAGAATCTGTCACCATATTATCTTGTTTATTCTTTGCATCTGACTAGTATTTAGGAAAAAAATTAGGTGAGCATTTGTTTTCCAATTAAACCTTACAACAAGATGTGCCTTTCGTTTCAACCACCTTGCATTCAAATCTCACCCAAACCATTCCGCGATTTGTTTCAATATCAGCGTTCTTCTATGAACTCAAAGTTCAAATGATTACGTCATTCCTCCAATCGTTTATTTTGTCTCATCGGTTTTTGGAAGTGGTACCGTTCACCTTGATAAGTCTAGCCTTCGAGTCTTGACAATGCAGGAATTGTTAGCAGAGGTCATGTTGTGAGGTATCGGGGTTGTTGGGAATCTCAGTTAAATGAATCCCCAAACAAACAAACAAACAAACACCCCAACAAACAAACAAACAAATAGATAAATAAATAAATAAGTAACTAACTAACTAAATAAATAAATGAATGAATAAATAAATAAATAAATAATAAATAAATAACTGTGTCAACAAATAATGAAATAAGTAAATAAATAAGAGTAAGTACAGTTTAACGCAAAAAGACGAACATTAAACTCTTAATAATAACAACAATAACAAACTTTGCTCCAGTCTGAAGCCCAAACTCTTCATACGTTATATTTAGTTTAAAAACCATGGACATAAAAGAAAACAATGTCGGTACCCTTCTAGGTCAGTTTTGGGTCATTCATTATGTCTTCATTCATGATATTATTAATGTTATCTCCTTATGAATCTGAGTCACAAAACATTCCTTCACTTTCTTAAAAGATGAAGTTAGGCAGGGTGTACCCTTGGTAATTACTCCACAAGTTAATGACCATAAAAAACTTACTTGGTCAAGAGCTGGAGAGCTGTTGATATTATAAAACATTGTAAGAAACGACCCCCTTTGAAGTGATGTAGTTTTAGAGAAAGAGGTGATTTTTCACCCAAAATACTGAATCTGAGAAAGGCTTCAGGCATGAAGCCATTTTCAGGCATCTGAAAGCACATAATGTTATGCAACGAGGGTGTTTTTTTTTTCATTATTTTCTTGCAACTTCGATTTGTTATGTTATGCATATGTTGGGATACACCAAGTGAGAACACTGGTCTTTGACAATTATCAAAAGTATACTTATTTTTAACGTCGGTTGAAAAGGGGGTTCCTTTTCGACTCACTGCAGTTTCCATTTTGTGGTGGACATGGTCCACGTTTCCTTAGCAATGTTTTGATGAATAACATTCAACATACTACAAGGCTTCATAAATCTTTTTTAAATCAGTCTACAAGATGGCGGATATTCCGGTCGCTACCCAAATCTTATCTAAAATGTCTGTAAACAAAAACAAACTCAAAACAAGTTGTTCCTGGCCAATGACATGTCCTCATTGTATCACGTGACATAGATGCTTCCAAGGTTGGTTAAGAACACAACATGGGAGAAATTATGTTTTTGTCAAGTTTTTTGAAAGACATATTCAGATGTAATTTTAAGCAATTTTCAAAAAGTTTGAACTTTACTTAGTTAGTTTCGCTTGACATGTGTTTTTCAAATCAATCACGAACTGTAACACTGAATCCAGAATTGATTTAGGCGTAATGACAATACAGATCATTATTACAATTTTAATATTATTTGTGTCACAAATGGATGCGTTGATAATGACGTTGATACACATAAAGCGATAACACACCTATGATTGTTCAGACTAAGAGTCATGTAAATTTTCTCGTTCTACTGAACACCTCATAAAAATAACAACCATTTGTTGTTAAAAAGGAAAGTGCACTAGGTGCAGAAGGTACCACGCTGAACTGTCACATCTTTCTGCATACGTTTTGTAGCCTTATGTGTAGATTACCTGGCTTGGCCATGAAATAACGGGACGAGACTTCTAGCACAAGTTTAGAACCCATGCTACTCGCCATGTTTCCACCCGAACCTTAGTTGCTGTCCTTTGGTTTAGAATTCTGTATTTACGTAGTTCGTAATCATGAAAAGGGTAATCGTTTCCCCAACAGCAACAGCAAGCCGTAGTCCTTGCCTTGACATATCGGCCATTATTGTAAATTGTCGATACTTTACAGCTAGGTTTAGTTTCGAACAATCCATGACATGTGAGCTAAACCCCCCCCCCCCTTATAATTAAGATAACTAGTAAAACAATGTCTTGCCGATGCACCTACTTCCACAAAACATTGACTCCGTATCCAGGTAATCTTCCGGAGTCTTCTGACTCTAGTTTTGAAACGATCCAATAATTTGTGAAACGCTCAAATGTACAGTAATACACCTGTTTTGTTATTCTTTATTAGGAGAGAATTGTCTGCAGACCCCCCCCCCCCACTCGATACAGATTCTTCTTTTTCTCTCTTAAACTTTAATCATTACTGATATTTTCCGAGCATTTACTGAGGATGAAAATTAAATACAATTTTTAAAACGTGTATTTCTAAAAACAATAGTGTGCTCTTTCCGTATTACACACTAGTTTCACTCTACCCAAACATCAGTCACGACGAGATCTGGCAAGACTAAAGTAAGAGTAGGCAGGTGACATCGTACATTGACGTTGTTGCACATGGAATGTTTGTCATTTTTCATTTTAAAATAAGTTTCCAACACCCACCCATTTATAGTTTAAAAAAAAAAAAAAAAAAAAAACCCAAAACAGTATTTAGAGTTTGGACATATAGCGCAGAAGGTTTCAGAAATGTGTTAACCTTTGGTTCTGTGGTAAATCAGTGGCTTGTTTTGTTATGAATCGAACTAAAGATTTGAAGGGCGTTTATTAAGTAGAGTGTTGTCTAACAACAATTGGACATGGTCGCGAAGGTCGACTTCGTCAAATGTGCATTCAAAACACGAGATTTAGATACAGTGGTAGAAGATTGGCCTTCTCAGGTACAGGTGTCACTACAGCGATGTCCAATTCTACTTGGACAAGAAAACGGAGTTTTAAAACAAAAATTGTCCAGAGTCGAATCAAGGAAAATTTGTGACAGTTGAAGATCTCTCTCGTGGACTGAAACATATTTTATGTTTTTCTTCTAAGGGTGTTATTACACAGTAAAAATGATTGCAACTTAACGGATTGTTATGTACGGATCTCTCGAATGAACTGTGAAAATAGTTCCATGTATTTACAAGTGTTTTACTTTGTTATCAAGACATCACTACGGTTATGTTCAAATACTGAACATTTCTAACAAACTTGGTTTACGAGAGACTGTCAGCTGTCTCGGTCATAGACTAATTACTTTAGATTTCAACAACAATTCTGAAACCATGTTCAAAGCCATGCCTTGATAAAATAACATCTGTCTCGGTAAATTTGGAGACTTTAACATTTCAAAAAGGAAAATCTCTAAATAATTATCATTCAAATTTCTACCGAGTTGCCCCAACCGTGCAGTTTCCACGGCTATGTAAGGATTTTATTTTTGTATTTATTTATTATTATTATTTTTTTGTAAGTGCTTGGACAGAGGGCGACCTGCCAGCACGCCGGTGCGGGGCGGAAGAGTTACGCGGGCCCGGTCGGTCGGATGCACGTGGCACTACCGTGTCCCGGTCAAGCTCAAATTTCAGCACGTACCGGGCGAGTCGTTGAGGTTTGGAAGCCGCGTCCCGTGTCCTGTCGCTCCCGTTTCATCCAACGCTTGTTCCGTGGTATTGAATCTCACTTGTTATCAATTAATGCGCATTTTCCCACCTGCTGCGTACGTTGCTGTGTATACATATTTGTTTGGGCTTGTGTTCTCAAAGTTATGTCTGATTATTTTGATATGATATACAACAAATTTAGCTGAGATTTTTTTCTTCTTGTTGTCGAAAGCTGAAAGTGGGCACTGTTCTGGAGGACACGGTGCTGTCATTCACGCTATGGCCTATTTTAATTGGATTGCATTCAATCACTTTATTATCTACTCAAGCATGCAGTTTGTTTTGAAAATTAGTTTGTCACGCCGATTGTGTTCTTAAATTGTTTGGAAATTACTTTTCGTAAGGCTGTACAAAATTATATTATTGGGAAAACAGTTCTTTTGACGTTTGCGGTTTCTGTGCTTGAAATAATTTATCTATTCATGTAAACAACTATAGGTGGTCCAAGCAATCCGCTAGATTGGATTTAAATTCACGCGTAAAATTCCAAAAGATTATTTTGTAATTATAAATGTTGTATATACAGTTTGTATTATTTATTTACTTTATTTACTTTATTTATTCGTTTTTATTATATTCTTGTTTCGTTGTAGTGGCGGCCTTCACTCAGGAGTAATGTACAACTAAAAATGGTATTCTTAAATTTACTGTTAACTTAAAAAATCATTCTTCGTGTGTAGTTTTACAATATCAATTCAATTAAACTTGTCTCTTTTTTTTCCGATTTAAAAAGAGATTACCTTTGGGTAAGGCTGTACGATCACAACTTTATGTTATTGATTTTTGATTCATTATTAAACTGGATCGTTCTCCTTTAGACGGACAATTTAACGAGCTCGCCTAATCAAATCCACTTGGAAATTTCCAGACAAATTTGCTTTAAAACTGTTTTTTATATCGATATATATCTACATATATGCAAATTTTGGAGTACCAGCGCAAGGGTAGGGATAAACAACATATTTAAATTGCTAAGTTCTTCACTCAAAAGGTTGGTGCGTATATTCTTTTGGCAAACACCGTAGTTTCGTGTTGCAATTATCGCTTTAGCTTATAAGATTGTATTTTCCAGCGTTAGGATCGGCACAATAGTACTTGGCCTTCGCTTGTCTGTTATCTTAAAAAAGCATCACCACATCTTTCAAATAACACTATAAAAAGGGACGGTCGGTTGGGGAGACATTAATCAAAAGATCTTCAGCAAACACACGCCGGTAACTAAAATGTGTTGATGAATTGAACGATGTCATTTAGGAAATGTCACGGCAGCTATACCTGTGGAGAGATAGATAGCGAGGGAGAGAGAGAGGGTGGGAGACCGCGCTGTTCAAGCCGCCGCAGCAGCGGCGTGGTGTTGGAGTGACGGATGGCACGATCGCCGGCCCGTGACAAACCCGTCCACCGGTGAAATACTATCATTGATCAACAGCGCCAAATCACAAGCACTTAAATAGGCAGAGCAGCGGAAGCAAATTAGCTAACAAATAACCACGTTATAAGGAATGGGTTGTGTCTGTAACGCTACTGGAATCTATGGTTGAGGTTGTAGCATATGTTAGAGGGGGCCGGGTGGTTTGGGGTTGTTAGTACCGATGAATGAGAAAAACGCCCCCACAAACGCCTGAATTCCAAGATTCCGATTCAGCTGAATTGTCTCATTCTCAGCTTAATTGACCTTTTCACTCATTATTTCAACTTCTTGGTAGCTTTCACATGAATGGTCAAAATCAAAATCAACTCTTAATGAAGTCGATGTTTAAATTCTGAAATCTGTTCTAATCTTGAGTCGACCGTGTGTTTGATTTTTTTTTCTTTTCTCATTTATCTTACGGCTTCCCGCCTCCTGCCTTCCTGCCTTTGTTTTGACTTTCTGTATTAATCTGCCAAGCTAGCTTCTCCTTCTTTTTTTTTAAAATTACTTTTCCGGTTCGAATATCAACTGAATAATCTTAACATGAGGAAACTCGATATTGATGACGAGATCTACTTCATCGTCTCTGCTTCTCATTCAGTACTATTAGAGGCGGGTAAGATTTGCACAACCAAAAAGATAAAAAAATTATCGACGACTCTTTCCTTCCTGTTACAGAGCAATCACGTTTTTAGCCATGTGCATTCAGAAATGCTATCAGTGAAACGAGTCCACATTCTTTTCCACAAAATTAACCCGTGACGTACTAATTCTGAAGTTTGAATATCGCCCGTGCGCAGCTGTCACCAGTGGGCAATCTCGCACCCCAATGCGCACCCCTCTCACGGGTTGACTTTGCTCACATCCAATTCTTCATTAATTGAAATGTTGCCATTTTTGATGGACACTCCATCAGCCAAGGCAGGACCCCACACCCGCAACTGATTGTTGTGTGTTAAATGAAGCGTATATCTCTGGAAAACAAACCCAACAGTTCACAGTTCCCCAAGTGAAGTTCACTCCACCACAGTGCCCCTTGTTTCCAGCCAAGACCTTGGCTGCCTACAAAAGCCCACCACCCCATTCACCTGGTCTTGATGAGTGCAGTTGTTATTACAACCGAGGACAATACACAACGGTCAATACAAATTAGTGCCCGGTAGTTTACGAATATGAAGTTGTCAAAGTGGGCATATGCAGAAGCCATTCTTGACTGACCGCCGCTTGTTTTCTTCCACACTATATCGCTCTGTGCCGTCATTAAGGTGAAAAGAACGGCCGACTTTGAAGACCAGTCGCGGTCATACTGCTCGGATTAATATCCACTCCTCCATTGAAAAGGGAGAAAGAAAAATGTATTGTCCACTGCAGGCAAAAAATAATAAATAAAAGGTAGGGAAATGTAATCGCAGAAGTCCGGCCAAACATCAACTTGGCGATGATGTATGTAAATTCTGCCGGCCAACCGAGAGAGAGGAGGTTGGACCTCATATATAACCTTGGATAACCTTTGTCTACACTTTCGCAGGGTCAGTCCAGCCTAGGCAAGTTCAAATTCAGTAAGTTCGCTGAATGGACAGTTAAGTTCTGTGCAGCAGATCGTCGTTGTTTAACTTGAAAATCTGAAATTTTATAACAGTTGTTTTCTCCACATGAACATTTTAAAGTTTTATGTGGAGGATATCAATCGCTGAATGGAAATTTGTTTCAGCAACTGTTTGAGTAATTACATACATTATTCTGTATTTATTTAATTGATCTAAACCAAGTCCATGTACGTAAAACAAAATACTGATATCAAACGCCGACCATTACCTGAAGAGTTGGCTTTTTGTGTTAAACTGGTATTTGGAAATACTTATGATTAACCATAACTTACCAAAATAACCAATAAATACATCAATTAATTAATAAACAAGTGTACCAGATGTTAGGCTTAGCCATTATACATGCAATATATTAGTGGACCATTTCTGGAACCATTTTCAGACTGCGCTATTTTCCACTGGACTTTTTGAGATATGATGGGCACTGGTTTGGCTGTATACAGACAAATTAACCCAAACCTAAAGTGTCATGTGTCCACCATAATTGCAAAATGGCTAAGTGCATTTACTGCAATTGTTTTATAAGCAACTGATATTTTAGGCAGGTATTTCCTTGATGGGACACAAAGTTCGTGGTCTTGAGGTTTCTTGTTGTATGCTGATATATTTCTGATTCTATGACTCATTGCCTTCGATGAATGTTTTACCCACCAACATAAATCCTAAGATAAAACTAAAACAGTCAAGATATAAACATATTCTTTAATACTGTAAATCAAATTTTAAAAAGTCATTCACACTTCAGTTCACAAATGTGGTTTTTATTTATGCTTGATTTAGCTAAGTTTCATCATAAATCGTTGCATAATGTCAATAATAAATTAGGTAAACAGGTTGAACATAAGTGTATACCCTTATAAATGGTATATTCTCTACGGGTGCGGGTATTTCCATGTCTGTCAATAAATTAAGAACATGTCAACTGTTCTGAATTGAGAAGAATTTTATAAATTATAAGATATTTCCACGACATGGCCAAACCATAATGGCGGCTCCCAAGCCATGTTTATCTCAGACGACCCTTGACCCAAAACATTTGACTAAAAAAAGAAGTGTAGAAAAAAAGAGAGAGAGAGAGTGAAACTTCATTATGATAAAGCCCCTTTCGTTGTCTGGGTTGTACAATCGAGGGGTCCGCTAACCACTATGGTTGCCGGTGTGGTGCTAGCGGGCTCCGAGCGACATTCGAGAAGGGTGTTTCTGCACCGACCTACCGCCGAAACCCCGGCGCAGACAATACGTCCCTTTCAGCTCGAGTTTGGACGAGTATGGCTTTTGCCCATTCAAAAATAGTGTTATACACACTTTGCGAGCGCTTTGCGCGCAAACTGTTACAAGATTCGCTGTAGCGAATTGGAGCAAGAACTTTATGATAAGCAACGGGGGGAACCGTACTTAGAATAATCTCAAAACCACAGGTGAATCCTGTGTAAAGACCAACGACGGTTGTATTAATTCTTTCAAAACGTTTAACCCATGCGGTTTAAAGATGCGAGGGTATGATTGGTCAAACATGGCCCTCGTTCAATGGACTTCAATGGGCCTACATGTTTTGTTCTGTATCATATTTTTATAAGCGTAGAAGAAATAACATTGCTGGCTGGGTGTATGGTTTTTGCGGTCAATTCCATCCAATATGACTAATTTGGAATACAGTTTGTGTTATAAAAGGGGGAAAGGGAAAAAAGAAAGAAAAAAATCCCAAACTGCTATCACCAACAGAATCAGAGCTATAGTGCCCTGTGGTATAATGCCGTATTTCATTGGAACCCGCACGTACCTTGTATTGTCAACAAAGCGACAGTGCCAAATATGGTCATTCTTAATCTTAGCTATGCCATTCACATTCATATTACTAACTCTTGCTGGGTTGTATTTAATGACGGGATAAAGGGCCTGTATGGCCATGGTCAATGACTTTTTATGAATCGGAGGGGAAAATATTAAGGTATTGTGGGAAGGAGAGTGAACAACGGCCGATACTAATTGTACTGGGGTACACCGTACTATAGCAATGGGTCCAACGACCTGCTGCAGCGGTGCAGTCTATACCCCCTTTACCTTATGCCTCTGCATGTTGTTGCTGTTTCGTAAGAACTAGTTTAGTAACCCACAGTTTTTTTTTAAACCCTCTTGATTCCATTTCGTTGAATCTATGCTTAGGAACTCAAAGCATGAACAAGCTGCAATTTTAGTCATAATATCACAGTAATGCAGTTATTGTAATGTGTATATTGTGCTGAATTGAATGGTTTTTTAATTTGACAAGTGGGTATAAAAAGGCTAGGTCGTTTTGGTTCAGGCAAACAACTCAGCGCTGTAAGATTTTCAAACGTACCGTAACCGATGGATAGCCTTAATAATGTTGTTGATAACAAACAAACAGTTGTTATTTGTACATACGTATTTATTTAAATTTTTACAAAATTTACTCGATCAGAATTTAACTTGATGTACTGCTTGAAAATTTATTGATATTAACTATTAGCGAAAGACAAAGAAGCAAACAGTGTCGAAATGATTGCACGACATTTAGAGGTTTTTGGTGGAGTCATTTGATTCCATTTATCCTCACATGATTTTTCTTGATGCCTTTATACCTTTTCGTGACTATTTAGTTTGGATCCATGCTTACAACTATTGCGAGCAAATTCCTTTTCTATGCCAAATCCAGCAATAACGCCATCTTATTTGAAACATTTAACAAGTAAAAATTAGAATAAAAATACACTACCTTGTGTGTTTTGTGTGTGTATTTCGAACAGTAAATTCATGTCTCTAGATTTCCAAGACTACACCATACAATCGACATGTGAAAAACTGTATATACCAAGAAGAAAAAAACCCTAAAAACTCAAACAAAAACCAATTATTGTCAGGAGATTTGTGCACACTCATGTGAAACTTATTTCAATTGCAGTATAAATCGAAATAGGCAGTAGTAATTTAGTGGGGAGACTTTAAATGCCATTTCCTCTATTTTGACTGAATATTCCCAAGAGGGAAATGTTTATATGCAGGACCGAATCGGGTATGAACTTTATAAGCTGTTAGAATTAGTATTCAGATTAGAACTTTTTTTAAGGGGGTTCTTCTTTTCTAGTTTCTTTTTTCCTGTTTTCTTCTTCTTCTTCTTCTTTGTGTCCATTAATACCCAATTTACATTAATGGTATTGTGACCGTATTCGAAACCACCGTTTGAGCCTGGGCTTGGGCTGAGGCCATGTCAGCTATTTAGAAAACCTGTGGTTTCCTTACGGGGTTTCGAACGGACGAAGGGAGCCCAGGCCTGAGCCCAAGCTCGAACCCTGGTTTCGACTACGGCAAAGAAGAGGTCGGAGACAAAGGAGCAGAAGAACAATACATACGAATGTATCAAATAGTTTGTATTCATTTAGTTTTTTTTAAAGTTTTTTTGTTTATATATATTCAAAAACTAATAATAAATTATTGGGTTAGGCTCGATTTTCAACCTCAATCCCATTTGACATTTTTAGGGGTTTTCCGTCGCTTATTCTCCGAAGAGTTGCAATCTGAAATTTACAATCTTAATGACTCGCCAATGGATTCACTGACATTACCGTAATTGCTAGAGATAAAGAATTCGCCATTGATAAACAGGTTAATTCATGTCATTATGAATAATGTGTGGTGTACAAGAGTGTTTTTCATATCTATGGCAAATTGTACAGAAATGCTCCTGGCGAGATTGTATACCTGTGTTCGATGAGTCACGGAATACGAATATATGAATATAGCACGTGGTCCTTCAAAACACACGCAACTGTAAGCGCATTTAAGTTGTTTTGCAACATTGAAACAGAACACAAGACTCTGATTTTGTTGTTTTCCTCATTTCTTGTTCCTCTTAATTTGGAGAAGAGGAGACGGAGGGGGTATATTTGTTAATCCCAGCCAATTAGCTTCCCAGGTGTATGTTTGTGTTACCTTACAGTCAGACACTTCGTGGAAGAACTGCTGCATCGTTGACAGACGGGAAGATTTATGGCCGTTATACCGAAAGGACAAGAAATGTAAAACAAACTGTTTAAGAGAAGGGGGAAAATGATTGAAAAAATTGGAGGTCGGTCATTCGTGAAACATGAGAGGTTCTGAAGGTGATTTAGGAAAATGGCATTGATTGAATATCTGGAGTATTTCTCATATATCAATATCGAATGGAAAATTGTAAAAATTAATTGGGGTGGGGGTTGTTGAAATGAAGAGAAATCTGCTCATCAATCTCTCGCTGTTGAATAATGACACTGCGTGGAAGTAACGTAGAAAATGTTTTGCTGTGTAGAAGGTGAAGATTAAATTTAAAAAAAGAAATGTAAATCGTGAGTCAAGAAAAAGGCAATTTTGAAATGAGTGTAGTTGTAAACAGCAGCGAGTTAATATGTGGAAGTATGTTTTTGTAGGAAAGATTAAGAGGTGTAGGCAGGGTTAAGTCTTTGTTTGGTGTTTTGAGGGTGTGGTGTGGTAACGGGGTTACAGTGCGATGGTTTTGCTACCGCGTAAAGCATCCCGGCAGAGCTAAGCAAAGCTTACCGCGTTATGTCATGTTTTTGATGGATGAGAGTCGAGCTCCCAGTCACACCTAGTACATATTATTGGATATCACGTAGGGGGGTACATCCGTAAACCAGACCACCGGAGTCACTCCGTGTCACACCGCAAACGGCTCTTCATTTTATTGTGCGGGCTTACGAAGTGTGCTCCTCTGTGTTGAGGTGTCACCGCGTGAGAATCTTTCCCGTGAGTTAGCACCTCGAGCAAGACCGAGCAGCACGGGCCCGCAGGGCAAACGGCCCGTCGATCGGGCCGTGTTTTGCCTCCCTTTTGCTAAATCATACGCTCGGCCGGTAACGAATTTGACGTTTCTCTGACATCTTTTTGAAGCTTTTTGTTCGGAAATTAGCGCACCGTGGTGTGCCGTATATCGACATCTAGTCTCCGTTGAGATTGGCCGCTTTTCCATGCATTCAACGTGATATTTGAAAAAACCCTCTGACTCGCAATGACACGCTAAAACGTGTTTATTAAAACTTTGATAACTTGAAATGCTGTGGAAATTATTTTCCCCCGCTAGGGTTGAGCATGCTGTACGTCGTGTAAATGATAATAATAACCCTGTTCTTAATAAACTCTAATATAATTAAGCAACCGTATCAATCGCTGAAATTGCATCTGCCGGTTACCCACGCTAATTGAACATCGATAATTCTCAATCTCAATTCGCTGATTAAGGGTCGGGAATAATTGAAATTGCACTGGCACTTTCAATAGGGAAATAATTCAGCCAGGGCGAGACGAGTGGATAGTTTGGTGGCGTTGTTGTTTCGTATAGTTCCCATATCAAATTAACCTACCAACTCGCAGGCCGTGTGGTGCCTGGCTTGTCTGTAAGAAACCCCTTACATTGCGTGCGCTCATAAGAACATTCCTATTCACGCTTGAGGGTGTAGAGCCTTGCCGTATCACCAGGACGTTTCTCTCAGCTAGAGAAAGAGAGTGGAGATACTGAGAAGGGAGAAGAAGGAAAAAAAAGCACGCGATATCATGCTATATAGCTAGTGCCAAGGTAGCATGATTTATGCGTAGTTTTCACTTCTACCTTCCCCGTCAGTAATTGAGTCAAGGGAAGAGATCTTGCCGTGGAGTAAAATGACTTGATTACGGCAAACCAGGACCGAATCTCGCCGACGTTGACTCCTGGAGCAAGCCGAGAGAATCTACGGCCCGCTCAGGCTGATTTCTGACGCGCTGTTTCGCAAATAAGCACAATTTTCACCATCTATTCAAGTCCGTTTTTATTTCTCTCATTCTCTCTTTCATTTGTCCTATTCTCGTGGGCTCCTCCGAGATTTGGTATCACAAGCTGTCTATTCATAACGGCATATCTTCTTCTTGTGGCTGATGCGTCCTTGGAGACGACTATCCATGACTGTTTGCTCAGAATTCAGTACCGACTCATTCCGGTTATTAATAGAAGTCGGTTTAACCAGACACTGCCGTACCCTCTCACGTGAAATTCATCATCGCAGCGAGACAGCTCAGAACCGCGTCAATGCTAGGGTCGATAACTGCATTCTTTCCGATACCCAATTATTCGATTGAAACCAAATATTGAAAGAGTCGACGTGGCCTCTCGTGTCAAATTCTTCACAAAAGGAATCGATGTTGTTTCGGGTTTACTAAGACGATGCCATGCACTCGTTCACGCCAAGTCCATCCTAAAATGGAAACACAACTGAACAGAAAGTGTTTCCCCCGTCTAATTGTTTGTTTGTTTGTTTGTTGTTGTTGTTGTCTGTTGTTGTTTTTATTTGTATTTATTAATTTATTTGTTTATACAAATACTTGATATAATTAACATTAATAACATATTCGAAGTGAATATCATCATAGGCAGATACCAAAAATTATTTATTTAGTTATTTGTTTATTTGTTATTATTTATTTATTTATTTATTTATTAGGTTTTGGTGTGTTTTTTTACACAGATATAAAAAATTAATAATGGTTAGATTGATGCAGATTTCTTTTAAAACATTATGAAACAAGGCGTCATATAAAATATATATCGGTTCCGGAATATTTTATTATTCAATTAATATTGTATTATCCCACTAAAACCCAACAACTTATTAAATCAAGATCGGCCAAACCACGTAGTTTCTTATGAAATAATTTGCTAAAAAGGAAGATAATATTATTGGAGCAAGGTTTCAATAAGAATGGCCGTGCACGGGCTGCTGTCGATTTAGCCCATGGGTGTGAACATGTCAAGTAGCTGACCGTTTGGGTCCGTTTTTAATTTCCTTCATAATATTCAGAATATTTAACTGCAGAGTGCGGAACTGACTTGACCGCTCACTTTGCTTCGTGTTTGATTGATTTATGCAAATGGATAATATCATTACGCGTTTTCCCAGGGTCGTGTTTGGTTGTTTACACCTCAGTGTTTGCTTGTTGATTTGTTTGTCTGTTTGTTAATTTGTTTGTTTGCCATATGATTTAAATGTTGATTTTTTTGTGTAACTATTTGTAACAGCACCCATTGTGTCAATGTTAACACCCCAGGTTCTGCAATGTGCAGACGTTAGTTTTCTCACCACCCTTTCGTGTTGTTTTCTTTTCTTCTTGTTTCTGTTCTCTCTCTTCTTTTTTGCTTCTTTGCACACTCTTTGCTTTTTGTAACTTACGAATCGATGATTAGGCTCAAGTCAACGGTCTCGCGTTTTGCTCGTCTCTCCAGTTCACCAAACTGTAGCCAATTGTGGAGGAAAACATTTCTAAATTGAGAAATTCAACATTAAGAGACAACGATACCAAAAAAAAAAACAACAATAAGATCACCGAGATCGCTTTGGGGCAAGATGTCAACTTCATGTTTCTTTGAAATAAGACTTAAAACAAAAGTCCCACATCTTGCAAGCCCTAAGAACAGACGGCACGCCAGGTTCCAAAACAGCTGAAACTCTGAGAATTGTGGTTCTCCGGCACACAGACCGGGAGTGGAGAAACATTGCGCCGGGCAACTCTAAGCAAATCACAGCGCGCTCTCTGGACCGAGTTTCCTTTTGCAAACCTTTTTTATTTATTTATTTATTATTTTTTTTTATCGTCGTCTTCTCTCTCTTTTTTTTATTTTTACTTTTTTTAACAGTTCTCCAGGGCAAACATTCCCTCGTGATATTCTCATATTATTTCTGGAGCCGAAGTAGGATTAGCACTATGAATTGTTGTCAATGACCTGGGTGAACTCCACGGGACTGGGTAGTCATTTTGCATAATTTATCAAAACAAAACAACGTGTAGAAGTGTTTATAACTTTAGGGTGAAGGGCGCGTCCTCGTTATTGTCATACAATTTCATTATATTTTGCTAAGCGCCTAATACTTCCTGTACAGTACATTTATTTATTAAGTCAACATTTGTATCGATACTTGGAAGTGGAGATGACTTCATGCTAGATAAACCTCTGTGATTTATATTTGTAGCTATACACTTGGCCTACCTCCAGTCAAAACCGACAAGATTTCCAGAAATATCTCTTTAAAGAGGTGGTAAACATCACCAATTGGTTTTTTATTTATTTATTTATTTATTATTTTTTTTATCGTGTCATTTTCAAGATTCATTATGGTAAACGGATGGAACGCATAGAGTCCATATCCATTCAACCCTCAACAAGATACTTATTATTCATTGAAAAGATATTTTAAAGAAACAATATTAGATCATATTTATATGCTACTGTGTAGAGGCTAGTTTCCAAGAACGTGTCATAACAGGGTGCACACTATTTTGAAAGAAAGAGAGTGAGAGAGGGGGGGGGGGGGAAATAAAGAAAACAAGTTGAGAAGTGAATTCAAATGTTGAGATACTTACAAGTTGACCAAATTTAAAGATAAATTGAAGCTGTTTGGTATGTTCTCTGACCCTTAAAATTTTCCATTTATGTGTTGGGCATCTGCTGTGCATATATGTTATGCCTGTTCACATTTCCGTGTGTAGGAATTCTTAACAATTTTCCAACCTTGTTTTGTTTCGGAGTGACAGAACCTCAGATGTAATTGTTTGTTTTGGGGGTTTTTTTTTCGACCGATAGCTACTGTATAAATAAGGACGATTTCGTAAATAATGACGACTTCAGTTTAAAAACCAGAAGTGGATGTTTATGCCTAGTTATTTACACAGACAGTATCTTCTAAGCAACATCTGCCCAGACTCTCTTCGTCTTCAATCCGGTGCATGCTTCTTGTTGCAATACGCCAATGTGATGTTTTCATTAACAAAAAATAATAACTATACCAGTAAGTAAAGAAATACAAAATTTAAATTAAAAAGGGGAAAGTAAAAGGAAAAGCATCATGTTGTTTTACTAATGAACAATTAACTTACTGCTTAAGATACTCAAGTATTTTTGTTTTTATTTGTCGTTGTTGTTGTTTTTGTTTGTTGTTTGTTGTTGTTGTTGTTGTTGTTGTTGTTGTCGTCGTCGTCGTTGTCTTGTCTTTCTTTATTTTGATTCGTTTCCATAAAAATTCAGATAAGAGAAGTATGTTACTGACAAGCGAATAACCGAGTAGCCCGTGAATCGATATTGGCACGAGTATATGTCATAGCACATGAACTGGAATCGACTAATTATTATATTGATCGTAATAGGTTGGGAGAGAATAACTTGAAGCATCATACGACTAACCGAATAACCGACGGTGCCCAACGTCTCTACTGACCTATTTCAGATACCTCACAAAACAAGAACTTGAACTCGCAGAGATTAAGTTGGCAGTAATTAGGTTTATAAAATTTAAGTCGCAGCTTTATACTAATGGCCGAATAGCCGAAGCTGTCCTGCAGTAGTTATTGAAGAAACAATGAACTTGGACATGAGTTGATTAAGTTTGGCCTAAGGATTAAGACAGTGCACAGCGTCTTCATAGCTCTCACCTGCGACTCTACATGCCATTAATCAAGGGATCATCCTGAACAACCAGAGTTGTGTTTTTCTTACCGATTTGTCCGCATTAACTCGCATTACCCACATCACTCTATCTGACACTTCAAAACCACATACACTATCCTACCTTCGCGTCTCTATCCCAAACCGGGTTGCTTTAGTGAGGTCTACGTTAAGACAACAAGCAGAAAACTGAAGTCGAAGAGGGCAGTTGAAATTGAATCCGCCGATGGAATTTTTTTGTTGTGTGTGGTGGAAGTGTGGGGTTCAATGACCGGTGAGATGTACACCCATCCCCGATGTTTGCTCCCAAGATGTCGGGGGTAGAGACCCGTGCTTGGGGCTTCCTGACCCCGTGCTCCGTTAATGTATTTCCCCTCTGCCAGACCTGGACCCTCCGTAACGCATACCTAGAAAACCCGGTGCCGACAACTTCAGAATGTCTGATCCTCTACACTAAAAGTCAGTTGTTGGAATTACAGAAAAAAAACAAGCTCGAAAACATACCGGAAAGTTCATCTTTTACTCCTTTTTAACCACAAACAATCTGTTAAAATACTTAAATCACAATCCTTCACCTTGTTCGCATGTGTTCACCAGTTTGAAATTTGAAAGCACTCAGATCGGACGGAATGAACAACATTAGTTTATGTTTGTTTATTTTGAAATTCAAACTAGAAGCACTCCGTCTATCAAATAGAGTCACGGTGGACACTAGTTTTAAAAACTGTTACCTTACTTTTGTTGAGTGCCCAAATATTTAGTCCCTGGAAAGTGGGCATTACAAGAGAAAAGGGTACCAGGATCCAGAGTCTAATGTACGGAAGGGAAACAGCGCAGACCATGAGCTTTCTGGCCGGAAAAATTAAGGTTTAACTGTAGTGTAGGAAATCTCAGTTATCATGACCCCATCCTTTCACAAATAAAATCACCCAGCACTGGTATCTCTTGGGACTAGACCAAGGACCGGTGTAGAATTCCTCCATCCATGGTCAAACCAATGCAGATGGCAAAGGCGAAGTTTGCTCATTTTGATGAGGTCGTCAGGTCTGGCCCTGGGGCCGAAATTCCCGGACACGTAGAGTTTTGCTATCAGCTTGGGGTAGTTGGTGCCCCCCCCCCAACTTTAATTTCCATCTAAGCATCTAACTTCGGCCATGTCCGAATTATGGACTACGGCTTGATCGTCACGTTTACACGCCTTGAAGGGTAGACTTCCTTAGAAACAGCCTTAGCAACAGACGTAGCCGCATCCACCAATTCTGACCAGGCTGAAGCAGCCCGCACGATGTCTCATTAAGCCAAAAGGTCACCGGGATCAAACCTTCATTAAGGAGTTAAAACGCCATAGGTCCTCACGCTGACTGACGAAATAAGTGGGTACCGGACACGATTGAAAATGGGGAAAAATAAGAAACGAACTTTAAAGACGAAACTACTCAAATAAAAAACCGCATTTGTGACATAATTATGAAAACAGAAAATTGTTTCAGTGGAAAACTTACTTCCTTTTGCAGTTGTTAAATGTTTTCCTCGAAAAACATGTTTCAATCTGTAGAACAGAATGTTTAGTGTTAAGTTTTAGTGTGAACAAAATACATGGATTAATCAATGCTGTAATATAATCAAAAACTGTTTGGCTAATAAAGAGCCAATCGACAGCAAGTATTTTTAAAATGAAACAATAAACACACGATACACAAACTTTATATTTAAAGTCAGTAGGCCTATATCTTCATCAGAAACAGGGGTCCAACCAAATACCCATGTCGTACCGTATATTGATTCAAAGAGCGTAAACTAACCAGCAGCAGTAGTTTTGCCATCGAACAATGCCGTACACCGTAATGAGTCAGAGCGCGTAAAGCAAATCAAACTGAAACTGTTTTTGTCTTTTGTGCGGGTGTGTGTGTGTGTGTGTCAATTGTACCTTAGCTTGGAGACTTTTTGTTTACTTAGTTCGCCATTGATGTAGAATACCATTTGTTTTTTCGTTGGTGCTGGAGAGGGGGGGATGCCCGGGTATTGCCCTCTAACTGACGTTCTACAATGTTATAGTTAGCTCTCCAGGTATGAGTGGCTGTGTATACTCTCGTCATTCTTGTGACATTTAAGGGGGGAAATATCGTAAGACAGTTAGGGCCTGGGGAAACAAAGCTCCCTGTGAACAGTTTTATGCGGCAGAGGAAAAGGCATCAATTCCTGGTCATTACTCATCCAGTAAACGTCCACGAATGAAGTGACATTGACTGGATACGTTTTACGGGATAGCTTTTAAGAAATAGATAAACACGTTAGTATTCATGTTGATCAAATTGGATGAGAATGGGGTGCATTATTTATGATGATTATTAAACTCCCCCAGATCGTTTTTGAATAATGTACAAAGCAACCAGGGTGTGGAAGTGAATGTTTAATTGCCGGCTTGTTCCGTTTATGAGGCAGTTTATCGCGGTGAAAGTATCTAAACCACGTTCGATTAATACCTGCTTCCGAATCGCTGTTTCTTACATTGCAGGTTGGGTGCAATAATACATAGAGTACCTAACACGTGGTGCCATTACTTTGATGTGACAATCTGCAGAGCTAGTCCGGTGAATAACTTTTTCCCCTTGTAACTCTACCCCCACCCTTGCGACTGAAGTAGCGTTGATTCCATAGAATATGTCATAATTGAGACATCTTATAACAACTGTGAATATTCTACTGACAGTCTTTTTAAAAAGTTCAAGCTCACTTCCAAAGACTATCAGACCGATTGAGGGTTACCAGCCTATGAACCGAGAGCACATATCAAACCGATTGAGGGTTACCAGCCTATGAACCGAGAGCACATATCGACTTAGCAAGCGCTGGTCATCCCCCCTTCTGAGGTATGGTTGCAGGCGCCATCAGACCTGCATCCTTAAGATGACTTCTACATCTCCCCCCCCCCACACACACACACCCACCCCATCTTAAGCAGCTCACACTGAACACATGCCATGGCTCAAAGAGTGGCGATACCACAGTGTCATCTGATGATAGAATTGCATCTGCTGTGTGTTGACTAACATTTTTTTTGAACAGCGGGTCAATAATTGAAAACAAGTCAATGACCACTGAGCAGTGGTCACTTTATACTTTGCTCCATCTACTTCTAGGCATATCATAGATTCAATAAACACACCATTATCAACTGCATATCATTCGAGGAGGCTGGAGTTTTCTTGAAGTGACCAGAAGGATTCTGTCGGCTTTTCCTGGTGGAGATAATGGCCACGATAGGGTTTTGTAACTAATATGAGTATGCTTTTCATGAAAGAGACACTTTTGGTTGACCGGAAGTCAAGTGGTCGAAAGTCAAGTGAGGGTAGCCTACAAGTCTTGGGTTTTATGGACTTCGAAGCAGACGACATCGACTACTACTTGTTATCAATCAGGGTTGGACTAGTGTGTCTTGGGTACCTGATAAGATCGTTTAGCTATATTATAGAAATGTATACGAGTATTCTTTATAAGGAAGGTGAACTTTTGGTTGGTCGGGAGTCGAGAGGTCGAAAGTCAAGTAAGGATAGAAGTCTTGGCTCTTGTGGACTTCGAAACAGCCGACATCGACTGCTATGTGTTTATCAGTTGGGGTTGGAAAATGGTGTATTATAGGTACCCGATCGCCCGACTGCGAACAGTATCAGAATATAATAATGTGAGGATTATTTAAACTCCTAAACAGGATATACAGTAAAATCGTTTAATGAGTTAAGGAATGTGCTCTTTGAGGGAGCAGGAAGTCACGTGTTCAATAATCAAGTGGAACCAACCTTGTTTCTAGACTTCGTAGCAGTGCAGCCGGCAATGCATTGAGATTTGGTATAATGTCCAATAGGCACAACTTGTAACCGCTCGCCCGACTGCGAACAGTATATTTTGAATGATTTACTAAATTATAAATACATCAAATATGGCGTTTGCCCAGTTCATTAGTCGTTTAAATCACTTCAACATATTAGTACGTGGAAATATTATCATACTTCAAATAAGTAGGCCTATCTGTTAAAAATAAAATAAGTGCACAAGGCAGCCAAAAGGCCATAGGGACAGTTCGCAAAAACTGACATTGCAAACGTCTCTGCTATGATTTGTCTCAACAACTAGAAAGAACCCAACAACATCTATTTGCCTTTCAATATCACAATATCTTTGATTGCCAGTTGACTTGTTTATGCTTGTACGAATGCGCAGATTGTCCCCATGTCATAGTGGATACAACATTTCCTGTCATTGGTGTTATGTAATTATTTTTAGGCCATAAATCACAAGGGGTAGTTTACAGGCAACCATCTCCAAGAAGAAAGTTCATTCACATTTCAGTTTCTCGTTATTTCCTGGGGATAGTGAGTAACAGCTAGAAGAATATCTATTGTGCTGTCGAGGTATTCATTGTGCATGCAGTGCAGTTCGTTGCCTCCAAAGTGCCTGTAACAAAATGCCCTTTGTGACTAGCCTTTTGGGACCATAGTTAACTCAAAGAGAGGGCAACTCCCCCAAAATAAAACAAAACGATTACTTCCTATTTTTTCCGGAGGCCAGTTTATTTTCCTGCTTGTTTGTAAACAAATAAACCTTTAAACCAACGAAGATGTTTCTTTATTGATAAGATGTCTCTGCTACTTAGCAATGGGATTCACCTAGGAAGATTATGCAAGGTTTTACACCCGTGTGCAATTTGTATTTTGATTGCGTTATCGAATTAGATAAATGTTTAAGCTCTTTTTAATGGTGTAACACTCCAGCCAGCGTGGTTTCCAAATTGGATTACCGTTCATTTAAATGATAACACATTCTGAAAGTGTTCCTTAAGCGTAAATACCCCCCCCCCCTTCAAAACTCCCTAGCCGTACACGGCCATAAGGCCTTACCGGAGTCGTGCCCGCTGATGTTTATGTCTTCCCTGATGAGGTTATGCGCTTGAGAGAGTCAACGGGCAATGTGCGTAGCCGGAGATGCATCGCCGCCGGTTGGCGCTCCAAGCTTCATTAGAGATAGCCTCTAGCGCCGCCTTTGGGCCGCACAAGGAGAGCCGCGAGAAATCCGCCCGCGGACTTTTCGCCTAAACGGCGACAGTTTGTAATTGCCACTAAACTGATTCACCGTGGGACCGGCGGAGATGCGACGGGGAGATGGACGGTGGTGAGCGATTTCGCCGGTGTGTACGGGATGAGGCTCACTGGAATGCTGGTACCCTCAATCCCATAAACACACAAAAGGGCATTAAAAATGGCAAGGGATGGATGATTGCCCAATTTGAATATCTCATCGCGTATTTTATGCAGAGTTGAGTTTATTTACGCACAGCGAGACGTACATTTGCATATAGGAATGCACAGCTCATAGATGATGAAGTGCTACGGTTGGGTATCGCCAGCTTGTAAAAAAAAAAACATAGGCTGAGATCAGTTAGGGGGAAAACTAGGCCCGTTCTTGTAACAATTTGCATGTTAAAGTGATCCACAGTATTCCAAGCCATGCAAAGCAACATTCGCAATCAATGCAAATGTTCAATGGTTTTTTATGCATTTTAGTTACAGTTGCAGAATCCTAACTTTTATCTCAAATGACCTAGCATTGACGTCACTGATGACATGGCAAATTGCTGTTGTTTCTATATAGTACTTTATTTACAATCATGGCGCAGGCCGTAAGGACAAAATCAAATAAATAATTACTACCTGAGTAGACTACGCTCGGGAATGGTATCCTGAAGCCGATGGACTCTAACTCTATAACCTCTAGGCGCCGGCCCTCCGGCTAGTCCCTGCTACTTATGTGCAGAGCCCATGCAGCTGTAGTAGAAAACGTAGACTTGCTTAAGTGCTCGCAATAAGTGCGGTAATTTAGTATCTACCCGAAGCTTTAAAGTAAATGAGCAGCCATCAACAAAAGTTACCAAAAACATTAATTAAAAACAGTGTTTCCAAATTTAATACTGTCTGAGTATTAATTCCCGTGGAAATTAAACTTATTTTAAGATTTTCGCTGGGACGATCCTATGGCTCAAAATCCAGTGGGGGTGAAGTTGATGAAAATGCCAGCTCTATACATCGGTGCCAACTTTTCTCGACAAATTCAACAACAAATCAAATTTCTTATTCTCCATTTACAGTGAAGAGCCCGATTTGCAGCCAAGTCTGTGCTCAAAATAACTTTCCAGAGTCATAGTTATAACGTTTATAAGTACTAAGAATTATATTGGAATGTTTGTCCACGAGGGGGAAAATCATTTCGATGATTGCTAGCGTTGAAATAACTGCGTGGTTTAAAACAAAACAAAAACACAAGCAGCCTAAACATTAAGAGACAATTTATGTTTTGGGGATATAATTTATTTTATTATTTTATTTTTTTTACTGTAGCCACCTTTTTACTCAGGAGGAAACTAGACCTACTTGCTATTTTGTTTTTCAAAGTAGCATGTTGTTTATACTTAGGGTGTGTTTGTGTTTACTTTTATTGTGCAAACACAATTGTTTGTTCGTTTGGGGGGTGTTTTTTTTTTCTTTCTAATACAACACATCAAAGCATACATCGAGCGGACTTTTTATAATAAATGTAGGGCAATAACAACAAACGGTATTTTGGTCTCATTCGAGTTTTTATCTCATTTTCTTTTTATTTATTTATTGATCCATTTATCTATTTGTTTGTTTATTTATTTAATTTGTTAATTTTTTGTCTATTGATTGATTGATTTATTTATTTATTTGTTTATTTATTTATTTATTTTTTGTTATTTTGTTTAATGAATCGAACCTGGGCTATATTCTCATTTGGGCAAATAGTCCGGTGTTTTTATTATATGGATGTCCAATTCTGAACCTGCAAACTTATTGTGCATCGCTTAAGTGTATGTCCATCATATTAAAATCGCCGTCGTGAAAATATATAGGCTAACACAAATTAGTTGCGGTTTGGCTACACGTACCTAAAATGAAAGCCCATCGATATGACTGATTCACCTAAAAATGAGATCTGTCAGCGACTGCTCGGGGTTCTGTGTTTCCCCTATAACGTAGACATCCCCTTTATCTGTCGTTGTGAATCACAGCTAGAGCCCTAAACAGCGGATACGCCTGTCTCAGATGTGCTTCAAGCTAGAACGTGGCCTGATTTCCAGTCGTTGTCATACCCCATGATGTAGTAGGAATTAATTCCAGCTTGTTTTCATTTCGGGAACGGGGGGGGGGGGTGGTGGTTTGCGTACACGGTGCATTGGGGGCATCGTTTAGAAGAAGGGTCTACATACGGAGGGGAAAAAACGAGGGGAGACTATTGTTAAGTCTGCTAGAATGATAACCCGCGCGTCGCCAGGAGTTCTTCACCGTGTGCTCAAACGGCAAACGTGCCGCTGCGTCTTCAGCTCAAGAGAAGGGGGGAACTGCACCGGGGAAGAGTTGTAGAGCTTAACACGTGTGATGAGATGCATTAAAGTGAGATACCCTTGGGCAAGATTGCCCGACTTTCCTGCCAGAAGCTCTGGCTTCCGGCTACGGGCGAAGATAGTTGTTGTCCTTCGCACTGAGAAATCTGTCTCCGCAGTAAACGACCCTAGCACATTCAAAAGCGGAAATCTCCAGGCCGTACGTGAGTATGGTACCGTGGCATTCACGTGCTGCAGAGCCAAGTGGATTGACTTGGACGCCATCTTGTAACCTCATCTAGCGTGGCAAACCGCATGCGATACTCAAATCTCGTCTTACAAGCGCGCGCTCGGCGCGGCGTTACCCCTCGCAACGGGAGCCGTTGGAATGACTTGATAAAGGTGTGAGGACAAGGGCGCCACTCAGGAGGCCCTCGGCCACAACCGGAAGGCTTTGCACGGTTATTGAGCCATATTCGCTCTCCTCGTGATCGGTCTGATTTGGCGAACACGTAGCATGCTGAGATAATAGCATTGGTATATAGTTTCACTTGCGTGAAACGTCATCTTTCAATCCTACAACCTTCATTTTCATATTGCATGCCTTAATGTTTTTCTATTATGTAATAAAAAGCAACGCTACACCGCCTCGCCTACGGACACAAGGAAATCATCTATATCAAGATGCTTGGAATTATCCAACCTGGGCCAGCTACATGCGACGAAATTAATCTACGCAACTAATTTTGCTACTTCATTGTTGGGGAGTAATGAGGAAAACGCTGCTTGGCGGGAAAGCTAGGCCGTCTTCTCCCCCTGCTGGCCCGCTACCAATGCCAAAAGAGAAACGCGTGGGAGACCAAGGGTCATATTATCACCATGGCAATCACATCCAGGGATACTACTCAGTCATCTCGCATCATAACAAATGTCCAGCGTACATGACATTCAATATCGAATCAAACGCCTAACGCTCTGCAGTTTAAAATGTCAAATATGATGTGGACTAACGCGGTGAAATTGCATCGCAAGTCCGCAGAGGCTTCGTCAACACAAAGTCCATCTACACAGAGAAAGCACCTCGTGAGATTCCCCACAATAAAATGATACTTGAATTAATTTTGAAAGGGGCGGGTAGTTGATAACATTGTAGCGCAATTATTTTTACAAAGTGGGAAGAGGGTTTTTCTGGGGGGGGGGTGTGGTTTTTTTCTTTTTCTTTTTTTCCCCCGTCTTCTTCTTCTTCTTTTTCTTCTTCTTCTGTTTCTTCTTCTTCTTCTTCTTCTTCTTCTTCCTTTGACTGATGAAAATTGATGGATGATTTGTCGTCGATTTATTGTTTATTATTTTATTCACGCTGTCTTAATCGTCAGACATGTGTCACTTTGTTAACAGTCGTTGGAGTGCTTAGCATTTCCTGGTTAATGTGCTGCTTTTTTTTTTTTTTGGTTTTTAACCGAATCATGTCGTGAACTGACGTCACAAATGTATACAAACAGAATTCATACACGCCCTCTAACGAACGTTTGCGTTTATGCAAACGGCAGCTCTCGTTGTTGCTATTCAGTTGTCAAACATATCGGGTGTGTACACTTCTTTAACAAGAACCTAAGAGGATAACTTGGCGTTCCTAATTGTGGCTAATAATAGGGGGAAAGGGTGGGTGGTTTTTTGTTTCCGTCTTGTTTTCTTCTTTTTTATGGCAAGTCAGAGATAGAGAACCGGAAACCTGAAGCTAAATCAGGAACATTCTGACTAAGGCAATAAATCTATAAGTTTTAAGCGACAAAAAGTGCACTCACACGCGTAACTGATTTTCCTCTGCGCGTGTGTTTCTGAAGAGGTTGGATTTTTTTTTTCTTCTTCGAAGTCGTCTTTGTCATTCCATTCGCCTCTGACTTGTAGGCAGTCTCCGCTCTGACCGCCCCAACGGGTAACAACAACAGACTTATCGCCAAAGGTGTAAAATGTTTGTCACTGACTTCACGCTGTCGTGACTTTCGTATATTTTGCTCGCGTCAAGATGTTTGCTAGGCTGGATTATTATTTTGCTCCTTCTGACTGACTGGCTGAATTTTTGTCACTGAATTTATTTCTGCCTGTGCGATAAGGAATTGATTGCCGGAATGTGCCACCGTAAAAACGGCGGCAAAACCCCTTGTGTTGAATTTTTCCGCTCGGTTTCCATGGCAACAGTCAATCACGACACCGGTGTGTACAGAGCGAAGAAGTACAAGTTAGTCTATTACGGGGGGCCAGTTTTTCGCCGGGCAAATCTCGCGAGGGGGGGGGGGGTTGTGGTGAGGAGTTAGGCTTGAATAAATTGGTCGTTTTACCGTAAAGGTACATCGATGCACTAACCGATTTTCGAGACTTGTTCTGCAGTTTCGGCTCGCTTGGAGGCGCATCTCCCCGGCAGCATTCGCCCCAAACGGTATACATACCCATCCAACCGTTAGGGAAGCACCGGTGGGGATAATGCCGTGGCCGCCCGGGGGAAAAGATGGCACAGTTTGTACCCTAAACCCGTGTAAAGTTGCCCCCAGGAAAATAGATGCCACTTCGCTTGTTTGAAAATTACTTAACTCCATCCGCCCGTAAAATCTGCATTTAATCGAAGTGTGAAACTGGAAATGTTTGATTTTAAGGTCACTGTAAACATAGAGTGCTGTGACAATTTCCACGCACAGTAGATAATTTTGATCTCTGAGACAGTGTTTTTATATTTTATTTTGCGGACTGCCCCAACCCCCAAACAAACACAACCCATAATGGAATGGCGGAGTAGCCGTCGGACATGATATAATTCGTCACTGTTGCAATGTTGCAAGTTTTACCGTTGTTGTGGAAATTAACTCTAGTCTTCTGGGGAGGGACACCTGAATGAGTTCTGTCAATCGATTAAACAAACCCAAATGACTTACTGTTTGGGACTAGGTAGTTAATGGAACAACAAACTTGTTGTACAACCACCGCCACCCCACCAAATTAAGGGGGTAATACAAGGTTAATATGAAACAAAATTAATTCATTAAACATAATATAAGAAGCCCCATTAGAGCAATTACAGCAATTATGTTTACCATTAATTCACCATGTATCTTAAATTCTCTTTGCGATCCAAAAAAAAGCTCAAATTCAGGGTATCAAACACAGTATCTAAAATCTATGCACTATCATTTGTTTGACAACCATTTTTTTATTTATTTTTTTTTTTACATGACTCTTCTAATGTAGAATTTGTGTGGACAAATTTTGCAGTCTGATATACAAAATTTCACATAAACGTCAGTAGTCAAAAAAAAACTATCTGTACATTACTTTGCACAACCAACAAAGCTTCGAATTTTCATTGTACACAAATGACTGCCCAATAAGTAACCCACGAAACGTTGCTGTCTATTTGTTCGGCGATTACTGCATGACGTGCGCTCGTTGCGACGCCACAACCAAAATGGCGGCTTCTTTAAGTAGGGGAAAAAAAGAGGTTATGCCGTATCCGAATTGAGTGACTTCGGCTATGACTGGCTGCCAGTTGCTGCAGCAGTGATGGAGAATGGGCAGATGCAGTGTCTCTGGCCGTAGTCGCAGTCGAAGTCTCCTCAATTCGAACACGGCCTCGCTTTCCCGCCCCCAAAAAGGAGGTTGGACTCAAGGTGCTGTTGGCACAGCTGTAGTGTTGTCCCCGTGTTTTTTTTCTAATCGAATCACTTTCAGGCTCGCCTGCCCATACCAATGCAGACGCTCCCCAATCGTGTTTGCCGAACTCACCGTGGCAGAATTGATTCATCATAAAATGCAGACGTATTACAGTTGTGGAAATGTATTTAGGGGGGATCGGCCACTACGGGAGCAGAACAAATGTAACTATATCAATAACACATGTAAATGTTTTGATATTTTCCCCCAACTGTTCAGCTCTCTTCTAGTATTTTCTCTCCTCTTTGCTTCTTCTACAATTTTATAAACACAGCATCCTGCAGGCTTGTGTGCGTCTAATTACGACATACTTTTTATTAATGTTTTTTTGCGACTCGAAGAGGTTGGATGTAATATCAGTACAGTTGCATGTAATATCATTTCAGATTGTAATAATAAATCTGAAAATATTGTGAACAATTAATGTGGAAGTGGACAAATTGTAATTAATTTTTAAAAATTGTTTCATGTTTCGAATATAGAATCAGTTTATGTTCTTCACAGTTGTTGATATCAACTTACTTATTTTTGACGGAATGAAAAAACCCCAAAACAAATCCGTATTATTATAGTGATTCATTTCATTTTACGAGGCTTATATAATTTATTATATTGAGACTAGATATAATAAAATCAATAACCCATATTGTGTTGTTCTCTGAACAAATGTGTGTTTGATTCGCATTCGGATTATTTCCCCCATCATGTCCTGTGTCCATCCGTTCCTAAACATACTGTCCTTCATTCAGCTTAGTGTATTCATGAAGCAATGAGAATGTTGCATTATAGTTCAATGAATGTCACCATGTGTAACATCAAGTCTCCCCGATCACATTCAGCTCTCGTTTATCCACAGCCAGTGCGTGACCTTTATCCGTAGTCCGTTTTCTATTTGAGACAGAGTCCAACGAATGTCATCCTCCTCACTGCGGTGTGTCTCTCTCTTCCTTTCTCTCTCTCTCTCTCTCTCTCTCTCTCTCTCTACCTCTCTATCTTCGCTTCATACCCCAGCCCCGACCAGCTCTGCCACATCTGGCCGTCTGCGTAAATGCCCACGGTAGTTCTTCCCAACCTCACTCCGTGATTCGTTTACGAGCACCGTGCCAAAACAAAAATGGCGCGGGTCTTTTTTTCCCTCCCTCACTCTCCCGCTCTCCTCTTCTTCTTTTTCTTCTTCTTCTTCTTCTTTGTTACCTCACTTGTCGAGTTTGTTTCTTAGCCATTAACAGTTCTTGCCATTTCTCTTGAGTTCAGCCGGGGGGCTAGCTGTTGTTGTTCCGGCAGCCTGTCGTGGTTTCCTTGCCCTGTCTATATATATGTGTGTGTGTTGTGTGTGTGGTGTGTGTTATTTATCCCCCCCCCCCCACCTTCTTCTTGTTCTTATTCTTCTTCTAGTTTTTTTTTTTCTCTCTCTCCTTTTTGCGTGTGTGTATGTGTGCGCGTTGGGTTTTTTCACCGTTTCTTGACACCAGCGATGGGAACGAGACTCATAGTTCGATGTCAGCCAGCCTCATTAACCCATTTTTATCGCGTTGCATTGTGGGATCATAGGGGGCTTTGTCCGGGAGTTGGGGGCCTGGCATCGTGCTATGGCTTGGATACTCAGTGTGTGTGTGTGTGTGTATGTGTAGTCTAGCTCACTTTCTGCTTGCCTCTCTGGTTGCTGTAGGCTATGTATATAGATTGAACAATAACCAACTTAAGTAAATTTACTGTGCAAGTGATTATGCCCCGCACGTATATGTCTACGAGAATGGAAGTGTAATATTTCAAGCATTTCACTTTAATTTGAAGGCAAGAAGTCGAAAAGATTTGTTTAATCAAATCAGGCTGGGTAGATGGCTCTTTGTGTGGATTAAAGGGGGCCATCTGTAAAATGTCTTGCCCGTCAAACTAAGGGCGTCCATTGGTCGAATGGGGACACGTGACCCGTCCAATCACAATAAAGCTAGTCACTCCGCAAAATTATTTTTGATAATGTGTGTGTGCGAGAGAGCGCGCGAGGATCACTTTGTTTTATTTTCACGCGCCTCGGGTAAAACGTATCCATCAACGGGTAGTGACGACATCGGCGTGAAAATTAGTGCCGAATGTTTACCCCCATTTTACCTGTCATTTTTCAAAGGCTGGTGCAGCTAACTTCAGGGACCTCAATATTTCTTATAACTTAAAGTGATTAAACATTCAAGCTCACTGCCTCCCGTTTCTGTTATCATAGTCACACTCTCGCCGGTCATTTTTTTTTTTTGTATTCTTATATATTTGTTTTGTGGCTAAGTAGTGTCGTAATCAATTACCTCATATCAAGGTGTCAGTGAATCAATATCGAACAAAAAATAAACGAATCGACGTCGGGGTCTTCCGACCTACCCCCTTTTTGAGAGGAGAATCGATCGGGCTGATATTTCAGGGTGTGGTCTGTAATTGTCCGGATCAATTGCCCTCTTTTGATTTCGTCATTTGCCTCGCCTCTTTTTGGAGGCTTTGATTGGCGACATTGATTGATGCACTCATCGGCAGCCCTAACCTTCCATAAGCACGGTGCAGCTTCACAATGTGAAACTGATTTCCTACTGAACAGGTGCATACAAAATCCACCAGCTCATCAAAATGGACTTTAATCACCGAGGACTTGAAACTGATGGAACATTAAATCATCCAGAAGATCCCAAAGGCTCAAACCTGCGCTTAACTTTCCCATGATCCATCCCCAGGTGCAACCGAAATCCCTCCCTTTCTCTCGCTCGCTCCCACTGTCCCCTCCCGGTCCCGGGATGATCGTGACGGGGTCACACGCACCTGCCGGCTACCCACCCCCTGGAAACAATTCAAAATAACCGTCACTTGAACCATGAAGATCTTTGATTATTAAAAGAGAAAATGCATCTTACCAAACCATAATAGTGCTTAGTCAGATTACATGCAGTATGGCCAATCTGTACGTGTTTGTTTTTGTTTTTGTTTTTGTTTTCTTTCTTTTTCTGGGGGGGGGGGGAGTGTTTTTCGCATGTATATTAATTTGCATACCGTTAGTATATAAATCATCGTGTTTGACCTCTGTAGTGAACAGTCCAGAGACAGTATTTGCATTTGTTGACTTGATTCGGGTGCACAATCACATGTAATACTACGTTATCAACCCTCACCGATCGACATCAGGTGACGACCCTTTGACCCCCCACCCCCAAAAAAGGATTCGGTACAATATTGTTGTCTTTGTGTGTCATAATGACCCCGGATGTAGGGGTCAACATTTCCGTCATCCGACTAAACTCAGCCGGACCCACATCTCCACCCTGTGGATGAGTTGCACACGTGAGCAGACCCATGCGCTGGTAGTAAATTCAGACCAAGTGATTCTTCCCATGAGTATTTTAAGAAAACGCCCAGCGTTTATAATTTTATCTTATTTATTTGTTGTGTTTCTTAACACAACGTTCCTCCACTGCCAATGTAACTAATATAGTGATATTCTTTCAGTACGTCCGTGACTCACTCTCTGTCCCCCTTCATCTGTCCCCCCGTCGCTCGTAACACCTGCTAACCCACCCTGGCCCCCCTTGCTGATAAGGGGGATGTATATTCACCTGTCGTCGCCCGCACTCGTCCCTCCATCTATCTATCTCTCTCCCTCTCCCTACATCCAACCACCCTTCTTTTTCTTTCCCTCTGACGGACGGGGGAAGGCTAACCCCGTCGGTTGTCGGCTGGTCACGTACGCTAGGAGGAAGCGGTGAAGTAGCCGGTCCACACACTCCATTCAGCCTCCATGCCGTTCTTGCATCTTGAGAGGTAACGTGACACGAGAATCAAGGAGCGGGGCCGACGGATCGGGTTGTTTTGCAGATACTAAAATGACTATGCAGAAAAGTGGGGATCCCCAACAAGAAAATTATAAAAGGGAGTCGCAAGTATAACTTTGGGCATGTTGGGGTTTGGATGGCGAGTCGGGCGAATTTGGAGATTGTTTGTTTTGCTTTTTCGCAGTGAAACGTTTTCAACAAAAGTATATCCGTGTAGTGTTTCCGTGTTTATTACATTTTAAAAAATAACAAAAACCTGCATGGACTATCGAATTTAAAATCGCAAACTTACATCGATGGCGAAACAAAGTAAGTCTTAATGTAAAACTAGGTTAATACTAAATTTTGCCCAATATAAAATACAGTCATCGTCAAATACACTATTAATTACATTTGTTTTTCCTGCTAGGTTGTGGATTGCTGTCCACCAATATCAGTTTAGTGTATGTACTTCTCTAATTCTGGTTGATGGCAACACTAGTTAGGTGTATTCACATTCGGTTCAACTTTAGTGTAAAGTTTCGTAATATTGTGTCACTTTTTTACCACCCTACATCCGGGAACTCCTATTTCCGTCTCTCTTTCACAAAGCATGGACAACATGAGACATGCATAGAGTCAACTCCAATGCGCTTCATCGTCTCCCTAGGGCGTTATGGTTCTGTTTTTCTAGCGTTTCCCTTTGGGCACGTTCCCCTGTAAACCCCGGTTCTCTAGCCGTTCCAGACCCTGGCACTTCTACTCTACTATTCTTCTCCACGCATTATATTCCCTATAATTTCTTTGCCCCGAAGAAGTTAGATGGCCATATCGTGTTACTCTAGAGTGCCTCTCAACCTTCCTATCACCTTGCTATCACCGGGTATTGTGGTGGGTTCTTCTGGCTTCACACGCCGGTCGGGATACTCGCATTGATTGGCCAAACCCTGCCGACAAAGCTCGGCGATCACCGGTCTCCCTTTGAGACACTTGATACCTCGACGGAGGAAAAAAGGGCCAATGTTTCCCTCATTCATATGTATGTGTGAAAATTGCAATATAGTTTGACATCTGAGACGGGGTAGTCAGGCCGGCCGATGGAGAACACTTAACTTGATTGATTGGAGCTTGGTGTTTCACCAGGGCTGTAGCGTGCGAGTCGGCGGTTTATGCCGTGCCAGCCCCCCTCGGTTCAGCTTCCCCATGTGCGAGTCTTTCCCGGAGACTGTCTTTACAAACCCAATGAGCTCAGTAATGTGATTTGCGCCTCTCGCTTGTTATACCACCCTTAAATTACAAAATAGAGATTATTGATTAACGCACCCCGAGTGTCGGTGTTTGGTATAAGTAAAATCATTTTACAAACGCGGACTTATGTCTCTACCACTGATACCACTATCCGGTGTTATGGCGGCGCTCCATGTGTCTGCATGCCTCTCTTGGACGGTGCGCGTGGCAAGGAAGCCTGGGCAATATCCCACGCTCTCCTTCCCGTGCACGGTATATGCTCAACTGTGAGATCCATACCAAAACAATGGAAACCTGTAAAAACAGCTGCATATCTACCCAAAGGTAAAGGAAATCTCTGCAGAAGACACCAGACAAAATGATTCCTGAACACCGCTGAAAAAATCTTGTTAAATGGCTTGGTGGTTCACGGAAAGTTCTCGTCGCAAGAAACTGCGTACGAGGCGATGCTCTATTTTTTGTTCTCCGTGCGTGCGCTACGCGACACCCCACGACTCGGCCGTCTCATCTTCATCATTATCACCACAATCAAACTAAATTTAATGACACACTAAGTGCAGGGCACTTAACTAATTTGATATTAATGCACCTACCAAACATCGGGGCGGGAATCAGACAAGCGGCACCAGCTTTGTCCGTAACCTACGCCTCATGCATAGTGCATTCACTTTTTCCAGCCGGCCACAATTGACAAAATACAGTCCGGCTGCAATTCATCTTCTTCACATCGTTCGAAATGATCCGCTTTACTTCGTTCAACCAAACCCCCTTTTTCCCAGTTGATAATTACCGGTTATTAAGCCTTTGCAATGAAAACAATTCACGTCTTCCCAGGTGATTACGACCCAACACGATTCAGTGACGTACAGTAATCTAGAAACGGGTAACAAACAATCAATCCACATATATGATCTTCTAATAACATTTCTTGCTGCGTTGCTTCTTCACTTCGCCCCAGTGGAATTGTACCGAGCAAGCGAAGTGGCCGATAAATGGAATTACTTGTAGCTAATTGTTAGTCGGTGCAGTGTTCCGGAAGAAACCCCTTTGTAGCAACACCGCCTGTCTGGCTAGACACTTGGTGGTAAAGATTTCCTACAGAAAAAAAAACCACCATAATCTTATCACCTTATAGTTGAAGAATTGAAAAATAGGGGGAGAATTTACTGACGTGTGATGGATAACAATATCTACTCAGTCAATGTCAGTGGGGTTTGTGATTATCTTCGCCTGTGTGAATGAGCGTGTGTCACTTATTGGCGTGATAACGGCATTATACATTTTTTCCCCCTTTCTAGTCTTTGAACGTTTGCGTCTTGCTCACAATGTGGCATTGGAGGTGATGCTTGTTAACTTACTTAATTGATAAACTGGTATCAGTCAATGGTGTAAAATGAATTCAATTTTCTGGGGGGAAAAGTGCAGTTGGACCTGGTGTAATAGGCGCGCGGCTCTGGAAGAGAGAACGAATTGACGTGCGAAAATTGCTGATTTATTTTGTACGATTTATTTTGAACCGTATCTAAACCTTGGTTGAAGTTGTTTTTCTTCATTGCATCTGATGAAGTAGTTGTTGCTCCAAAAGCTTTTGCAGATATTTATTACTAGTTAGTCATTAATGTGCTACAGTTTATTTTCCTGTCTGATTTATTTTTATAGGAAACTGCAGTACTTCTGAGGCCCAATATAACTTAAATTTGGCACAAATCTCTACTAAACGAGTGGTGGAACGTCGCGATGGGCACTCGAGTTTCTAAAACGACAACTTATTGTCAAAAATGAATTGAATTGAATGAACATATTTTACTTTGTATCAAACTCGTCAACTACTTCAATTTTCAACTGTGATCACAGCAGCGTTCCTCTTCAAGTTAATTATGATATCTCAAGAAATAGTGCGTAATGAAACAGAGAAGAAATCAGTTCAAGCTGGAATAGAAGAACTAAAATGTTGTTCTGAAAATGTACCTATTTACCAGTGTGTTTCAGGGTTTTTAGGGCCATTTTCGAAAGTAAGATTGCCAGTTTTCATGGCACGTCTGCGTTTTAGGTAGGCCTATATGTGACAAAGGTTTCTCTTTCCATATATTCAGCAAAAGATCATTTTTAATCCCATGGGAAGATTTTTGTTTTTAGTATTATATATAAATATACATTTTAATTTTATTTATTTTGTTTGCATTTCATTTCGATCTAAGTGCGCCATTTGATGGCAAGACCAAACAGCGACATTTCAGGCAACGGAAACATACATGAAGAAAGCTTGTTATAATGTACTCATATCCAACCCATAGAAAAAATCCGTTTGTGTTATTTTAAGTCTTTTGTGTAAAAGTTGTTGGGTAGCTTTTGGGCCGTGTGATTCCATGCTTAGTCAGCTGGTCATTCTTGCTATGTCAGATGATAATGGTTTGAAGGCAACGTATACCTTTGGTTTTTGGATCTGTTCGATTGTTTTAATCCTATATGAATGTAGATATATACAATTAAATGAACCTGTGAAAATTTCATTTCAAAAGGTGGTAGCGTTTTTTGAGATATCGCCAAAAATCTGGAGCGGTTATGTCCACACAGAAAGAACAATGCATATTGGAATACACTTTCCTCAGATTACAATATTTTTGAATCCCTTTCTCTAAAACCACATTACTTAGAAGGGAATCTTTTCTTAAAATGCTGTACACATTATCAACAGCTCCAGTGCTTCTTACCAAGTAAGTTTTATGGTCATTAATTTGTGGAGTTATATCCAAAGGTAAACTCCACATGAAGCGGGAAAGTTACTTTCCCAACGAGCCTGCAAGTGGACAGTAAAGCATAGCTAATAAACAATTATTGTTTTGTTGTTGATGGTGTATACATGTATTGATAAAGAATCACAGGTATTTACCAACATCTCTGACACTTGACTACGCAGGAAGAAACAAAAGCATTCCAGTTTGAGTACACGTGTGAAATATTATCACAACTGTCACAGCTTACAATGGCAGGACGTGAACATTTACAATTATACAGAATTCCAATGTGTTTCAAATTCAGGGTATATACATTTTGTCAAACGATTCCATGTTCACTTCGTCTTTTTCGTACTATTTAGACGCGACAATTGTCAGATGAAGTCGTGGTGGCCGCCCAAGTTTTGAAACGCATTTTCTAACCTATTTGTCTGTTTGTAAAATGAAAGATGCGTTGGATAGGAACTAAACGAGAAGGGACTCGGGTGGTATGGATGAAGAAGTCTCATTAAAGTGGAGGGAACAATTTTAAAAACCTACTGTTAGAGTCATACAAGTTGTATGGTTTTGTGCCATGATGCGAGCTTGTAACCCAAGCCGCTCTCGTCATTTTCATTAAAAGTAACTACACAATAATGACAAACAGAAGGTATCAAAACGCGATATTAAAAAAATCGGTCTCTCTTAAAATAAGCAAAAACCCTACCGGGTTCTTTGAGTCTTCTAAATTAACGCCTACAGCTTTTTTGGTATTTTGGGTAATAACTTATAAGATAATCATGCTGACGGGTAGGCTTAAACACAAAGAGAAAAAAGCCCCGTTTCTTCATTTGACCTCAGCCTAAACAATAAGAACCACAATCCAAACTGGGTTTACTTTCGGGTAATGAGGGGAGGGCTGGACGAGAGGTGGTCCTTTCTCTCTCCCTTCGGTGGGACCACAAGTCAAGGTGGTGTTTTGTTGTGAGGCGGATGATAGTGAGAAAGATCGGTAACTACCGGGTTGCCATATCTGTGCAAGTAACCATTGGATGTACATCTTGTATACTGCGCCTAAAATACGACCCTGTTAGTCGAGCTGGTCATGCTTGTTTCTGTTTGGCATACTTGGTGTTGTTGACGATAGACGGTCTACCGTACCTGTTTGTCGCGTTTAACTTGTTCCCTGTTTTTCATTCGGAAAGGAAAATGGTAAGTTTTCAAGTTTAAATTCGGTTTCATGTTTTACATTTGGGTTTTAAGCTCGCATATCAGGTGTTTTGCTTTTCAATCGGGATACATAAATGAAATGGTCGGCCACGCATTTTTGTTTTGTTTTCTTTCGTCTTTTTTATTTTTCCCCCTCGTTTAGCAAAGTCATTTACTGTTCTCGTCTTGCATATAATGTTTTTTAATATTTTATTTCCGTTCATACAATTGAAATCATTGATATGTGATCTGTTAGTAACAATAGCTACTTTATCCTGCAGAGACAGCACATTTTGTTTGTTTAATTTAAAATCATATCTTTCAAATATCAGTAACATTAATATTTTGTGAACTGTGGTAAATGTAAAGATGACAGACCGTAATTTTCCCATGTGAAAAAAAGTCGGTGTTCGGGGGAAATATCATCATGGATGTCAGGAAAGATTGGAATTGTATGTCGTGGCCTAAAGTTGATTAATATGTTCATTATTTTGTAGAGCTGTTGCAAAAGTGACATTTTGTACCCGCCATAAAAGTGTCAGTGCTTACTTTTATCAACCATTTTACCAAACTGGTGGCTATTTCAACTTTGATATGTTAGTCCCTATTTATTTGTTTAAACGTAAAATATATTTGTACAGTACCCATTTTCAAACGACCACAGAATATGCAAGTCACCTGTGTACCATAGTAAACAGAGGTAAGACAGTCAGGTGTGCCAATTAACAGGTTAGGACGGTACCACGTATCTGACGCGTAGTATGCGATAATTTAACAGCATCATATCACAACTTCTCGCGCTAGACTCACTACCGTCAGAACAACACACCGTGTAACCGCATGCATATAAATATCATACCTCGACTTTTTTAAATACTGCCATAGAACTGGAGAATTCCGTTTAACACTATCGTAGGACGTGAAAGCATCATGTTTGGAAGACAAAATTTACCCCGGAGCAAACTGCTAACTTGGCCCTGGGTGCTTGCCCCCCATCAGTCATATTGTTTGTGTACAGAACGCTCAGAATTACAAGTGCTAGTGTTTGTGTCCACAGCACAGCGCGACTATTAAGCACTTCTCAGCCAGCGCGGGGTTGATGAAGCGGCCGTGCGCTGGTGAAGTCCCGGGGAGCAAGTGGCGAGGAGACGGTATAGCCGGCGGTCAATCACGCTGAAGAAGAGTGTTAATATCCGTGAGCTTTCTTCTCACCTATGGAGCGTTCCTCGCTATTTATATTTACACTTGGAGTCCACACCTACGATGCATTCTGAACAAAATTCCTACATTCCATTTTAAGATTTTTTTTATTTTTTTTTTTTTTATGGAAAGGTCATTCTCTGACGAGTTGCTTAGCCAAGGGAAAGGCATGTTTAGTCTTACTCTTTGTAGGTTTTTATGAAATTCATAGTCTTGCCTGTATAGAATATCAGAACAAACAACTTTGGTTCACCTACAATGAATTAGCGCTCTCTGTGCCAACAATATTTAAATTACTAGTTGGCTCAACAGTCCTTGGACCTTGCTTTAGCTACTCTCAGTTCAATCATACATGGGTCCCACCTGAAGGAAATGCTAAACAATTTGCGAAAAATAACTGTCGTGGTAACAGAGTATAAGCCAGATAAAATTTATAAATATTATTACAAAATAATTGTTAAACAATAGTATTGCGATACTTTTGTTTAGTCACATCAGGAATTACATTGCACCTAATTTGATTATTTTTGTTGACCAGTTGTATGTTTTCCGTTGTATGGTACAACACAAAATAAATCCAAATTTATATGTTACTTCAACGTCATCATAAGCTGACTAATGGCATTAGTTTCAAAGTTATATTTTTAACAGAGTGACTGAACAATTGTGCAAAAAATCCAGATGTTGCCCGCAAGGGGAAGAAGTCACAGACAAAAAGCAATACCAAATTATAATAAGCAATTTTGATTTCTTCGTTATGAAGGATTTGTTCATATTTGAGGTACTATTTTATTGTTTTCTTCTATTCTCTGTGTGAAAACAAAATACTTAAATACCACAGAATTCAAATGAACTTCTTCTATTCAGATATTCAGAATCCTTCTGCGAAACGTTTCATGAAAACTGGAAGGTCGGAGTATGATTTTAATCACCCTTTCTGAGTAACTAGTTTGATTCATAACAACTGGAAGATCGGAAAATACTTTTTTTAAACGTCTCGCAGTGACGTGGTTATTAAACTAGATGATTGGAATGATTAATTCTCTGATATCGAACCAAGGTTGCATGAACCCTTTATGTTATTAAATGAAGCCTACCGGACCTGAGTGATATTTGTTCCCAAAAAACTAATGATGTAGTGTCCCTTTAACGTTGTAATCGTATATCCAAATACATAATTCATAATTTCACAACGATAATTCGAGGGTGCGTAGGGTGTGGGGGGCCTACTTTGGCATCTTTTCAACGCAGAGTGCCTCCTCAGTTACATGAACTACAGCTCCCCAGCCAACCAAGACAAAACGGAGATTCATCTTGCGCTTGCCTCGAAATAATAAGATGTAATTTATCGGTGTAATATTTCATCCATGAGGGCGCTCTTCAACATATTAAGTGGCCGTATTGGTATTGGGTTTTTAATCACTTGTTAAATTGACGAGGCACAAATAAGTCTAGATGTTTGTTTTTGTATTTTTTGCTTTAGCTTGTTTTATAATTGTGTTTTGTTATGGACCATTCCAAAAGAGATTTTAGATATTGAACATAATCTACAACTTTTGAAAAGAAATCCAGAACAGCAGTTGTGACACGGAGTTCTCGTTTTATTTATTTATTTACTTATTTATGTACTTATTTATTTATTTTTTCATTCATTCTTTTATTTATTTCATTTCTTGGGCATTATGCACATTGGTAAATACATTAAAAAAAAACACCAAGAGCAGTACAAATACAGAGGAAGGAAAGAGAACCAACTGGAGCCTGAAGGATTGCCTAAAAGAAACACAGTTCCTGTCTAGAGGCTCTCCTCTCCAGCTGGTCTTAAAGAGAATAACAATAAATTGAAATATATGTATATTTATACATTTGAAGGGCGATCAATTATGAAAGACATGACATCTATATTATCGTGGTTTCTAAAGGGGACAAAATAGTTTTAATTTTGCCATAAAAACATACAGTCTGCTTCATAAAAACATGTGTGATATTTTTTAAAGAGTACAGCTAGAACCCCTGTTTTATAATTAGTTTTTTTATGACAACCTCCTCCCCCTTTTCCACGTCGTTTGAGTAAACTCAATGCTACACCATTTTCAAATTTTCCGATCAGAAGTTCACAATATGTTGTGAATAACAAAGTAGAAACTACGTTGTTCAATTTGTTGTGTATGCACCCTTCCAATCAGTTACACAGAAAGGGTGAACAGAGACATATTTCATTATTTTATTATTTTGTTTTCCATTTTCTTTCGGAGGTTGAAGTTAGTTCACCTTCTTTCGTTTTGACCGCCCCCCTCATTGCCAACATGTCTTGGTATTTGTTGAGACACACAGTCTTCGTCAAATGTCTGAAAGTTTGCAGAGAGAGAGACAGAGAGTATTTGGTCTTTTTACTGGCCTATATAACATCGGTACCCAGCTATACATTTTTTCCAAGGGGGAAAGGAGGTTAGGAAAAAAATAACAACAAAGAGCCGGTAATGACCTTATAGCTATTGTAAATTTACAACCAGAGAATGGATGCCTTGAAGAGCCAAAAGAAAAGAAGAACATTGAGTCCCGAATTGTGATTTACATGGAGAAAGGGTTGCGGAGAAAAGACGATTATTGGTCATTGAGCCCGACAAAAAGACCACGGCTTTGTCCCATGGATTTTTTTTCCCTCTCTGCCTCTCCTTTCCCCTCTCTCTCTCTTCTTTACTGGGCCCCATTTTTAGGTCAGTCCGTTCACGGGGACTGATGGTGGTGGTAAGAACAGCTTAGGGCAGTTTCTCCGCTGTTTCGCCCTAGATTTCCCTAAGCCGATTATCAAGAGTTGGTCTGTGACCGCGTGTGAACTTCCATCAACTCATTATGCACCGCAGATTATTTCTTTCATTTTTTTCATTTTTTTTTTTTTTTTTTTAGGGGGGGGGGAGAAAAAATGAGATTAATTTTTCCGCTTCTGTATTTGGGTTGATATCTCGACTGAGCATTTTGAATATGAAATGTTGATCTTCGTGTTTTGTAGTAGCCGAAAAAACCACTGGGTTAATGACCAGCGAGGTTGTTTGACCGAATTATTAAGTTGCATTTGCTCATGATGACGGCATGGTACAGATCGTAGTTTCAATCAGTGCTGTTTGTTTTGGGGGTTGTTTGCTTTTGTTGTTGACTTCTCAATTACATGTTTGGAAAGTTGACAGGGAAATGTCTTTCTAATTTTTATTAAAGTTGGTTTATACTGGTGTGCTAGAAGATAGACAATTTTGGAAAAAAATATGTGAAATTTGAAATGTTGCGTTTATTTTTAAGTCAATAAAAAGCGCCGTTCTTTTTCATCAAGGACAGTGGAAGCGTTTATCCAATAACAAAAACATGTATTTTTGAAAGATGGGTGAAGTAATGGAAAATATGATGTGATTCTTTAGATACGTACATTTAAACACTTGTACTGCCTTTTTCCCATTACACTCAAATATATGCAGAAGTGATTCTACAAATAAAAAATGGCGAGCTCATTTCCTGAAACTGATAAAATAGTATACATAATTCAAACACTTGTGCAATTTAGATATGTCTCAGTTGTTAAAAAAAAAAACACAAATAAAATGACCCTGATGCTGTTGCATAAAACTCGAAATTCCTAGGTCTGCTGTGAACCTCAAAGGTTGCGCCGAATAGCTGTCACAACCATTCAAGGTCAAACTGACCTGGGAGTAAGGTCAGAGGGCATCTCAGTCCAGGTCAGAATCTCTTGTTCGTTTATGTTGTCAGACGACCAAAAATGAAGGGTCGTCACATAAAATATAAAAAAACACCAACCTTTTTTGTTTTGTTTTATATAAAATATAAAAAAACACCAACCTCAGATTTAGCTATAGGAAACACTAGGATAGAGTCCACCCATGTAACAACCCAAATTGGGATTATAAACTGGGCAAGGCGTGGTTCCCGCCTCGTCCTGGTGCACACGCCGATGATTTCAAACCACAGACACTCCTCTAAAGGCTCGTTGACTGCTTCGTCTGTACACGGCTCATGTAATAATGCATAATATTCAGAACTGGGGATCTAAGCGAAGCAGACAAACGGACGAGGCGAGGCGAGCCGGATGACGTGCCGCGCACGGGGAGCATTTAGTCCACGACACGCTTACATGATTGATCTTGCCGTGATGATCAAGCCGATGCATGGGGAAGCCGGAACAGAGTGGAATTGATAACCATTGAAACAAACTTCTTCTTCTCCATCATCTTCTTCTTCGTCTTCCTTTTCTTCTTCTTTTTCATCTTCTTTTTCGTCTTCTTCTTCTTTTATGATCAAGTCTGGCAATTGCTCGGTGAAAAATATCTACTGTAACCACCACAACTAATCGATTTAAAACAATAAAGCATACATTAATCAAACACAAGAATATGGTAACATTAAACAAAACACCACCCTACAAGCAAAACGTAACCATTCAAGGGACCTAGTGCTACTCAAAGGTGTTTGACCTTTTGAGTTCAACTTACTGAACTTATTTGTGTTTGCCTTGTTTTTGTTTTTGTGTTTACTTTATTTACGTGTATATGGTTTTCCATCTAACGAATCTTCAGAGTTGTAAACCATTTTATATTGTTTATATGAATACTGTATTCTCCGTTATTCTCTGATAATTGATCCCAAAAAGCGCATAAAACAAAAGAGGGGCTTGCAGACGACGTGCACTGCTTCTTGCGAGCCTCCTCCACATACTTTCCTCCCTTTTGTGTTCGGTTTCTTTTCTCTTGTACAACACATTCTCAACGTAATTTACAATTAATAATTGTGTTATTGTTCTACTCCAACTGTATGCGATTTTTTATTAAAAACAAGTGAATTGATCGACTGAAGGATAATGATACAAACATACGCACTGATTTATGCTCGCCGAAAAAATGAGTGAAAAGAAAATCATAGGCGCAATATTATGTTTTGTAACAAAACCAATTATTTCTACATCTTCCATATGACTTCCTGGGAGAAATTGTACCTATTAAGCAGAACTACGCAAATACAAGCGTTCCTCATTAACTAATTGGTTTCCGGCCTTCTTTCCTTGTACTCCAACATAAACAGGCGGAATCTGTATCAGAGCATCAAAACACGTCCAATCAAAATGAATAACAATTCACGAACATTGTGCTTTTCGGTATTATATTTGTTTGGATGCTAAATGAGTAGTACACCATATTGTGCGAGAGAGCGCAACCCTGGACGGTCAGCGTTGATGGTGAGATTTCGTTTGAATGAAATAAACCAGCTCATCGTGTTTCGTAAACCTCAGACGACTTGAACACATTCGAAAAAGTTATGGGGAATAAAACAAAAACCGAAAACATCATCTTGCAAAAAAAAGGAGGATTACCTGGTGGTGCAAAACGTTGGGTCTGGCATGCAAACTTTTTCAATTGCGAGAGAACCATTTTGTTATCTTTGTTAAACAGTCGATGAAAGTAGATAAATACAAACTCTCAAATCTGTCAATTTGTTTGCTGATTGCAGGACATCTTTTTGAAACTTAGTGGGGGAAATGTGTATGAATACTGATAGTAAATTGATAGGTTCATAAAGAAGCACGTTAATATTTGAGTTATGAACCTATATTTTGTGTCAAATAGTTTCACCCTGGGAGCGAGCATGGAGGTTGTTTATGCTTTAACATTGTTATTATGATTGTTATTTTGGTAAAAAATTTTTGATACATTTTGAGCCCAAAATTACCATTTCAAATCAAGGTTATATGACTACAGTTCTTTCCTTAATCATATTAATCGATCATTAATTACGAATAATCATCTATCTTCACCATCCATACAATAATCTATATATGTTGGAAAAAATTACGAAATAAAGTTAAAGTGACTAAAAAGCGAAATGAAGTAAGAGTGACTGTTCGACACAACCGATCTTTTTTTTTATGAATAGATTTGAATTTTTTTTGATGAATCTTTTTAAACTAAATCTCGAAGATTCTCACGGGAAGTCAGAAGTTTTGCAGCTGATCGGAGCTCCGTGTTAAGTTTACCCAGCATGCTGTCTTTTTACAAGCACTGACAGGGTTGACGGTATCAGGTTCGATGATCGAATCAATAACCTTTGACCTCAAGTACCTGCCATAACCTGGACAGAAGGTCAAGCTGGGTCACTCTTTTCTTTTTCTTTTCCTTTTTTTCGGGGGACCCTCTGTACGTGTGTGTGTGTTTGTGTGAAAGGTAATCTTAGTTATTGCGTGGTGCTTTCATCAATGTCTACTGGCATGGATCGAGCTATCGAGTGGACGAGGTTCAGGAAAGAGGCAATATGTCACAGACTGTAAGGGGATCCTCAGGATGAGGTTACGGGCCAAGGCTCTGGTATAGCACCCGACGCTTCTCTTTCCAGAGTCTTGTTTCATCCATTTGTCGATTGCTGAAGGAAGATGCAAGGTGAGGAAAGGAGAGCGAGAGAGGGTGAGAGAGAGAGACAGAGTGAGGAGAGAGACGAGGGGGATGTCTTGGCCGTTTAACTAAGACTACTGCGTCATTGCTAACGATTCCCTGATATTGTGTTTACCGTTGAGAATGGTAAAGATTTAATGTTGCTTGTGTATCTCGGAGAATACAAGAAAAGAAAGAAAAGGAAGGGGAACGACGGGTGTTGCTTTCTTCTCTGTGGACTGAAACAAGGGCGGGTCTTTAGGGGAAATAACAGTAGACAAGATTTCAGGCCAAACATCATGTTGCTTTCGTTTCTTAAGAAAATGAAGTTAGTAACAACAGGATAAAGAATACAAAATACACATAATTAAATGTTGATAGTATGTTCAGTTTTGTACTTGTAGAATAAATTAAAAATGAATGGAGACAATTGAAAAAGGAGGGGGAAACGAAAGGGTTGGTCAAATTTCCAACGTGCATAAAAATGCAAATGAATGTGGAACAAAGAATGGAAAGGAAGGACGAAGAAGGAAGACTCCTTGTTTTCTCTTCTGAGTTTTCTATTCTAAGTTTGTGTTGACACCTTTGGTCAGTTGCAGACTTAACTTACAATCCTCCAGAACAGAACCAACAAAAGTAGCGATACTTCCTTCGAAACAGGTCATGGCGAGAATTACGGACAGGATTGGGTTTCACCATCAGTCCCATCAAATCCTAGCATGATAACAACATCAACACCATTATCCTCTTCATCCTGCTCATCAACTCATATGGACCGTCCCAACTACCCTTTGACAGTATCTCCAGTTTTGGTGTTAATGCACTGGGCCGGTGTCCCACTTGCAATATCTGATTTGGGGTGGATGATTTTCTTATTCCCCATGTAATTTTATTTCACTCCCTTCAACCTGTCCAAGGCTCAACCTATATAGATAGCATCATGACCAATCATCTTGCAGCTCCTTATACTGCATGGGTTTTTACTTTTTTTCTTAAGCGACCCGGGGCCTCTTCGCTTTTAGTTTTCCCCACGCCTGCGGGCGTCCTGCTCCCCCCGTTTCTTTCCAGATTAAGACCGATCTTAAAAGCTGGGCATCCTGTTGTTGACCATCTTCAGCGTCTTAGCTCCATATTGATGCTATAACACGTTCTTGATTGACGTCTTGCCGGTTTACCGTCCTGAAGAGAATCTCTTCTAAAATGCTCTTCTTTGCTCACCCATCCATCGAAAAGAAAAAAAAGCAACAACAACAACACCCCCAACAAACTTTTCACATCTGTGTATCATAAGACCTACACAAATAAATTGCATGTCAAACGTTTATAAAAACCCTACGGTGTGATTATCACAGAATGTTAGATGTAATGTTATGTTTTCCACCTCTGAACTGTGTACAAATATGTGACGTCGGGCTCTGCAGCTCTTTTCATGTGATGTCAGGCTCTGCAGCTCTTTTCATGTGACGTCGGGCTCTGCAGCTCTTTTCATGTGATGTCTGGCTCAGTTGCTGCTTGATGTCACAGGTCATAGAGGTCCAGTTTCCCAATATGTTACAGAAAGCTTTTTATTCTGACCGTCAAATCGGTGATAAGTTTTAAAACTACTCCTTGAAAACGTGTCTGTGATGATTTATGGTCTTAAATGCGGCGTCTTGGAGAAACCGGACATTAAAAAACAACATTGAAATAAGAATAATATTATAGACCTGGCAATGCACATTAAGCAAACCTGATGACGTATAACAGACTGTAAGTCTTTTTGAGTGTTGTATTTATTTATTTATTTGTGTTTATTTATTTATTTATTTATTTTTCATTTATTTAGTTGTTTATTTACTTGTTTATTTATTTTGTATGTTGTTCTTGAATGACTCTAGTGTACGAAACCCCGCTTTTTTGTTTGAAAGGGAATGTCTGGGGAAAGAGAAAGTTCCTCTAAACTTTAGTTTGCAAGTACTTTGCACATAGTTAAAACAATATCACAGGAATTTCAGTCACTAAAATGTTTACAAACTTGACAAGCCTCGTGAGTGTTTTTCTGGTTCCAAACACATGGGGCGTCTCACCTTGGTTGCAGTGGGGGGAGAAACGACTGGCTGGCAATGGAAGGTATATAAATGTTAGTCAAGCCACTCCATCCAGGAAAATAATTAGAGAAACAAGGAAAGAAAAGATCACAAGTCTCTGTGGATTAGACGGGCGGACCTTGTGGACACCGTACACTGGGTCATTTTAGGATGGTGGCGTTAGCTTACCCAGATTCTCAGCGTGATTCAAGGCGATCAGACACGGTCATTTCGTGCCGCGTCTCCCGTTCCAACACCAACAACAACTCGGTAAGAAAACGAAAAATTCATCGCGTGATTAAGCAGGTTTGTGTTACACCCTCTGATAGGTCGGGGGGGGGGGGTCAACAGAAGTGCACACTCAGATCTCGAAAGAGAGTCTTTTTAATCGTCTGTTTTTTTTTACACAAGGTCTTCCTTATGTTGTCAACTGATATACACTTATAGTTACCAACTACACTTGTTGGTAACCTGTAATTGAAAATCGTAGACATGGTCAGCAAGTAAATTTTCTGGCCGAAGAGGGCGCACATCCCTGCTTCTTTAGAGTACGGAAGGCCTTATTTTATGTGTATGTTGGGTTTTTTCGTATACGCCATAACCTATTGAATGTAACTTTGTAACTCATCTCCTAAACAAAAAATAATAATGTTCTAACAAAGTCGCCAGTGAGAAACGTTTGGCTAAGCTAGATCGGGTTAGTGGCACGGTTGAATTTGCCGTAACCTGGTTCCGTAAAGAAAAACAGATAAACCTGCTTTTGGCAACTAAGGACGCCTTCAACGAATCCGTAAGAGTTTGTTAATTCCGTAGAGTACAAAGGAACACAGTTATTTGGTTTGGTTTGAAGATTTATACAATCAATCAATCATCAGGCATTTGTTTAGCGCCAACGTTCTAGTCCCCTGTTCTGAGGCGCTTCGCAAAATGAAGAAGAAATTCAAGACAAATGAGTTTACAGAGTTTCATGTTGAGATGAGGTGTGGAACGGACTAAATGCAAGCAGATTTGAAGAAGAGATGAGTCTATGCTGGCTTTTGAATATCGGTAAGGGGTCAAGTGTACGGGGTTGGTAGGGAAGATCATTCTATAGCTTTTCAAATGGAATGGAGCTTCTATCACATGATGCAACTTTGTTATACATTCCTTTGGATTGATATCATGGTTTCATAAAACATAACCGTTCAAAGCCCTGTATGCGATAGTAACAAATGAATACTGAACTAACTTGTGCCGAAAGGGGAACAGACTATGCCGCACTTCCAGGTTATGGCGTTTTCAGTACCACGGCTCGGGGCTTGAGCTCTGGCTTTGGCTACGCCCGCCTGTTTGAAACCCCGTAAGCAAAGCACACATTTTCTAAGTAACTGACGGGGCTCAAGCCAAAGCCAATAAGTCCAAGCTGTGGTTTCGAAAAATGGCCTATGTTTGAAAGGAGGAGGAGGCCGCCATGATAGAGTTTCTTCAAGAAGCTTCTGTTAAAGCCGTTATCAAAGCGCTGACCCCTTTTCACATGTCGAGATCTTTATGTACAATAGCAGTCTAGTTTGCTGATTTCACTTAACGAAAATGGCACCAGGTTCGTTTTACCTTCCACCCTCGGTTTGGGTTTGATTTTGAATGAGAGCAGAAAACGAAATTCCACTACGGGTGTACGGTTTATCACCACCCAGCATGAGTCGAGTAGAATGCATGATTTCACGTCACCGCAATCAACGGTGGCAACTGGTGTGATCATTAAATTAGGGAAATAGGGTAAATTGTCATAGCGGGTATCGCCACCCGACGCCGCTCCCTTCTGTCACTTCTAACATTGTTGCAGGATTTCTATTTTTGTCCCCAGTCTTTTTTTCCCTTTTTTTTAAGAGTCCGTGGGGTCCCATCCCAATGCTATAATAATTGAATATAGTCACCAATGCTAATCAAACGTTGATTTTAGTACTTATTAATTCCCATCTTCTATAATATATATCTTATTTCATGAGACCTTGGCTCGTGTAATTAATCAGTCAAAACCCACCTGACATCCAAATTAATCACACACACCCCTGCCTCAAAGATGTTTTTTGTTCATTGTACCCTCTCTCATGACAGCCGTGATGCAGTATAACCTAGATCCACACCCTCCCATCGACTCATCCCTCTCTTTCTCTCTCTCTCTCTCTCTCTCTCTCTATTCTTTCTATGACGATTATAATAATTACTTCATATTATACCCGGACCTGTAATGTCTAGTCCGAGCGTGGTCCACCGCCACAAGTCTCCAAACACATGGGGCTAATCAACTGCAATCTCCCCCGGGAACTTCCAGCAGGATGACCACTCCCCGAGGGCTAGTCGTACTTCCCCCTCCTTTGCAAAAGAAATGGAATAAAAACACAATTTATCTCCCAAGTTTCAAGACACACAAGCCAAAAAAAGGAGAGTGGAAACCGAATTAGTGATGTTATGATCAGCTGCTTCGATTCCGACCAGGGGAATAAAAATGATGAAGCTGTTCAGATGTGGGAGGTGTCACGCGTTTTGTATTGTTCGGCTGCTTGTCTTGTCTTGTTTTTTTCCCCTTCGTCTTTCTTTCTTCTGTTTTGAGATCACCGTGTGAGTCAGAACGAAAACAACACCGGGCATACTGAATCTGATGATTTCATTATTTCATTTTATTGAATTGGCAGTGTAAACCTATTCATACACACTCGCTCCCCCCCCCCTCCATCCCCTTTATCGTGAGTATGGAAGTATCACACCTAGGGTTGTTAAGCATGCAGATATTCATTTCCTAATACCCTTCTTTTTATACACATTTGCTAGGGACCTGTGCAGGTTTTTTGGGGGAAGCAATGATGTGTTTAATACCTCATCTTGACGGCTTTCTGAAATACGAATCAGCCCCAAGGCCTGCTCTGTCCCTCTAGATGACATTAATTAAATTCAATTGTTCTGTTTTATATATAACACATTCCTTATAATGTGTGGTGCAATAAAAAAAATGGTGCCCTACACATGTTTTATTTTTTATAAGAGATAAAAGGTGGTTTTTGTTATTCTTGTTTGAGGACAAACCCCCCAAATCAGAGCTTGAGCGTAAACAAGGAGTGTACATTTAGGAGTGTTTTGTCTCTGCATTCATATGGAGGACTTTATTTATTTGTTTATTTATTTATTTATGTACTTATTTATTTATTTTATTTTGTTGACTGATTGATTGATTGATTGATTGATTGATTGATTTAGTTAGTTAGTTAGTTTTAGTATTATTATTATTATTATTATTATTATTATTATTATTATTATTATTATTATTATTATTATATATGTATATATATATCTCTATCTAATTTCTTTTCATATAAACAAAACAATGTGTCCTCGCTTTATATCACAATCGAGGACATTTGTCCTCACTTGAAATCATATTGCTATAGAACAATGCATTATCGCTTCATAACAAGATGGGGAGCAACACAATGCATCGTTCCTTGTTTCGGTCTACGGTCAGTTTGAGGATTGTGGCTAAATCGAGGTCCCGGTTACTACGTGCGGGGCCACATTTAGGCGCCGAACAGTTTTTGAGTAATCTAAAATCGACAAGAGATTAATAATTCGTTTAATATTATTGGGTACTGTTTCCATGTTCACGTTAATAAAAAAAATATATACGGCAGATCCGTCAAGCCACTAAAGTTTTGTGTTTATGATGATACCTCGAAGCCACCGTACATCACCTACGAAGTTAATTTATCACTTTTTCTTTCACACAACCGTGACAGGGATGTCAACTTTCCCTTAAAATTGTCTTTTATGCTGGGGTGATTTAATTTGTAGTCATTAAAATAATTTCCCAAGTGATGTTTCGTCTTCGGGCGATACCACATAAAAAGCCCAGTGAATAGGACTTGCGAATCCCTGTTCACCATTTTTTTTATCAAGTTTGAATTGCTGTTTTGGGGTTTGTTTTTATGTTTTTTTCCCAAAGACTTTTCCGATTTGACAGATGACATGGCCTCCCCAGATGTAACTGTGTATTTAAGACTTCACAATCAGCCAGGCTTTGCTAGAGTTTGGTTCTTGTCAAATCAACTTGGCACAAAACATGTGGGTAACTAATACCGTTATCCCCTTGTGATGACTCTGGGTGAATTTCGATTACTGGAGTTTGAAAGTATAAAAGTCGTTTTATTTCGGTTACCTACATAAAACAAAACGGTGTGAAAATGCTTTGTGACAAGATTACAGCCACCTGTGAATCACCTTGATACAGCAATTGTTTCAGTTGTTTATATTCCACGGAAATTTAAGTAATTTTAGAAATTTCCGCAAACCAAGTTTCCATTCCTCGGTGAATAAAGCAAAAATGATTAAAACATGTATTAACAGAGGAAAAGAGAATGACCACTTTTGTTATGAGAGATACATGCTCTCAAATTCGGGGTCGATGGTTCGAATCCCATCCGAGTGGCCTTTGGATTGTCTTTCTCCGTTACGTTAGGACTCATAAATTACCGAGCATTGCTCATCAGACAATAGGTGTCATGGTAGAAATTGAAGAAACAATCCCGATGCAATTGTTAAACACATAATATTTACAAAAAAAGTTGAGCAAAGAAACATTGACGATAGAGATGGCCTTTAACCTGCGACCTCCGGATTAACGTGCCGGTGTTCTACCAACTGAGCTATCTAGCCCTAATACTGGCGTTTTCCCTACTCTCTCAGTATCTTTGTTCGGAGGTGCCAGATACTGACAATGTAGGGAGACCGCCAACATTAGGACCAAGTTGTTAAGTTGGGTAGAGCGCCAGCAAGTAAATCCGGAGGTCGTAGGTTCAACTCCCGCTCCAAGTAATTTTTCTTTGCTCTGCCCCAAATTGCTTATGTTTACCCAGTGGGTTCCCTGATGGTATATTATTACTCGACACCTTTGTTTAATAATAATGATAATCGGGTTATCTTCGGAAGGAATAATTTTCCCTCAGAAATATTTCGACACCGCTGTGGTTTCGAGTTTCCTTTCCGTTGACAAAAAAACATCATAAATTGTACTCTTCGTGGACTAAAGCCAAGTGTTACATCATAACAAGGCCATATTTCTGATTAATCGTGGACGGTTTTAATCTATCTGTGTGCCGTGTTCACAGCTGGTAAGAAAGCCTTACACGGAACTAATCCATGCGACCATATTACCGCCAAAGCGCACTCCAACAAATTACACTTAACTCGAGTAAAAAAAGAGGCTGTGTTTATTATTTTGTTCTCGGTGCGACTGGTGGGAACATTGGGATAGGCTACGTCATTATGACATCACAACAACGCAATGTTGTGCAGTTGTTACGGCAATTATTTTCCTGCTTAGCAAGTTCAGAGGTACTAGTATTCTAAAAGTACCACCCAAAAATGCATTTATAGATTATGCAGGTTCTACAAGACTGGAAGTGTGTTTTGAATAATTGTTTTATCTATTTTTTAATAAACGTTTTGTATAAGAAAGAAATGAACTAAACAGTGTGATATATAGAGGCTACAAGGCATGTACAAAGCATTCAAACACACTTCACTCAAAGCGTGTAATTGAACCTTAACTTCAATCCGCAGTGCATATTTATAAACTAAATTATTTAATATAATTTTCACACTCTATTGCTGAACATCAATCAAACCAAATTAAACTGCGATACCCTACCTGTATTCTTCCACGGGGTCTAAGTAAATCACCCCCCAAGTAAATAAAAAAATTGAATACAATATATGTATAAAAAAAGCGTGACCACCATTGCGGTCTCTTGCATGAGCTCACCGCAGATTGGTGGCAGCTCTGATGGGCTGGAACGCAGGTGTGCACGGTCGGGGACTGGCCAAAGGCCGCGGCGATCACTCCGTGGTCAGGTCAACCGTGCACCGGCTTTAGCGTAACCTGCCCCTTGCACTTTCTCGGCAAACTTAATGAGCAAACCACATGCTATTCGGGTTACGTTGGGCAGGAATAATTTTCCATCAGAACTATTTTGACACCGTTGTGGTTTCGAGTTTCCTTAATGATCGCATTCATATTTGAAATCATACCATCTTCATTTTTATTAAGCCCAGTGCCTAAACTCCGGTGTCAAAGAAAACGTCATTCTTTAGTGCAGATTCCCACACAAAAAAATTTAAAATCAGCAAAATAAAATCGTCGTAATTTTGTTTCATCAATAATGTACCGTAAATAAAAGGACGGTTGTTTTAGGAACGTAACTTGTTTTGTAGACACTATATAATTATACTACATAAAGTTATGTTATTTATTTTTATTTTATTTATTTTTTCTTCTTCTTCTCTTTTCGTTTTTCCTATCTTGATTTCCATATTTTAGGACCCCCCCCCCACAGAAGCCCAAGAAAAAACAGTATCCATAATGACAATCGACAATTAAACTTGTGCCCATTCACATTAGTGCAACAGACAGCGGGTAGAGTTAAAGGCAGCGTATACTGTTGGTAATTGTCAAAGACCAGAATCCTACCGTGGTGTATCCCAAAGCATAAAATAACAAAACTGTGAACATTTTGGCTTAATTGGTCATCGAAGTTGCAAGAGATTCTGAAAGAAAAAACACACTTGTTGCATAGAATTGTGTGCTTTCAGATGCCTGAGAAAGGCTGCGTGCCTGAAGCCTTTCTCAGATTCAAAAACTGCATTACTTCAAAGGGTGCCATTCTGAACAATGTTTTATAATATCAACAGCTCTCCAGTGCTCTTTACCAAGTAAGGTTTTACGGTTATTATTTTTTGGAGTAATTTCAAAAGGTATACCCTACCTTTAAACAGGTAAAATACTTACAGTTTAAAAAAAATGAGGGCAGGAGTTGTGTCTTTTATTTTAACAGCGACCAGCGTGTGTATATAGGCGGTCATGTTATGAGTGCTGAGTGATATTTAATGAAGCATGCTTGAAGAATCGTTATGGTTTTATAATTTTATTCATTTATTTCAATCTTCTTTTGCGCTTCGGGTGTGTTTATTTTGTTGAGATTTACGAATGTTTAGCCAGGTTTAAAGGGAAAGTTGTTTTGTGGAAGAGTAAAATAATTCTCATCTTATAGCTCTGAATAAAAGCAGTCCCCCAAACCTGTGAAAATATCATTACATTTGTTCGTCGCGCTTCTTAATAAAAAGTATATATAATAGTTTGGTCATGTATTTTGTGCACGCTCATATATTATTTTGATAATGAAAGTAAGCAAAGGTGGTTTGAAGGGTTATTCAAAATGGAGGATTAAAGTAAAACCTACTTGTATGAAGTTTTATCATCAGTGAGCTTTCAAATCGAAACCAATTCGAGTTTTAGTTGTTGTTTTTTTATTCCTTTTAATCCATTTATTCTATTCAATTTTATTTGTATTATTGTTACTATTTTATGGGGGTTTCTCTCCCCCCTCTCCCCATCTCTTTCTCTCTTTCAATATCTCTCTCTGTCTCTCCTGCTGGACAATTTCGAGAGCCATGGTGCAATGTTTCAATGCTATCGTTCCCGGAATAGTTAAGATTTTCTTTGGGTTAAGAGTGCCAGCAGGGGGCCGCCATCTTGAGAGAAAATGGCGGGACCTTGGTGGGACTTTATCGAACTGGGTGGCTGTTCTGTTTGTTGTGTTTTCATAATAAATACCGGCGTCGCTCGGATATCATTTCTGTAATATTATTCCTGTCATTAGTCCGGCCAAGGTGAAGACAGAGGAAGAAAACAAAACAAAATGACCAACACCTCTCCATCTTGCGGTCATTGAAATCATGCCCCGCTTCTGGTGTATTGCTATTGCTAAGATTATGATTGATGCATTTGAGTTGGACATTATTGTCGAGGTGGGGGATTTCTGTTTGACTTGCCCGGCCCAGACGCATCGTGGTAATTAAACAACAATCTTCGGCTGGCATTGAACGGCAGAGAATGTGCTCATTGAATGACAGAAAGTAGTTCAAACGTGCCTTTTGCCTCGAATGGTGCACCATTAGCTCCGACCAGGCACCTGTTTCCCCCCGTGCTAACTTAACCCTCACTCCTCACGTCAGACAGCAGGACTTCGGCCCGACCCCGAGGCCGTTCACTTGGAACTTTACACCGCCACGCGCTACGGGTTGCTCTACCATACTTTCTTCTTCCAGTAGGGCCTCCTCGGCGCGAGGGGATGGTCAACAACATTATAAAAGGGGGGGGGGGGGACTCTGAATTGTTTCGTCGGTTGAAGAAAATCAGGGGCAGTGACCAGGACGGAATGTGAACCCTGGACGAGGTGGTTCATAAATAGGTTGGCAATTCGGGTGACTGTAATAGTATCGCTGGTGCATATCTAGCGCTGAGCCAGTAAAATAATTGGCTCTAATGCGGTGTGACAGGGGCTGGTTAACCACAGCAGCAAAAGGAAAACGATCGTGGAAATTCACCTACCGGTTTCGGTTGATGCCATTTCGTTCCAGCATCATGGTTTGGGGGTTTTTTTCTTTTTCTGTGGGCTAATCGGTATGAAATAAAATAACCTCATATTGGGGAAGAAAAAAGAACTTATTTTAGTTTCAAAAGAAGTTATGATGCATGAGTTGTAGATGCAATAGCAATTCCTTGCTGAACGACGAACCAGATTCTCTTTACGGTACCCCGAGTCAGTTACACTTGTGGTTTTTCAATTGATATCAACAATGGTTTTTTAACATTTCGAGTTGAAGCGCGAACCGCTGGCTTTTATTTCTAGGAAGATTCTCAAAGTAACTGGTCTGTAAGAGGTCCTACAAGGTGGATGGCTATTGTTTTGTTTGCGTGAAAGTTCGTCTGTGTTCGTAGTTTGATGCTGTTGCTGTGGTTTACCTATATGAAATCTATGTTTTGTTGAGAAAATAAAATGCGTTTGTACATTCTTTTAAAGGCAAATACCTCTGTTATAATTATGTCAAGTGGATTTTTTACCACGACTTTGTCCCGGCAATACTGGATTAAGTAATTTCCTTCTGATTTTGGTGAAATTCTCTCACCGTACCAGCTCGTAGAGACGGATTGCGTTAAGTAACAACCTGTTTGAAAGCACACGTGTGCATCCCCCCTGCCTACCCAGACCCCTGGAAGAAAAAAGTAGCGAGTTTCGATAGCAGGCCGGCCGTGGTGCGGGAGGAGTTGTATTACGCGCCAGGTCCGCACACCATTCAGACCGTAGACTGGGGGTATTACCGTGCCCACTCTCCCTCGCAAGTAGTGCTTGGGACTACGGTGGGACAAACCTTACTGGGTGATGTTTTTTCCTCTAACGTTCACCTGCCTGTCGGTGCCCGGTGCCCGGTAGGATTCTAATTGATTGTAGCCAAATGGTAGAGTCGAACTTGTAGTTCCGTTTGATGGGCGGTCGGCATCGGTGGGACTTGATAGTCGGGCATCTGTTCACTGAACGTACACGCACACTGCACCCCCCCCCCCCTCCCCACTTCTACCTCCCCTATGATAGAAGAGGCTTGTTTTCTTTGGGAAATTAATTCATCGTGTTGATTGAAGTAGATGAAAATTGTATGTTGCACTTGGCAAACAGAGTGGGGTAGGTAGCTGTTGCACGCCGCATTCATCACGTTAATTTTCGAACTGACTTCTGGGACGACCACTGTGGGTTATGGTTCAGATTGTAGATTGATTTCTGGAAGTATTTTTGCTGTAATTGTTTTTTTGTTCTTGAATGTTTTGATTTGTCTTTGTTGATTACTTATAGGTTTGATCGTTTTACAAGGGAAGCTATTTTCTAGTTTGCATAAGAGTTGGCATGAATTTTGAGCTTTGTTTTGGGTGTAACTTATTTATTTATTTATAAATATATTTACAGCTTGATTTCAGAAACACTCTATGAACTAGTAATGAGTGTTGTATTTCTACAGCTAAGCTAGAATTGATAAACATACACACCGTATTAAAATGACAGATAAATTACAATAATTTATGTCAAATACAAGTATACAGAGATAATCGGCTCTTATCCAATATGCAAAAAGTCATAAGCTTCCTCCAATTGCTATAAACAAGAAGAAGAAATAGTATATCCACCGACAACATCTTGTAAAAAATCTCTTCGATCCCTAAGTCGAGAGTGTTCAAGGGGGTAATGACCTAGTCATCAATCCACCGCGTCGTCTCTCATCGGTTGACCGTGAACTATCGCTTGCTTCCCCCGTCAAGGTGAATGAACGCTCCGCATCATCTTCACAAACTCCTCGGTGATTTTTTGACACAACCTGCTGGGTCAGCGATGCTGTATATCTTAATTCCACGTCATTGTACCATTCGGTCAGTGATAAATTGTCGGCTATTTAATATCAGATTTCACGGGGTTTTGTTACACAGTTTTCCCCCCCATCCCTGCTTCTGCTAGCTATTAGGGAGTTAAGCATTGTGCTTATTATCGAAGGTATTTTCGCATAGAAACATATTTATATTATTATTATTATTTTGTTATTATTATTATTATATATATTTTTTTATTTATTTATGATAAACACATGAAGATTATTGCCTAGTGTGGTCAGGCGGGTTTTTTTTGTAGGGTAGGGGTGTGCGTGTGTATGTGTATGTGTGGGTTTTTTTTGGGGGGGGTTCCTTATTTTTTCTTCTTATTCTTCTTTTTTAATTGAGATATTATTTTTGTAAACACGTGCATGTACATAAAACAGCGCCCTCTTTTGTCTTATTTAATTAGTATTTTAAAAAACATTACCGTGCTCAAAAAGACCTACTCGGATGAAAGTTCGTCTTTCTTGCTCCCTTGTCAATTTTCCATTAGTATGTTTCACTTATGTCAAGAACCGTCCTTATTTGATGGAGTAGCAACACGGATCAATACAGCTTGTCCCAAAGTGATATTGTTAACAAAGAACAAGCAATGCTTTTGACTTATTTACTAACAACATCAGGTGGGGGCCCAAGCAAGGCGGTGGGGTACGAAATATAAATATCTGGCAGATTTGACAGCACGGGTCTGCCAACCTTTGAACTCGCGTGGAGTTCGTCGTACGCCCTCCTGCGACGAGGCGGGTGTTACTGCCGGTTACTGACCGAGATACGCGCATTCTATCAGTCGTTTTCATTTCTGATATTTAGCAATTTGAAGAATTAGTGAACACAAACACGATCTGGCCGATCAGGGCGCGATGTGTCACTTCGCAACAGGAGGTGTCTTCCTATAGTCATTGGACAGACATTCTCTTTCCGGACCCTAATTTTAATCCACAATAATGTATTTCGTGCTTTAGACAGGGGTAGTTTTGAACACTAAACTGGGGCAGCAGAAGTCAGTCACGGTCAACACATGGAGGTAGACATTTTCTGCTATTTGCTGCATTTTGACTTTTCGTCTTCTCTTACGATAAAAGTAGTCTTCTCTTAAGAAACTTGAGTTTTTAGAAACGGATTTCCCTTTGGTTTGTTAAAAACGGAAGATCTGGTAAAAGCGAATAAATACATCCACGTGTAAATAGGCATACGTCTCTGATCATGGAGTTGGGAAAACATCCGGGAATCGAACCAGGTCAAACTGAACCAAATCGATAGTCAGGTCATAAGAAATTGTGTCAAGTATCGTTTACAGACAAATAAGATCACACACAAAACAACAACAACAACAACAACAACTATGTGTAAATCAAACATGGAGGCCTCAGCAGGTTATTTTTACTTATTTTTCATGTTAGTAATTTTGTCATCATAATTACTCTCATCATTTTTGTTTTCTTGTTTACTTTATTTATTATTATGAATAAAAACTAAAATACGTGTATCTATTTTGTGATTAGGCTATAGATACACTGGTTCCCAAATCAACTGAAAAAAGCTCTAGTGAAGATGAGGAAAACCATTAGACCTAACCTTGTACTACATTTTGAGTTGTTCTACTAAATTCCATACTGACTTAAATGCTTCCACCTATCAGTAAACAATAAAGAACATACGATTTGCATGTTTAAAATAAAATAAATGTTAACATTTTTTTGTAAGATGAAAATAAGTGCCCCGGTGGAAATGTAATAGCCAGCGCCGGTATAGAAATCAAGTCGGATGGTGTGATGTGACACACATCACGGTGTCTGTCGGCGTGTTGTATCACCCGAAACCAGACGTATGCAAGACTGTCGGAACATAAAGAGTAGGTTTGTATTATCGAATTAAGCACGTTGGGTCCATGGTTTCATGGTGAAAACCTTATGAATCGAGGCAGTGAAACAGGTTCTTTTTTTTCTCGTAAAACTTTGATTTGTCCCGCACGGTTCAATTTATCTTATTTCTCTTTATTATCTTTTCCGTTTTTTATTTTCTATAATCATTCAAGCTTCAGACATACAGTGCACTTTTCCCCCACACAAATTGACGTCTTGGTGCTTTCTTTGAGGTCAACGGCTTCTAGGGGATCTAGAATGAGGTCATGTCTTCCCCAATTAAAATTCGGATAATTGCTGCTGAGAACAAAGTAAATGGACTACGTATCTAAACCATCTTAAGAAGTTGGTGTTATGGTTTAACGAAGGCTGCCTTCTCTGACAAACTGTGCTGGAGTTACGTTAGTATTCCTCTAGCATTGACAGACAAGGGAAACGGAAAGCTTTTTGAAAAGTTAATGTTGCCGTTTTGATTTGTTTCCCTCGACGGGATGAAAATGCATGAATATGCTCCAAGGAAGTCTTACAATTAGAAATTGTGTTTTGTTTTTGTTTTTGTTTTTGGAAAATAAACATATCTACCCCCCCCCCCCCCTTACTGGAACTTCGTCATTTTATACCTCGTAATTGTCTCATGAAAAACAACATCGGATTTTAACTAACTTTTGAGTAGGCCTATATGCTGTTGTGGTTTTTTGTTGTGACTTAGAACTTCCAGCGTTTCGTCTCACACGAAACAAACATGTAGTTTTGAAACCTTCAATCAAGTAAGTCCATTTGAAATTTAATGAAATCATTGTCTTCGCAGAAGGCTGTAAACGCCGTAATATCAGAACAGACTGAAACAAGTTGATTGCTACTTTGTTGTAAGATTTCCCCGCTGACATAGTTTAGCCAACGTCATCGTGACGTCATCCATCACACGCATCACGTATTTTGTTCCCTTCGTAGGCTTCTTGTATAGTTGTACATCTTGTCTCGAAGTTGTTCATTTCTACTTGTGGGCGATCATGGGGGAAAAATATTGAACCAATTGAGAGTCGTACAGACATCTGCTGAAGATATTCTTCGTGGAGATGATCGATAATTGTCGGGGAGGGGGTGAGTAAATTCCAATCTGAAATCTCACTGATTTACGAAGTTCATACCACCAGTGCCGGTACCAAGTTTGTCTCCACGTGGGCAGTTTACCTGGTGACATAACCACGCAATCTGAAATGTATATAACTTGTCTAAACGGGCATCGTTTTAAAGCTCGGCAAACAAAATGTGTCAAGCAATGTTTCCGCTTAGCACCTCTGTTTGCCACCAGGTCCCGACCCGCATTCTGTGGCCGCCCTCCATGGCTACCCCAAAAATATCTGTCACTTTGGTACTGATGCACGGGACTGTATATTACTCGTGTGTGGTCCCCAAGGCATCACGAGGAACTTTGCAGAAAGTATAAGTGGGGGGAAAAGCAGCTCTCCAAGGCCACAACCAACTGGTAGAATTACTAACGCATGACTTCATTTCGTAGATAAGGAGTCCAACAAGTCATTAACGTTAACTGAAGGTTGCTTTTTTGTTAATACGGCACATGCAAACGTTCTTTAGTGTACTTTAAATTAATCATAACTGGCCCGAAGTCTCACCATAGAGAAGAGAGTCTCTTCATGAAATTATGTCCAACCAAAAATTATTTACCATAGTCTAAAAATCGTGGTGAATTGTCCTTTATCTATGGTATAACTAGCATTGCACATCCACGGACCACAAGTTCGACTCCAAATGCTCAAAAGTTGAGATTGATTTTTAGGAAAAATTATAGTTAGTGCACGAGCGGGTATAACCATGTATACAACTCTTTCGGGAGAAGTATTGGGTCAGTGAAAAGACGGTGTAGTCTCGACGTTTCAAACAGTATACTCTATTCGGGGGTTTTTTTTTCATGAGAACGAGGTTGATGTTGTTGTATTGTAGGTTTTGTTTGCAAGTCGTTCCTACGTTCTGCTGTGAGCATATTTTTTAGTTGATGTGATTTTGTTGTTCATCGGGAAATCAATATCAAAACATTCCAATAATTTCTGCCTGGCTTCTTTTTTTTCTTCTTTTTTTTAGAACAATGGGGTATTCCATGCTATACTTTCTGGTATACTTTCTGTACTGACGCTGCCAAGCTACGTTTTCGTCAAGTCATTGTGGTAGGGGCAAAATGACTCTCTGTTGTGACCGTGGGTTGCCACTAGAGACTATTGGGAGTCCGGTATCTAGAGCTACTTTCAAAATGATTTTGCAATGGCGCAATGACAAAACAGTCACCATCTAAACCAACTCAGCATTATTACTTGTGTTCGGTAGCATGTGACAAATTCACTTTCCACTCCGAGCTCGTGAAGCAAATTGTAAAAAGTCACAGAAACGGAACTTTTTTGAAAGATCTGGTCAAACGATAATCATTACTGCGTACTGTCTGTGAATCGTAACCGTTGTGGATAGCTCCATGGTCTAACGGATACCTCGTCCAGGGCATGGAGAGGTACCTCCAACTCGAGCAGTGGGTGGTAAAGTGCGCACTCTGGAATAACGGTAGCCATCCCTGCAGCCACCGGTGTACTATTTGAACGCTTTATCAATAACCAATTTAAAAGACCTGCTTCTCCACTTGACATTCAAAGTAGGGTGTTAAGACCTTAACAAGAAATTATCTTGTATTCTTAATTACAATCATTATAACCCTTAAATTGCCCCCTACTTCAGCAAATAGTATCCCTTCACTACCTAATCCCGGTCTCTTTCTGCCAGCTCTTGCTCCCAAAGAATGGATCATCAGTCTTGTTAAGAAGAGACGTGGGATGCTCTTAGTTGTGGCCTGCCCGGTATGTCGTGGACCGCCCACTAAGCTCGTACACCCAGATACACCCGGCTGATCCCCTACCCATCATCAGCCCAACAACCCCGGTAACAAAGCGTTACAAGCCCCGATCAATAAACCCCACTTGTTCGCTCCTTTACATGGGAAATGTTTCTCATTTGTCCGGCTTTGTTCCCAACGGAGGGACCTTCTTAAGTTTACAAGCAGCCTTTTCAAAAACCGCCGAGAAAAGGAGAACCCGTTAATAAAGTTGACGGGGTCCTCTTTGCTCCTTAATGGAGGCTGAGCTCATGGAGTGATGTTTATGGTAGCGTATTTCTATTTATCAAGATTGGATGGAGATTGGAATGGGGTCCACGTACGTTAGTCTCCTGTTTGGGGGGGGGGTAAAGGCTTGCACAAGGGGAAAGAAAGAGAGAGTGGTCTGGTGGAATAAGCAGATAAACAGTGGCGGACTTGATTATTGGTTGTACAAATAATCAAAGAGTGTTGAGGGCTGCTGGCCGGTGACAAACACTCGCAATCAGTTTATCGAATTAACCAACAACAGGGGCTTTCAGTTTGGCCCATTCCTCGTTTCCACACAACACAGTGGTGAATTCCTGCTTGCTCGTTGTCATGTCATCTGCTTGACTTCAGTGTAGTTATAGAACAAACTCGTACCGTTATTTCAAGAGCTTCCGATCTGGGACGTCTGTAATAGATGTAGGCCTATTTGTGACCATAAGTTTGGCAGAGAAGGACCCGTGAGTTGAAACTCAAACTCTAGTTTCCTAGATAAACCGTAGAGCAAGGACAGAGAATAAACAATCTGAATCTGTAAATACACGAGCAGGGATATTTAGCCGTTGTAAAAAGACTGGCTTTGTTTCTACTCAACAATGGTTACATTATTGTCTTACTATTTCTTTTCTAATTATTGTTTTCAATTAATGCATCCGTAAATCATGATGTCTTCTCTGGTGTACAAAGTAAAACTGGAAACTTAAATAAACCCATAAGAATTTCTTGCTCAATGGAATGTGAGATCTCGCAGGTGTGTATTAACGCTAACGTCTCGTCCGGTACAAGTCTGTCAACATCCCTACAATTTAGCCCACACTCTAAAAACTTGAATTTGCTAAACATTATCAATACATCCTTTGAGAAGACATCTGCTTGAATGTTTAGTCCACATTAAATGGCTACACACCCCGTACTTTCTTTTCGACAGAAGGGGACCCTATTGGTTCACGTGGCAGGAAGCAACACCCTGCTGTTTCCAAGCTTTTTTACATGGATTCTCTCCTCGACTAGCGAGGGTCCCTGGTCGCCAGACACAGGCGTATTCTGTCCGGGCTAAAAACGTGTCCCCCCTCTACGGGGATTGCCTTCTCAATTTCTGCCAACTCGTTGACATATTTAGCACCCATTTCTAGGTGGATTTCCTTCCCACCGGAAAGTGGCGGCTTGGGAACGCAACCTAACGGGTTGTCGTCCACGGTGTTTTAAGAACAGATCGTTATTTACGGGCTGTCACTGTCAGCGAGGTGTTTGGGTGGAGAAGGATGGTTTGCGATACCAAAGTGATTCAGCGTGTCTCTAATAAATCAAAACCGGGTCTTCTGGCAGAGTCTTCTCTTATACCGATTCAATTATACTGAATGTGGGCTTAAGATGGTGATTTAAGACTATTTTGATTACAACGAAGCAAATAGGAACTAATTGCAAACAGTAAACGTCTTGATTTATTGTGAAGTTACGTTAAGAATGTTATTGTTAGGATGGTACCAATCTAACACAGGTTTGGGGAGTTTTTCCCTCCACCTTCTTATGGAAGTGTTGAGGACTGCGGTTTTAGTACCACATCATTTGAAAAATAAGTTATAAGTCAGTCAACGCTCGTCAAAAAGATAGTGATACACTCGAAGCTTTAACATTTTTTTTAACATGTCAAACCCATGAAATGTCAAACCTTAACTTCAAAGCCAACTATTTTGACTATCAAATACTGTTATTAAGACATAAATGTGTACTCAGTCAACTGAAGTATGTACGCCGATGTAATTGATGGTAAACCGTCGACGGTAAAATAATATAGTTCTCTTGGTGTTTGTGAGGGGGGAGAACTGGGCCGATCACACCGGCGAATGTTTCCCTAGCTGACGCACCGTACACATTCCCTCACTCATTGTCCGTTTCCTGGAATTGTATGCACATTCCCAATGCACAGTGAATCGGTGCGATCATGGAAAGCATGCGAGCTCCTGGTAGTGATAGCGATTCTGTGTGACGGGACTCTTGCTCCTTGAAGTTCTGGCATACCAGTCGTCCGTGAGGTCCGATGTCGGGGGGAATATTGCCCCTCCTTCACCCTTCATTAACTCGGTGTCTGCTCCCTAGGTCGAGTTAATCACGGTGTTATCTAACAGTTAATTCAAGCCTCAGTCGGCATGGCTCTACTGGAGTAAATAGGTCCCCACTTGCCACGCCGTAATTAGAAGCAGAAGCGAGGTTTGTTATTCTACGAGAGTTATCAGATGACGATAGGGTGTTTCTACCGCTTGGCTGTAAACATGACGGAATCCAGCTGATTACCTAATTAAACACTCAATCATATGTTGATTAATTACGCTATCAAATATCACGTCCTGCTTGGGCTGAATACGAATCATACCTTTATATTGTTAGATGAAATGTCACTGTGCCTTTTTGCGTAAAGTTATGAAAGTTGATATCATTGGATCGCATAAAAATGAAGTAATCATATAGCTCTAGGTTGAGCAAGCACGGGAGTTCTGTTGATTCTCCATTTCAACGATTCTAAAAGTAGTGTGTATAGTATAGTCATGGCAACTGTTGTTTTTTACCGACATGACAAACCAATCACGGCGATTGAAGATCCGACGTCAGGCTCTACTAACCGATTTGGCACAAGGTTAGCGCCCCCAGCGGTGTGTTTTGCCTTTTTTTCCCCTTTTTTTTGCGCCATCACTCTTTAAAGGCATATGAACTTGAAGCCTTGTGGGTTGAACATGATGGATTGCTGTAGGGGTAGCTGTTTCAAATGCATGTGTGATACACATTCAGTAACCATTGTGCATACTGCCATGGTAAGTGTCTTTAATCGTTGATCGTACCATCACTATGTCAATTCCTCTGCTGTGCACAATGAACGCCATCTTGCTCTCTATGAGTAACCAAAACTCACGTTTCAATCACTGAAACCAAATCGAGGCAGCAAGGCAACACGACTGGTCCCTTATCCGACACCCAGTATACTGTTGCTACTGCACACTAGAAACAAGACAAGAAATGGCGACTGCGTTGCTCGCACCCGTCTGTTTTAAAACAGTTGTTTTCAAGGATTTTAACAAAATGGTACATCATTCTCAAGTAAATGCGTTTACCATCTATGCCTCTCTGCAATAGTAGTATTTCGAATGTCACTGAAAACGATAAGGTACTAGCACGGCACTACTGACAAAGGTGTTCTGGAAATGTTTGGGGGCATAAACATGAGCTTCGATCCCCGTGTCGTGAGTAAGCCATTTCGAATGGTTGTTTCCGGGACCAAGAAACTTAGCTGTCAAAAGAACCCTTTTTTTTAAAGAGGAAACTGTTCAAAAAATGGACGATTTACAAATTCTGAGTTCTGTTCACCTATGTAGATGGAAAGTAAGAGTACTTGAATATATTTACATCTCATGTTTTAATTAAGACACAAATAAACATTTGTGACATCTATGAGCAGACGGCAATACATCCTATACACACCGAGTCTTGCAATGATTTTGACCGCGGTCTAAAGCCTAGGTTTCGGTAGCATGGAGACCATGGGTATCCCAACTGAAGGTGGACTTTTTTTATATTTTTAGGAAGTAGACAACCCGCGCGAGAGCTCCTCCCCTATTATGCGCATATGCATGAGCAACGGCAAGGCAGTCCAATGATTCGTCGATGCACGCGCAGTCATATGACAGCCACACACACACACACACACACATAATTTTCTACACATGGCTGCATACACAGGCTCGACAAGCAAAAAAAAACCACGAACCAATCGCCGTCACTGGCTGATTTGGAAATGATGTACTGCGTACGACACTCACTTAATTAAAATGTGTCTGCAGCGTCATTCATGGACGGTTTGTCTGGGAGTGCCACCGGCATAGTGTGGGCTGGACTTTAGTGTGAGTGAACGAAGGGGACCTCGCTCGGTCCGTGCCGCCTGCAGTTACGGAGTGGCATAATACAAGTTGCATACAGAACACACCATAGTGTCAGCCTGTGCACGGTTGAGCCCACATTGTTACGCGTTCACAACACAAAAGGACCAGAGACTCAAGTCTCGAGTGTTCCCGAGGTGCCTTCTTTATTTTTTTCTTCTTCTTCATCTTTGGTTGACCTGCTGCCTTGAGGCTGATCTTCTTACTTACACCTCACCCCTGTCTGCTCTCTGACTGCCGGTACGAGGGGGAAAAGAGCTTCCCCTGCTACGGTGTTCCTCACGAAGCGCACACGGGGAAAAACCCGGGTGCTGGACGCCCCGGTTTTTCTTCTTGGGGATTCCTTTTAATTTCAGCTCTATCGCCTCGAATTAATGACCAAGCCGGTGTGGAGTGTGTTGACCTAGTGTCTGAGAGACTGTTAACTGCTGCCGTGGTTCGCAGCGGAGAACGCCGGACTCTACACTTCAAAGCGACAAAAGTCGCCGTCGCGCATTCTGAATGGCACAGGTGAGAAAAATGACAAGTTCGGCCGTTATCTATTACACTGGCTGTCTGCTGTAGGCTTGTCAAGCACGTACGGCGAGACGTGTGTAAGGGGGAAGGCTGCATGCCGTAGCTTACCCCCATTGGGAATGCCTCTGGATGGGTCGCTCATCTTCCGACCCCCATTCAAATGAAGACTGGATTGTAAAGCTTTTTTTTCTGCATCCACTTCAGTAGTGAGATATAGTGGCTAGACTCACATCACATCTAGCTACTGGCGATGTGTTATTACCCAGCATCAGTTTTACCAAGAACTCTGCATCATTATCATGTACCATGACTATACATATAACCGATTTACTGGATTTGTTTAGTAATGATCCACACTTCTCAAATACCGATGCTATAATATGTTGAAGAGGATGAATGTTTTGCTATCTTATGATATTGATTCCACGTGGATAGTGTGTGGATTGTTTCAACATCAAGCTATTACGGGATTTTACCGTTCTCATATCTGAATGATCTGTCATTTGGTGTTGCTGTGATATTTCAGTGTTGCGTGTTCGGTTTAAAGTCACAACCGCAGCAAAACATCGAGAAATAAACACGGAGAGAAGTTCAATATTACGGGTGTGAAAATATACCTTGGCCCGTGACGGTCATGTCACTGTGTAGCCGTAGGCTCACCGAGCCGTGTATAGTGCCAAAAATCCCCCGTACCCCCAAACACAATGCCCGGTTGTTTGCATGAAATATCCCGTTATGACCCAAGTCTCTCCGGACCAATGCAAGATGGAATAACCACCAAGCTAAGTATAACCCTTCTCTTTCTCTCTCTCTCTCTCTCTCCCAAATTCTATTTTACACAGGAACGGTCCGACCTGCTATCCAGCCACCGACCAGGCTTCAGTGCCGCCTCGGTCGGGGCAACCTCGTCATTTTCCCCGGCAACGCGTCTCTCGCACACGCCGACCGCCACGGACTTCCAGCCGCCGTACTTCCCACCGCCGTACAACATTCCCCAGCCTCAGTCCCAGCTGGATTTTCACCATCCTCACGTGAATACGGACCCTTATGCACACCTGAATCCAATCCACCCTCAAGCCCAGCACCAATACATGCATCCCCAGCAACGGTCGCAACACATGCTGCGATCAGGCCGGGATGAAACGGACCACTTGAACCTACACCACCCCGGCATGCAGCTCCCGCCAAGCCGTGATTATTCCGGGGTGCGTAGGCCCGATGTCTTGGTCCATGGAGGGCCCCACGGACTAGGCCCAGAGCAGACCGATCTTGCCATGTTACACCACCCGACTGGATTGCACGGAGTGGACGACACAACGGTAAGCACCAAATACTTCTTCATTCATAGTATATTTATCAATGGCCTCTCGTAAGTCTTTCCATAAATGGCTTGCAATACCCTAGACGCTTGCTGCTCTTCCCGTAACAAATTATGACAGTGCTGAATCTCATATGATTAATGATTAGGGGTGATAGTGCAAACCAAATCACCGACGACCACTCGCTGTGAATATGAATGAGTAAATAGTAATCAAACAGGCTTCCAAAATTGTGCCTTGTACTCCCTGATGCTAGAAAATTTAGAACAAATACAATTAAATAATAAAATCAGCACAAATCGAGATTGATCTAGAGTAGTGTACACGCCATCTGAGTTAATTTTTGTTTTGTTGACTTTCTTATTAGAATTTGATATATACTAGAGAAATTAACAGCGAAAAGGTCTTGTCCTGCTTTTTATCCAGTGGAGTTGTTTACAAATCACAAGCAATAATTTCTTACCGAATAAAAATTTTGAAGGAAAAACATGTCAGCAGAATTGTGAGGGTTCTAATGATTAGTAAGTTGGCCATGTGTACTTTCTGGTGCAAGACTTCTACATCCATGGTTGGACCACGGACCAATAAAATATTTACATGACAGAAATGAAGCCTGCAAAAGCCATTACGACGGGACTCAACCCAAACTCAAAACAGGTCACATGTCAGGATTAACCACTACACCTGGCGGATTAATATTCCCAGCATTGTCTTGGTTATTCGGGGTCAAAGTTTAAGTTGATTCTCAAAAATGTAATCCCTGGTGACCAGCTCGGTTAATTCGTGGCCAATAGACTACATGGGCACGACAAGCTTGTTACAAAGTGGGATTTACTATTTAGTGCTTGAAACTCCTTAATGTGTAACTGACATGTAGGATTCCCTGATTGGGGAAATTGAAAGGAAAAGGACATTATTCACTGGTGAAGTCAGATTTAACCCAGAGGAACTCTATGGATTAACGGCAGTTCACTTTTTCACTGTTGTTTTACCTTCTTTGTCAAGCCTGGTTGCGAAAAAGTTAGCGTCTTATGTTCATAAGTTAACTGGCATCAAAATTAATAACAGCATCAACAACAACATCATCATCAACAATAACAACAACAACAACAACAATGACGAAAACAGCAGCAACTACGACAACACCACAAACAAATAAAGTTGTTGTTTGTTGATATCTGAAGAACTGTCAACAGAACAATTGTTCGTTGAAATTTGAAGAATTTCATCCTGCATGCATCGGTTGTGAAGGGTGACACATTCTGTTCTTGACACTTCACTAAAATAAAGACACGGTTGTTGTTTTTGTTGTTGTTGCTGTTTTGTGTGTGTTTTGTTCACAAAGTAAAACAGAACCCGATCTGAATAGAGTAGCCCACAGTACTGTCATTTCTACATGAGGTGCCGTGTTACGACGTCCTTAATCATTTATGCATTGCGAAGTCAAATCAAGGAAAATGGAACACGCAGAGAAGGGAGAACTGACGCTTTGTAAAACCACCATCGGGTACAGCTTCTTCTTCTTCTTCTTTTTCCTTTTTTTTCCATCCTCTTTCTAGAGGTTTGTCTAAATCGTGTTACGAATTTCCTGCATGCTGTGAGACCGTGCACCCATGCCACGATGATGTGTCCTTGTTCCGAACTCGGGCAGTTTGTGTATACCGAGCGTACTGCGCTACATGCCAAGCGTACAGTTCCATTGCACGGTTGAACAGGCAGTTGATCACGACGCTCAAAGCCGAATCGTGATGTGCCGTACAATCTGCGGGAGGTTGAGGGGGGGGGGGCTTTTTTTTAAACACTATGCCATGAAAACAAAACAGAATGAAGGAGAAAAAAGATCCAAATCAAATAAAACCAGACTAAGTACAATAAGTGTGGCTGTGCTGTTGCATCCTGATGAATATTGGAACGCGGGAAATGTTGGGTGAACCGTCCAGACATTGATAAAGTGATAAAAATCTCATACAGATTTGGATCATTCCTCCCCAAACTGTCTCTACGTCAATTTCAAACCAGCATTCTATCAGACCCTCTCAAATCAAAGCGGTTGTTGGCTCTGCAGGAATCTTTGATAAATCAGCATTTTTAACTCGTATGCAAACATTTGATAACCGTTGCAACTCTTAGACCCTACAACCACAAACAGTTCTCTGGAATATGTTAAGGACTAATGAGGAAATGGCACAGCACAGCGTCCATCACTCCGTATGATCTCTCTTTGTTTTCTTGTATGAAACAGGTCATTCAGAAGCCATGTTTGTCACTAGTCACACACATTACAATAGTGGCAAAACCCTCCTTTTTCCACTCACCTTGATGTCAACCCATACAACACGTCAAATTACATTCAATGACGCGATTACAACGGTTTACCCCCAACTCTAACAGCTTTCATGACGTCAAAACCCTAGCATAATTAGTACGAATTATGAGCTCCATCGTAGACAATAGCGTTCGAGATTACATTTATGGTTTCAAAACTAAGCCTTGTTTTTCATAGTCAATAAAACCACAGGAATCGAGAGTACTACAACAACACCTGTATGGCTAAAAAGGCTGCTAATTGATTCAAACACACGTGAGATGACTTGCGTCATAAAAATTACACCTAGAAATCGTCCACAACTGATTAAACCCCAAAAATGTAACCCTATTAATTGTCTATAATTGAAACCCTACAGTATCATTGCTATACCGTATAAAGCATGTAGTACAGAACGAGAAATGCTGGAATATGTTATCGTAAGAATGATGCAACAAATCTCTGCCAGATTTATTCTTGAACTACACGTTCTGACAGTCAAAATATACCACAGATTGAGAATAAAAAATCATCAGTATTCGTTGTGAGCTGTTCATTGAGACGATAATGACCCAATGCAACAAAACCACATGTTAAATAGTCGCAAAATCTTGTTCTGAAAGTGGTGAAGTTTCATACAAAGACGAAGCGTTTCTGACTTTGTTAGTACGATCCAAATGACCTCAAATAGTTCACTGACAAAGAAGTTCGTAGAATGAAAAATCTACTAATGCAGGGTTTATCAACAAGTTCAGGCCACTTGTTCGGAACGAACACAAAATTCACTTTTAAGAAATGATCACCATTTACATGAAATTATCTCGATGGGATGAACGTGTTGTACGGGTAGAGTTTGCTTGACAATGCTGTACCTTTCGCCTCAGGAGTTTGGTATTAAGCAAAATTATCAGTTGATTGATGCTACTGAGATTTCACTTGAAAATGTTACAATAAAGTCCATGGGAAACAATAATCAAATTCATTTAGTAAACTGTAGTTAGTTATCGTGCTGTTCTTGTATTTATGTAAACAGTTGCATGGGGCAGCAAACACCCAGCTTACACGATCTAAACCTTGAAATTGCACACTAAATGTTTTTATGTATTACTGACGTTGACTAACACTAAGTTAACACTCGAGATGTAAACACTTAAGGTGTTTAATTTAAGTTACCGTTGAATTTCCTGGACGATCTTTCAGACACAGTGGGGGATATAAACTACTTGTGTGTACCGTCATTTAAATTAACACCGTGTTTAGAGTTAACACAATCTGAACACCGAAGGTGTCCATCCAGTGTTAAGACTGCATCTCGAGATTTTTCCCAGCACTTTTTTTCTTTGCCCTTCTTCTTCTTCTTCCTTTTTATTATTTTTTCCCCTTTTATCCGTCGACCACACATCAACTTCGGGAAAATGGTCGTTGTTCAATAAACGGTGTAATGGTTGAGACTCTGTCAACGGTGTCGTTAATCTGTCTATCTCATTCCAGGTTACCCTTATATCACCATCGCTCTCACGTAGTGGGGACGACAAAATCCTGCTCGTTTACGGCCAAATTGTGCGTAGAGAAACTGCCGGACTGAGTGTCGAGTGATGCTTACAGTCACGCTCATCGACTAGTTTACATTGTTGTGCAAGCAAATGACCAATGGTGCACTTAAGGCATTAACAGAATATAATGTTATAATGCATTCATTTTTGTAGGCGTCGACAGACAGTTTCAACTTAAATTTACTTAACTGGTTTGAGGGCTAGTTATCCAAGCGTAATTGAAAACACTCTCCGGACGGCAACTCCATATACCTTTTCCGTACTCCCCGATCTTCTGAAGTAGAATTTTTGTTTTCATGACGTCAGTGTAAGAATGAGAAGGGTGAGGATTGTTTTGGGTTTGTTTTTTGGTTTTTTTGAAAAAAATAAAATTGCTAAAACTGCGGTTTTTAAGTACAGTGGTTTGTCAAAATGTTTGAGTCGTAACATCTAACCCATTGCATTGCATGGATCTATCTCCAAATTCCATCTGTACGCATAATTGAAGGCGGCCCCCGAGACATGGTTTACATTAATGAATAATTATCGCAATGTGTAGACAACCCTCGTCTGAGAAAGCCAAACCCATAGCTCACTGAGCAGACGTGCTCACTGCAACCCTTTCCTAACTGTACGGTTGAACCATCACTTGCACCCTGCCCAAAGTGACCCTCACTCAACCAAAACTCTTGTCACAAACACTAAAATGTTTGTATTTCTCAGATGGAAGAAAAATGTGCAGACACCAATTTGGAGTCTCAAATACTGGATGCATAAACATCTCTAAAATACCAATCTTTACAAATTCTTCTACAAATACAAAGTATCACATCCAACCTACCAACCCAAGTTTAGTCTTACTTGTTCAACAAACAGAAATGAACAAGTTTCATCATCCTCAAAACATACTTGATAAGAAACTTATCGCAAAGACTTTCAAAAAACCCTGGTCAACTTTACCCTTTCTCGAAGAGGCAAAATTTGACAATTTCTTTGAGTCTTGCAAGAAATACTGCTGGGCAAGTCTATTCAGTATTTGGAGTTTCCATCTATGATCATTTTGAAAGCACAAAAAGTATCCACAAGGTGCATCTGGAAGAATTCCACTGCTCGTGTGTCCTCGATTGAGCCATGTTCGGTGATTGGCAACACATACATTAATTTAAGTAATTGAAAACAGTTCGTCTTTCTATAAGGCGATTAAAACAACAAACAGCAGAACGTCTCGGGCAAAATAAATCCATGGTTGTGTGGAGAGCCCGCAGTTTATCCCAGACCCAGAGGAAACTGGATTTACCAGAAACCTGAAAAGGTAGAAATGTAATCCTATAAATTAAATTACTCTGTAAGGTTAAGAATTGTTTATTGCGAAACACATCTGGAATGTTTCTTGCTTCGCTCTACGAGCAAACTTAATCCCATTGAGTAGATGTGGGATGGCGTTTTGTTGCACTGAGTAACTGAGGCTGAATCCGTTGGTGGTTAATTGAATGAAAGTGTGATACATAGCCGGCAATCACTCGACCCAAAACAGTATATGGTGGAATAAACCCAGAGACCAAAATAAAAATGAACATTGTGGTTAAGTATCAAATGCAAATTGTAAATAAATATTAGTGGAGGCCGAACCACGAACGATCCGAAGATACACTGATCACAAGTACTATTAAGTTCGTGTATTTAGTGACACCGCTCCTATATTAGTCCTGACGAGAGAAGAAGAGGGAAAAATGAATCCCGGGTTTGAAGTCGAACTTCTAAAACAAGCTAGATTTCCGAGCGGCAATCCCCTTGTTCCTTTGTTCAGGACGTTATCAACGGGCTGTAATGGGATACATCTTGGGGTCTATCGTCGTCCCTTTTAGCTCCGAGACAACCTCCGTTACCCCACTCGCCACCTCGGCACGCACACTCTCCAGAGGAGAGACCCTCTTCTGAACGCGTTTCACGCTTGCTTGAGAGTGACTGAGGGTAGTTCCGGTCTGGCAAACGGGAGCTACTTGCACCGAGGCTGGTGGAGGGGGCGCCGTTACCGTGTTGTCTCCCACGACAACCGGGTGTGGATCTCAGTCACCTCTGGGTGTAGTGACAGAGCTACTGACAAGGTACAACATGGCTTTCCGAGACGTTGCCTCTCGTTGCCGCTCAAAAACTCAAGGCATATTTCTTTGTCTTCTTTGATGTTATTGTCGGCTTTTAAAGATGGCAAATAAACGCTTGCAACTACAACGCATAACATTCCATTCATACCTTATGAGAGAAATGCCAAATGCTGAAATCATCTATTTTTTTATATCAATTAAACAGATGTCATCTCTGTTAATATAACATTCTGCAAATTTAAGGAGTGTTACCGTATTTTAGGTTGTTAAAACCAATCTTTAATTTATCAAGAAGAGTAATTAGGGTGAATAGCCTATTGATGCAAGTTTCATAAAAAAGGGTTGGACTTCTCACGCAAGCGATGTGCTTTCCTTTGTACATAAATGATTAACAATAACATCATTTATTCATTTATTTAGGCTTCTAAATTAGGTTTTTACGTTGATGTAGTTCTATGAATATGTTTGTTTTATGACAAATCACATTCCACATAATTATTCAGTTGTTAAACTATGGGATTCATCAACAGCTTTCAAATAGTTACAAATCGTCACAAAAAAACTTAAATTTACAGATCGTAGATTCGTTTTCAATTGTTCGCTGAGATGCATAAGTGAATCTCGGAATGGTCCCAATTGACGTTAAGGGTGAGATGATAATTTACGACCTGTATTATCTCGGACGCGGCTAGCTGAAAAACACAGCGTCAGTTTTTATTAGGCGCGCCATTAATCGTCGAAGGGGGATCTTCCTCGTATTTTTTTTTCTTCTCTCCATCTCTCTGATTTCTCTCTCCGTTTATTTAATCACGACCTTTCACCGGTTGGAATCATTTGCACGAACTCCGGACGGCACGAGAGACGTCTAGTTTTAGAGCGGAGAGTCAGCCGGCGCCATCTTTGTTCCGTCACTATCACAATGAGTCTATACCCACCGCGCCAGTAGAGATCGCTATTATCATATTGACAAAAAAAAGTACTGATAATGACATTATATATCATAATATTACTGTCATTATCACGATGCCAGTTGGGTTACAATGGTGTGCACATATTATAATTATTGGGGATAGTTAATCAAATTTGAAAACACACAACTGGATTTGAGCCAGGTGACATCAGGTTAATCATCGGAAACGCCAGCAATCAACATAAACTGTTTCTATTTGAAACATTCATCAACACTTTCCAACCGAAAAATCTATGCTTATTGTAAGAGTAGTAGACCAGTTCGTAATTTCGCAAATGTTTTTAATTTTTAATCAATACAGAAATCTGGTTACAAGTTTGTGGTTTGGCTTGACATTTTGTTTGTCATTCTAAATATACAGTTTCTGGTTTTTGTTATAAAACAAAAGCACCCAGAATCATGTTAGTCATCTTTAAATGTTTTAAAATGGAATTAATATTTATTCAAATGTATAATGACAAATTGGAAAAAAATTATACATAACATAAATTATCTTCAGAACAACATACTTGATGTTCCCATGCCAACCGTGAGACTAACCGAGAGTTTAAAGGTCAATTTGTTCCAAAACGCCTATTTTATAAATTGATGTTCGAGGGCAAAATTTGTCCTGGAAGTTTGGGGAACGAACCAAGAGGCCAAAGGTCACGACAGAGATGGGGTTTTGATAAATGATCGGACAAATCACTGCACAAATATAATCAAGTGATTCGCGGCTCTTGGTTTGTCAATAAAAAAATAGTGACACATTTTCTCTTTTACACGACCCTGTCTGACAGGTTTCGCTTGCAATAAACCCTACAAATATGGGAACCATTTGGTAGTTGGTCAAAGGGCAAATGTCAAAGGTCACAATAACCACTCGGCTTCTTTACACCGGGTTGGGCTCTACAAAAAGAAAATCTGGATTTGGTACTTCGTTTCCCCCTGTCAGATTTCAATTTCAAACTTATCAACTCTATTTTTCTCCAGCGAGTGTTTTTGTAACGATGAGCTCGGACTTCCGTCAAACCGAACGGAACTTGCTATAAATTCATGCCGTGTGCTGAAGCGGATTCTCGGGCAGTCAGTGAAGGGAAATAACACGCAGACTTTTTTTTAAGAACCACGTAGTAGGTGGCTGCAGGACTAGACAATCGAAACCGTCAAATTCACCTTTCAAAAAAAATCTACCATTTCGTTATTACATGAGGCTTGCAATATTTCGGGATTTTACATTCAGCCGTCAACTTAACACTTCAGAATGTCGGCTTACACAACCAGGCCTACATTTGTGTGGCCGATCACATCTTCATCCATGCGTCTGAGCCCAATATTACAAAACTGTTATTAGCACAAAAATGGGCTGAGCAGAATCAGGATACCAGCCAAAACTCCGCATATTTAACATTGTTGCGACTGGTGCCCGGCTGGTTTAGTTTTGCTTAGCAAGGATATTTTCTAAGCAGTTCACGTTTGCTTGTTCAGGCTTTGTGACAATGTCTGACATTGTCCCGATCAAACCATTGTAGGACTTGTATCAATCCTACATTAGACCACACAAAATAATCCAAATAGTTGTACGTTTTAGTCTGTGTTTGTTATGCTTTTTGTATTTCAAATTTCATTTCGAAGAGTTTCCATTATCACTGCCGGTTCTCCTCGGTAACGAAGACATTAATCTGTTACCTGTTTACAATTTTCCAGAAATGATTTTGTGGAGAAGGAATTTATAACGAAGCACTTTTCAGAAGTTATTCTTCTTTTTTTTAACGTGATTTAAATTTGTATTTTTCTCTCTCAAAACGGTTCACACTAAAACAGGAATGATATTCTTCCTACTCTAATGTGATTTCCGATTTTGGAGCCTCAGAAAATCAGTGAGATTGTTTGTATAGCCTTTAAACGTCAGTAAAAGCCTATACGATAATGCAGGTAACCACTTGTGCTCAATAAAATGCTCTACTTTTTCCCCAAAGGCCAAATATTCATGCAGAGTGAAAAAAAAAATGTGTGAATTTGTCGATGTTGTACGATTTAAGAATCGATTGAAGTATTTGAAAGCTCAATAGCATAAAACAAGCGCTGATAAATTTGATGAAACTTTTAATCCAAAATGGAGAAAGCCATTTGTTGGAAACTTAAGATTTATAGTACATCAGTTGTAATGGTTGTTGCTCCCTTTCTATGATTCTTGTACAACATCTGAAATTAACGTTAAAAACAGGTCAATGAATTTGATAAGGTTCTCAAGAACATGTCGTGTGCACTCTGGCCATCCATCAGGCCTTAGCTCATTTTGATTCATTAACGACCCTCCAAAGCAATCAGGGTCAACGTTTGGGGGTCACGAAGCGGTGACGTCATTAATTAATTCTTGTGAGTCAAACAAAAAACTGGTGAATAAAATTACCACACCGTCACAGTTGGTTGTTTCGGTGCGCGACTGATGGTGCTGTAGAGGCTCTTTCTCAATATTTGTCATAGGCATTAGCTTTGTAGTTTCAATTTCCGCGATATGAGAACATGGTCAAGTCATTCTGAATTGCCAGCAGACGCATATTGCAGAGACTATGTCATCCATCTTCGTTTGTTGTTGTGGCGGTTGGTGGTGGGGGGGGGGGGTTATGTGGTAACCGTCGTCATAAAACCAGAATTGCCGATTTCCATCCTCCTAGACTTCTGTTATGATCCGGCCATCTTAGTCACATTCCCAATGTTAATACAGCTCTCATACGCCGCTGATTACATAAGGGGCCGGACTATTTGTCTTAAAAGCCTCGTTTTGATTACACTGGTTTGAATGCAAAGAAAAACAAGATGGCTGATGGTTCTATTGAACCGCTTCGCCGCGACAGTTTCCGTACCCCCCCCCCCCCCCCTTCTCCTCTCCCTGGTGACAAAATCAACATGATGGGATACGCTGATCGGGACCTGTTCACCGTTTGGTCATTTCTCCTTTTTAAATGGGTTGATAGTGTTTGATCATTTCGTTACACCATCAGCTTCAGCCGCCTTGTGAAGCCATGGCCACTGTACTATAAATCATCGGACTCGGCGTAACACAGTAGCTGTGTCCACAGTGCGTGCACACGCGCTGTGGTGCTGCCGTGTTTGCCCGGGTAAACACGGTGAACGCCGAGCCGGTGCAACACCCCCGATTTGCCGTGGATTCAAAAACGTGTATAAATATGTGACTTGCAGTTTAACCTACATACTTGATGCTCAATCTGCGGAGGGAAATTTACTCAAAGAGTTTGGAGTTGTTATCCCGTGGAATACGTAGAAATGCACTATGTACCTGTCAATTTAAGACGTTTGTTCTGTTTTATGAAAATTAGCCACGGGAAGCTGGACTGTTTGTGTGTGTGTGAAAGCAACAACCGCGGTTTCGAGCCTGTTTAGTTGAGGTGTTTCGGTTCTTATGTGACAATTCGGCGTCTAGCTCACTGACATTATGACGCACAATTGAGTGTGTTGTTTAGACATTGGTCTCGGTGCATCATGAGTCGATATTCAGGTTTATGGTGGCCCAATCATTGCTTTTTCCTTTCATCTCTTGCGTGGTTCTGCTTCAGTTTGCGGCTTTAGACGTGTAGGTTTTTTTTTATAGCTATTGCTTTTACTCACTTTTGTTCGAACTGTCGAGTTGCTCGAATCTGGTTTAACAATTGGTTCTTTGTACATGCGATGTACTGACACCGTTAAGAGGTCTGGTCGTCCTTTTATCCAACTTGAAACATCCATTTTATTACACATTTATTTCAAAATAAGATTTGCCTCTTTTGTGGTGAGCACGGTAATTAATTTTTTACAATGGGAAAGAGCAGCAATTGGCACAGCGCCTTAGTGCACGACAGTGTGAAATGCAGGACGGTTCAATCTTCTTGCAACTAGCCAGAGTTCATCGAGCTGACACTGACTTTGCTCGGTGGGGATTTTGGAGCAATAAGTCCCCCTCTAGTTGCTGCTCTCTGTCGCGCTGCTTACGGGTCAGAGAATAACTCCGTGTACACTTAACTGGTCCCATTTGCTTAAGCGGCATATTGGAAAACAAAGGGATTACAAGGGGATTGGGGGAAACATAGTCTTACTCACGGATTGAAAGGGGGCGATTAGGGGTTAGTGGTCCGGTCAGCCCTCCCCTCCAATGGGAGCTGATTAGCCAGTTAACGAAGTTGTGAAACACCATTCAAGAGGCCTCAAAGCCCTTCAGAAAAACCACTCCGTCCAGATTATGCAAACCACTCCGAATTGAAAACATCGCTAAGAGACCGTATAGTTGTTTCGATTTACCACTTTTGTGAAGGCCCTCATTGAAAATCCCCTCACGGTGATCAACAATAAACCACGGTGCAAAATAAGTCCGAGCGGTTTTGTTTTCCTCCTCTGCCGTGATGTGTGTCGTCCAGAACCTGTTCTAATGCTGGGTGTTAAGTGTACACAATCATGGCAGGGGGAAGGGTCAGAGACACCTTCAAAATCCGATTTCGAAATATTTCCCCGTTATTCATGACCGAACGGTGTGTTTATTCTTGGCTCGGCAAATTACACCAGCGCGAGTCTAAGTAAATAGCAATCAGGAGTGTGTTATTCGGTATCTTGTCCCGGTGTCGTTCTCCACCGACCCAAGATGTTTACAGTAAAGGGTGATGATTAGGGTCTTAAAAAATGCCCACCAGAAACCTCCTCGGCATTTCTATCCATCTAAAGTGCACATGTAATTCTAGGGGGGTCTCTCGTGTCTAGAGCAGCGAAGAGTCCGGGTTAAGTAACCCAGTGATACTGTGGCTTTGTGTTCCCACTGATCCATCCCATTAATGGCAGAAGGACGCGGCCTTCCCCAATCCAAAAGATTCCGGTGTCGGGGCGGAATCTTTACTGGCAGAGCCTCTTTTAATAGAGTCCAACAATGAGGAAAATTGAAAGAGAATGCAAATCAAGTGGACTGAGTGGTAATGATGAAGAGATTGGGAATAATATTGGAGGGTTGGTGTGGGGATGTAGCCGCTTTACAAAGCACACGTAATCAAGCCAAGGCCCAAGCTCTTAACTTGTACCCGGTGCCCATCCTGGTAGAAAGTGAGCCACTGGTTCAAATTCTATTATCCCCCGCAACTGACCAAAAAAAAGAGTACTGGTTCAGTATCAAACTGGATGGCAAGTTACTACATGGAAGTAGCCATTCCTGTTATGTTTGCTATTTTCCTTAGCGGCACCCATTGAATAGTTACAGTCGCACGAGCGCCACATTGTTCTCTTTGGAGGGGCTGCGTGTTTATGTTCGCTAAACTTGCAGTGTGTGGGCCCTGTGATACATTTCAACACTACGTGAAGTGGCAATCTCTGAAGTACAGTCCCGTTGGTTTCTCGGGCCCTTCGGTAGATTTAATCATTGTAAAGGTGCCGCCCGAGGGCTCGGGGGCCCTCGGGCTACTTTTGCCCGGTGTGTGCTCAGCGTGCCTTGGTATATACCACGGCACTCGGTCCCTGAAAAACCATCCTCATTTAGCTGTGGTTTATCGCCCTTGCTGACTTGAGAGCAAACACTAGGCAAGCATCATCTCAATGCGAAAGCACCTCTCAATTAAAATATCCGGTCATTGGGGAGTTAAAAATCAAACTGGCCGGCATTTGACTGTAAGTCGGCTCCAGCTTCACAGCTCTCCTTCTTTTTCCCCCTTTTTATTTCTACTTTACTCGTGGCCGATGCCTGCTCTTTTGTCCACCAAAATTGACGACATCTTTCAGAAAAAAGCTCGATTAGACGCAGTTAATTTAGCAGAATTGTAGTTGCGTGGGGGGCTGATTGTTAAGGGCTTCCTTACGGTTCTCAAATAACACATTTCAATGGTCGGTTGACAACGAGCAGTTAAACATCTAAGCAATCACACTATTTGCATAAGCAATGGCGAGTGGCATGTAACTGAGCAATCTGCATTAACCCTATAGACACAAATTTGTGAAACTATATGAATCTGAAAGAAAGCAAGTTACACTAAAGGCCTAAGTGAATGCATTATTATTATTTTTTTTTATGTGATTTGATTTCCCTCGGTTAACTTGAACATTCGTCATACTCAGATCAGAAAGAAATGAAATACCCATGTCAAATGGTGTGGTGTGATCACACAGTGTTATTCTCAATGAGACCATTATGTTACAAATAGTTACCTATAGCATGTTTGTGTTAAGCCTTGACTCACTCGGGGAGGGGCGGGGTTAAAATCTCCTCATCGCCAAATTTGGGTCGTCCTTTGACATTACTTTAGAGTGCAGAGTTGATGAACCACATTACACTGTGCAATATAAACTCCTATCTTCTAAGTGCAGTCGTAGACTGTTGAATATAATGGGAAGAAAGTTTGGGGGCTTATTTTGCCTTCCAACGCGTACCGCAATTAGCTCTGTAGGCCTGCCGAGTCCACCGTAGGTTTCAACAGCGGGACGCTGTGATAATACTAACCACATTAGAAATTGTGCAAATCCATGTACTCCCATGGTGTTTATTGCTCACGGGAAACCAAAAATCCTAACCCTAGTAGACTCACAGATCGTGCTATGATATTCTATCCTACATGCAGGGAAAGTTTTTTTCTGGGCTGATAATTATGCTCTAATTTCAGTTTGATGTTTGGTTTTGGGACAGTTTTGTTTATTACACCGTCAAGGTACCAGCGAAATAACCTCGCAGACTGTCTCCCGTCCAATGACATTGTTAGTTGGTACCCCTCGGGGTTCTCGGCATGGACCGGTGTGAAACCAGCATCATTATAATCAGCGCACGTCTGGACCAATCTTTGTTATATGTTATCGAATATTAGCTGCTCTTGGGACAACCCCGGGTTGTGTTTGTAAAAAATTAACGTTTTTTAAGGAACTTTTGAACAACGCGAGGCCGAAGCTATAGACTTCCAACTTTAAGGTGTTGCTTTTTTATATACAGTCACCCCAGGTGGTGGTGTTAAATGTAAAGGTCGAAGCTGTGACTGTAAACACTGTCTTTTATTCAGTTATAATTAAGGAACGTTCACCAAGCTGAATTTGAGTGTGCAAGCTTTTAAACATAACTCGTATTCAAAACTTCTTTATCTTAGAGTTCATACTTTCTACTACAGATAAACAAGCACTAGACGCCCGTGTTCAAATAACACTCTCAATAAGTTAGGTTCAACAACCACTGCTAATATGTGATTTGGAAAGCATTTGGGCCTGCAACAAGTTTTTTTTTTTACCCTTACACAGATGTGTGGCAAGCACTGTTATACTCAGGGCTTTCTGCGTCTCGCGGGGAAATAATCACATGGGCTTGACTGGGTGGGATTCGAACCCCATGACCTCTGCAGTCTATACATTTTTTAGACCAATAATCAACCTAGGGTTTTTTCATTTCCCATGAAAATACAAAATACTTAATATCAAGCTATGGTTAACAGCCAAGAGGTATAGATCAGTCAGTTTTCCAGGCTGGATTAATGCGGCTCACGTGAAAGTTTTACCTATTACGAATTAAGATTCATTGCGTATTCAATTCATTTTAAAAACGGCTGTAATTTTATAAACCTTGGCATTCATTAATAAGTGGTCACAAACCAGGTGTCGTTTGACAGTTGTGTCATCTGGACATCGACACTAACTAATCAGTGTTGAATACTTACACACGTTTTTTAAAAAGTGCCTACCACAATTGACAAGTCTAATTAGTTAGCGTGGCAAAGTAGCACTAGCTAATCAACCTGTCATAAAATGAACAATAAGACGGCTTGCGGTTTGAGCAGTCGGGTGTTAACGACGTGAAATGAGACTAGCCGTAAAGAGATTTACCGTTAAGAGCAAAGCCTAGTAGTTGTTAAGAACTAATAAGAGAATATCAGATTTAAACCACCAGCGGTTTAGAGTGGTGAAATTTAGTAAATCCTTAATTGTTTTTGAGTGTGTGTGTTTTTTTTTTTTTTTAAATCAAGCAGAGATTTACTGTCATTTTTTTCAACAAGATTTATGAGTTAATGAGTAATTCACTTCGTCACTAATCGGTTTACACATTATTGTGGGTGTTGTTCCAATCAATTTCATAATGGACACCGATTATGTAGATTTGTATAACAAAGCTTACACGGTGTATGTGCTGTGTCGATATAATTACTGCGAATCCCGAATAGGTATTTGCTTCCCATTCCAAAACGGTGTTGTACGTCTTAAAAGTAAATACCAGCATTAACGAAACTCAATCTGTTGACAACTCTGCTTTTAGTCTAATTTAGAATCAGGAAAACAGGTGCATGTGTTAATTATGGACGTGTGAAGACGAGTTGACATCAACTGTCTTGGCGTAGCTGGGATTTTACATACACATATATTACAAATACATTTGAACATGTTGTGTTATACTTCCACACATTTTTGGTATGACTGGATTTCTTGGTTAATTGGGAGGGTCATAGATTGGTGAATTCTCCAACTATTAATGGCCATATAAAAACTTACTTGGTAAGAACATGGAGAAAGGAAATAGATCCTTAATCCATGGTGAAGAAGCACTGCAGCTGTTGATAGTATAAACTATTTTGAGAAAGAATTTCATTTGAAGTTTTCTCTTCATAACATGCATTCATGCATTCATCAATCATTTCTCAGTTTTTCTATTGGATGGCTGAAAATTCAAATTTCCGTGGTGTCCGTTCGCGGCCACAGATGCGGTTGGTACCCCGCTGCCAACTCGCCAAACGTGGGTGGATTCGACGTGATTGATGGAATATACCGTGACAGTTTGTTGCTGTTCTCTCAACAGGTATTCAGCTGAAACTTTCACGTGTGAATTTTATTGCATCTTTCTGGATAATTGTGCTTATAAATTAGCATTACGTTGACAAAAACCAATCCATGACCATATCTTTAATGAACTACAGTCAGTAATGTGTTCTTTAACAATCATTGCCACTCGGTTTGAGCTCTCTGGGCTGACACAGTTTATGCTCGTGACAAAAACCGGGTACAGGGGCCTGTCAGGAAACTTCAGATATTATCATCTTGTTATGTTAGTGAGTGATCCTAAGGGTTTCATTGTGGACGATCAATAGGCCATTATATCTTGCTGCCATCACATCTGTCTTGTTTCCTGTGTGCAATAACAACTCTTTTAATACGGTTGCTCGTTAAACCTACAAACGGGGCCAGACTATTTTTTTTTCTCCATCCAGCCTCGGTTTGAGTGCATTGTTTTGAATGGATAAAAAATGCCAGAAGGTTGTTCCATTCAAGCTTCATTTTCTTGAAAATGACATCATTTGTCAATTTCAAATCTGAGAATCACCCAAAACGACAGCATGTCTTCACACCAAATTTGACCATCGGTAATTCCTATCTTATGTGGAACTGTGATTGGCCGTGACAACTTGAGATATGATAAAGCTATGTCAGCGAACCGGAAAGGTTCTCTGAAATGTATATAAATATATTTGAAACTTTGCCCAATTTGCGGCTAATAAGAGGGAGAATTCACTCATCGTTGATTTCTTTTACGTCCGCCATGCAGAGGAAGTAATGCTGGCAGGATTCAGAACTGTCCTCCGGGCACATTACTTGCCCTTTCTGGGAGCTTCCTTGGTTTGGTTTTGAACTTGCCTTTTTTTCGGTCGAGCACTTTCAACTTCAAAAGCCCCTAAGAACATGAACTTCCTTGGTATATCTTGCACTTCACGAGCAAAATAAAAAAGGATTAGTTTTTTTAAGTGATCATTTGGTTGTAAAGAAGAACGAAACATGTGTAGAAGTATCCCATACGTTCAGTGTACTAGTTCAAAATGGTTATTGAACCATACTTTAGGACAAATCTGTAGACACTGGTGGTAATGAGTTTGGAGCTAGCTTGAAGTGGCTGAAATAGGGGATATCGGACTATGGCCAGCGTCTTTGATGATCACCAATTAGTCTTGAAACGGGCTCTCTCATCATCGCAGCCAATTGGTGCAATAGTTTGTCAAGTCAAATCTGTAACTGTGTATTGTCATGGGTGGTAAAGGAACAGGAATTGTCTCGTCCAGTGGCAGATGGATAAGGCCTATTAATTACGATGCGGATTGGCAATCGTGGTGGTTATGTTGATGCCGTGATTTCCAACTCATGCACGGGGGTCTTAACATTTGGGTTTACCAGCCCCACTCAAAGAAAGGAAAGAAAAACATGAACAAATCTTCAAGCCATTTTAAAAAAAAATTACTAGCGTGGTGTGTATTTTCCTGCGGAATATGGTTTATGTTATGTGCCAGTAGGCCGTCGTGATTATTTATATCGTGATTTAACCCCCATACTGGGTTCAACGTTTGAGTTTAATGGCCACTTGCGCATGCACCGAACAAAATCATTTAAAAAAAATTGTTTAAGTGATTTCGTGTACATTTCTACATAAAGTCCGTGGTAGTGTTTCAATTTTCCGCATTTGAAAAAGAAAAACTATGACAGGATAATCGGAGTAGCATTTCAGTATTCGTCACAAGAGCTGTCATGATGATTTGATTTGAAAGTTTTGACAGAGCTAAGATGATTAATTGCAACAGAGTGCGTTCACCAATCTGACTTAATGGGACGAAACAGGCGACCACCACATCCCAGGTCATTAACCCATGGCAATGTGTCAGGGGGGAGTCTGGGTATCAAACAAGGTAAAGTCGTATCAAAATATGGACTGCAGTGACAGGCGTTTTTCTGTTATTCTACATATGTCTAGACTATTTTCACAATAAATCACAGAGCGATGATGGACGTCCACTTCCCAGTTCTGATTGGGGGCCAAGTCATGTAAAGTGCAACTGGAGCGGTTGCCCCTTCATTGCCCCCCTTCACCGATTAAGTCCGTGGATGTAGTAGACACCTTCAGGGACTAAGGGAAGACAAATGGCTTATGAATGGACCAGGTATGATTGATCCGTTGCTATATTTTACTCATCAGACGGGCGAGTCTTGCACCCAGTGTACCCACACAACGATGTACTCCAAGAACTGGATTATCACCCATGTGACGGTCTGCTTTAGTCGGGAGACTTCTTGGTTTTACCGACAGCACTGTATACTCAGTACTGTCCCGAGTCCTGTGGGAAAAAAGAATCAACAGGCAATATCACTCGGTAGGATTCTAATCCAAGACCTTCGCCATTCTAGAGTAGATGTCTTACCACTAGACCACCGGTAGCGTAGTTCGAATCCTATAGCAGAGGATGATGACAGCAATAGTGTTACTTTTGCACCGGTGTTATTTCTAAGTGTTATTTTTACTACACCCCATGTTTCGAAGAGTGTTAAGAGTACCATACTCCGTAATAAAGTTCAAGATCATTGCGTGTTTAAAAATGATTACCACTGGTTATGTCGAGGCATGCTGCCTCACCTATAGTTCTTTTTTCTCAAGTACATTTGCGTGGTTATTGTTAGTATTTTTTTATAATTTTTACAGCTTGAACAAATAATATTGTGATCATTCATAGTTGTGACAATTCCGTCGATGACGCCGCACTTGCGTCCGATGCATCATATGTTGTTGTCAACATTTATTAACATTTTGACCCTACGCCGGTTAACGTTTCGTTGCGTGAGACGAAGTCGGTCGCCGTGCCACGTTGCCACACTAATGTCATGTTTCGTATAACCTATTTTTTTGCCCGCGCCTTTCCTATACAACTCCGTAATTAGTAAGAATGTGCTGGAGAAACGAAATCCACCGAAAGGGGTTTCCTTACAAGTTTGCCCAAGTCGTATGACTTCCTCATGAAATTTCCTTTGACATTTTGAAAAAGGCTCGTTTGGCAAGAATTTCTCCGCGGGTTTGTTTCTCCTTACACTGCAAAAATGAATTTCCCCGATTGTGTCTTCGAATCTGTACAAAAAAAAGTATAAAATAGCGGTGTTGATATTAAGTTATTTGAACTTAATATTAATGTTATTGTATTCTTTTAAGTTTTATTGCCAACTTCAGATCATGAATTTGATCTTCTTGCGGGTTGCCTTCAAAACTAATCCAGAAAAATATTCAAAATACTAATCACACGTTGGTATTAATGTATTGTTTCTGGAATCTTGACGTTTTTGCTTTTGTCAATACCAATAATAAGAACACATCAAACGAGAAGACATAGCCTAGCCAAGCGTAAATAACGAAGGTTACATGCTCGGTAAAATGTCCCTAGGCAAACAACATTAAATATGTGGCAGTATAGTAGGGCCTATGTGTTTGTAAGGATCTGATGACGACGTCAGATACAAAACAAATGTAGAAAATGGCCTTATTGACAACAACGATCCAGTAGGTCTGGTAGTTTTCAGGCAATTTAAAGTCTGAATGCTACAAGGATAAGTTTATATTTGTAGGGCTACTTGGTACAGAAATACCAAACCGCAGGAAATCCCAAAGAGGTCACTGGGTTTGGACAAATGAAATGGGTGGATAGATAAGAAAGAATGAACAATGACAGCAAGGGAATTACAGAGTGGATTAATACTGTTAAATCTCGAACTTCCACGGATAAAGAACTTTTCTTGTCAGAAAATTGTTAACCTGAAGTGAACTCCCGGTGTTCTGTGAAACTCATTACGCCACCTACGCGGCAAGAGGACACAAGACCCTTGACGGGACCTGACGGGGCCTCCCGCTCAACCCGATGCCCCGCTCTCAGCTTGTGACCGGCAATGTCTCCCCCGTACCCGGATAAAAGAGGTCTTTGACCAGCGCGTCGTGCTGCAGGTTGGACGGGGAGATTTACCGGGTTAACCCCGATGGTTCGAAAGGATCTTCGTCTGTCAGTACCCTGGCAGGCCTCGGGAGTCTGGCGGAACGCGTTGGGCTGCATTGAATGTCCTTTTTGTGAGTTCGGCAAGAGAGAGAAGAAGGAGAAATACGATTTGGAAGGTTGTGCGTTTACTCGATGGAATGTTCGTGGTTTTAAACCTGAAAGGAAATAAGGGTAAACACGCCAGAAGGAATTTGCAGAAAATTCACATATGCTTTTGTGGAAGAATGACACATTTTTTTACCATTATGAAATTAATTGAACAAGATAGCTTCAAATGGAGGAGGCAATACTTCACATTGTCGTCTGATGACTGAACTCGACGGCGAGTTTTGGCATTTTGTTTTAGTCCATGGCATTAACTTTCATGCTAGTAATTCACCGTGAGTCAACCAATGCATCCAGGCGGTTTGCATGTATCGTTGTTTCCTTGAAAAAATGTTCAATTTCTTTTCCATCCCGTGGTTTTCAAGCAAAATGCCATCAAACGAGAAGCATGTGAACAAGAAAAAGATCTCGTTGCTAAAAAACAAGGACAAATGAGTTTATGGGGGCAGGGATTAAACCTAGTCATGTGAATGTCTATTTTGATTCTGGCAACCAAAATAAACGGTGGTTCTCCTTCAAATGCTATTTTCACGACTTGGACAGTATCATCAGATAAAAAGTGGTCCCTTGGGGACTGGTACTGGTATCGACTTTCTAATCAATGAACTTCTAGATGTTTTACAAATTGGTTTTGTTCTGATAATTACAGATCCTTAATGCTGTTTACAATGATTTACCCATCTCCATGCTGCGCAGGATAAGATCATGTTTCCTACGGTCTTTATCTTCAGTTCTGACCCAAACCTCCTCGTGATTACACTTACTACAACCCCCTCCCCCCTGCCGACATTTGCATCTTTGTTACCGTGTATTCCCAACTCTCCCATTTCTGATTGATTGAATCTATCCCCCATCCATGCATTTAAATGTCACCAGAGACGCTCAAGCCAAGTCCACCACCAGTTCCCCCCCCCCCCTTCCCCAAGCCCCGCACTCTAATTAACAAACCAGAATCCATAATGCATTGACTTTATGATTAATGAGTCATTATACGCGTTTCAAAGTCAGTGTTCGCCGGAATTTGTTTTTCTCACTGCGGATTCCATCGGAATCTCTCGGGGGTTTTACACACACACACGCCGCGATTGTGCGAGTACGAACTGCTCATCACGCTACCGTGCATTTTAAAAGCCAGCATTATTCAAGATTACGGTCCAGAGAAAGCTTTGCGCCACTGATATCGAACTCACTTCCCATCTGCCAAATGTGGGCTGTCCTGCGTTTGTTTTATTTATTTATACTTTTTTTTTTTTTTTTTTTTGAGCGCCAAAATGTTCCCGCCATCCACCGGATGGGCTCACAGCTCCAAAGCCCGTAATCCTACTTGATATAACGCACTGTGCCGTTCCGCCTTCAGTATTCTATCAATTGTCTCTCAGTGATTCCCAGTCGCAACCGAATTTAATACGACCCCTTTTATTTAAATCAGATCATCATCTTTCAAGTCGCGCACAAAATGTAAAGATGCCTTATCCGAAATGTGTAAATAAAAAGGTATATTTGTACATTTATTTCGGTCCATAAATTCGCGTTTTTTAAGAAAAGTTTCATTTGGTAAAATCCACCGGGCTTTGCTCAGAAACACATCCGTCTGTAAACAATAAACTTTTGCGGGAAAAGGAAGAAGCAGAAAGAAAGAAAAATAATCGGAAAACTAAACAAGCATTCGCAAATTGAATTTAATCAAAGCCCACTTCTCTAGAATCTTGGAGATGGGTTAATTATTGTCCCTCGTTTGTTTTTCAGAACTCCCGAGAGTCATATTTGGTTCTCTACGCGTGAGTGTTTACGGCTGTAAAATCCATACTGTTGTCAAGATCGCAGCATAAAAGCCCTTCGATTTTTGTCGGTAGTCCGATCCTTTCTTCTTCTTTGAAGACAAATTTAGCCGGATTCATGACCGCTTGATTTCCAGCCGGAAAGATGATTTTAGCTTCGATTTTTGTAGCCGTCTGTGGGGACACTGTGGCATAAAGCCCCATAGTGGGATGGTTTTACAGGGACCCCACTATATAAAGGCAGATGTTTTCCCAGATCGCATTCCAATAAATTTGGGGCAGAGAACGAAAATCAAGAATGGGAGGGAAAAATTTGTAAAATCAGATTAGAAGTGTTTATTATTGAACGTCAAATTGAAGCACGTCTATGGTCTCAGGAAGCCGGGTGTTTATTACCAAATTACGGCGGGTCTTCACTGCTTTGTAACTCGTTTATAATTTCGGCATGTTGTAGTTGCGTGCAGAATTGGCGCCAAAGAAAACAGCACAAAATGTGCAGATATTGTTGTTTCTTTATTATGTGAGATTCTACAGTTGATATAGCCTTCTCAGATAAATTGCCCTCTCGTAGAAGAATTCAAATCGCCAAGATGACCAAGCGGGGAAAGTGGCTGAGCATATAAATCAAATTGTGAATAGATTAGAGAACAAAAAACGCATGCAAGATTTGTTCGTAGCATCCCTGCCACTCTCGAAGTATTACTAGGTTGGTATTGGCATCACGCGCAGTCCGCGTAAATGCAGCCTCATGTCACTGCGAATTTGCACCGATATTGCATGGTATAACGTCATAACTAAGTGAGCGTTTTATGGGGATAAATCAAAACGGCGCCATGGAAGAGTCCAATGACCGTTGCTATGCTAGGATATGTCAACTCTGCGCAGACAAGATGGCCGCCTCCTGGCCTTTCGGTTCCCCAATGGGGGAAACTCTACCCACGTTGATGAAAAGTTGGTGGAGTTTTACCCTGTCGTCGTCTGGCCAGATAAGGGCCCATATCTCTCAAACTGAAATGTTAGGTCGGTGGATTCCCCCACGACTTGCAGATCGATCTGCCTGGGGCATATTCTTCCCATGCTGGGCCCCTGAGCTCGTAATCACTGCAGGGTGGAGGCATGGACAACACTGGGACGTAAAACCGAACGGCATTCATTACCTGGACATCCAGGGCGTAGGTCATTCCCGTCAACGAAACCCATGTATAAATATCACAATATACAGAGGTTAATTTAAAACACAGACTAACAAACGCTATAAGCGAATCAATTCAATCATTGTGTACTGTCTTAACCCAAAGATCATTGTGGTAGCGTACGTTGTAACGACGATTGCTTGAAATGTGTATAAATGTCATTGCTCCCAAACACTGTGGCTATCACTGTCAGATTCCCTACTTACACAGTGGTGAAGATAGTTCTAATTCTCATTGCATGAAAAGGGACCACACTGTTTTTGTTTCTTATTTTGTTTTGTTGTTGAAGAGCACCACGATGAAGATATAAGAATAGTGGAGCTTGAATCGTTGTAAACAAACACGGCTATATTGAGTAACAACCTCACTTGTGTTTTTTTCTATAACGTCACTCAACCTTAACCGACAAACACGAATTAGTCCTTATAAACGAGCCCAAGCAAACCGAAGTTCAAAATAGCTTGGAAGTACAACTTTCCCCCAGTGGAATTTCTCCTTCTGGTTTTGAGAGGAAGTTTTGACGAAGGAAATTGAAAATTGTGACTCAGAAAGAAACCATCCACAGGTGGGGGGGAGTTGGACGGGAAATACTCATTGTCTGTGTGGTCTGACAGAGATGGATCAACTATGGCGTCAAAAAAAAAACGTCCATGGAAAATTGTTTTCAGGTGAGATATTTTAACCGTAATCCCTTTCTACCTGCCCGGGCACACTTGCTCGTGGTGACAGGTGATCGCGAATGTCAAAGAGGGACGACTCATTTATGAAAAGAAGGCTTACACAAAATACAATGCGGGTCAGTCTCAATAGAATGAGGTCATTACATTTCGTGAAAAAACAAACAACAAACAAACACACAAGGAGAGGTCATTGATCATGCGCATTTAGACTTGTCCCGTTTAACTCATAATGCAATAAGTTAAATTGATGTGGGAAAACGATTGAATTGTCTATAAAGTGGACATGACTTCAACCAAACACATGGCTTCCTTTTGGATTCTCATGCTCCACAAACTGCCGTTCACGTCATACGATTAGAGGTCACAGGTCAATGCCCATGCCTATTCCTCACTTTGACTGTCGGTGTTCTTCGAAGGGCGTCAGCGTACTCTGAGAGCATATGACATGACTTCTCATCTCGCTCACATTCATGTTACGTTCCTTAATTAGCATATCTTCCTGTGTACAATAAGAATACCATACAAGCTTATTCCACTCTCAACGGTCCAGTACTGATCTCTTATCATCACCCCCCCCCCTTCTGCCATATGATCCATATTCTTTAAAAAAAAAAATTAAAAAAAATCTATAGAATAAGATTCAAACCCATCTTTCATCGGTGTAAAATTGTTGGCTCCCTTCAGGACAACGGAATTGTGGCCCTTAAGCCTTGTCGTAAATCATCGCGAGTTGCCTTAAACCATGGTTAAACCAAGCACCTTGATTGATGCGCCTTTCCTCGGCGGAGCACTGGGACATTCCAGTGTGCAGCCAAACTATCGGCGTGTGCACGTTGAAGGGGGGCTTGGATCACACGAGCGTTTATGTAGAAAATGCGCATAGAAAATAGATCTGTCAATTACCACAGTGTGTATGGTATTTGTTGTTGTGATGTCTGTTAGCAATTATTGATACAAATGTTGGGTATTTTTTTTAAAGAAATGCGGGTTACTGCTTAACTGTGCATGAAGTATGTAATTGATGAAAAAGTAAAACTGTCAATTCAGTCAATACATAATCCAAAATATCGATCTTTCAGTTTATGATTGTTCATTGTAACTTGTTCTGATTGTGTTTTTGTGTTGTTGTTTTGTGGTTTGTTTGTTTGGGGTGGGGTTGGGGTGGTGGGGTGCGGTATTCGTAACAAAATATATTCTTTTATCTTTTTTTAATTAATAACAACAGAATCCTTCGTCAACATCCTTGTCGTTTGATTGTGTTTTGTGTTATTTCTTAGAATTATGCTGATGTTTAAAGTAAGAGATACCATTTCAAGTCGTCACTGTGTATGTTTGTGCACTATCTGTCGTACGTAACATTTTACTTCATACGTCTACAGAGAGTGTGGTTTATAATGATATAATCCGGCAAAAATACTTGTCAAAAAATAATAAACAGGTGTCAAATTGAAATTGTATTTTTCTCCTGCAGTGCTGTGTTTCTGACATACCATAGCATGCAGGTGGCTCGTACAATATTCGTCCACCTACTCCCCCCCCCCCAACAATCTCTGATATACAAGTGTAATGCACGCGTCTGTTATGTGATTTGCGGGGGGTGTAGTTTTTTTGTGGATTTAAGATGAAAACAAATGTTAAGATGAAAATCATAAATTGAGCCATCAGAGGAAGACGAACGAGTATGACACCAATCTGTCTACAGTTGAAAAGCACTCTGGAAGCCACGGTGTCTATTGGGGACACGACTTCCTTTGGGATTTCCCCCCAAAGAGAGCCCCGCACGTGTTCAGGTTTATTATTCATAACTAGGAGCAGTGAATATTGTCAACTTTTCTACCATCGCGACCCGGATGCCTCCAAAGGGAAAAAATAAACGATTTATTCTGATACGTGGAAAAGAAAATTGTTCATGGGTGTTGTAGTGAATGATATATATATGGCCGATGAAAGGTGAGTGTGATGCGGTCGCTCATAGTCAGGATCCGGTCGGGGGGTTCGTGAACAGCCCCAGTTCAAGCCCATCACCTCGGTGCAATATTGTGCCGATTGTAGGTTAGAAATGGTCTGGATGGTAATGATGATGATGATGATATCATTTGTCACTAAGAAATCGTGTATATCGCTGTCAGTGTCAATCAAATCTCGTGAGAAGTCAATCAGCAACGCAGAGTCAATCGAGATTTAGGTCGGTCCTTAATCAACTTGGAACAGAACAGTGCGGTGTCGGTACGCATGCCCTTGCGTGAATGTCTCACTTGCCACATATTGATGGAGTAGACTGACCAAGCCAGCCATCATACAATCAATTAAATAAATCAATTATTTGTACCAAAGAAATGAACGCAAAATTAATTTGTCTTTCCTTTCCCCAACTGGATGAAATTAAAAACTCTGTTTTCTGTATGCATACCCCTTAGCGTAACATCACACTTGTCACGCTCCCCTAGCGTCAAATCACACTTGTCACGCTCCCCTAGCGTGAAACCGCACTTGTCACGCTTTACTACCCATTGAAACAAAACCATGGCACCAAATGTAAACAATGGGGCTTTCTTATTGCCAGTTTTAAGCTTTAAACTTAGTTTTTCTCCCTCTTTTTTTAGATACTTTTTTAGTCAATCTTTAACCATTTTCAAACTGAGCCACAGAAACAAGCATGAATTCATAACCATCTCAATGCAATACTTTTCTACTATCAATTTCTGAGCCAAAAGTAAAGTGGATGGCGCGTTTTTTGTTTATTTCCAATGCCCAGAGAAACCACGCATGCGGTATTGACGTCATCAGAACAGTTCCTTGGTACATGGAGGCTTCCGACCCTTTCAAGGTTAGACAATAATAATATATTCTTGTGTTTTTTTCTATCAGTCAAAGCCCCGTTTTTTTCACTAAAACTCGATTCAAGTTGACGGTTGGAAATGATAAGCTGAAGTTCTCGACTGGGCACTAGAAAACAACGCAACAGTATGAAATTTACCACTTGGGCCTCCTGGCCACGACTTGTAATTCGTGCAAGGGTTTATATTTTCGGTGAGCGAGATACCCGATTGCGAATATGAACAAATTGCTAACAATAACTAGCCAATTACGAATCGCAGTGTTTGTCCAGCGACTGATGAGGACCCACAGATCACAACGTCGGGTAAATACATAATTGCAACAGCTGATACTTAAAAATAATTCATAATAGTTCCTGTGTAGAGTATTCGCTAAGTAGAAAGATTGGCAGTGACGTAGCTGAACTGGTCGATGGCTGATTGGAAATTATTGTTGGAGAAACGTTAATTAATACACTCAATTACCTTATAATTGTTGTACATACTGGTATCGTGCATGGACACTCTAAAACTCGCTGTGTTTTAATAAAAAATTAGGGTGGCGACTCCCTTAAACAAGCCATAGTGCACGTAATCGTAGAAGTTATGAAATTTAATGTACAATCGATCAAAAAAGGCTGGCTGGATATGGCAATGCCGGTAGACAACACCTATTGAAAATGTTGCATACTTCCATTATATCCCTGTATATACTGCTGCCAATTATGCACGCCATTTGGTAAAGGTAGTTTGAAAAGAATAAGGAACTCTTGTGACTCTCAACAAAACAGAACTTTTTTTGTCTTTTTTTTTTTTTTTTTTCTTAACAACACAAAGCCACTTTCCAACCACTCTGACGAGTTGCCCCTGTTTAACAAAGTGTGTCATTTAACGGGCTCAGACTGAATTTAACCCCCCAGAAAAAAAGGAGAGAAATCAGCGAGCTGTCTGAGTGTACAATGGGGGACGATCAGTCGTGAAGACCGGGGGGATTGGTCCGGTATGGTCCCCCCATTCAAGGGAAGACAATCAATCAAAAGAACAGACACCCATGGGGTTTTGCTGGACGTTGTCCAATTGTCCACAGCTCATCAAAATAACGAGTCCACGAAGGTGACATTTCTATGTGCTATATATAGATAACTATATATCGTGTATTTTGAAATAAAACTTGGATTTTAAGTCAAGAAAACCTAACTTAGACTAAAATGGGAATACAACCAGTCTGGCTCTCGTTTTGGTTGACTTATTTGTTTATTTATTTATTCATTTATTTATATTAAACCTTGCAAAAAATAGTCAGTGGCCTGACGTTTCGACCCTAGCAGAGTCTTTCTCGAAGGCTAAATCTTCGGAAAACAAACACATTTTGACCAGGTGTAGTCCAGGGAAGTACAATGTACACAAGTTTTTTTAAAAACTGTCATCAAAGAAGACATCTTCCATATGCCCCTGATAACCAACAGCCACGACACGAGATGGCAGCAACATTATATCATATTTAAGGTCCATTCCCGATACTTTCATTCCCATGCTTCGGTTCTGATGGCTCAGCTTGTGATGCGAGGAACGAGGGGGAGAGGGAAGGGGGGATGGCAAAGCCTTGCTAAGTGTCACCGCCATGTTAATGCCTTCCGTAATGGATTTCTTCATAATCCTCTCGGAAGCCTCTAAGAAAACCCGAGCCTTGCTTCGTGATTCACCGTCTTCACCTGCTCCTCCTTCAGCGCAATCTTCCCTTCTACTGACCTTTATTCTCTTCAATTTATCTCCTTCCATTTGACAGCCCTTTTTTTCATAAGTTATTTAATATTTGTTGTTAAATTAACTTGTTTAGGCTTCTCTGACGAGGGTTTCTAAAAAAATTCCCATAAAATACAAAGTCAGCGGGAAAACAATAAATTAAATGTTATGCACAGCAACATTTTTAGTTGTTACTTATTAATTTAAGCAAGTACACGGTGTGAAATGGGAGCAAACTTAAACATAAAATGTGTTTGTTTTGTTTTTAAGACGGTAATGGATGTTTTGTGCGTTTTTTTTCTAAATCTGAACATTCAACCTATTTACAAATCTAAGCTTTTACTGTTTTTCTTTCTCCTGTACGACTGAATACGTTCGTATCGTTTACAGTAGTTAGAACACACATACATTTCCATTGAGAGGTATTGTATCAGTCTACTTGATGTTCTAAAATAATGTGAGGTTTTCTTATCAATTTCTTGAACAACACCGATCGAAAAGTGTGTTAAATGAGTTGAAGACTCCTGCATCAGTGGCACAAACCAAACTGCTTAGCCTTGTAGCACTTGTTTTTCTTCTTCTTCTTCACAGAAATGGTCTATTCTGAAATGCTTCGTGGTCGTGTATTTTAAAAGATGGTTTTGTAACGTATGTTTCCAATAGAACGTGGTTTGCGTTTTGGTCTTTATACTGTAGCCTATGATATTTAGCGTCGGTGAAAAAGGTGGGCAGGACAGCTTTTGTTCGGAGTCAAAGGGGGGTTTCTGTTTGGACTTTTTGACTGAGGGTTCCCGCATTTAAGCAATAGTCCTTGAGAGAGGATAGCTCCATCCGCAGAGGAGAAATGCGCACAAAAAGATCCCATTCAACAAAGCTGAGTGAAACTTCGCAATCATTGCGACCACCAGTGCACCACACATGCCCTCACCGCGGGGTACCCTGCAAATAGACAACCACGCATCAAACAGCAGTTGAGCCTCTTCTTTTGACAGCGGGTCTTATTTGTTTTCCGCGGCCATGCGACGTCTGCTGCATGCCCCCCCGTTCCATCTCAATGAAATTGATTTGGACGGCATAAGATTATCTTTCTGCAATTATTGGCTTGTTTACAGCAGTGCGACGGCAGAGGCCCCATTGTTGGGCAGGGTATGCCCCATCCCTGCAGCTCGTCGCTCGGCCTATAAATGGCGACCGCGTCTTGAAAAGTTGTAAAGCAATGCGATGTCTTTTAAAAACTCAGTTTGTTTACCGCTGCTTTGGGACGGATTCCCGTGTTTTTCCACCTGTCAGGCGAGGACGGTTTTTTTAATTGCACAGTCCTGCCACGTCTAAATAGCAGGCGTAATGGAAAGCAAATGGGACGCTAATATCTGTGTCAGTGACAAATTAGAATACAGCCTGAAATATTTTCTTTTCATAAACGCCTGGGAGTCCCCAGGATTTAGCCTGCCACTCTGGGGTTGAACGAACGAATCATGCACCATGATGCGTCGTAGTGCATTTTGTCAACGTTGTTGGGACCATCGATCCTGTAAATCCTACGAATTCCTCGCGTCATGTTTGCGACATGATTTTATGAAAGGCAGACAAAAGTGCGCAATGGATTTTCGATGCTGGCCCCATCTACTCCAAAAGCCTGACAAAATACCTCATCGACCTGCCGCAATCAGAAAAACAAAGCCCGTGAAAGGCACTGAAGCCCGGGTCCCCCAATACCAGGGGTTCAGTCCAAGGCGGTCGAATCGCCTCTTTGTGCCCCGGAATGTATCCCCCCATTGTCCGCAAGTGTTTTCGAGGACCTAGGCATCTTGAGGAGAACTACTTCGCATCGATTTTTCCTCCTGAATATTCCAATGGGCCAATTACAATTAAAATATTTGATTTCTGGGAGCTTGCTTTGCAGAAGGATGGCCAGACTCCTTGCATCAGCCGTCCCTCCCCCGCCTCCACTTGGGTTTTTATCTTCAGTTTCTTCGCCTTGTTTCCGTACTCTTGCTTTTTCACTCTCCATCCAGTGATGACAAGAACCCTTAGAATGACACGGCTGTTGACATTTGGAGTGTTCGTGCACAGCAATGAAACAAGGTTTCTTTCACCATTCTGTCCCATCAAGGTTTGGCAGCCCATAGGGCCGTCTTCATCGCACAACCTTAAAAACACTCTGAAGAGTAATATCTTTGACCTTAGTTTAAAACCGTGTGCCTTAAAAGCCTACGTCATTAACCGCACGGATGGTACGAAGCTTGTCATTGGCTTGTGGCCTTTGCTTCCGCGTTACATTATTATAGAGTTTGTCGTCCTGAGTACTGTATTTCAGAGATACCAACATGTCTAGCTTCTGTAAATGGTCCATAATGGACATCAAGCCATCACGAAAAGAAGGGATTGCATGGATTAAACCCATGATCATTAAATGTATGTAATGTTATAAATATATGCATTTCAAACTTTTGGGGAATTATTCTATACACACACGGCGTTCTCCTTAGCAGGGGTCCAGTTAAAACACATGAGAACCAGTCAAACTTCCCTCCAAGTGGTCCAGCTGGCTAGTTCGGTGTTTAAAAGCATCCATATTCCATTTTGAAAATGAAACAGTATATGAAAAAGCTGACGAAACATTGAATAGACAAGCTAGCTGGTCCTGCTGAGTATTAGCGTGGTAACTGACTAGGTAGTTTGGCCAGAGTGCGCGCCCCAAATCTCAAAGAGCTTGTACATGTACGTAACCACGTTAAAACAATGACTCAGATATTTGCATTCGGTCACTCCAGTTGGCCAATTCACAAGAGACGAGGTGAGCACGCGACCTAGCCTACATTAGTGATTGATGGTAACTCATTTGATCTCGTCAAAACAACACGACCGGATTAAACACTGCAGTAAATCTGTCTGTGACTTGCACAGTTTATGGACCATTTCTCCATCAATTGCCACTCACCGTCATGTGGACGTTTTAGAATGTAGGCTACTAGTACAATAGTTTTGCGTGGGACGGGTGTGGTGGGTTACAGCGTTTCAATACGAAACACACTTAGCTTAGGTAATGCCAAGTGTTTTGGTGACAGGTTAATTTAACCAGAATTATCAAGTCAATTTGAAGTTATGCTTACTCGCTGACTGCAACAAGACTTAGTTGTAAAAACTGCTTTGTATGTAATTGAGTAATGTGAGGCGTTGGAAAGTGTGTTTATTTATTTGGGGTTTGTTTTATTTAAGCTTGCATAGTATTAGACTGTCTTCACTTCACATCATTGTCAATTTTATTTTGGTTGTCATTTTTATCAAAGTTTATTTGAATAATTTCGGGCGTATGAATTCCAAAAGGGACTTGGGAAACTCCCGATCCGGTTATAGATACCCAAGGGGGGTGCGTACTCATTCACAACCTCGTTCTCATCCCAGCCAACCATCGAATCAATTACCACATGCCGGCAATCTTGGCTGAGGAGTTTGCTCCTTTGCACACAGTAGTGACAAGATGCCCAGGCTCTCTTCTAATTGTTTTTTGTATGCAATAGAAAACCCAATTTAACCTCTCTACACCAGCCAGAACGCTGGACTAGAAATCGCACGTCACCGAGTTAGAGGTGACGACCTTTGACCCTCGTGTCTACTCCATGATTGCTTGCATTCAGTACGAACCGCCTGGTCCGTAAATTGCCGCGAAGACAGAAATGTGCTTTGGGCAGGCCACGTTTTCCTTGAGCTTTCTCTCTTCAGTGGCTTGAAAGCGGAGCTCTCGGTCGTCGGGTATCGAGTAACGCCAGGCTCTTTTCACGCTGTTTCTTAGTTCGATTTCGATCATAGAGAAAGGACGATTGAGCCAAATCTTTAAGCCCAAGGGTTTCTGGGAAGGATATGTGTCGTCACCTTTTTTTCCTCTCCCTTCACGTTTTATTGTAAACTTGACCTCAAGTTGGGCGGCCATTTTGAGTATTTTGCACTAGCAATAACAAGAGAATCGTAATTCAAGAAAACTTAGTTTTGTACCAAGAAAGATGCGGGTAAAACCCTTGCGAGGGATTAGTGAGGCGTTGATAAGGGTAGACATTGTGTTGTTGAACGTTTCTTTTGAAGTCAACTGGGCGCGGCCATTTTGTTTTTCGTTCCATACAACTGCACGAGATCACTTCGAAGCTGGGAGTTAATCTGACCCTATTTGCTTACTATGTAGAGTGTCTTCAATACAAGAAACCCGATATGACCCACAATTGATTAACTGTTTGAAGATATGCTTATGGTTTGAGGAAAAAAAAACTAAAATGGGGCATAAATTTGGTTCAACTGAATTCTCATAAACAAGATCAGCATGGAACAAATCAGAAACGTGTTGCCTATTGTACACTCCGCCTTGGTAGAGCTGTCAATTCCTCTGATTCTGCAGAAATTTCCCTGAACCCCTCCTCCTCCCCTCACAATCTTTCCACGTTCTGATGAACAAATTTGAACATCTGATTACGGTAACCTTTTCCCTGTTATGTTGAATGTTATTCTAAATATCTCGTTGAATGTAATTCTAAATATCTCCCTGATTGCAAGATGCAAATGTTGGTAGCTCTGCCTTGGTCGTGTGAAAGTGAAGATAAATGTTCATACATTTAGGCTATTTAAATAGTTTGTTAATTTATTTCTGTGGTATTGTTTTTCTTTTATAAAGGGCGCCCATGATGATGCATCTAGTTATATCCACGGTGACCACCATTCATCAGTTATCAGAAAAGGTAAGTGCTCATTTTTTGTTTTTTTTTATTAATTTATTATTATTTATTTTTTGGATTATCAGTGGGTTCATGTGGACTTCGTTCAGAAAAAAGGATAAGTTTATCATTCATGCATTCTCTTTGTATGCTTCTCAATACACCATGCAATCTGTGACATCACATGTTTACAAATAAAGCACAGAACATGGACTTCCTGCAGACGATTTGTACACAGCTCAATGGAATAAAACATCGTATCTTACATTAGTCCACCTTACTGTTTTGTATCATCTTTTGACATGATGAAAAGTGGCATATCTGAAAACTTTTTCAGCTGATATTATCATTATTTGTTTTCACAAGTATTGATTTTATTTGGTCATTATGGTGCAAAATGCATAAAATTCTCGTATGACCGGTGGAGTATCTTGGCTGCCAGAACACGCTCAGGAATGGACAAGACAGCTATTTTTGTAAACAGGGTGACATGGTCTATACTAAACGATAAGTATGACAGTTCGTTTGCGAAAACCAATCATGTGTCGTCAATGTGTGATATTGTTTTGCTTGGAAAGTAGAAGATTGGAATGATTTGCTGTTCCAAAAGAAATGGATGTCCGAGATGTAGGGCATGGAGGTGTCCTTCCAAAGTCAAATGATGTGCCGTCGTTTTGTAACAGTCCAGGTTTCTTGAAAACTAGGTTTAGCATGGAGGGTACCCTTACCAAACCAAACGATGTATCGTCCTTTTATGAGATACTTTCTTGAAAACGATCGGTTTGTAACGGAATGTTCTCTTTCTGAATCCAATGATACGCCATCACTTGATGATGTATTTCCATGGAGTGTTCGTGAATGAATGTTCTCGTCCGATCAGTTAGTGGCGTAGCGTTCCCTTTAATGGCAGCGGTTTCTAAAGCGATGGTTTTCTGAGGTCTTCCTTTTGGGATGATCATTTAGGGAAAGTCTCCTGTCAGTGTAGATCTCTAGCAATCAGTGTCTCGTTCAGGTAAAGACGCTTAGGGATGGGTATTGGAGGTCAAAACTCACCGACACTTTACAATTGTTTCTTCTTCTGTGGACTCTTTTTAGTTGAGAAGGATTCAAAGATCGAAGGCCTTTGCCTAATTTCACACAACAAACCTGCAAACTAGTAGAGGATTTGATTGTGCAACTGTCCTCAAATTGGTCCCCGTCTCTGGTTTCATGACCAGACGTGCAGGGTTCATTTAGAGGGATTAGGTTGTTTATACTGCAAATGAAAATGAAAGGCAAGTGCGCCGGGAAATGAACGGGCCAAGCGAACGGGGAGCTCCGGACTCCGAGCCACGGAGTAAAGTGTCGTGTTCGGTGCATGCTGGAGATCCGCTTGATATAAAGGGTAATGCGGCCAAGATAGACGCATCGTTTTATCAAAGATGATTTTCCTAATTGTCGACCAGGGAACTGTCACGACTGATTGGAAAGCGGCGAGCTGTGTTGTCCATTGACCAGAAAGCATACACATAGATGCAGACATTTAGCATCTCTCTCTGCCCTCTCGTTCTCGTATACTGGGACTGTAAAGAACGTAAATCATTTAAGTTTCGAGCGATAAACCTCGCAAAGGATGGGATTTTGTCAACGGCTCAAGTCCAATGCAGCCCGGCTTGAATTCTTTGGTTAAATGGTTTTGGAAAGACTGAGTGGGGAATTTCGACATAAATACTGGCAGTCGAAACGGGAATTAAAGTAATTGAGAACCGGCCGGTGAATACAATATGTCGTGTCAAAGGTCAACTGACATGGCAATTGAGAATTTTTGAGGTGGATTTTCTTCTGCGAAAAAACAAAGATAGTTATACATTCCGAGGTGTTTGTGCTCTGGATAATTGTGGGTTGCATTGTTGTGGCAATAGTCACGCACAATGATGTATATATACTTTCATCAGTGTAAGGCACAAAATTAAAATATAGTTTATCTGGAGTGTTACTGAAATTATCCTCACACAATATTATTTAAATCTAAATTCACACCTAATCTAAAAAAATATACATATATGACTAGTATTTGTGTAGGTTTACTATTGTAAATTGTAAACAAATAAATAAATAAATATATTCATCTCGAACCACTCCATCCAGTTATATTTGATATAAAAACATACAATTATTCGCCTGAATATTCAATATCAACGCAGACCAATTCGTATTTAGACCACGTGAATCATATTCCCCATTTCCCACCACCTTAGTGTTATCCCTCGTCATTGCATTTACCGCTGACTGATTCTGTGATTTAATACACCGCACAAAAAGTCACTCTTCTTGATCCCAGGTGAATATTAAGATAAATTCATAATTGGTCTTCCCCATTATTGGGTCCACACCGTCTCTTATATGTTCCATAACAACCCCCCCCCCCCTTCCTTCAACTGTACTGTCGTGTGTATGTGTGTGTGTGTGTATACTTCTATACGGGCCGAGGCGTAAATTGGAAAGCACAGTACGTTAATTATTTAAAAGTGCTTTCTCCAATATGTAAGCTAATCACATGTACTCTTCTGACTTGTCTGACTCGGCGCTATGTTGAATTAAATTAATCTCCTTGTATGCTTGCTGGCAGCCATGCATGGCCGGCCAATTCCTGCCTGCCTGGCTGTGAGCTGCTCTGCTCCTTCAATGCCAACCGCGAGATGCACGCTTGCTGAAAAACGCTGCCTTTGCTTTGACAAAAATAAATAGCTGATGTACTTTTTAGGTCACTTCTGTTCATGAGCAGTTGCTCCTTCCTTCTTTTTTTTTTCTTTTTTTTTACACGTTGGTACAAAAACAAAAGAGACGAGTGCGTTGGTTGAAAGTGTTGCCCTTGTTTGTAATGAAGCATTGATGCGAAAAGAAATGTAAGTGGGTCTAACGTATCGCAATCGGGGAAAATAATGAGATACTCTTTTTCGATTGCTGTCAAAAGATTAACTGTTCAAATTTTTACATGCTCTTTATTTTGTGGTGGTTCATGACGTGTGAGTGAGCTCCATATATAGTTCCAATCGGTTTGTGAGATTTTAACCCAGATGAACTCAAAACGGTTGGTTTTGGAGTGGGGGAAATCGGTTAAGTTTGACAAAAACATTGAGGGGGAAGACAATAGTATTAGGATGTAAACGAAACTTGGCTAGCGACATGGCTATTTTGTGCGTGTGAATCGCTGTTTTAAATAACGTGTGTAGCACTTCCTCATGGACTCCTTTATTTTTATCTCGATGCAGAGAAAACACAAATCTGTTGTCCTTTGACCTGTAGGGTTTCCATGACCGACGAACCCCCATTGAACGACCTCCATTGCAACTCGACCTCCATTGCAACTCGACCTCGTTAGGTTCTCTTTTCAAACAAACAAAAACCCATCCTTCAACTTATTTGGGGCGTGTGTTTTCAGCAAACAAAACAATGATACGCTTTAAGAAATATGACCAAGGGCCCGGCGTTATACATATTTAAAATCATGAGAAAATACCCAATCCCTGAATATTAAGAAGAATGTATACTGATATGTATAATCGTACGGTATATACTGTTAAATCGACGATGGTTGTAATGGATTTGACGAAGTCACAATTCCAGTTACCACCTACGTGGTTATAAAGCCTTGCCTAGTCATAAATGCGTGTGTTATTACTCGCAACTCGCTTCCCCAGAACAAAACCTTATCTGGGTCTGTGGACTTGTCGGGGTGCCAATGTCCTGTGCTGACCTGCTTGTTTGGAGTCCGGTCCATTGCACCTATTGTTGGTCACCCTAGGCCCAGGTACCAGAAGAATGATCACCTGTCCATTGGCTTATCGCTTCGCTGATTCTCTTAAATATTTTGGTGGCTGATTTTGGGATTTTTTTTTTTAATGTACATATATTTAATACCAGGCATTGACAATGCGATAAATGGCGAAGTAGTGCTTTGTGAAACGCATATATGGCAAGTGTGATAAAGGTGAAGTGCTTGTCATATTTTTTTTTTCTCCCTCTCTCGTTCAGCTCACTGTGAACGACACATACTGCCTAGAAAAGGTGGTTGATCAATGCGCGCCCTGTATTGGAGTTTAAAACCGAGTCTGTATGTTATAGTAAAAAATAATAATACTAAAACCTGTGGGCAACTCGCAAGTTGTGGGTTGCCTGACAAAAAAAAAAGGACGCATATAGCGGGCTTTTTATGTGTGCAGTTTACCTGTAGGTATAACAACATACAACAATAGACGCGACTTAAACTGCGCTGCCCCGTCATATCCCGCACTCAGCTCGGTAAATTTAGCTTATTTAGGTCGCTTGCACAAGGGTATCCACACAGCGGTGCGAGTTCCTGTGCCGGCATTAGCCAACGTACAATTCGCTTTTGTTGTGGGGGCATATAGTCATAATATTAGTAGAATATAGATGTTATTGCACGCAGCATCTTATTAACAGCCCCTTTCACTGGGTACCTTTGATTTCGTTCGTTGTGTGCGTCTCATCAAATCTCCCCATGTGTTTGATTACGTTTTTGTGTTGGCGGCGGGAATCAAAATATAAACTTGATTATTCCATTTGTACGGAATCCTTTGGAACGGGGTGGCTTCAATTTCTCGGACGTGTTTCTTTACTTCGGGAAAGAAAATGCCACTAATAATATCAGGTGGAGGCGAAATATAATCCCTTCAAATTAGGCAGGTATGATTGAGAAAGGTGCGACGCGCTGGATTAGTCGTCAGGTATTTTCAAACCATTGCGCCTTCGTAATTGAAGCCGTAGTGTGTAAACTCACGCTCTCTCGGTGTCAGCGTCACAACCCAGTATGTGTCATTCTTCCCATTTTGAATGTCGGCTATACTGTTGGCACAGTAACACATGCACAAAAGTGCGACCCCTGGGACCAATGGGGTTAAGCCCACCTGACCCCATTGAGGGGGATGTTGGGCTTTTGAAACGGCGCACCATTTTGATTTTCCACGGGGCTGTACCAAATTCAGCCGAACAAATGACATGAGAATTCTCAGATTTCTGATGCAATCATTTCCATAGCATGCCTATATTTAAAAAGTAACCGAATAGTATTAAGTCAACGTCTAACGCGGACAAAAATCATACAACACTTTCGATTCTGCTGAAGATATCGGGGTAAAATTCAAAATAGTGAATATCGCATTGGTTTTCACAGAAGTAAGACTATATGTATATATATATATTTTTTAAGTGTTTGAAAAGTTCCCGTGTGTCATCTACTATAATATCATTTTGCCTCTTCCGGTAGATAAATCTCTGCATGGCGGTATAACTCAAGTTAGCTTGCCACACAGTAGCGTCGTGTGAAGTTCCCTTTTCTATCAAAATGATGGGCAAGATACCTCATTATTCTGTTGTTTTTCTTGCGTGTCGAGTATTATTGCAAGGCAAGAGGAGCCGCCACTTGCACCGATAAGACTAACTCTATTTTCATTGGGCACCTTATAGAAAGCCACCTTATCTGAGCGCTATATAAGGGAATGTCTCTAGTCTCTGGGGACACTCCAAGTTGGTCCCCTCCACTAGAACATTCCCAATCAAAGACGAGAGTCATAATTGATCTGCATCTTACTTTCCCGCGTTATTAGAAAAGCGCGCGAAAATGGCGACGATAGCGATCTTGGAAGCTCTACTGTTTCGTAGCGGGGCTCTTACGGCCTGGAGTTTGATATCTCGGTAATCATCAGTGGTGAGTCTATACCGCGGAAAGGGTTATCGTTCTGAGAACGTGAAGGAAAAGAGCAATATGGGCTTTGCTCGACTGAGGAGAAGACAAACAGTGAGATTGTGATGATCTGTGACTATTGAGGTGCTATCGATGTCTTGGGTGATTGTCGATAGAGACGAGGGATGCAAAGTCGGCGGTCACTCACTTATATAGCTCGCTCTATAGGAATCTTTATCATGGGTATTAAGAGTATAGGCAAAGTAGTCAAATTGACACCGCACTATAGGTAGTCTATATAGATAATGGGTATCGGTAAAATTCGCTCGGTGTGTTTCTCGCATGAAGACGGGCATCACTGGCAAAGGGTAGTGGTTTCTGGGAACGAAAGGGCTCAGCTCTGTAGGAATCTAACATGAAAATAGGTGCCGATAACTGAAGGAATAATAGGTGGGATTGGCGAAATTTTAAATCTCTTTGCAGTAAAGAATGTAGCAGTAGGATTTTTAAGCTCTGCATGGTGGAGTGTCCTGTTGAGCATTCTTGTGATCACACCATGTAAAAATTATCTTAACTGGAGGCGTATGTTGGCTATGATACGAGCTGGTGGGTTATTCTCGACGTTTCGACTAGAGTGTGTTCATCAAAATGTCACCAAATCGAAACTCGTGCTATACGGCTATGCGCTACTTTCAGTGATAGGTTTAGTATTCAAATGTAAACGTCTTCCTAACTTCCTCCAGTAGATTTATTGCATGGGCCATGTCTCTCTCGAAGGCGGGTTCAATTGTAACATTTCACATTGGTCTTATACTTGCTTCGTGGACCATGTTACCTTTAATACAAAAAAAAGAGTCACCCTGAACATTCCAGGGCATTTCTGGCAGGCAAAACACTTGCCATATGCAGCATTTTCCATTTGTGTGTCATAATTTCCACATAAACTCTAGAATTATTAAAAATAACATCTGAACAAATTTTGAGGCGTGCCCCCTTTCTTCATAGTTTATGAAAACCATACAGTGCAATCCCCGGAATATAATGTAAGATTTTTATGTTAGCTTCCATTGAGCTGTGTACAAATCGTGCTTGCATGACGTCCGGGCTCTGTACCTCTTTTTGAATCATGTGACGTCGTGGGTCACATGGTCTATATTCTACTATGAACAAGTGTGTATAAGAATGACCTTTTTTCCATAAATTAAAGAGTGTCCAAAAGGAAGGGAGAATTTTGGTGGACAAAAAATCATATGAATTTGAAACCTATTCAGATACTTATACGTGAGAGTCAAATATCTTTTCATTTTATTTTTAACATATATTTGTACATAAACACTGGAAATGTATTGAAATGTCCACGTATATAATAGCACTAGAGTCATTCATGAAATAAATATTGTCACAGCATACACTTTCTTTTTATTATCGAATGGCTTAATTTAATAACTGATTTGGTGACTTAAGGAATTGCTATACCTCGACTATGGGAACCTGCCCATGTTTTAGCCTTAAGGAATTGCTATACCTCGACTATGGGAACCTGTCCATGTTTTAGCCTTGTACCGATTAGTGAAAATGTATGTAGTTTCTTTCAACTCGATTCTGTGTTCTGATTCTAAATAGCCAATGTCAGCTCTCACCTTGTAGTGAAGAGATTGCGCGGGGATTCTTTACATTCCATAGCTGACATTAGATCCGTTTGTTTCGTTTTGATCACACACTTCAATGGGCAATCCGCGGACCGGTATTTCTTGATAAGGAACCATATGTGGCATTTTGACACACGTGGCGTACCATACGACACCGCCCAAACTTATCTCGAGGAGATAGTGTGTCCAACCTCGTTGTTGTTTTAACCGTATTAAATCTTGCCACGTTTTTTAAAACGCGTGTTTGATTCTTTTTTCTTCTTTTTTTGCTGGTCAAAATTAGCAGAAACAACCGTCACGGAAATAAGATGGTGGAGAATACACAATAATTATAAAATGTCGTGAGAAATGTATTTGCCTTTTAGCGCTCAATGTGACGGGATTCCTCCAGAAATGCCAGTCTTTTTGCGTCGATCATTTCAGTCTCCAGCATTTCTGGGAGTGTTTTCACGGTGTGAAGAACATCTGTGAGTAATGTGTTAAGATATCGTGCACTTCCATGACAATTTAACACATTTTATATTTATGGCGCTCCACGGAAATACACTTCACCTTGTTTGGATTCCTGGGGAAAATTCAATCGGGGTTCATCGCCCGCGTTTTCCTTGTAATTAAGATAGACGTAGCGGGCCTACATAACATATGCCTCTCGCTTAACCAGAACAAATGTGTGAAGCGTTCTTTCACAAATTATACGCTCCAGAAATTGCAGTCCGGAGACGCGGGGACAGGAGAGAAAACAGGGTTGTACATATAGAATAGTTGTACTATACCCCCCCCCCTTTTTTTTCGCTCAGTGGCCCGAAAGGATGTTTGAGCTCCTAGAGCTTTAAGATATAAGAAAGGCAGTGAGTTGTGTGGAGAAATTTGCCGGAGCTTTTCAGGGGAGATTTTACGGTCGAGCTGGCGGACACATGTCGTCTTGGCAGGCCGCCTTTTGCTGCTCCTTGTCCCCCTTATGATATGTCCGGATGATGTGGTGAATGCCAGCCATGACCTCGGTCTTTTTTGTTCTGTTTACCTAACCAAAAAATGCGGTTTTGGTGTGAAATTAGGACCATTTTTCAGAACATTGTGTTGCAAACATTCCGTTAAAAAATGAAATCATGGGACCGTGTTAATACACGTTGAGCTTGTGCCATATTCACATTGGAACGCTGTGCCATTCATTCGTGTTTGAATTGAGTACACACCGGGCAAAACCACATAAGCTTTTGAATGTTCCATCACATCACTGCCACCTTAACAAAAGCCACATTTTAGTCCTACATTATGATGCTTTTAGTCATTGTGCAAAGGTACTGTACGTTTCACCCTGGCTGTACCACAAAAGACCGAAAAACATCAAGTGCAATTCAAAAATTGTTGACTCACATTTTACACTCAAAAAGACACCGTGAACCGAAAGAGCAGATTTGCGTTTCGCATTGACTATTTTTTTGTTTATTTTTTTTTTACGCGCAGGGGTAAATAAAACACAATCGAGACTCTAAGAGAAATGTACATCAGTGTCTTTTTGGAAGGGTTTAGTTAATAGTTCAATCATTTTGCTTTCGATGACAGTTCATAAAAGTAGGCTGTGCAAATATCACTGAAAAGGGCCGCTTTCGTTTTCAACAAAACAGGGCACATTGGCAACAAACCAAAATCCAAGCATTTTTGTGATTTATCAGAATCTTTCCTGATTTCAAATTTTTTATTGGTATCCCTGTAGCCTTCGGACTACAAAAAACCGACAACACAACACTTCTACAAAAAAAAACTACAAAAACAAACAAACAAACAAAACAAAAAAACACAGATGTTGGTATCCTTCTTATGATGTACCATTGCCACTCTGAACGGGGAGAAAAGTTTGTGTTCCTTAAGTTTCAAATTCATACAATAGCAACAAATTATTTTGGCTCTTTATTTAATATGAAAAAAATAAATAACCTCGTCCATGTCACAATGTCATTAGAATTCAGATTTGTACAGGCTTCGAATTCAGTATCATGTTCTGATACTGATTGATTTTGATACATCGGTTATTCAAAATGGTGTGTTACCATGGAGGTCAGTGTAACAAACTTTTACAGACGAGTTGCAATTCCTTTGCCAAACCTTGGATGTTACATCCCGTAAAAAGGAAACTTCTCTGAACACGACATGCCCCATGTCTCAACGTGAGGAAGTCAGAAAAATATGGTTTATTTATTTACACGAGTGTGCTTAGTTTACTCTTGTGACCGTGGGATGCTTGATCACTCACTGTCAAACAGTCGCTCCGGCCAAGGTACAAAAGCAATCTCTTCCTTCCGTCTCGTAAGACCATGCCTCTCACTCTGTCTCTCTCTCTCTATCTCTCTCTCTCGGCAACCGCGGGAGGAAATGCGACCTTTTCTCCCGTGCGCCACGAGCCGCTGCGCCTCGCGTGCACACCGGAGGAAGTGCATCGGGCAACCAGTGCAAGTCTCGCCCATGACGGGCGTCAAGGCACATCCTTTCCCGTCTAAACCGTAAAGTGAGACCTTGGCTTAAAGCAAAAATTTCACTTCCTATATTTTTAAAATAGACACATGTTTGTGCGGCAGTGTTGACCTATAGCAATTGTTGAAAATATCATTTTGAGGCAGTCCTTAACAAAAATTACGACAATAAACTATTTGAAAATTTCGGCAGATGTCTACCCCAAAACAGTTTGGTGAGATTGTGCATGCATGCCAATTAACACCGATTCAACAATTTAGTCTTTTTCCCCAAAAAATGCACACTCCTCGACGAAATAATATCAATTTATGGTTAAATATTTTGGGGTTGATTTTCTCGCTGACATCGATAGCATATTGCCATCTGTCATTGTTAACCATTCACGGATGGCTTAGTTTCAAATAATGACGTCACGTACCTACGAGCGCCCTCATCTAAATCTGGCACAACCGAGAACATTAGGTCGTGTCCGAATTGATGGCTTCGCCAGTGGCTACGGCCGGATCTCTGGAAAAGTCCTATTCTTCAGTGTTGTCGTTGTAGCCAGTAGCCATAGCCGTAGCTGAATCGCTTGATTCAGAGCAGGTTAAGTTAGAATGTATACCCAACCTGTCTGAACTGTATGATTGTTAAATTGTAAGGAGAAGAAGGGCAATGGTATTCGATTTTGAGTGGGCGCACTTGTTCAAGAATCTTATTAGAAAGGTATCAGATGTTGAGGGTATTTTAGGCTCGACTGTACCCAACATAAAATAATATACATTCTACTGCCACTCCATCCACAGTATATGGATGGACTGATTGCATATCACACGTCATTGTCGTGCCATCCAACATTACATCATTTATCACACGTTGATTAATCAAGTGTGCATCTTAACAAATATTTTTTTTTAATAGAAAGCTTTCAACCGAGAACAGTTTCCCTTGGCTTTATTTCTTTCTTTATTTATTATTATTTATTATATATATATATTTTTGGTTCATCAAACTTTTTCTCACTGAAACTGATGTACCCAAACTGTGGAAAGTAGACCTTTCTAATTTGATAACCAAACTGCGATGGTGGCCATGAACTGCCAAATGTTAGCAAAACATTCAATTGTGTTAACAGATGTTGTGACAAAATTCAACATTTCTGCAAACTTTCAATAAAAAACAAAATACATGCCATGATTGGTTGCTTTGTTTCGAAAAAAATCAACACTATTTGTGAATATTTGTGTACCATTGTTACAAACTGTGGCTATCTTTTGCTTTGCATTATTGGCGTCCCATAGTTTTCCAACCTTAGTTGGCAAAAGCTCGGGCTTTGACGTTTTAATAGACCGTGCAAGTCTCGCGCGTATTCGAACATTTTTGGGACCACTGTGGTCCCACGTACATTGCTTTAACGCGTTAAAGAAACAAACTCACGCGCTTTAACGGATCCCAATGTTCGAATACGCGCGAGACTTGCACAGTCTATAGAAAGGTCTTAAAGAAAAGGAAAAAAGTCAGGACCCTTTTTAAATAAAGGATTCACTATTCATGATTGATACGCTATACGGTCAGGGTACATGACAAAGGAAGTGGTTGTTAGATTACAGACTACACTATTATTCAAAAAAGGAACTTTTCAGGCCCTGGGCAAATTCACAATGTTACCACCCAACGCAGGGGCACATTTCTAACCAAATATGCATTTCCCCCCTTCCCCCAAAAATGTATATCATTGAAAGTGATAACCGAATTGGCGCGATATCGTTGCTCATTAGTCATCTGACTCACTGGCCTAGCCTGGTCAAATAGTTCCTTCAAATACGTGCACAGGACAGAGCGAGCTTCAGTGTGGAAGTCCAGGCTATCCATGCAGTTCTCGGTTTTCTGCAGCGTGTGTGACACAACAGTGTGTGCCAATTTGCTCTATGACATCAGCCAAACAACCCATTTGTCATGACTCCTGCCACATTCTGGTTTGACTTTTCCAGTAGCATACCGTCGCTCAATTCAAACACCAGCCCAGTGGATTTACCTTCAAGAGTCACATTATTGTGCCGTCCAGTTTTAAAAGCGCCCTCTCTTGACTTCCTTTACAAACCCATTAAGCATCTCCCAGCAACACAAGTACTCATCTTTTTCTCTCTCTCTGTTTTTTGTGGCGCATTTTTTTTCTTCTTCTTGTTTTCTTCTTTCCCGTCCTCATCTGCGGTTCCGTCTGGATGTAGGTCAGTAGGCCAATAAACCTTACCGCTAAGAGTGTGACTGTACTTCGACTTCAATGGGGGTAGACCCTCTACCCCAGCTATATCCCCACTGCCCGGACCAGAGTGTTTAAACCACGGGATTGCTATACTTATAACAATGAAGAAAATCGTCGCTCTGAAACTCAGTAATAATAAACACACTCAATATTAACTGTTTGTTTAGCAGTCGGAGATGTGTTACAAATTTGCAGGCACAGAAAAGTCCACAGTGATGAATACGATATCAGTACAAATAGGGCCATAGCGGTCGGGGGAGAATTAGTTATTGTCTGTGTATTGTGGCCGTTATTGTACGGTGAGCATTGTCCGTCTCTCCAATCACTGTACGCTGAAGACATGCGGGCCCCATCCTAGTGTTCTGCGCACGTTTTATGCGTATGTATACAAATACATAATTATTATAATCTAGTTATTAATGAGGAGTGAATGGAGCCTGGTACACAAACAGGGGTTCGTACACTTTTCTGAAGACACTGTTTTCGTCACACGGATAGAATAATATCCACGTCGTAGTTTAAGTGGGGGAAACTTTGTTTGTATTAAATGTATGTTCACGAGATTGTGGAGGGAAAGGGACGGATCCCGTGTTTGTGTACAGCTCGTGTATCGTTTCGAATTTAATTAATGCCCATATAACACATTTCTATTTAATTGGGAGAAACACGAATTAAATCTATGGGGGTCTCGCCCCCCCCCCTTTTATCGTTTTTTATTAAAACAGCCCTTTCAGTGATGGGTCCACATTGTGTATGGAGAGTGGTACCTTTTAAGTGTTAATATAATTGGAATTTTGGCGCATGTTTGCCAATCAAAAGACCGACTACTATACTAGGTAGGAGGTGAAAGTGCACATTTCATAGACGATGTTAGTAAGGGGGTACGTTCACCTATAGACACGAAATACAACACTGATATCATGCTTTAATAAAACTGTTGTTTTGGGTAAGCTTTTTGCTCTTTTTGCTCAAAGTGAGCTTTGGATCTGTGGGACCACTACTTTTGTATACGTACACTCTTTGAGTCAACATAAGGTACAGTATTGGTTAGGTTGGCAAGCTGCTGCCACAGTGCAATCACTTTTTTAACACAAGGGTGATCGAGTATCAAAAAATGTTAACCAACTACTGCAACAACAATCGTCTAATAAGTAACAGTTTATTGTAGCTTTATTGTGCACGTTCATTTGATTTGAATAAGTAACTGGAGAGTTAGTTCGTAACAGTTTTATCCCACACGGTCTTGGTTCTAACTTTAATTAAAAGTTCGGTATGAAAACTGGTGATGTTTTTTTTTCAAAATCGCCAGTCATTCATCTTGTGTCATAACTTTGAACCAGTCATGTTGGTCTGAAGTTGCTATGTTTTGTTGTTTTGTTGTTATGTTAATTTGTGTTTCTCCTTTTCTTGCTAAACAGCTTCATTTTTAACGTTCAATCTCTTTCCAAGTCTTCTGAGCTATTTGCTACCTTTTCACGCAAGTCGATCAGATCAGTAACATTATTGGCAAGCATGAGTGAAACATTCAACCTCGTCCCAAGAATGATGTCATACTGTCACCTAAGACGACCGCTGACCAAAAATAGTTCTGTTTTCTCGGCTGAACCTGAACATAAAACCCGGTCATTTTCGGCCTACGCATGAAGCACACACCTCAAACTCGAGCAGGGGCCTCTCGGTCGATTTATTTTCAGCAATTAAACCATCTTGACCTACTACTGGGTGGTACGTTTTGACGTCTCATGCTCTGGCCACTCGAGTCGTGGTTTACTTTCTTAATTTGCAAATGAGGGGGTTTCGGGATCGGGCTAATTATTTTAAGCCAGTAGAATGCTACCTCCCGACACCAACAGCTGTGATTTTACTACCCTCATTTTGGGATGGCGCAAAAGATACATTCAATTATTTAATCCGTGTAGTTGGTGGTATACAGCAAAAGGTTAGCAGAATTGCGTGTACAGTTGCCATCATTCTCGTTCGGTGGTTTCGAACATCCTCGAGACCATTTTTGCTGCTTTCAAATATTTTAGTTTTGCCATTGCTTCAACTAAATAATGCGCCATTTAGCTTGTAGCAGCGAGCATAAATATTTTCTCCAACGGTTTTTGGTTTGTTTATTTTATTTTATTTGTATTTATTTTATTAGTATTATTATATGTATTTCTTTTACGGAGCTCTGGAAATGCCATAATTTATTCAAGATCTCAACAAGTCGAATGGCATATCCAGGACTCCGTAAAAATACCTGCCGGAGTTCGTGATAAAAAAAAAAGTTTCGCCAAATTATGAGCGCAGTTTTGTTGGACCGAATTTGCCAATGCTAATTGCTGTCTCGATGGTTAAAGGAGGACTCCAAGGTCGAATTCAAGTTTGTAATGTTATTGTTTTCAAATAAATTTGGTCCTTATGAAAGTGGGGGGGGGGGGGGGTTACAAGTTTCTAACATCACGTTAAAATGGTGTAAAATGGCATTGTATTTGTGAATTTTGTCAACATCCAGAAACATCCAAGCCGTCACATTTCATGTATCATGAGTCTGAACATTTTTGTTCAGGAATTGTTTATTTCATTCAGGATTTTTTTTGTTCCTTTTTCTTTCAAATATTCAATCAAGAAGGCAGTGAATTCAATTTTTGGACTGACGCCCAATTGGAATGTACAGACCCATTTGTTGTTGATATCCACATTTCCACATTTCGGTCGTACTGAAAGTAGGCCCTACAAAATAAAATGAAATTTTACACTATTCAAATGTGAGGTAAGAGACTTGTAATGTTCTTCCACTTTACACGACAACAACAAGGTACAGTTTGGAATAGTCTAAAACGCTCAACGATTCAAATCTAAACGAGAGATATATCTCTCTGTTCAGTGCTGCCAAAGTTGAGGAAATAGCTTATTTTGATGACCCCCACATATCACTGTTGCTTATTTAGATTTGCCACAATCGAAATAAGCAATATTATTCGGTTTCATACACCGGATGTGTGTAAAGCAGTGTATACTTGGTACTTTTTCCGAGTCTTGTGGACAAAATCTACAAGCTTACCCAACAAGAATGTCCAGAAAATCCCAGATAAAGAGTAATCTTCGAACAACAACACCAATTGACTGATAATAAATACATTTTCTAAAAAAACAATTATATCACTTAATGGCACTATAATTTTAGCCCGTCGACTTAACGAAACAAGTCACTGTTGTTTACCCCATGTGAATTCAGCATACACATTTACATTTCTTTTCCTATAAACCATGTTGTCTCCTTTTGAATATAGCCCCTTTGTAGATGCAAATGGGGTCAATGCTATACCCCAATGCAGGTCTATTTAGTTTCGCAGTACAGGACAGATGGTTTTTAATACGGGACTTCCCCCGAATGACGCAGCCCCTCAAATTGGAATACCGTGCGCGGGGAACTTATTGGGCTGGAGGAACCACCCACATCAAATTTCATTCTAAATATTGAACGCCTGTGAAAAAGATATCAGGGTAATTTTGCTATCATTAATTACGTTAATATGAGCTTGGCGTACAAGCAAATAAATGGCAATATCGGTAGCTAGGTGTTAAGTGCAGTCACCCCCGGAGTTTTCCCCCTCCGACGGGGCACCATCCCAAATACTTTAGGCAAGCATCCTGCATCTTTTACGGTGGTGGGTACCAGGAGCATTGCTCGAGTCCACATGCCCGAGGCGATGGATGATGTCACTGAAGGTTTAAGAAGTCTCCATTGCTGCACATCGGTAGACTCACGTCCCATTCGTTTGATCAGTCATTGAGAAATCCCCAAACACTATAGGGGCACCGCAAGCAGCTCACTCTACACCCCGCAACTAAAGGGTGGAAGAAGGGTCGGGGACTAGACTTGCAGGAGAAACAGTGGTTAAAAACCAGGTCGGCTGATGTGGCATTAAGGTTCGGCAGTGCATTGGTTCATGTATTGGCAGTCTTGGCCCCGTCCATTAGTTGGGCCCTTTGTAGCGTGGAGACGCCGCCGCGATGACATGACGTTGTACTTTTCCTGCAAGGCGTTGAACCTCTTGCCTCACCACTAGCAGAGCTCTTTGCTTACTTCCCCCCGTCCTCTGTGTTGTAATATATCGACAGTTTTTGAGCTGGGTGAGGACTAGCCACCATAATATTGAATACATTTCCATGGCATTGTGATGATTACAAAGCCTCGTATTAGGGTGTCTTGGGGTGACTGTTTGCCGTGTGGTATCGGGTAGCTAGTGCCTGGATAGACTTACGAGGGGGTAGTTGGAGCTACCGTGAGTCGTACGGCGTAATCCCCCATCGAAAACAAGCTAGGAAATAACACTGACTGCCGCGAACACACTGAGACCGGGGCCGCTCCGATATCATTGCCTCGCTATTGATACCCACTGCACCAACACACCCACACACACACCGCAACTGTGGCAAAATCCCCTTCACTTCTTTTTGCCCATGTTGCTGCCGGGACAGACGGCACTACCACCCGCCGGAGGGCTGGTCTATGTCCCCTCTTACAAATCGCCAACCAACTATCCTTTCCGCCAGCCCCATACCTACGGAACCGCGGGTATTATACAAGCCTGGCTGGCACATGCACCAAAAATGTCGTCAATGAACATGCAATTGAACATGACATGTGTGAATGTTAACCTCGATCTTGCTAGTTGAGTACAACATTGTGTATCACATCGCATGAAAACTATCAGATGTCGAGAATTCACAGATATTGGTGCGATCATGTCAGTTTACGACTGCAGAGAAACAGACCTCCATTAAATACTGCAAACACCCCGAGCTGCACTTCAAAATCTCCCCGATCTCGGCGCACCAAATAATTGGGCCGCTACTTAACAAAAACGAGGGTCAACTTCTTCGAGTGAACTCGCAGCTCCAAAAACTAACTTAATCTGGCACAGGCAACATTGCTAGCATTGTTTCTTTTCCGATTTCCTTATTTTGCTGTTTTCAATTGTGGCTTTTAAAAAAAAGTGTTAAGCTGTCCCATTATTAGACGTCAAATTAAGCATTGACGATTTCATTTGGAGATCAGAAACTAGATTTCATTTTAGCCCGTTAAGTGGGATTAACTTTATACGAGGCCATTCATAACTGGGTATTCTTAATTCAATTCCAGGTTCAATACCACTCGCATTACGTGGCCCAAGCTTTACCATACCTGTAAATTGGTGATACTATGATTATAACAACCATAAAGAAAACCGCAGGTTTTTTTTCTTCTTCTCCGGCTCTCTTAAAAGCAACACAACTGGGAAGGGGGTGAGATGGTAATTGCCGAGGGGGTCAACATGGCGCTGTGTCCTTTTCAGGGCGGTCGGTAACCTCTACAGCTTGAAGCTTACCCAAACAATGAGGGCCTTCTCGCGGTATGGCTCGGGTCAACGCCGAAGTATATTATTGCCAATACGAATTAAGAATCAACCAGCCCCCATGGCCTAGATTCCCCCATCGTTCCACAAACACACAAGTTCATGCCCCCTTGTCTGTGAGGCTATTAAAGAAGAAGAGAAAATAAAAACGCACGGAGGGTTCAACCTGGTCAGTACCGCAAACCCCAGCGCGCTGTTCACTCACTAGTAATTATTTTATAGATATGCCAGAAAAATTCCGCACGCCCTATTTCATATTGCCTGATTTTCGAGGCGCTGGTTCCCTCAACCCGTCTCTGTTCTCCCCGTCGCCATTTCTATCTTATTTTAGTTAAATTTACGCTTTATTGGCGGTAATTTTTCATCGGGAGCCCCTGGGGTTTCTCGCCATTAGTTGTTGTGATGTTTGATCACCTATGAAGCGTGTGCAATCACTGCATTGGTACTCCACTGTGCACTGTCGGCAGGGCCCGCTTCCCATCCTCCGCGGTGTCCATGGGGAATCTGCCGAGTATTTATATAATTTTCCTTCCGATTTTCCACCATTTAGGTTGAGCTTGTGTGAAATAATTACGACTTGCGCCTCCAAAACTGCTGCCAATTTGAGAATATTGGTTAGGAGAGCGTAACGGCAGGGCTCGTTACTCGTGGTCCAACGGAGGGGAAAGGCGCCCCGTGTTTTTGTGTGTAGCCCTTCATTGGTAGTTGGTGATTGAATCAAATCAATTGATGTTTTCGCTCCTCAAATTGTATAGCTAAAACCCGGGGAACATGCTAAAAGACAATTACCACTTTACAATTGAGCACGCGACATCTTTCAGTATCAGTGTATCTTAATAGCAACACCATTTACACCGAATAATTTTATATAAATTGCCCCGAACTGCCACCCTCTTTAGTCCCGCGTCGGGCAATTCAATTTACTAGGGACTCGTTTTTTAGTGATTTTTTTTGGGGGGGGTCTTTTTTTTATATTTTTTTATTTTTTTTTATTTTTCCTCCAACATATTTATCACGAGAGGTGCGTCATGTTATCACGTGCTTTTACAGCTAGCTGCGTGTTTTGGGATGTGTATATTTACAACGGGGTTCTCGGCGAGTGGTATAAAGCCCCGGAAATTAATCAGTGTATCTGACATAATCCAACCTAAAGTAGGAGTGTAATGAAAAACTGCCGAGATCAGCTGCCGTGATGAGCTTCGTAATGACCCTCCAGGCTATGTGCTGGTCTTTTTGCTTTTCTGGTTGTCTCTTCTGGTGGCTGGCTTTTATAATGAGAATAGACCCACAAAATGAACACTGCACACAGCTCGTGGCAGTATACCTTTGAACTCTTATAGTTTTAGGTAAAGTATTTACTGTTCGGGAGTATATCCTCATCACGCTCTTCATGCAGTGGTGTGTACATCTTCCACTACCTATTTATAAGTTCATCTATTTAAAGGTTTTCACAACTATCCATATCTCTCTTAGTTTTTGAGTGAATTCGTCACTTGGAGAAATCTGGTACCTTATTGTGAACGTCTCCTTGGTAACTAAAACCTAACACCTTCCAAATTTGTTACAACTTATTGATATATTTTTCTCCAAAAAACAAGGCCAACTCCTATTGGTTTGAAATTTTCAAAGATTCAAAGTTTGTGTGGGTTATATAGTTTAAAGCTACATCATTCGTGTGAACGCCAGCTTCCTGAGACCGAGGTTCTATTTTCCCTATTGGTTTGAAATGTTCAAAGTTTTTTGTGGGTTATAATTTAGTTTGTAAAAGCTACATCATTGGTGTGTACGCCGGCATCCTGAGACCGAGGTTGTACTTTCCCTTTACCCCCTGTACAGGACAACCTCATCTTTCCAGTATTATTAGTTCCTGGTCGATGGTTTTGTGTACTAATCTGTTACACGCCGTCATAACACGCTTGTGGGTCCACTCATACACGGCTCCGACTAGAATCAATGCACTACGGATGCGGTCTTGCTATATTACTGCGCGCCGTGCGTTTCATTGCTAGGTGACCAACCCGTAATTGGAATCTCTAAGTGCATTGCCACTCCGAGTCTCCCCCCACCACCAAATATAACCCCAGTCAATGGAGTCGGCTACTTCATGGACTACATACACACAAGACGTCTACATACAGCCGTCATCTTCAGGTCCCGTCGACATCGTATATTCCACCGGCGAACGTGCCACCGTCAAAATTCAGTCACTCAAACATCTTTTAAGATTTACTGCAAACAGGGCCCTATTACCCCTAATATCATCAAACTCCATACCCACGTCGCATTGACTCACACGGAGGGGAGTTGTGGCAACTCGCTAGGGACACCCCTCGTCCATTCCGAAAGCATGCTTGAACAAACCTAAATCGCTGCGGCACAGTAAATTTGTGGGCGCATCGATTTCTCCGCAGTCGGTGCAGATTATTGCGACGGCGTCTTTTTCCACCGACTCGCTCCGTGAGACAACCCGTGGCAGACTCACCCCCCTTATTCCTGCCGAGTCGATCCTACAAGTTTGCTTTCCGTATCAAATTTGCCGTAATTAATAAAGAGCGCAAGAGGGTGACGGGACACTACGACCACGGTGGCAGCGGACGTGGCGCTCTTGCCAGCGTTTCCTTCCCCCCACACCGGTAAAATTGATTGCGTGTCTACTCTGCCACGCATTTCTTCATTTCATTGTGATTTTTTTTTCTCTCTTCGTCTTCTTCTTCTTCCTTCTGGATGAAGTCATTGCGATAATTTTGTTTTCTTATTAAATTTCCCGACACCTCTTTATGCGAGAGAAAAAAAGGCACCCGTGTTTATATGAGGATCGTTCTTTTCAGGCGAACGCCTGTCTCTCTTTTTTTTTAATTGGCAGTTTTGTGTGAATCATTTGACGATTCTCAATTCCGGTTCAATGAACACATCTGATTGAGTTTTGAAAATGTAAATTACATTTTACCAGATATTAAATGACAAATTAATAGCGTTGAACATGTATTCAAACATATCTTCCTGTAAAACGGGATAGGAAATTTGTAATGGGAGTTTCCTCAAGGGGAAATAAAGTTTTTTTTCTCCTTTTTTTATTTTCCTGTCTTTCTTTTATTATATTTAATTTTCGGGTAAAACTTATTAGACAGCGCTGAAATTAGCCCATTTGTCTTTTTTGGTGTGATGCTGTGAAATATATATGCTTATGTATGTATATGAATAGGCCTATATAGATATCCATACATTTTTAAACAGATATCTTTTCCACGTTGTGCACACTAACATCTTGGGAGCAGTGAATAAGTAGATTTTATTAAGGTAGAAATAAGAACCGCCAACGTGAACAAGCAATGTAATTGGTTCTGACACGGTATCCGGGCCTCCCATGCAACCTATTTTGTAGTTTTGACACGTTCTGCCAGTACTAACACTGAATTTCCTATATGCGACAGACATACATTAATAATTATCAACCTCGATGGATCGCTCCTTCCTAACTAGCAAACTGACATTTGCAAACACCCTGGGACTGAGGCGGTTGCATCTGGATTGGCCTTTTTTCCCTCTGTTGTTGTCGTCTTGTTGTTAGGGGTGAATGCTGTTCCGTTTTTGTTTCGTCATTACGTTGTTGGGTCATCAAAAATATATGGGCTAATAATCGAGGTTGAAGTGGCCTTCTCTCTGTAAATCCAAAATGTCGGCGAGGTCCTTTGATGGCGGGAGATTGTTAAGTATCCATAGTGGATGTTAGGGGTAGTCTATGAAAGGAAGTTGAATAGCAGGCTGGGGTTTGCAGCACATGCCGCTATTGTCTGGCCCCTTCTGCCTCACTCCCTTCCACTAAAAAATCTTAAGAGAGGGAGTTTGAGTTCAACGTCTTGGTTGCGGACTGGGGGTCAAATACGGCATTAGGCACGCTGGATTTCGTGTCCGTCCTAGGATTTTCAGAGGTCGGATTTCAGGCCTCGTCCCCACGGCGTATCGGCGCATGTTTGAATTGGGTTAAAGACTTGCGAGTCACCTGGCCTAGCGCTGTTGTTCGCCCGGGTTCAACGTCTTCAGAGCCGGCTGTTTTTTTTTCTCTCTCCCTCTTTTTTTCGCGGCCAATCTTGCCCAACTTTTTGCAAGCCTGCCAGGTATATTTAGGTCTGGAACAAGCAGGCAATGGTTGGGTCTATAATGAACAGGACGTGATATAGACCAAGTAGCTTGGGGTGAGTTAGGCTGGTTAGACTCTGATGCTACCGTGCACCTCATCGGTGTATATATGTGTATGTGTGTGTGTGTGTACACACATAGCAACGCTGCCACACCTGTACCCTGAAGGGCTGGCTTAACCGAACAATCGCCCGCGATAAGTTCGCTCAGTGTTAGCAAATAAAGAAGCATAAAAAGGGATTCGGCGATCCACCGACAATATTCCCCTTGCAGAATATAAATATAAAGCCCATTCACTTCCCAGCTTTGTTTTGCTGTGGGTCTCTTAATGTTTTATATTTTGCAGTGAGCCCCCGAGGAAGTGTCCCCGGTGCTTTCCGGCGAACTGATCACTCTCTATTGAATGGCGATCCCCAGCAATGACACATTTACAGAGGGGTAGTCGTGGCGGCTCGGTCGCCCAATGCTATCACTTTATCATTAATAATAATCCTACACACCCCTAGCACTGAATGTAATAACTCAAGCACCGGCGACTGAGGTGGGGACGGATCATAATCGCCTCTGGCTAGAATGATAGAGCCGGGGTTTTTTGGATAAGGAAACCCCCATGTATTCAAGCTTCGGTGTGGTGTGATCCTGACCAGCTCGGACTTACTGCGCAATGACTTGAAGGGAGAGAGAGAGGGTAAAAAAAAAGGAGAGAAAAGAAAAACAATAACTTTTTTTTTGCGTCAGAAATATTGCGATCCGTTGGCTGAGTTTATTAATAATCTAAGAAAGTGTTGGGTTAGGATTTGATGTCGAAGCCAATTCACAGCTGACATCACAAGGACGCTGATCACGAGCTGCACATCAGCTACAATGCCCAGTGACACTAGTGTTAATTACATTGCTGTCACTGAACAAATCCTGGCTTTTCGGGGACTGTGTTTTTTGTAAGTTTTTGTGATGGAGTTGTTGTAAATGATATCCGTTTTGGCAATGGAGATGGATCATGATAACAGAGCAGCGCATCCACAACGTAGGTCTGCTTTCTCGGTGAAGATATTTGGTAACTATTATTCAGTGGAACGTTGCTTGTTGGTGGTACCTATGGTTTTGTGCTGGTTGTTTTGTTTTTGTTCGTGTTTTGTTTTTTCAGAGTTGAGATTTTGGTGAGCACAACGACTGCTAGCGATACTATGTGGCTTGCAATGGATTTTGAACCGCCGCGTTAACATTTTTCCCGAAATGCACTCGCTTGTTACGCAAGCAGTTGTTCAATATTTATGACCGCACCAAATCACTTCCCGGTGTATATGGGCCATTCAAGCTGAACGTGTCGAATGGATGGAAATAGAAACACACTGCAATGTATTTAATACCATGTAAACCTAACGCGCCTTGACATACTTATTTCCTATGACATGGCCGACTCTTTTGCTCAATTGGGTTGTGTAACCCCCCCCCCCCTGCTGCGCATCTTTCAATTGATCGCAGAATCGTAAGCATTTCTCAAGTCATTAACTAGAATACGCTTCGCATCCAATGTTGCGAACGGTATACCGTCTTCTATCAATCGCCATATATATATACACATACCCGACACTAAGTCTTGAAAGCAGATGCCCTGCGTGCATCTTAGGTGACCGTCGGGGCCCTTTGCTTCACTCAATACTCAACGGCGTAGGACTAGGACTCCTTCTGAAGAGAACGGCACGTTCTGTTTTAGCAATTTTCTCGCCCTTTTCCGCTCAAAATTAAAGTGGGATATTATTCCTTTTTTTTTTTTTTAGGGAGGCTTCGATACAAATTCGGTTAATGACGTCATACCGTGGTGGGGGGTGTCAGTTATCCATAAGCGTGTTCTTAATTATGAACGCGAGTGCCGCCGCTGAGAGTATTCGGTAAAGAAAGGACGTGAACGATACGAATGAGGCAAAAATGTAGGCACTGGAGAAAATTAATGTCGAACAACTTAATCAAGTTTGACTTACTGTAATAATGTGTACAAGTTAATCTTTTGTCATGTTATGCGACAACATATTTTCGTGAAATGGCATTTGCGAGAGCACCCGAACAGAGGAACTGTGGACCTATAAGTATAAACTGACAGTTCTCTTTCGGCGCTGATCATCTAAAGAATCGTTTGAATCGGGCCATCTGTCAGTTTTTTCTTTTTTCTTGTCTTTTGTCCGCAATGTTTTATCCGAACGGTTTTAGCCTTTTTGTGATATGGACACTATAGGAGTGCACTGCTTGGTTTAGGTGTATACCGACAAATTTATCGAAAGCTAATAGTGTCATAGTATTGTGTCCACCATATTTCAAAATGGCTAATTGGGACAGGACTGGGTTTGGTAAATGCTGTCTAAATTACTTGACGATTACGTTTCGATGAATGTGTTGGTCATTTCTTGAAATGGCAGCTCTTTCATGTGAAATACTATTACTTAACGTGTTATAATGTTTGTCACGACTAAGGTATAACACACACAAACAGTAAGACAAGACTCCTTCTTGGGTGAAAAGAAAGAGCTGTGACGATTGAGTTATTGTGAATTTAGAAAGAGGGGAAAGGATTTGGCCTATTTTCACATTATTGGAGAGAACGTGTTTGATATTACAACAGCCCTTTTGCTGGTTGCAATTATCGGCCCTTTAGGGGTCACGCACTTCAATCATTCTCCTTCTAGTGATTATATATCATCTTTATCTTTGATTTGCAAGTCTAATTAATATTTTAAATTCTGAATTTTTGCAGCCGGTATTCGACAGAAGAACGAGAACGGGAAAGATGGTCTCGTGTCCAACGTCACCTCACCCAACGATGTATTCTGCACCGTACCGGGCCGCCTCTCGCTTCTCTCTTCTACCTCGAAGTACAAGGTGACGGTAGCGGAGGTACAGAGGCGATTGTCGCCTCCAGAGTGTCTCAACGCTTCGCTCCTCGGAGGTGTCCTCAGAAGGTAAGTGTCTAGTTTGTATTATTGTTATTATTCTTCTTCTATTCATTGTTTTATTTAGAACTAAAACTGCACCGACAAACGTTCGGGTGTAAAGTTAGTACTCTAAACAAATAACAAAACAAACTGGCTGATCTGTAATGGAACGCTTCGCGTGGCTAGGGGCGTAGCTAGTACTTGAAGCTACAAACGTGTCTTTACACACACACAATTGTTTTCAACATGTGGGATACCTGTTGTTCTTTCACGATAGGAACATTTTTATAAACTTTACAAAAAAGTTGAAACACCCAAGTAGTTTATTCCAAACATGTCTTAAATTACATGCATTCCCCACAAAGCCGCACGTGTGGGCCTCTCACGTTTAATTAACAACTTTCAATAACACCTCCTCAATATTTCAACCATTTTTTGTTATCCCAAACCCTTTTTACGACGTGAAGAGAAGTTCTTAAAATAATTTGACCCAAGGCATTCAGGTGGATACACACCGCCCCCTGTTGATCGAGTAAACTTCTGGGGTACCACCTTAATGGTTTGATGGTCACACACACCCCGGAGGTGACTGAGGGCCATCAACCAACAGATGTCCCATCAGTGACCCCTCACTGAGTTCGGTGTTTGGGTTGTCCGTCTCCCTGTCAGACCACGGTTGATGCTACCATGTTTGTCTTATTCCACACTAACTACGTAGGGTTGATGCCCAATACTTGATCAGTTACCAGACTACTTTCATTTCCTGCCTCACTTCAAATTGCATAGGTTTGGTATGTCACATTCAAGATGACTATCGTATAACATAGGAAAGTTGCACCAGTCTGTTTTCTGCATAAGCCTCGTTCTGGTCCCGTTACATTTGTACAGCATATCCGAGCTGACTGCTCAATGATGGACGTCAACTGCAGTCTTATCATTAGACATCTCTTTACTCTAAACATGTCGAGTTGACACAGCTTGACTCCCGGGGTCGCCCCGTCCCCTTCACCTGGTTTTGGTTACCCACTGTGAGCCTGGACTGACGGTGGTCCCAAGCCCAGCAGCTGTAGTAGTGACGTGTTGTTGATGGCACATGCACATTTTCATCCTCCAGAACAGACGCATTTTTAGCCAACATTTGTATTAATTAATTTGTTGGATTGTATTTTATGTTAACATAAATCTGTTGTCCACACCTTTTCCTGATGTTATTCGATTCTGACTTCCCCTTGATCAAACAACCGTTTGATGTTATGGATCACGCCGTGGCTACACAGAGTGTAAAAGGATCAACAGTAACTCAAAATTCGACTTTATCTTCAGTCAAACCACGAATCTTTACGAGACTTCTTCGCGATATTCCATCAGTTTATTCCCATTGTTCTCGTTCATTTTTCGATCTTAAACCCTCCACAAAGCTACCACACGATATCCATATATAATCGAGTGTAGTTCGCCGTCGTTTAGTGTTCGTTTACCATGGAAAACAAGTTCTGTATCGGATTGATTGAGGGTTTTTTTTTTTCATTCTCTTTTTCACACCGCCAAGAATAATTTTCTGACAGCCTTTTTTTCGCACGCAGTTGTTTACACAGTCAATATTTTGTGCGGTTTCAAGTTTGAACCCGTGCCGCCAATTAATACGGTATAAAGGACCCACGTGCAGTATCTCGCAGCCTGTGCCTTCATGTATGGCGTGTGTCTCTATACGCGCGGTGTGGATATCGCTGTTTTATCAATGCACCGCCTCTCTTAACGGGATCCCAAACCGTATGACAACTCGACAAGATGTTTGTCTCGATTCTTAACATACACAGGCTTGGTGATTCATAAGATACGTGTCCATTCCTCAATGTAAATCTCACCATTGGAGGTAGAAATCTCACATAGCCCTTTAACACAAGACAGATGAAAGTGATGAAGTTGAAATATTTCAAACTGTCCACTCTACAATTAACAAATGAAAAGAATAAAAACACATACAATTGAAAACATGCATCTTCAAAATAGTATCAAAATCAAAAAAAAAATAAAAATAGCCTTTTGAACTACTGAATCGAAACTTGCAATAGAGTTCAGTATTCCTACTGTAAGAGTCACTGCTTAAGAGGCTATGATGATAACAGTGCCAAATGTAGTGGTAGATTCTACACGAGTAGCGATGCTTGTAGTGTTGCGAAAACTCCATATAGAGGACATTTGTATATATACTTTTGTATGGGAATTTTATGTACCGGCTGGCCGGACTTGATGCATTGGATTCCGAGATGTTTGCACTGATCTGATATGTATGGAACATTGAAATCTATACAGACTCTTTCATAGCCTCTTTCAGTTTGTTACTGTACGGTGTAAGCAATACTGCGAGTATTTGTGGCAGATTCCCAGGTCAGGGTTCATTCTTTAAAATGCGCATTCCCGTCCTAATCAAAGCCTATTTGTTAATACAGGTTGCTAATATGATTTGAGGCCTGCGTCGATAAAAGGTGATCACGAAATAAAACACGTTCTTTATGTGCGCTATCCAGGTGCACAGTGCAACAAAGGACATCTGCGGTACAGCATCATCCCACGCTCAATCAAAAGCATTCAGTGAAGAATAATTACAGCAACTGAAAGTGCGAATACTTTATTATCTGTTTGATGGCCTATCAGTTGATGCTTAGTAGCTTCGGAGAAAAGAAAAATGGAAAAAGAAAGACCAGAGTCTCTTTTGGGAATCTAGGCCACGTCGAATTGTGTTCGCTAGCCTCACTGTCCTTTCAGGGTGCTGGTCACGCTTCCTTTAACTTTTCAGTTAAGTCAACAATCATTGCGAAGATCAACCTGCTGTTCCGAGACGGCTTAGCGAGCATGTTGGACTACTCCGGTGAATCCCCCCCCCCCCCCATTTTGAGCTACAGAGAGAGGGGAGTGAGTGCGAGACAGAACAATAACTGTACAGTAATTTTGTCACTCTCTGAGGTCCCTTTGAGCAACGGCCTCAAAAGTCTCGACCCGACAAAAGCCGTTTTCAAATTGTTTGGCTTTATTCTATAAAGAGTGTTTAATATACGTTGCAGCTACAATGACGTTTTTATTGGACTTGTCTGGTCGTATCCCTGCCTCTTATCAATCTATCATTCATACATGAGGAGGCATAGAAGCGTCCATGACCCACTTTAACCTTTACACACTGTGCTCGTCACGGTGCTGTACAGCAGAGGCGCCAAAACGTACCCCTGTCCTTTCAAACATAAGAATACCCCTCCTCACGTTTCCAAAGAATGCCACCCTCACACGTTGCCGATACGATATCTCAATGAAGAGACCACCATACACACAAACAACTGTTTGTTTTGAACTTGTTTCATATCAACTAATGACGGGGGAAAAATAAGCGGGACATTCAGATGGTTTTTCAGTAGATCGTCAGCCATGCATTTATTAACTGATGCCTTTTGTGTTGAAAAGTTTACATCGTTGTTTGACGAGTGTGTTGTGAAAAAAAATGTATGGAAAGCGGCTCGGCGTCTCATCGTTAAAACTACACTCAAGTCACGTTACACAGCAGTTCAACCATATTTTGTAGGACACATCGTGGAGTTGTGTTTGTTTGTTGGGGTGCATGTTAGTTTGTTGGTTTTTTTGATGAGTAGAATCACCCAAATCCTCTATTTTTCAATATATACAAAAATACAATATCAACTTATGCAAAGTATGTCAAATTTGATTGTCAGGTTTTCAAGTGCCACTAAATAAACGACGTATAGTCTGTGGGAAATATTACGAATGGCTCAGTCCGATCGGGCAAATCAGAACCCGAATATTGGCCGACCGTGTTTCCCGTACACACACGTAGACTACTTCGCAAATACCCAGTGCGCATGCGTTAGCCTAGGAATGAGGTGCATGCTGGTCTAAATGGCGACCAATGCACCTCATTCTACGGCTAACGCGCGCGTACCGAGTACTTGCGGAGTGGCTCATGACAATGTACATCAGCTGGAACACTTCCCAAGCCAATTATTGGTACGACACGGTGTAGTTAACTGAAAGATCGCTAATCTTTTTCGATCACATCTATTTGTAAACAGAAAAACAGCGACTTGTATTCAAAATATTTATCTTGCAAATGTTGTTTCCAAGCAGAGGCCCCGTGCTCTAAATTAGAAAAAGTTTCCCGTTGTGTAGTTTAATCGGCCTGTACATTTGGTAGGACCAAATGAACAAATACCGATGTGCGTGTACTTGAAAAGGGTCACAACCCTTGACCGAGGTCAGAGTCAAATGATTCGATGTCGACAGCCCCGTTGCCCCTGCTGGACGGGAAATGTCAATCTTGACTGACACTAGCTAATAGGTCTATACGTCAAGAACTGATTGTCTCCAAATGTTTAGTTGGGCGTGGTGCTCGATGATAATGATGGACCGAAGAGCCTTGGTGTACAATTTGGTCCGGTGACATGATACTCCCCACACCGCTAATATGTTCGTTATTTGTCGTTCGTTTCTCCTGAGTAGTTTGAGCTTCCACAGAAGTCTATAAACTTATAAGCTTACTTGACGTAGTCAAACATCATCCAGATAAATGTTCACAAACTACGTGCAGTAATGTTACGACCAGCATGACCCTGTCTGAACATTAATACATTCAGCCAAGGAAGGGAGAGGCGCCCTCTACCGATCGTTTCCTTTGATTATTATCACTCAATGCATAACTGTCTTAGTTTGGTTGGGGTGTCTTCTTAAACAAAACGGGGAGTATTTGATAGAGTTTTGATGGCAATTTGATCGAGGTGGTTTTTTTTTGAAGACGCACACGAAACAACGTCTTCTTGTGACTCAGTGGAAGTAATGTGGGCAGTGGAAGCGCCCCAGGGGTGGGGGAATCTTTGAGGTAGTATTGTAATGTCTCAGCAGTGGGATTCTGGCTAGCTACAATTGGATTGTTCCTGGTCGTGTTGCTTGACTTCCTCTTTCCTTGATTGAATGCTACCGCGTCTAACTCCTAGGTGACCTGGAATTAACCACCTTATGGTTAAAAAAACATGATCATGGCTAGTGTCATACCCGGGTACGATAGGATGGCAGTTTTATTGGAGGACGGCGAAGCAGTTTGGCCACAGATTCAGGGGACTGTTTCACATCAGTCAAAATATCAACTCGGTGAAAATCAACTCCCCTTTCCTGCCGTTTTATTTATACCTAAGTAAGCCATATCAATACACAAATTGTTGTTTAGTCTGTGCACCAATGATAACTTAATGGATATTGCTCCGAATGCATCCCATCCTTTCACAACAAGCTCCCTGCAACAAAATTCTAGACTCTGTTAGGTTCAAAGGGTGACGGCCTTTTAGAAGCTTTCGCTGCAATCGATCGATCCTCAACAACAAAAAATATGGGGAAAACCACACAGCAAAGTTACCCGAATACCCTAGCCGTGTCGACCCTCCAGTTGAATGATCATCTTCTCGAGAAGTCATAGCATTTCGCGCATCCGATTTTACCCACGTCAGATTGAATATACACGGCGTGTTGCAGACTTGAAATCTGTCAAAAACTGATGAATAGAGTGGCCTACGGTGTGAACCGGTGAACGTTTATTTATCAAAATCAGACACTAGCTTTGGAAGTGACATCAACTCCATTATTATTTAGCACTGTGCATATATTTATCCACACAGCCAAACCGTAATCGTTGCTTGTGTATCATGCCAAGCCATTCATCAAAACGCTAATTCAAAATGGCGGCCCCCATGAAAATCCAATTCAGCCAATCAGTGCTCGAGTTATTAAGAGTGTCGTCGGCGCGTAGTGAACAATTTGATGGCATATTTATCATTTCACGAGCCATATTCACCATTGGGACGGTGTCACTTTGTGTTTGCATATCTTAAATGTTGTGTTCACCTTCATTTTGATGTTGGTGGGATACATTTCGTTCATTCTTACGCAGGACCAAGAAACGTGGACAGTCCCCAATCATTTCCAGGGTACCTTTTACTCGAGAACACTGGGTCACAATGTCCGTGGTCTTGTTCTAGATGCGATGAAACCTCAAGTACAACATTGGTTATTGTCCAACACCGGTACCTGCACCCTAACACCGGTACCTGCACCCTATGACCCAACATATACATAAAACAACAAACTGTGAACGTTTAGGCCCAAATCGATCATTAGAGTCACGGGAAACAGTGGGAAAAAATGATATTTTTTCACTGTTTTCAAACATCAAGTTTTGGTCTGGCGAGATTAAAACAAATTGTTGTACTCTTTTTTAAAAAAACTGCTGTCATTTCATTCCAAAACATTTCAAGGGAAGTTTTCCACCACGACCATTTTTATACCATGTACGTTATAAGCAAATCTGTGAATATATATTTTTCTCAGTCTCATCAATGTTGTGCGCACCCTTTTCTAAACAAACACGTCAACTCTTGCTCAAGAATAATGAGAAACGTTATGAGTATGTAGGCTTTCATGTCATCTACACAACCCATAGTCTAGAAAAGTGGGTCACTTGTTGTGACAAACTTGCCAGTAGGCTATACATCTAGAATATAAAGACATCTTTTATACGTTTGTTTAATATAGGACTGAGCCATAGAGCTTCAGTTTGCCCGTTTTGTAAGGAGGGGTAGCCGTTGGGAACTTGCGTGTACACCTGAAATTATTACAACAATGTAGCCTCGTGGATTTTTTACTGTTCCCTCAGAAATAATTTACGTTCGCCCGAATATGATTTATGGATTTTTCCAAGCGATCATCTTAATCATGTATTTGGAAGTTGACTCAGCTCTTACCAATCACTGACTGTTCTGGGGGGATCGCTGACTGTTTCAATGAAATATTTTTAACTCGGGTAAAAACGACAAAAGTGTCCCCCGAGCCTCGGTATTGTCCTACTTTCCTTTGTCATTTTGGCAACACAGAATAGAAGCCCTAGGCAAACCATTGGTCACGTCGAAGTTATGACTATGAGGCAAAGCAAATCACATGAATCTAGTTCCATAAAAGAATGAATAATGGAACAAAAAGTGGATACACTATCACACTATTTCGGAAAAAGGGACAATATCATAAACTTTATTACAAAAGCTTGGTGTGTGTTTGTAATGCTTTACAGGTTTTGTTCAAACCGAGGTTTCGTGTTCGGAAGGTAATTAATGTGAAATGCGAAATCACCTGCATTTGTGGACATTCTATGCCCGGGGACAACGTTGTAACATTATAATATATATTTCCTTTCACAATTTTCTTTGGGATAGAGAGTGGATCCATAAATAATACTTTTAAAAAAACTACAAACGGCCAACTGCGATTTCAATTACATTATATTAACACTAAGACAAGGGGTAGATGATACACCAGTGATATTAAATATTTACAAAAGGGTGGGTCAAATTTTGTACGGGGACAAGATACAGCGCACGGTGCCTCGTCGGAGCAGGTGTAAGCGTAAGATTTCCAGAACTACTCAGTGGACCTTTTCGTGCATGAAATACTATTGTTAAAAAAAATGATTGTTGTGAAGAAAACAAATGGAAGACTAACTCTGTAGAATCAGCATAATAGTGTACAATTAAAATACAATTACGCTGCACAGCCTTTGGAAATGGGAAAATCTCCAAACAACACTATTCGGAATAATGATTGAGATGAGGATATATTTTTTTAGTTCCAGAGTAATTACATTTAACACGCAATCAGGAGGAACCTGTAAATCAAAAACATGTTTCCCCACTTAAGAATGTATTACCGTAATCTCAGGTGTCGTTTATATTTTGCTTGCAATCGTAAACGATTGGTAATTATTGAAAATTAAAAAGTTTAACATGACATGTCACTAAATGATTTTGGAGTTCATCCACCCCCACCAATCCTCAAGAGAGCTTACTCCATCTGAAACATTTAAAGGAAAAAGCATTTGAAGAACCTCTTGCTCATTCATTGTCGCAATCAAACAAACAAAAGTAAGCCCGATCTTAACAAGCATTGAGTTTTCAGTGTGAAACGTGGCAAACGAAGTTTCATGGCATGATCGTAAACCAAAGAACGTGAAAACAAGTTTCATCTTAAAGGAATTATTAACTTTCCCTTTAAACATTGCAAATAATATTTACAATTTGTATGTAGGCCCACACTCCAAACTTAACCCGGATCTAGGACCCGTGGGGCCTGACCCATATCTGTGTCAGTATGACTCGGAATATGTGTCAAAATAACCCAGAAATGAGTCAAACTGACGCAGAATCCGAGTTGAAGCCCAAGTTCTTTTTCAAACCACTTTCTGGGTTAACCTGGCCCCAAAATGGGCCCACTGGGACCCGGAAGCCGGATCAATTCCTACCGGGAAGTTTTTAGACTGAGTGTATTTTGTACTGAATCCCACTCAACTACACCTCACCACATTTCCAGCAATCGGCTTCATGTAACCTTTTTATTGTTTAAGCACTCACTGATCAACATCCTATTATTGATTTTATTTCTTTGTAGCAGTGTGTTCCATTTATTGTTTGAAACCGACTGCATTACATCACGACCCCCCCTCCTCCGAAATATCAAACGCTATGACCTCGCATTGTTTACACTTTTTCATTTTACTGACATCAGCTTGCCTTTCCATTACACGAGGCCGCACACCAGTTATTTTGCACACAGTGAAAAAGAAATTATAATAATTAGATGAGTTGCTGAATAATTGACAATGCGGCTTGTTTGGTTAATTCCACCACGCCACATGTTGTTGTTTTGGGGGGCTGCGTTTTTGTATGTGCGGGGTTTTTTTTCAATATGTATGTTGTATTATTGTTTCTTGGTTTTAATGATTTTAGAATCAAATGGCATCCCAGCAACAGGTGTTACTAGAGTGTGTTTTTAAACAATTAACCCAACCCGGACATAGACAACTTTGCAGCACGGTTGTAAGGAAGCAATGGGGAGTAGCCGACCTACCTCTATTTGGCAAGGGCTGTTTAAATAAAGAGGCCTTACAGCATAGTTCATCCATAACTTTCTCTGAATGTGAAAGGTATTATACACGATTGGGAAGAATAAAAACATAATTGTTTAATTTTAATCTGAAATCTTACTGATTATGAACTTCATACTACCACCTTTTTTTCTATGAAATATTTCCCTCTGATATGAAGTCATGTTCGAGAAAACTGTACCTGAAACCTTGGCAACAGCTGTTTTCAGCCCCAAATTAGGACAATTTGTCAACATGCTGAAAATTCAGTTGTGCGTGGTTTTCCACTATTTTCTCCTGACTCACACAACGGATTCAGCCCAAACGTTCACAGGTTTGTTATTTCATGTAAATGGTTGATCACACAAAACATGAACACTGTCCGCAACTATTTGGTCAGCTCTACAAATCTTGTACAATACCTTTAAAATAGGTGGGGGGGGGGGGTTGGGGGGGGGGTACGCACAATGGTTACATTTTTGTGGGGGGGGGTTCCCAATAATTTTTCTTCAACACAGCGCAAAATAAATTCACATGCAGGGTCTGTGGGCATTGATAGTTTCGGCCTGCTATGTTTCTATTTTCTCGAGTTATTGTGCCAGTCAGGGGGTAGTCTTTTACCGCTAACGCAGTTGAGTGTCACAGTTTTAAGAAGAGTACAGCGTACAAACGGGGGACTGGTTTGTATCAGTTCCTCCCGACGCCACAACGTCGGAAATTAACAGTAAGCCTTTTTTCAGGGTTTTCGGGGTAATGGCAGGATGCAACACATCTATACATGATGAAGCGAGTCGCTCTCAGCGTGAAAACGATGACAAAAGGCCCCCACCTGTCGCACCATGCAGCCATATTGTATTATTAATAGTTACTGGTGGACGTGACTTCCGGGTAAAATATGTATTTGGTCGCCGTACGCCATAGAGGTGTACGAAGGCAGTCGTTCTGTCTTTATTATTTTCTAATAGGAATTCCAACGACTGAGCGTCGTGTGTTGATTTGTGAATATCTGATCATAATTTAGAGACATTGCACGTCATATTTGTAAACCATGTTGTGAAGAGAGAAAAAAACTGATTTCTTGAACCCAGCACAAAAAGCTGCTAGTTCCACTGTCTGCTGTTAGTTGTCAATGTGACTAGAAGTAAGTGGATTATCGTCACAGTAAAGTAAAGTGCAAACGCCAAAAGACCATTGCAGTATACTCTTGTACCACATTCAAGGCTGTGTATTCTTAAACCAATAAATTGAAGCTGGTTTACTCCAATGGATTCACTTTCAAAGACGTTTACTTCTTTCATCTTTTTAAACACTATCATTTGGTACAAATATCTCTTTCGTTATGCACGGTTATTTCTTACGGGGAAACGAGATAGCTGTAGGCAAACATTGTTTTTCCTCAACCCCTTTGTTTGTACACATTCACGGTTTTCATGGAGCTACCGACCTCCTTCTACCAAATCCTCCAAAAATTCTCTAGCCCCTCCTGAGGATCCAACCGCCGCGGGGTACGGGCAAATATCAGGGCTAAGCCCGTAAGATGTTCTCTGTTTCCAGACCCCTAGAGATTCTCAAACACGGGGAGAAAAGTGAGACCAATACGGGGCTGCATGTCTGTCGTTACCGACTTGAACTTGTCACGGCTGGCCTCGCTGCTGAGATAGTGATACGTCATAGGTCAATGACACCTAAATCGGCTGCCACTACGTTAAGAGGCAGGGATTTCTCCCGGACTGGGCTGTTCTGTGATTGGGTAGTGGCGTGAGGGGAAACCGTAAAAGCAGGGATCGCTGTGCTGCGCTGATTGGGTGGAAGTTTATGATTGGCGGGTTCTGTTATTCTACAGTGGATTATGTCATCGTAATAATAATAGGCCTAGTCTCTGCTCAAGTCTATCATTTCGAAGGTTTCTCAGTCTTCTTTTCTCTATGCTTCCATCTGTCAGCAAGTACCAAACAACAACCGGACTCCCAAATTACCAAGAATTTCCGCGACTTCATTAGGGAGCGCTGGCGCTCTATATTAAGTCCACTGTGATTCGGGAGCAAAATTTGAAGACTTTGAATTGGGGCATGTGTACACCAAGGTCGGTAAACGGTCAGTTAGTTGGGTCGGTGTTTTGTCCGAGGGTTTCTGCGGGTTGGACCAACCTTGTGTTGATTTTTTTTTTCTTCTTTTTCCCCTCGAAATTACAGTAGGCGAGGACTTTGAAATGTTGGCTTCATTGTTTGTGGCAAAGCATGGCTGAAATTAACTGCCATTATAGGTGTCATACGTGTCCCAATTATCTCCCCTGTGCCAATTGGGTGCGGGGTGGACATGTCAATAACAAGAAAGCCGGTGTTGTTTTTATTTCTCATTCTTGACGAATTGGCTGTTTGTCCGCGGACTCATATATGTCAGTTTCATAGCCATTCATCTGACGGAGTCAAATTGTACTCATTAAGCTAGCTTTGGGGCCAAACGATTGCACTGTCATAACGTTTGTTCCCTCCCATTCAATGAGCGTTACCGTGCCGGCTGGATAGTCCGGAATGCAGGCGAACAATACCCGGCTGATCAAACTTTCCAGCCCTATTTTCCATACTTTTGCGAATAACACGATGATAGTTCTTTAATCAATTATGGCCTTGGTGAACTCAAAAGGGCTTTCACTACCGGGGAGTCATTTGGGCAAATAAACGGAGGTCAGAAAAGCTATTAAAGATAACTATTTTATCGTTGTGGTGATTAATTCGTTGACATAACCACAGCAAGGCTTTTCACAATACAAAGGGGAATTCAATGTTTTTCAAATCGTAGATTTAAACACATTGCTTGGTTTTTATGTTATTTTCGCCCGAACTAATCTAGGTATTAAGACATGCTTAGGTTGCGGATTAAATGACTCTACTTTTTATTTTTATTGATGCAAGCCAGATAAATGCGTTGGGGAATTTTGATATTTAAAAAAACCGCATAGGCTTAATCTAAATTATTCATCAGGAACGCCGTTACCCTGTCACAGAAATACCCCCAAAGTACTGTTCAAAATATCAGGGTAACGAATGCGCTACAATATTACGACCTGACAATAAAATGAAAATGATAATGACCTAAAAGCACATAGCTGTAAGAATTAAAAACAGGTAACATTTACAAACGATTTATGTGAATATTTCATCTTTGAATATTAGCAACAACAAAAACACATTCTGTGTAGTCTTATTATGGACCACAGACACACTATTCCCCCACCCCAACCCTTTTTAAAATTCAAGACCAAATTAATTTACAAACTAGTACCAAACTGATGAAGTACAAGTACAGAGCAACACATAACTTAACTGCGAAAACCTGGGGTGTTCACTTGATTCTCTTGGTAGGTGACAACACCAGCACGGTGTTACCCCCCCCCCCCGCCCCCAATTACTATGTCTCTACTGAAATTAACACCATGTTGGTGTTGTCATCCATAGATACCAAGAGAATATATTGAACACCCTGGTTCGTGTAGTCTCTCGTTGCCCCTCTCCAAAAAATGAAATGACAAAGAGATTTACTCAAGCATTCAGGTTGATCAATAATTGCGTTCAATCTCCTCAGTTCAGAACAGCCTTCGTGTCAAGTTCAACACTACTTCATTTCAGGGGGGGGGGGGGCTTTTTTTTTAAGTTTCAGAGTTCAGGTTTCTAAACACTGAGTACTTTCTCCACAAGTTCAGTACAGACCTAATGCCAAGTTCAACACAAACAAACACAGCCCGGTTTCTTATATGGCTGTCTGACAAAGCAGTTGCCTGTTCCAAATGTTGGTATCGCTATTCGGGGCTCGGAATGCCGGGGTGATAGGCCTTGGTTTGCCCCCAGGGCTCGTGCAGAATCAACGGGAGGGCCTGCCAAACCGTAACCTAGGTTAACCTCTCCCAGAAATACCTATACTTCAAAAATAATGTTAAAACGAGAAATTTCCCGAAGATAGCATTGGATTTATACTGGGATTGCATATCACTATGTTTAGTACAGATATCATAAAAAAAATTAATTGTGTATATCACTGTTCGGTGCAGATATCATCAAAATATTAGGCCATTTTGAAGAAAATTTAATATTTCTTGTTTAAGGTATTATATAGGATTGGTAGAGCTGACAAAATAGTCGCAGACAGTGATCATGTTTTGTGTGATCAACCAGTATAGGCCTACATGAAATAACAAACATGTAAAAACTGTTGGCGTAATCCGTTGTGTGAGTCACGTCAGGAAAAAAAAAGAGGGAAAAAAAACATGCACAATTTTCAGCATCATATATGTAAACAAAGTATTGTGATAGATTTGCGTTGTATTTTTTTCGAATGAGTTTATTACAGAGGGAAAAAGATTCCACAGAAAAAAAATGTTCTATTATGAGCTTTATAATCACTAAGCTTTCAGACTAAAAATTAAACAATAATGGTTTTATCCTTACCAATTCTGTAAAATACATTTAATCGTATTATACATTAAAATGGTACAGCCTAATGAATTGGAAGTTTGCTCAATGTGAAGGTATATTTTACACACCACTCTCTGTACTATGGTAAGAGATTATTAATAGCATGTAATGGCAGGATATTTGAAACATATTGTAAATTATTTCATGTATGTAATGCCTTGACCCGTCGGTTCTAATATTATCATAACTTGTGTCGTCTGTTATTTTAACTTATCAATACAATACTCAAATTTGCTCGTGTGCATTTATGGAGCTGGGACGCGTCTCCAGTTAGCTAAACGATTGCTGACAACCCACACACTGTAGCTTGGTTCCAGACCCTCTTCTCACATTGCAGGTTATTGGATAGCATAATTGGATAGAAATGTGACTTGTTCATTGACGTAATTTTTTTTTAAAGAATAATTCTCCCTGATCAAAATGATTGGAAGACGGGGGGAAAAAAGAGAAAATTGAATTTTAGCGAGGAATTCATCTCAACGTATTCAGTTTCATTAAGGATAACCAAAAAGACTCGGAGCAAATTTCATATCAAGCTGGTAAACGGTAAATATTTATGTAACTCGTTTATGAGCTTTTGTAAACATTAGAAGGGTACCAGTCGGGAGCAATGTTCATCAGTGATGATGTTGGGGTGTGTTATTTAATCTGAGCATGGAGCTATAAATAGCTCCATGATCTGAGCATACGCGAGGCACGGCGACATTCGCACTGCCCGGTAATTTCAGTAATATTCGACACCAATCAGAACTTAATCAGGCAACGGCAGATCCTATATACGTCATTGGTGTTGCTGTATTACCCAACATAACGACGAACGATCGCCCTTTGTGTAAAACCATGCTCATTAGGATGACAACGTTGCGCAACGTTGATCATACCGTTATAAGACTCCCAAGCCTGGGTTTGTCACTTTGACCAAAATTGTGAACAATTTCACTGAATAACAACCGAACTTCTCTCACATTGTAGATTTGTGGTTAAGCACTGGTGCCGAATGCAATTCCAAACAGCATAGGGAACAAAATCCTAGTTGAAAATCATTCCATAAATACTAAAAAGAAACTAGACTTGCTACATTTTTGCCACTGTTCTCTCAAAAACAAAAATGCTTCTTAGCAGTGTGGACCAGGTGCACCCTTTTAGATAAACTCACGGGCTATGTTGGATTATCACAAACCTTGACACAAATGATTGGCACAGAAACCTAGAATGTTAGACAAACCTATTTCACTCCTGACGGAAACTCCACTGCAGTTTCCTATAGATTAGCTGTTCACCATGACAAGGGGGGGAGTTCTCCAAAATAGCCCCGCAACTAAGTACCCCCCGGGACCCTCAGTGGGTCCCCTACCCAACCCTCCAGGGATGTCTTGCCTTTTGTACCCCGGGGGGAAGGACGCCCCCATGGAGACTTCAACTTCACCTCTAGCCCGAGTCGGTCATGCCCTGTCACCCAATACGCGTTAGTGAAGACACCATCCCCATACTTTCTGGGTCGAGTTTCTGTGTGGGGAATACGCTGGCAATCGAACGCAAGATGAATAGCCCCCTTTTTTTGCGTATATGATATTGAGATATATCTAAACGAAGTCGATTTGGTTTGACCGGCAGTATTGGACGAAGGGAGACACCGCTCGATTCTATCAGCCCATAATCACAATTTCAAAGCAATATCGTGTGTCCGCGTCTGTACAGTTATGGATGAACACTTGGCTCAAATCCGTTCGTATCTGAACGCCCCCGACCCCCACATTTTGAATCTACGTCTACATTTTTATTGGGCTGTTTGTGGTGTGGTGTGGCCATGCGGTCTGCTGCATCGGACTCAAGTTTTGATGGCTGAGTCATCGGAGTGTGGGTTCGGCCACCTGGACTGGACAACTAAAATCACCTTTCCCATCGCCAAGTCTCAGCGCCTTGATTTCCTTCGCAAATCTCGTCTCCGCTGGACAAAGCAACGACCCAAACTAATTTCATTGCTGCATTACTGCAGTTGTTTATTTTACTCGGTCCGGATGCCTGGTCCATCCCAGGGCTGATGTGTACGGTGGCTTTATGAGTGATTTGAAATGCCCTCTGCTTTACTTTAATCGAGTTCTATTAAATTGTCCATTGAGCGTGCTGTTATTTGCACCTCCAATCCTAGCTCCATGATCCCCACCATCCATTACCTCAATGTCTGGTGTCGTCCTCATAAGGTCGTGACCTGTGTGGAAGATCCTGAGTCTGCTGTCCACTCACTGATGTCTTTTTTTAACGAGCAGGACTTGATTTATTTTATGGGTGCCGTTGGGACTGGATAATTGTATTTGTCGAACCCGTTGGTGGAGTCAATCAAATGTTATGTGTTTTCTTGCTACTTGTTCTGCTCGAGTCTCGCCAGTCCACGTAGATGATACGTGATCTGATGGTACTTCGGATAGAAAGTGTGTTAAGTTAGCATTAAGCGTGTACGCAGTGCCACAATCGTTTACACTGACTGGTGTGGTTTGTTCATATGGATCGGTTTTGAAATTAATTGGGGATTTTGTTCAGTAAATAATGCGATTAGTGTTGTCGCATAATGTCATATCATATTGTATTGGTTGTAATCAATGTGATAGTTTCAGGGGAATGCATTTGAGTTGTATTTTGCTCAGTGGTCACTGGCCTAGTTAATTTAGCTCGCTTTTCATTTAAATAATGTCTGTGAGACAGATATCCCTTAAACTTGTCAAGAGGTCGCAAAGGTCACGATTAGGTAAGGCTAGGCCTATGTGTCATTTCGTAACAAACACTTTTGTCTCTTTAATCAAATTATTGGCGGGAAGGAAGTGCTTTGCAATGACAACGATGGGTCGGAGTTGTCTCATTTTGTATAAATTGAATTTTACGGTTTGTTTTGACGGGTCCTGTCCTCTGCCATTGTTCTCCGTCTGGTGCCCTTCACAATTTGCGTGATTCACGAGGCCAACACGCCACAGTGACCCAACTAGAAAGTAGGTCAATCCATAGTGTCAATCAGGGAGTTAATTGTTTGTTGGAGATTTCACAACGCCAGTAATTAGTACCAGTTGTGCGTCTGCGATTTGGTACCTCCATAAAACATTTCAGAATGACGTTTGGGTAGAAAGCCAGAGATAGTCTGAACTTATACTTAGTTACTTAATGGCACCTTGGTTTTTTTTTAAGTAATTGTTTGTTAATATTAAACTAACTCCAGTTATGATTGCGAGTAGTCCGGTCTCCGGATATTTCGCTCATCAGTTGAAGATGATTTCCTCGTGCCCGGGTCAGCCACCAGACACGTCAAGTTTTAGCCAGTCATCAACACGTATGATTAATTTCTACACCGTTCTCGGTATGAAACGTGCGGACCGTAACTTCAATTTCCCCCAGATGAGGAAGCCGTAGGTCCAGGCCAGACGCAGGCCGGACTCTAGATCTATAACTTGCGGTACAAATTTCGGTTACCCGCGGACCACAATAACACAGAAGTAATTTACCATCACTTGAAATGTCATTATTCAATTAAAATACCACTAAGTATTTCGTACGGTTGATACATCATTTCTAATGAAGACTGTGCTCAAGGAATATTGCTTCGCAAAAAAAAAACCCACCCCTAAGTCGGTGTGTCATCATCCGACAGATATTTTCATTTCGGGCAAATCTCGATCTTTTAGCAGTTCCAAAAATGAAAGCTTGCTCTCAATCCGTGTTTTGAGGTCATTGGAGGTCAGGCAATCTTCCCAGTCAGTTCCAATAATAACACGTGGAAGTATTTATACATGGCGTTATCCAGCCTGCGAGCTGGTATAATAGTCTCCTTCTCAAGGAATTTCAAGGAACTTGGCCTTCGCCATCGCGATATACGAGGAGGCGTCCCGAGTGGGCGTCTACGGCCAGCAAGGGTCTGGTTCATTGGGTCTCACTCAGCAAGTGATTTCGTTCTGCCATAGTTAGTTAAGTATTGCGGAGCCGTGCCACCCTTGTTTCGCTGAAGGTGCGGCTCTCGTTACAAGGTCCATCGGGAAAGGGTTTTGTGCAAAAAAAATAAAGAGTAAGGACCTTGCATTATATATACACCTTTGATTCATCACGCTGAAGCCATTTTGTTTCGTACATATACACAGTACAGGCAACCACAACGAGGCTGGAAGTGTAGAGGAGTCTGGTCCCCCCCCCCCTTACGTAATCGACAAAACGCTGCTGTAACCATTGCTGGGCAAAAAAAATGCCCTTATACGACAAAGGTCTTTGTTCAGATGTTGGGTGCCTCAATATTGCTTAAAATGGTGTCCCAAGCGTAGTAGAGTTGTTGAGTTTGTTTTTATGCAGAACATGCTTCGGTTTGGGGGGCTCGACATAGTTGCCTCCAAATACAATGCTGACAAAGTTTTAACAGGAGTTCGGTGTCATTAAAAAAAATCACGGAACCCTTAATCTTTCTTATGAAATGTGTTTGTTGCCATTGGAATGAGACGAATCAGGTCATGGTGATCACAGACTATAAACATTTCACTGCAATTCTGTTCAAACAAGATCGAGTCATTGTACAACAGTATTAACACTAACAATGTCGAGTGTATTATTATCTTTGATCCGTCAAAAAAAAAGCCGGAGAGTCCACCAAATTTATTGAAGTAGTGAACAATTTCAAACGTTTCTACACCCATGATCTATTACTCGAAGACGAAAGTGTCTTCACGAGTTGAAAATTACATGGTCACTTTCCATGATGTCCTATTTTTGCTCAAGTATGACGCGACCCCCCCGGTCTGTATACCGTTTTGGGGAACTGTCCCATCAGATTTCGACGACCTCTCCAAGAAGCGTCGAATCCTTCACTATAATTTCGACTGTCAAAACATATTTGGATTTAATACATTTGCCACTCTGACATTTGTACGCGCTCAATTATTCAATCGGTCATCGCAAGTTTCAAACTGCTGACGCTGTGCTGCGGTCAATGACCCGAATAGAGGAAGTGCTGATGCACACACGTTCGATGATTGATGTCAGTTAAGTATTTAGAACAAATAGTCTGGCTCGGGTTTATAATTGAGGGTGTGGTGTAACACAAATCACATCAGCGGTTGACGGTGTGTTTTTCTGGTATTAGGTAACCAACGTGGGGGTGTCTGAACGTCAAGATTTAGTTCCTTAACGTTTTGAATGAAGGCTAACGCCAGGTACAATTTGGCCCCTCTTGTTTTTACATGCACATTCCCGATTCCAGATAAAGGGCGAGTCACAGTTACGTATGGTTTTTTTTTAAGTTTTTTTTTTTCATTGGGCAAGTTGTGATTTGGGTACACCTTTATTGAACCAATCCCTCCTGGCCTCGGTTTGGATACACAGGATTGTATATACGGTGTTTAAATGGGTATCTATAACGCTACCTCTCCGTGAAGCATAATTGACAAGATAGTTTACTGGTTCCTCTTTCGGAATTACTTGTTCCTCTTTCGGAAAGCGAGAGAGTCTACGGTCTCAGGTGAGTGAGTGAACCCGAACGACGACTGATACATCAGACGCTCGTGACGGTCACGAATACCACAACTATCCTGTCATAGACCGTCACCCAGAGGTCCTTGACCGACAGGTATGACCTGTCAAATCTCGGACTCGCCATCCGACCTACCTTCCATCATTTTGGCTTCACCTGTTAGTCCGTAACCCAGACTGCTGTACACCTGTTCTGGTATTGTTTCAGACATACCTTCTATTTAAGGGACGTATTTTATTTTAAACTGTGGAAGGTTTTCCCCTCGAGGGCGGATACGGATAATTGCATCTATGGATTTCGGTATCCCGTGGTTGTGGGCTTTTTATGCTGGATAACGTCATCGAGGGGACAGGCCGGGTGCAAACCCCTGTGTTTATATTTGTGTCATTTTGTAGATGATTTTAGTGTAAGATTCCATCCTCGGAGCACATCTGAGTTGATGTCTTGATCTTGTGAACGACAGTGCAGCGGTGTGACACACACCACCCCCCTAGCTCTCACATCTCAACAGCATTGGTCCAAGGGTTCTTTGGTTATGGTTATTGGCATTCAATGTAGTTTTGTTTTAACAAAGCGAGAATGCGAGGAGGGAATCACATTTAGAGTAATTTCTCATGTCACACTGAGTCTTGTCATCTTGATTTTTTTCCCTGGATGTAGAGGTTTTGATTTAATCACGTTGAGCTTTGCACAAAATAGATGTTGAATTCAATATCCATTTATACCCAAGGAATTCAGTTGGAGAATGTTGGAGTGGAGTGCCCCAACTCCGTACACTGTATCACTTGTTTCATGCCCTCACCTCCCAATTACTGAACAGCGGGACGCCGACCTGCCTGAGATTTGATCTAAACTCCCCGGTCAAGGAAGGAGAGGCACGCCACTGTCGATTGACAGTGATGGTATCAGACGTTGGGAGCTGCTCTCCGATCGGAGGGAACCCCTACCGGCCAGGAATTTGGAGCCTCACTGGGGGCCTGGGGAGTAGGGGTTTTTTGTCACTTACTCCAGTCTTCGTGTCATGCTACCACATCTGTGTAAACAGCGGTGCAACCCGTCCAAGATGTGGTAGCTTATAACACTGGGGTCGTTAACACTGCGGCACGACGCATGGGCCAACGTCCGCTTTGACAGTCTCTACATTTGCGCTATGTATGGATCCACACGAAAGCCATTCGTCAACTGGCAAACCAACAGCCTTGCGAAGAGCCGTACACTATTTTCTGACAACTCAACATCGAACGATAAATTCAGTAATGCTAACCATCGCCACATTTCTTCATATCTGTTCAAATAATAGTATTTTTAGAATGCGGTAAAACGATCGTCTTGGCGTGAACTTGCATTCCTCAAGTATTTTCCCTATCGATAAAATGGTTTCACCCTCAACAATAATGTATCATCCGAACATATGAGAACATGTGCTGTCATGTATTGTACTAAGTTCTGATGGATAGTTCCATACTTTGATGTTGATAATTTTCTGCTTGTCTGAGATTACTTATTACCTATTACCAATTCAACTAAAAATACAGATATTTCTTAAAGGTTAGTGTATCCTAGAGTTACTGTTCAAGCATGGTTTTCCCCTCTATTTTCTCTTGTTCACTTCAATCAGCCGTTTAATCAGTCGTTTGTTTCGTGACCTTTGAGTGCGGGTCTCTGTTTCTCGTGCCATGTAATTGAAGGATTCTTGAAGACGACTGGAATGGCAACTAGCCAGGTGTAACTTATCAATGGTTTCTTGACGATTCTCAATTTTCCAGTTGATTCCGAGTCGGTTTAGCTAGAATCTCCGTTGTAATCGTAACTCTGTGGTTTGGAGGATGTGCCCGGAATGCAAATGGCGTACAGGATAGCTGTCAAGGTCGGGCCTTTCTTGCAAATTATCGTTAATCACTACGTCAGTAACCAATCATCAGAACGGGTAATTAGGATGAGCCACTCCACCGGGCAATTATCTCAAACAATTGTATTTGTCCATGTTCGCAGCGGATTTAGAAGACAATCAAACGGCCGGATGAGAAATCAGACAAAAATAACCAACCACCAGAGGGCGCTTTGCAAGTAAAACAAAAAAGAAGAAGAGTTCCCTTGTTGCCTGAATCGACTTGCCTCTGGACTTTCATGCTCAGTCATACAGTGTAAGCCTTCGACAATTGGGTATTGGAAATAAATTGAAGCACTTGGCCCCCGTCCATGCAAAGTCTCATCCAAATTAGCGCTGACGGGAGCCGTTTAGATTCCCAACACCCCCTGCGATTAGACCCAGCCCATGTAACTGTTGAATTACTTCTCGGGCAGCGAGAACAATCCCGCTCCATGGTGTCTCTCTTGTACAACTTCTCTCCCTTCGTCTGTAATCTAACATCTCACAAGTCATGTTGAATTACTGCTGGAGATGAATCAAGCTCTGGATTGGGGACTCGATGGCGGGGGAAGGTGTCTGGTGGGACCGCACTTCTCTCATCTCGTAATTGGGCTTTCAATGTTGGACAGAATCGGTTTTTTGAGGTTGAACGGTCGGCCATGTTCGAAGGGCAACTTCTTGACCTGCACTCACTCAGCGACAATGGTCGGTCGGTGATCTTCCACTTTCTCTGCCTTTTGCCTTCTTTGCATACGAAATGTTATCAAGGACTCACACTATGTTCAGGATTGAGTTCTTTTTAAAAGCTGTCATTTACATACACTTCATTAGCAATACACCCAAACAAGGTCAAGTTTCGTATAAGACCGTCAAACTTATTCAAATGAACTTTTCGATTGACTTTAGTAGTAGACTGTGAAGTAGTGTGTCAGCAAGATGCGTGGTGTATGTTGTCTCTTGTCGTGGAAGTGGCTTCGGAACCGTGTGCAATGCTTCTATTTTTTTTTGGGGGGGTCTTTAATTTTTAAAACAAACACACACGTTGGTGAAGAACAACTACTGTAGAAAAGTGACCATGAATTTAGATCAAACTTCACGACACTCTTTTCATCTATTTCTCCGTCCCGTTGTCAGTGTGTGTCTACACTGTTTTGGGACTGTCACGACACCATACTCCTCGCATTTGTCTGTTCGTCGGTCGCAGCATAGCTGTCTTCCTGTTTACCCATCTTCCCATCAATCTTTTCAATAATCTTCTGTGTCCCCTGGGTCGTCTTTGACACCCGTCCTCTGATGTCACAACCCTCCTCTTGGTTTTCCCTCTCTCTCTCCTCGCTCCAATATCATATCCATCTCCAGTATCCCCCGTCACATGTCAGTCTAGACCTCGTCTTCCCTTCCTTCCGTCCATTCGGAAAGGGCAGTATTTCAATATTCACGCACGTCTAAACTTCCAAGTTCTCTCTCCCGGATCCCGTGCGCCGATCCACAATCAGAAATAAATCATCGTGCTTGTAATTAAACGGGATTATCAACAAATCCAAACGGGTATCCATATCCAGAATACCGTATCCTGATCTCGTGTATTCACTGGACTAGATGGCCCGTGGGTTCCAGTGTAGGATAAAACCGTTACCCCCTTGAGGTGGGTAAGTACGTGAGAGAAGGAGGGAGAAAAAAAACCAAGAAGCAGAGGAAAAGAAAGAATGATTGATAAGTTGGATGATATCCCGTTAATCGTCAAGCTTCACCTTTACAGTGTACTCAAGACCATTGGCCGAGAGGAGAGAATCTGGAGATGGGAGAGAGGAGAGCTAGTGTGTTGGGCGATGCATCACTTGTTGTCAATCTGATCGGGGTGCTTCCGGCGTCCACCGTCTGTCTGCAGTCAGAAACACCTGTCGCTGCTTGGTTGACATTACTGATGTATCTCTTTTTCCCCCTGCCTCCCTGTAGACCCCCTCCGAAACCGACTCATCATCGTGGTCCGGCCTGCATCATCAGCGTCCTGATCGAATTTTCCTGAGGAGCATGACTGGATAGCCCAAGACACCTGCTCGCGTTTTCACTTCTGCCGTCATCATCTCCTTCAGTTTGTTTTCTTACCCGTTATCTCTTGTAACCATCTCAGTCTTCACATTATATTTCCCGCTCTATATATCCACTCCATATCTTTCTCGGATATCCATTGATATTCTCTTCTCATTGCCCCTGCCTCCATCACCTTATCCTTAATCCCATCACTTAATAACAAGATTGTTTACATTTGAAGCGCCCTCTGCTGACATCGCCTCTGCAGCCACAATTGGAAGTATGTGCAATTATGTAAAGAAAAATAATGTTGAATTCGAGGTTGGTGCAAATCTGAAAATGTTTATCTGACACTGTTTCATGTTTGTCGATTATATTTTTTTCCCGCACAGGGCAAAATCCAAGAACGGTGGAAGATATCTGAGAGAAAGACTAGAAAAAATCGGTTTGAACCTCCCTGCTGGAAGGAGAAAAGCCGCTAATGTCACGCTCTTTACGTCATTAGTTGAAGGTAAGTCAGCTGTGGTTTCATATTTTAGCAAAAACTCTGTCGTTGTAGACAATGCTACACACTTTCATCAAGTGTTATTTCTCTTGTTATTTCCCTCTCTCTCTCTATGCTTCTCGTTCACAGAACGTTTTGTACATCATTGCACTCGGATTTTTCAATTATCATAATAATTTCCGTGCCTGCTGCTGCGTTAGAACAAAGAAAATTACGAGGTCGAGTTCAAATTGTTTTGTTACGACTTCAAAGTGGATAAAAAATTTGTTATATCATGACTCGTCTCGGTGAGCTCCCAAATACAATACTTTCCATGTCATTATTCAAAGACTCTCTTTCTCTCCCACCAGGCATCCCCCACGCCCCATCTATACCTATTACCTCGAAAGACACACAAATTGTTTTAGTCCCACCGTTTACCATCAACCTTGAGATGTTCTTTACACGCTAGTTTGACCCACGAGGCTGTCATAAATCAGCGATACGCCACGATGCATAAATTGATTGTTCGTCATGACTCCCCAGTCTCTCTCCCTCTCTCGTCTAATTGCACGTTAACCTTGACTTCGTGGAATGATCAGTTAACGTATCCAAGTGTACAATACTCCCCATCCCACACTCCCCCCTCCATTCACAGTCCATTGATTTAGCTACCTCAATCTTCTTGCTTGTGTTCTATCACAAATAAAACAAGCCACGCTGTTATCGTCGACCGTCGGCCTGCTGCCTCATAATCCATTTGGACTCCCGGAAACAAAGCGATAGGCAGGATACGAAGTCGCGCTTACCTCCGAGTATACGGGCCCCTGAAGTTTAAAAAAGTGCACGAACGCTCAGCATGATGCTGAGAAAATCGTTGCAACAATTTGTCGTCCGCGAAACCACCTTGTCAGACTTGTTACTGAACGATTCATCGTGAGTGATATGGTTGTTGACACTGGAGCAAAATAAAATTGACCCAATATTTTTTGCATTCACTTTCCAATCACTTATAATAACTATCCTTATGACTGTACTTCAGCTCTGCATTTCAGGGATATTGACTAAGCATTCTAAAAGACAAGCAAACAACATTTTCCGGAGAGAACTTTGCATAGAAACAATAATTTTTTTATAGTATCAAGTGGAGTAAAGAGAAAAGCTCTCGAAGTTTCATTTTTCTCTGCACGAACCGATCTGCGATCTGCCAGCTGTTTTTGAAAGAATTCTGGGGCTTTTACTGTAGTGTTATTGTTGTTTATATTTATTTCTGGTGACAATAGACCATTCATTCTGAGATCAAATGAACTATTACTGTTTAGATTTCAATGGCACACTGCTTTGATGCATACAAGCGACAATGCCGTGGCTGTGTATTTCTCTTATCACCCTACAGCCAGTGAACCCTTCAAATCACGTGGCCTGTGACAAGCATTTCCCATCTCAAATCTCCCCAGACCCCATCCTTTCTGGGGGCTACACGTTCCGCTGTTTGTCACCCCTGCGGTGTTTTGAAGTCAGGAGGTGCAGCCAAGCGTAGCCCCTTTGGGCTACAAAGCGCTCATCAAACTCTAACGCTTATGTTACTTCTGTGCGCTATCTGTCTGGGATTTCCCCCTTGGGCGACCGCCTTGCGGGGTATGTTGCATCCTCCGTGACGAGTTGGCAATTGAGGCAGACGATATCTGTCATATTGTGTGCCCACTGGATGTAAAAATGGGACAAGATAAGACTGTCTCATGACTGAAATCCAACTCAAGCGAAGCCATGGCGTTGCGATGGTCATTTCTGAACCGAGAGGGCGCCTTCCTAAATCACTGCCTCTACTCTCATGTGACTTTACCCAGTCTTATACTGAGAAAAAAACCTGGAATCTGTTCAACGTTGCTAATAGCCATTGAAACATTAGGAATATATATTTATTTATTTAAATAACAACATCCACAGTACAAGTAGCCGGCTGCGCCCATCCATAAAACAAAATGGCGACCGAAATGAATTCCCAACCGACACCAGAAAGTCAACTCGACTCACAACCTAATCAACTCAGATCTCAATACATGCCAATCAAAAAAAAAAAAAAAAACATGAACACGCTAGCACTATAGGCCTATATCCAACCCTGCGTACATTATTCTAAAACAAAATGAGCAAAATTTTAATCAAATGGTGCACATGATTGAATGTTGCCGCTCACAGGCAGAGTAATCACTCATGAATTTTGGCCCGGGGTTGCGGGAGTCACTAATACGATAACAGCCGGCCCCAAGACGTGTTATGACGGCACGTCGATCGTACGTTTCCCCCACCGAAGGACATGACCGCCGTTATGTCATACACTCATTTCATGCACTTCCCAATCTATCAACACGCTGGTTGGTTCGTGTCTGCTTTCCTTCAAAATCCCTTGCGAAACGGATACCCAGTTAAAGGTGCCGACCGATCTCAATCATTTTCGACAATGCTATGTGAGTGTGAATGTGAATAGTCGGACTTTGTATTCGAAGACAGTTGCTTTAAGTTGCTTTCTTTTGGAATGGTTATTGGTGTTTGATTTGACTTGTTCTAAATAAACACGACGTAGTCCATGCAGACAGAGGAAGTTCGAAAGTGACATCGCAACGGTAAAGACTTTTAAGTCATTCAGTCAAAAGTTAAAATCTGAGGCATTTTCCAAAACAAAAGTCTGTAAATCGTCAGTTCCTAACCATGGAGCATTGGAGATACCAACTTACATTCCACCGCTTCACGTCTCTCACCACCCGTGTATGAGAAAAGAAATAACCGTCTGAACCGAGTGTTGTTCATACGAATCAAGTTAAGCCAACCCGGTAAACTCCGGTGCGTAAAATACGAGCAGTGCTTTTGCCCACCTGGTGTAACTCTATAGTTACAACGTTTTCTTATACACAACACCTAGGCATTTCACGATTTCTGCCAATTAAACCCAAATTTACATACGAATACCCTTTTGCCCAGAATAACATGAATTTGAATGGTGCTGAACCAGTCCATCTGTTCGTTCACACGATGCCCCGCTGTCTAGTTTCACCCAAGTCGGGCATAAATGAATATGAATGATCCTGTATTTTCCCAGTTCCGGCTGATACATAGTGTAATGACGTTATTACAATCAATTGCGAATTGATTTGCGAGACCAGGCCTCAATCATCCCACACATTCAACCCAGCAGTAAAATAATGAAAAAAAAATGGAATTAATCAGAATCGCACCAGGGGAAAAAAGGATGAAAGACAAACAACAACAAAATGTAATGTGCCGGTTATTTGTAAGGTTTTTGTTTGTTGTATTTTGTTTGTTGTTGTTTTGGTTTTTGTTGTTGTTTTTCTTTGGGTGTAATCGGCTGTAAATTTGTCAAACATTTCCGAAACATTTCACATCGTTGTTGAACATTACACCAAATTAATTACGTAATACCGAGCAGTAGACACAAGTACATTTTTGATAAAACGCTTAATAATTTGAGTCCGTTAGTAAAAACGACATCCCGTAGAGCTACACTGCAATCGCCTAACCCATGTGTGATTCCAAGTTCCTTAACAATAGCGGATTGACAAAATGGGTCATCTTTTAAACCTACCGTATGTTTAAAATTTATCCATTTTGTATTCTTTTTTTTTCCTTTTTTTTCTTTACGAAAACAACCGAACATTTACATGTATCAATTGTACTTGTCAGTGGATCCCAACTGCGTGGGTAAATGGTATAAAGAAAGGTTGAGATTGGTGTAAACGAGGAATCTGTGTGCCCGTTTGGTTGCCGGTGCTGAATACTCTAAATGCGTCGAGATGTTTCATAAATGCTCAAAGACCGATAGTGGCAGTGTATGGCGCTGAATTTTTTTTTTTAACAAATACCTTGTAATATTAATGCATCCACGTGGCACTTAAAAATTTACCACCCAAAACGTCCAGGCTCCACTTGGTTTTTTTTCTTCTACGTGATTTGTTTCCCTTACTCGAGTTCTAAACCAAATTATTTCTTCGCAATAATGCATTGTTTTGAAGATCGATACGTATGTCTTAGTGATTTTGTATTACAAAACTAACAACAAAGGCACACGCCGTCCGCTCCGTCAGGACTATCCTTCTGGGATAGTATTTCTTAAAAAGTGACTCGGATTTCCCGCCAAAACTCCTCGCCTCCTCTGTTTTTGCCAGCCGTCGTTTATGTAAGACGACCTCGCGGAAGTTACAGGATTTCACGTGGGTCCAGCCGAGGCTGGCTCGGTCGCCTGGTCAGGGAAGACAAACCTCGGCCTGAGTGTGGGAAGGAAACTCGCTGAGAGGGGAAGCAGGTCCGATTCTCGCGTTTCGAATCAATACCGCGACTGACCTCTCGCGGTGCAGTTTATCTGCTCTTTGTTATGTTATTGAAAGAGCATCTTGTTGGTTGGAGACGAGGATGATGGTGATAATGACACCGAGGGCTTTCAACTGTGGTCTGATTTGAGATGATATGCCATAATCAGAGGATCTTGCCCAATGCGGACTGAGACAAATCGTAAGCGTCGATAGCACTTCACATTAGAGACCGGTGTTATTGAGCCAGCTATCCACATATAATTGCTAAGCACGGTAAGACGATGCTTAGCAGATGATCAGGTTACCACCCAAACTATCCTGACATGTGACTGTAGTTCGCTGCAAATGTGTCCTTAGCCCTCAACTGAAACAAAGTACCAAAGAAGCATTTTCTGCTTTCAGCTTTTTAAACCGTACTCTCTTGCAAAGCCCAATCTCAAGGTTCTGCTTACTGCAGGATGTTGGGCTTACGGCCCATATACTGATGGTGCTGTACGGATCACCGTAAGCGCAGAATTCCGCGGTAAGCTGAGCCATGAAGTTAAACCCCTGTCTGTTTTATTTGTCTCCAAACTAAAGAAAAGACCACAGCGTCCCAAGCTAAAATACGACCAACAAAGAAAACTACTTGATGCCATCTTACTTTTGTACATGCAGTGTACAGACCTAAGCGACCAATTTCAGCTTGGAATTGCAAACAGATTGGTCCATCGTGTGAATCGTGTTTCCCCATTGTGCTAAACACACAGGGTACCCGACTGACGGTTAGAAGGTCAATGGACCTTTCTTGTGATTAAAGTCGCTCATTGAAACCTTATTTCAACTCTAGTGTGAATTTGAAGTTTTTGATTCTCACGGCTACCCCACAGGCATAGGCCCCAGTGTCTTTACCACCCCCCCCCCCCCACCCCTTACATTACAATCTGTTTTAGATTCAAAACCGCCGTCAAGAACCGCCGGCCGTTCTCAAACTAACTGCACACACAAAGTGCACATCGCGAGGTGTTTGACTCGCAATGCTTCGATTACCTGTCATTTAGCGGAGTTTTAGAAAATATGATTACGATTATTTCCAGCTCATTGGGCCCTCTTCCCCTGCGAGCCAGCATCGGCAGTCCTGGGAACTTTATTGTCTTGTTGCCGGCCGGAGTGATCGGCCGAACCGCTGGGTGACAATGGCTCGGTGTATCCTCTCTGGCCAGTGTTATTTCAGCATCGCCTCGTTTAGGATAGAGTGGTGGCCCAGCGCCGTTGCTCTTTTTGGCCAAAAGCCGACTACTCTTCAATCCATCTTCGCTGTCTTCTCACCGGCGGAAAAAAACAGAATCTTTGATGCATTGTACCTTGTTTTTTATCAACAGCCTCCGGCTGTTCTATGTTTTTCTTTGGGCTAATTTTTTTCTGTCGTTTTGATTCGCGAAATTGATGATATTTCTTAATTTCATTTCAACTCGGGTTGAGTACTGTAAATCCAGCGTTAACAATGCGGAAAAAACCTTCGGGTTTCGACGTGATGGATGCAACGTTACAGAGGGAGCTCAGCTACGGTTTGAAGACGGGTATTTCATCAATATATTATTTTTGTTCCTTCAGATTTCCTCGTTTATTTTTTCACGGTACAATAGTGTGTGTTGTGTGTGTGTTTGTTTGTGTATGTCTACTCATGTAAAAAGTTGGCTGCAAAATACCGCAACACGTCCATGCATCGATCCGTCAGCCCCTCACAAAAATAAGCTGAACATTTAACTATTGTGTTCTACTTTGGGTGTAAAGCCATCAGGGGAACAGCAGAGCGTAAAGGAAAGGGCAGCTTTTCCCTGCCTGATCTAACCCCAACTAAATACAGATCATTTTGGAGTAAGGATTCTTTTTGGGGGGTTGTCAGTCTGCTCGCAAGTGCCTCCGCTGCGGGGGTGCGCAGCGTGTGGACGTGGCAGGCACACGCGCGCTGTTTGTTGGTCACTGTAGCGAAGTGTGAAAGACAAACATGGTCGATCTCGCATCACCAACATTGATAATAAACTACGTCCCACTGTGAATTTGACACATCGCTAAACTCAAATCCCGCTGATGAGGAAACGAAAGTACACCCCACATGATCAGCAAATGGTTGGATGAGTGACGGTCATTGTCAGTCTTTACCAACCAATCAGCCAGGACCCCCCTTTTATAACCCACTTTCTCTACAGAGTTCAGCTTTTCGATTCACGGGTTCGTCACACCGTGACGCAATCTTTTGACGCTGACCAAGATTTTGGACAAAACCCTAATCGATGATTCCGAACTTTGAAACCCTCCAAACACAATGTATCTAATTATTTTTTTGGCGTTTGAATATCACACAGAATCTTTTGTGATCTCTCAAGAGATGTAAGTTCCAAAACTGAAAGAACTAAAAAATTGAGTTTTTGGTGTTTGTATAAGCGACCGAACAAAGCCATCTTTTCAACGCTGAAAAGCTGCGGTCATAATTCACACTCACGCCTGGCAAACTCCACGGCACTTCAATATAAAAAAAAACCCGATGTGTTCTTCTTAAAGCGAACCGCAGCGGCAGCCACTGCGTTGACTGACCCCTTAAAAAGATCTCTCGCCCCCATCGATTTCATTTCAAAAGTCCCCTTGCTCAAATATACCGGGGACTTTTCAGAAACTGTACTCGAGCGGTGGGTAATTCACGGCAAGCGCGCTATGTGGAGATTGACTACTGACCCGTGTGCGTACTTCCCACGTTAATATGGCATTTGGCCATCCCTTTGCATCGTCATAAGTTCAGTAACACGTGGGTCTTCTCAGGCGAGTCACATGTGCAATAATAACACACTTTTTTCGGTTTTTCTCGATACCAATTTTGTTTTCCTCTCCAATTTTGTATTTCTATTTTGTATTGACCGACGCCTCAACTTCTCTCCAAAATGAAATGTAACGTGAAGTCGGGTCACTTATATTGTGGCCTGCTTTGCAACAGTTAAACTGTTTCATTATGAAAGTGTTTGATTTGCAAAATTAAATCCAGAAATGGCAGTTGCCCATTTCTGTGTGGAATTGACTCAATGAAGTCGTAGGCATGAATGTTTTATTCACGGCATCACGTAGGCCTCCATTTTTTATCTTTACAACATACACAGATATTAAGGTGGGGATTATGTGTGTCGATATCACTCCACACGTCTACTGAACAGCACTAAAGGCCTCAGGAGGGCAGGAGAGGAGTTTACCTCCATATTTGCTAAGAGGGTAGCTTGTCGCTCCTCGAAACCCCTGTTGACTCGGTTTTAGTCTCCCCTCACAAGGACCTTAGCTAATACGCTCCGTCACAGACGGGGTGTATAGCGGGGTTAATGTCGACGGTTCGGGTATCAGTCCAAACATGTGAAGTGTACAGTGGGATAGACTCGCGGTGAGGATGTCAAGGGAAAGGATGTATGCAGCTGCTGACAAAAATATCGCTTCGTTTAAAGAAAAATATGCTGAATTATAATTTATCGGGTGCTCGTTGGGAGTTTATATTGGTATTCGGCAGCCATCTTTGCAAATTCCCTGTATAATTGGTGTCTGAAGCTTAGCATGGTGTGGAAATAAGAACTATAAATAGTAAAATTGGGTATGACATCAATCTGGTACATTTTAAATGACGTAAGTATTAGACTGGCAAGAAAAAAACGACAGTCGCTCAACCGTGATGAGGTGGCACTATTTATGAGATATAATTCGTTGGAAGGAGAACCTCTACTCATAACAAAGAGGGTTTGAAACATGAATGGCTCAGGGTTTGTTTGGTGTGGGTTTTTTTGTTTGTTTTTTTCATTCTGTATAATTTATCAGAAGAGGTGAAAAGCGGACATTATGTGAAAAGTGGTGCATGGTTGATAGGCGGCAGCGATAGTTCGGGAGGTATACACACGTCAAGGGAAGCGACACTGATTACCCCGGCAGCGATTCCGACGATCATGGCAGTCTAAGCTTGACGACGAGACGCGTAGAACCTTGACCGTTCCAAACAATTAGGTACAGCTTGCTGCCTTGACGTGATCTGATAAAATGCAAAACTGCTCTGTGGTTAAAGGTGGTGGGGAAACACGACAGGAGCAACGGCATCAATGCGTTAGTTCGAAACAGCTACACCCAGCAAATGGAGGCATCAGTTCAATCTGGTCTGCCACGAATAGTGTAGGTTATCGGTAAGGGCTTCTGGCTATGTAACCCAGGAGATACCAGGTCAAGTTCAGAGACATTTGAAACCATGTAACCTTCGTTTACAAAAAGAGTAACCTTGTAAATTCCAGGTGCCTGTCTGGCTGGTAAGATGTCACACTGGTCATTATTGGACATTTTACATGTTGTCTCTTTAGTTTCCACACGAGTTCAAGAGTTCTAACAAAAAAAACACATGTACACATTTTGATATGTGCCCCTCTTTTTATAAGCAAAAGTTGATATCAGACTGTGCAATCTCTATAAAAAATATAAGGTGTTATGTCCTCTTCCTCACTGGGCTGTGTACAAATCGTGCCTACTGGAAGTCCAGGCTCTGTGGCTCTTTTCATTGTAGACATGTGACGTCAGAGGTTACATGGTCTATTAGGTTATCGGTAAGGGCTCCTGGCTGTAAACCAGGTGACACCAGGTCAAGTTCAGTGACTCTATACTGGACTCTTGGAGCACTATGTATTCATAATTGTAAAATCATTCTGTGAGGGTTGGGAAAAGGGAATCACACTTCCGTGTTCGTAGGGAATTCTCATTCGATACCGATTGTTGAAGTGCAATTATTGTTCATCAAAACCTGTATTATGTCAGTTGTTGTGGAACATCCCCCACCCCTGGGGTTTTACAGTTTGACATCTCTCTTATTGGACTATCATCGCTATATGTTATTACATGGTGATGAGGCACCCTGCCTTAGGCCGGCCTCATCGACACCCGCAACGTCCTAAGGCGTTATATATGGCACAAAAACGCAGACACCTTAACCTGTATACGCCATACATCGTCGATATAAACCTGAAATGTTGTATAAACTCAACTTGTACTGTTCCCGTATAGCTTCAAACAATAATATAGGTTTGCACAATGTTGGCAAACAAGTTGCCCCAAGCAAGTTTTATCAATGGCTGCCATACCTATATGACAACCCCATAACGTGCGCATTCAAAACATACAAACCAGAATAACTGAACTCAAGCTTAGCTCATTGTCAATTGTTAGAATGCAACACGAGGTATAGACCAACAAGCCTCGCTATTGTTAGGTTCAAAAAAAATGAAACAACCTGTGACGTGTGTTCAGTGTAGTTTTTTTTTTTTTTTTTTTTTTTTTTTTTTTTTTTGTGACCGACCCGCTTTCGATTCAAAGCGTTTCTGGAACACAGCTTTCAAAAAGGAATGCTTGTCAAGTAATTTTTGATGTATTTTTCCTTTCTTTCTCTTTTTCAAAAGAGTCATGGGGATTTTTTTTTGTTGGGGGTGAATGATTAAAGATGTCATTCTGTGTTCAGCTTTCGCCTCAACGTGCATCCATCAAATGTTGGGGTTTTGGATTGTCTTGAGAGAAAGAAAACTTGACAGGCTGTTGCGGAACAACCCAGCACTGAAATCTATACACTGTGAAACGGTATTGAAATTTAGTTAAATTTGAACAACTCTACTTCATAACTCTCGTCACTGGATGAAGTTTCGATGATTTGTCGCGTCATTTGATTTTATACCTAAGGAGAAGGAGAGAAACAGGAAGTTCTACTTAGGGTTGCTTTTTAACTGTGGTTTTGAGGTGTTGTTTTTTTGAAGTTCAACTTCTGCATCGCGGATCATACACTGTTTAAAAATGACTCGACAAGTGCAATTGTTTCCCTACACTATAATAGCACTCGTCAAAAAATAAAAATACGGGGTAGCATTATGATTAAAAACTCCTCACAGTGAACCGAGTAAATCAATCACATGATTTGCTGCCCTCTTTTATATGAAACAACATACATCATACTGTCAGTGATGGACTACCAAAGCGTTACTTGCCTTTGCACTCATTTAAAAAAAGAATAAAATTTGTGAAAAGCCCATAGTTGTGAAGGGGAAAAAATTCTTTGCGATGGATCTGTTCAGTGTGAGTTTCTTTCTTTTTCCCCCCTTTTTTATATCTCTAGTTTGTTCGGCCTCAAAGTAATTTTTTTCAAGTAGGCTCGATAAATAATATGGATAAGCAGGTTCTTCATCTATTTATAATGACAAGGTGGGCGACCTAATTATGTATATACGACTCGGTCGACAAAACCGCAGTATGTAATATTCACTCTGTCATATAAAAGAGCACGCTTGATATTGGCCGACCAGCGACAGCACACCTCTCCACGCCTTGGCTTGCATACTAATAAACAACCATAGGTAATATCGCGAAGGCTGACACCCGCTCAGTTGATAAAAATGTATGAATTATTGAGATGTTTCTTGCAATATTGAAACCGACTGGCCACCAAAAAAGAGAGATTATTACCTATAACCCAGCGTGACATTCAAAAGAAATCGAATCCCGAACCCCCCTCTAATTTTAAAATGAGAAAAACATGGTGGCTGGAGATGGTCTGAGTGCTTGACACGCTACTGTCAAAAAGCGGCTTTTAACTCATCGCATTTGAGCGTGTTTTATATAATTATATTTACTCACATTTATTTTCCATGATTGAATTCCGCCAAAGCTTTTCTGATAGCTTTTTAAGCTAAAGAGCAAGTTGCCACAATGCTTGCAACCGTGAACGGTGTGATATTTCCCACAAATTTCGATTACTTTTATTTTTCTGTAATCAAATGAAGACCCTGAAGTACAATAGCGTCTGCAAGAAGGGGCAAACTTTTTTTTTTCATCTAGGCTATTCCCCCAAAATAGTGGGTTGCATCTGCTGATTACCGTTTCTGTCCAACTCAGAAGCCGAAATCTGCTCGCCCCGTTCTCGTCACCATTGTGTGCTAAATCGCAGGGTACTTTAATTGCGCTCATTTTTAGCCCTTGCCTCCATTCAGCAACCATGGAGAGCTATGTCCAATTAATGGACACAATAGCATTCCGCTGAGTCAACCGCCTACCCGCTTTGTTACGTTTGACCTCAGAAAAGACGTCTTATGTGTCGCGAAAAAGAAAAACAACGCTGGCGAGTTGAAAAGGGGACTAGTCCCTGCGTTCGGAGCTGATCTGCCACTTTGGAGTGCTCGTCCATTATTATACAAAGTTTCCTTCAATTCAGGAGGTGTTTTTTTAATAACAAGAACAGTTGTGAATGAGAAAATTACTTGGCGTATGTTACAAATGAGATGTTGGTGGAAGTTTCAGGGTCGCTTTGACGAAGCCTTACACCGCGGCCACCGTGAACAAAAGTGTCTCGCATACTCCTGTCAAGGTCTTCAGTCACTTCGTTCGCAAACTCGTCCCAATTACTATTCTGAGTTGAAGCTTATTGTTAGCCGTGTTTAGTTCCTCGCCATAAATAACAACAGAGGTGTGTAATGGGGGAAAGAGTGTGGTCCACCGAATATATCAAGATGTAGTCGAACTGGACAATCGAATAGCATAACCGAAGTACGAAAACAAGTCAAACAACTGTACTTATGTACACCAGTGCACTTGTATTAGATTTCAATGTGAATCAACTTGCAAAAGGTTTTGGCAAAATTTGTCAAAGTTGTTTTGATATATATTTATTTATTTTTTTATGGAAGTACACTGCTACTTTCCCGCGGTTTGGTGCACTGACCGTTGGTGACACACACTTTCACCTAAAATTAACACATTATATGATGTCATCTGTTCACTTCCCTAAACTTTTCATAAACAAAACTGCAATCAAATATAAAAGCACATCACGTGATAGTAAACCAAATCTACTTGCACACACACACCCACCTAGCGCCCCTTCCACTACCACCACGACCTGCACGTTACGAGCATATCTCATTAACGTGCTGGCTGAGTCAGCGGGCCGCGGCCAGTAGCACGTGTCCCGCCCAGGGCGACCCATAGCCTCTCCTGCTCGTACCGGCACACAGCACCCACATACACCGCCTACAGGGGTCTAGAAAAGCATCCCTCACTTCGCAAATTAGACCGTAGAAATAGGTCAGAAGGGAGGCAAATGAAGAAAGAGAAAAGGCCGAGGGTTCCATGACATCAAAGTGGGGAGAACGAGCGGTGTGTGACCCCTGGCTTCGTCATAATTCTCCGGCCGAGGAATCATGGAAGTTTGCGCTAAGAAAATTACTCTCTGGTAGTTTCTTAAAGATAATAGAAAGTGTTATTTGCCTCCCGAGAAAGTTGGTTGAAGGAATAACAAGTGTAGATTATAATATAGTTAAGTTGCTATGCAGTGCGTGAGATTCGGTTTTCGGTACGCAATGTGGCTAGTTTGATAATCGCTAAGTGTGGTTTGCTGGATGTCACGATTCAAGAAAACCATCGGATCGGTCTACATTATTGTCTTTTCACACAATTTGTTTTGCTTGTTTTAATTCATTATTCTGATATTTTCAAAATCTATTTGTTAATGACTTGTACCACGAGACCGAACGGACTTCACGGTACAGTAACCAAGATCTCCACAACGTTCATTCTGTAGTCCACCCCAAAGGCCTCTCCATCACACGAACACATACACAACGTTTTCCATCCCACAAACTGTTGATCAATACCGTTTCCTTTCATAAAAACACTGCAACCAGCTGACAGACCTACGTCACGTTCACTATACGATCCAACTCACTCTCCCTCCTCATAAAAAAAGAGAGAGAGAGAAAGAGAGACAAGAAAAAGTACGAGGCTCGAAACCCCCGAGGCGATGCAACCTCACGGCCTATGTTTGTAGCCTCCAGCTTTCCCGCAAGGCGGAAACCGACCATTTTGCCCAGTGCACCGTAGCGGGTTTTTTTTTTTTTTTTTTTTTCATCCCTCTGTTTTTTCTTTTCGCTTGTCTGTCCCTCCATTTACGCTGTTCCGAGTTCACTGCCGCCGAAACCATTAATCCAACGGAAAGAATCATTTCCGAAAATCGAAGCGTGTTTTCTTCGTTTGGAGAGAGGCAAGCGGTGTGATACGTGGCGCGGAACGATCTCAAACAAAATAAGGGGATGATTTTGAACAAACCTGTGCATTTTAACGGTTGCTCTTTGCACTGATGCAGTTCTAAAACGCAAATAATTAGGATGAATATAAAAACGCATGGAGGAGATGCTCAATGGTTCGTCTCTAAGGATACCCTGCTGTTTAAAACGGCGATCACCCCCATGAACCACAAACTGTCACTTCGTGACATTAGCTGTTAAGCTAATAAGCATCGAAACAAAAATGGCCAACCCTCTTGATTTGGGAAATATTTCATCAATATTGAAAAGTGCACGTCTGAAGAAACGGCTATTATTATCTGAGAACGCAATCGGGGTTTGTACTAATTTCACCGCCCGGCCAATTTCCTTATCACCCGAGCCCTCGTGATAAGTATGTCATCAGCTCGCACGACTACACGGCAAGGCAACGTCTCCACAGTCTTCTGGGACTATCTCCCTCCCCACCGTTCTTTCAGAGCGTATTATTCGACACACATTGTAGAATGTCCCCCTAATGCGAACGTTCAAGGGTGATGAGCTGAAGAGTGCGCGGGGCATACTGACACAATTCCCCCCACACCCATCTCAGGCTTGTCCCAGTAAACACTGGTAGCCCCAACTGCGCCAAATGCCTGCAGGAATTCGCCAGGTCATTCCTCAAACCAAAGGCAGGTAATTATTTATCGTCAACTTTCTCTTCACCCCAAAAAGGGAAGCATGATAAAATACAGTAATTAGTTAGCCCCCGCAGGCGCATCCATCCCAAACACATCCTTCTCTGCCTGAAAAACAGTCCCCATGTGAGCCCCCCATATCTAGGCCTCCCATTTTTTTACAGGAGGAATTAAAGAGAGCACTAACCGGTCGAACTCCTGTCGTGTTCCGTAAAAAAAAACGGCTCTCGGTGGGGCTGGGGCATCATTGGCCCCGAGGGTTTGCCGCGAGCTCACGGGGACGTGTTAGGAAGCGTTCAGTAGGTTCGCGACCCGCTTCATCGTTCAATTCGGCTCACCCAGCCTGGTTATGCGATGTGTGTTGATTAATATTAGATGCTCCAGGATGGGGAGGTTTAGATGACCTGTGTGAAGCAAGGTGCACAGTCTGTGAGATGCATTTGATGGATGGAGAGAGGATGAGGCTAGTGGACTACGATACGACAATGTCTTAGTCTGGCTCCCTGAATCGCGTCATTTAAAATTTAGAGTCCGCCTTCTCATTTTAAAACCTGAAATGTTTTTGTCCTCGACAGTCCATTCACGAATCAGACTTGTTTATTGGTCCGTCAAAAGAGTTGTACACGTGGTTGTACCCGCAAGTTTACTACTATAGTATTTCTTATGATCCACACAATGCAAAGCTTCAGAAATCACTTAATTTGAACACTCTTTAAGGGTGGTTGAATCGTCTCCGGCGAATCAGAACAAGGATACAAAGTTCAGTGCAGTGTAAGTGTACTTAAGGATTTTTTTTTTTTTTTTTTTTTGCAATCTCTACCCGCGCAGTATCTAAGGTCCAAATTCAGCCTGTCGGTGCGCAATTACGCCAAGCAACGTATAAATTGTGCGCGTATGAATCTCCCAAACACCCTCAGGCAAATAGCGCAGGTAGCCGAGGAAAAAAAAGAGTCCCCAAACCTGAGCTTGAGACAGAAAAGAGAAAAAAATATATACAGGAGGCAGCATCGTGCACGATTGCCGTCGCCTTGACAACCGCGGTGTCAGTGTAGCCGCGCCTGAATATGTTGTTTGCTGAGTATACAACATTTGTATCACATCTCTGTAGTTTGAAGAATGGAGCCTGTGTTTGGATAATGCATTGTGGAGAGTCGTTGGGGGACATTGGAGCACAGCTTGAGAAGGCTCTGATGGGTTGCGTATCGCCTTGTAATTATACTCTATTATGCCCAACATTTATTATACATAGTGGCGAACTCAATGTCCGTCTACAATTGCCACCATAAGGGCGAGAAGTGTCAGCCTTGTCACACAAAACGGCTCGTACGGAGGCTACGGCATGACGTGGTGAAGATCGTGAACTTTGTTCCTCGTCTTGACTCCAGTCTCGTTGAGCTGGTGGCAGACAGGGATATTTCCCAGCAACATTATTATGTTGTCAAGCTGTCAAAACATCTTAACATGACATTTTAAACTTCTATAAATAAAGCACATGGAAGTATGACCGAATGCAGACTGTAGGGTCGCCATAAGGTGTGAAAGGAAATCCACCTCAGTGTTGAATATTTATTTGCTGTTTCTCATGTTTTACTTTCTTTACCAATGCAACCTCAAACAAAAGTTGCTTTACCAACTATTTTCCCCCAACACACAATTTTATGGTCAGCTTCCGGGCCCTGGATCGTGTAATCATGGTGAAATAAAACCGGAATATTTATTTGTGTACCATTTTTGTCTACTTTGTCTTGACGAAAATGGACACATTTAAAACCTTGTGACAACAGTTCTCATGTGGCCAGTGCAGCATCTTGCCGACCAAGTAGTGCACTGGAATACACAAGTTCACTTTGTTTTTATTTTTAAACTAGATGACAGTGTCTGTAACTGATGATTTTGTCATCATTTTGTCGTTAATACAGGTGAAGCAATACACTTAGCCCGTGATTATGGATATCTATGCGAGACAGAGTTCCCAGCTAGACAGATTTCAGAGTATATTGCCAGACAACACAACGACCCAACTGAGGTCCCGACCAGGAGGAATATGGTCCTAGCTACAAAGTAAGTTTGATGGCCGGTTCGTAATAAATGGGACTGGGGGATGGTTCCCACATGACGGAACCGTGGTTCCCGCATGGAGGAACAGTGGTTCCAGCATGGAGGAACCGTGGTTCCCGTGATAGTTGATGGTTCACACGCACGCGTTGTGTTATGTACACCAAGATTATATAGAGCAGTGTGCGTAATTACAAACATATTTTTGTACCAAAGACATAATTAACTATTAGTTAATTTAGGCAGCTACGAAATACCAATTTCCTTTAAAAGTTTCACAACTTTTCATATTGTTATATATTTTCTATTTTGAACCCGGGAGTATTTCAGGCCAAGACAATTTACACGATTGACACGAAGCACTTACAGTCGTACAAAAGAAAAAACTTTTTTAATTGCCGAAGGTTCGATTTCACTCGCAATTTGGTTAATTTCTTTTTAATAAGATTTCCTCGGATAGAGTTACAGTAAACTTTACAACTCGTCTGTGAAATAAAAAAAAGAACATAATGAAAAACGACTTTTGTGGAGACAAACAAAAAGAGGATGAAAATCTTTTCAGCGTGTGAAGTTCTACGGGATTTCACATGGTCTCACGTTTCCAAGATGACCCGACAAAAAAAAGTGTAATTGACATTAATAAATTCTGACCTCGTTTTAACACGGACTGTTTTGTTGTTTAAAGCTGCACTGTGCGAACTTTTTCTACAAGAACATTCACAAGTAAATTTAATCATTTACATTTATGAAAAGATAAGGAACTATTTTGTCCTAGTCCTAAGAGAAATAATGTACCTCACTATATACGAGTCAAGTTCAACGAAATAAATTGTACACATTTACTACATGGGGGAAAGTGCACATTAGTCAAGTGTAAAGTGACTTCAATTGAGTAAAGCGTACCGCTGGAACCTAGTTTTTCTCGCAAATTTTTTCTTGAATAAAGTGAGTCATCGTCACATGTTATCTTTTTCTGTAATGTTTGCTTTTTGGTATCAACGAGCACACTTACGCACACCTCTTGAATCCACACACTCCCGCACCGCAAAGCGAACTATTAGAAAGCAATTAGTCCTCTTCTGTGTTCCCTCATCATTACTATTAACAAAAATGTAGAAAAAAGGAAAAGAGAGAGAGAGAAAAAAAAGAGAAGAAAGGTACATATTATCTAGGTCGATTCACAATACGTTCTTTGCGGTGGTAAGTGCACTCCATTATTGGCCGTGCAAAGCGAGTGGGAGACCCAGATCTTCCTTTCAGCCCAACTCGGATTCCGCAAATAATTCCCACTGAAGACTTTCCACTGAATTATTGTCCGCGCGTTGTATGGCGAAAGTTCGTCTTCCCTGTCTGACCCGTGCTGTGTACTATGCGTCGTCAATGGCATGCCACACAAAATGATGACATTTGATAATGAAGACGTTTTCTCAATAATGGTGGTGTAATGGGAATAAAGGTGTTTCATTTGGGTGTCAAACAACTCGCCCCATTCATTCTGAAGTCTCAATGGATTAAATACATGATGCATAAGCTTCTTGCATTCAAAGTCCAAGGTTCCGGATACCCCTTATTTTGTTTCATCGGAATAAAAGAGACCTTCCCTCCCGTCATCGTCTCTCCCGCGCTCATCAAGTTCCTCAATTGGCTACTGATTGAGTTCAGGTATCAGCGTCGCATTATGGTTCTCCAGTAGTTACGCCATTAAGATATCATAATTATATACCAAAACAGGATTTTTTTTGAAGAGTTATTTTCTTGCATTTGTATCCCCCATGTTTAATAAAGACGTAAAAAGTGCACACACGCTGTGATTCTGTCAACGATCGTCTGGGCTTGCACTGGACACACACCACTGGCCGTGTCCTTCTACACGGTTTGTTGAGGGTTAAGATGGGGGTGTGGTTCATAGCCACCAAATCAAAGCTGCAGATTGCAGAAGTCTGGTATCTGTTTTGTTATGAGTTTCAGCACGCTAGGCAGTAATCTGCGTACCACTGTTCTTCTGAAGACGATCATAGCATGCTGATCGAAACGTCGAGTTGTTGAACCACCGATTCTTATTAAACACCACAGCTGACGAGAGATGGAATCACCACAAACCGTGGTTTCCAGATGGCTTTCCTCTTTAAAATGGTTTCAAATCCTACTTTTCTACAAAGCCACTATTTTGATGTTTTTAGATATCTTACATTTTGTCTCTATCTTTCTATAGGCAAGTGTTAAAGGAACTCCAGGATGTGATGTGTCAAGACCGTACACCAATCGGCAACACAAGGCCCCAGCCCATCCTAGAGCCATCCGTCCAACGATGCCTGACTCACTTCAGTCTTATCTCACACGGCTTTGGAACTCCCGCGCTTTCTGCTTCTATGGCAACCATCCAGAATGTGCTGACAGAAATGCTGAAATACATGGACAAAGCATTCCCAAATGTGACCCCTCACTCGGCCCATTCCACCTCGGGGAGTAAGATCGATTCCAACTCCAATAAAACGAACGGCGAGAAGGCGGACGAACCACGGAACAAGGAGGTCGTATGAGACTTCGTGAAGGGGTACACAAACAACTGTATCAATCCACACGAGGAGGAGAATGGAGAAGGAGGAGGACAGAATGAGATAGATGGGTGATACGTTAATATATAAGAGATTGACTGATCCGTACAGGAACACGCGCGCGTCTTTAAGGAGACAGATTTCTGCTTTTCTGCACCTTCGGCGAGCGCAGACTTCAGAGATTCATCTGACTATTAAAAAACGCTAGCCATGTCGGAAACCCTTTCCGGGAATTGCGAACTCAGGATACCAAACAACCACAAGCCGAGGTGCAGCAAATCCAGCAAGCATGACAACACGTGGATTATTTTTTAAAAGAGAATCTCCCGCCAAAAAAAAAAATAAAACATCTGACGTCAGACGTCTGTATAGACATGCGCAGTATAGTCGGACGTGTGTGACGTTTCCGAGCACGTGTCGTTGTACCAAAGACAGTGAAAATGGTTTGTGTTGCAATTTTTTCTCGTTGGTTAAAAAGAGTGACCATCCATCCCTTGAAAAAGTGGACTCTTCTCCAATCTAGGACCTTGTTTTCCCACCGAATACTATTAATAATGATAATTTAAAAAGAAAAGCACCTTGGATAGCAATGGATCTCACCTATAAAGCGAGATTAAATACGAACCAGTGAGTGCAGATGTGCAGTATAAGCCCTGCTTTTTATGTGTTGTCTACGTCATTAAAACCCAATACTAAGATTGGACTTTTTTGTAGGTAGTTTTTGAATGGTCAATTGTGGTTTTTTGCAAACACTCGATACTTGCAATTCGTCGGTGTACAGCAGCTTCTGCACGTATTCCATGAAGTACAAGGGGGGATGCAGTTAACCTTGTTAATTTTGTCAAACCACCTTGGAACTCATTGTTTAAGTTTTAACAAATAATAGCCAAATGTATTTAAATAATTGGTATGTCAGATAATATCACATATGCCAGAACACTATCTTACCTATTGGGAAGTTTCGATGGTTGGTAGCAGTGTAGGTATGTTTTTTCGGGAGGCTGGGAAAAAAGAAACATTTTCTGCAGGACCACTACTAAAAAGCGTAGTGCCAGCGAAATATTGTTGCAAATTCATTTAATGAGCTGACATGATTTGGTTTTAAATTCATCTTAAGTTCTCAGAACACGGCCGGAGAACAAGAGGCTTCCTTTAAATCTGTGTTATAAAGTGTACTGTTTCAATTGCATTGTATCATCGCATTCGACAATCAAACAAAAGAAAGGCTGAAAATTCGTGTTAAAGTACGTCCACCTAGTGGGGTTTTTACTATTATTCTTATAAACTTCTCGTATTGTACAGGGGGAAATCTAAGAAATGACCAAAGTGTATATTTTCCATGAACTGCAAAAAGAAAAAAGGAAAAAAAAAGAAGAAAAAAAGTGCCAACACAAATTTGTCCCGTTAAAACTGGCATTTATTTTGTTTGCCAAAAAATAATGTAAATTATTCATTGAAACTAATCCTTGGTGACAAGTTGTAGAATTGCGAGGGGTTTGAAGCTGCGATGACGTCATTAGGAAGACACGTGACTGGGTTTTTAGTATGACGCGTTCGGTATTATAAATCAAATTGCTGCATAGATATTTTTTGGTGGGTTTTTTTTTTGGAGGGGGATTTTAGGTTGAATATTTTCTGAATCAACGAAAGGCTGAGATTATAAACAGTACTGCTGTCAAATCACCCACCATGCGGGAAAAAAGGAATAATCGTTACGAAGTTTTACACTTGGTTTTTTTTAGCAACAGAACAAATGATCTTTCTTTGCCGATCCAGACTCTCCGAATTCATGAAATAGCTGTTAATAAATAGTATTTACACGTGCAATGTTCCATTATTTTTAAGTAGCTCCCGTGTGAAAGCCACTGGGATGCCGTTTACTTCACCCGTAGTCATTTCGAAAGAGTCATTTTGTTGAAGGTCTTTCACTTCGCAATCCCCCCAAAATACTCACAAATCCGCGGTGAAGTCTTCTCCCGATTTCATTCAGGCCCACATGTTTTCAGTTTGGATTCTTGCAGCGCCACGTCGGGAAATTTAATCGCCATTTTGTCAATGCAGTTTTTCAGTTGGTAACAGCCTATTTATTATGCTTCCCATGAATCCTATGCATACTGATAACAATTAAGAATGGCAGGATACCAGCCAGTTTCAAAATGGCCGATTCTAACCATATACTGTGATAGTTCAACTCCCCCCCCCCTTCGTTTATAAATCAGGAAACCAGATTTACCAAAGTCTTCTTGTTCGTATTAAGTAGTGCCGTGTCGTAGACTAGTATTCGTATTATGACGTCATTAATTACGTCAACTATTGCTAGGTTTTCTCCTAGACGAAGCTATTCAGTGTCGGCTTTTAATGAACTCGAGGTTTTCTCCCAAATTAGTGATAGACATTTTTTGCAAATCAATAGATTTAAGGTCCCAGCATTTCACTACCATAACCACCCCTCCCCTACATTCAGCAGAAACGTAATAATACTCAATTGGTCACAAAATCCCAACATGGGCAAAGTTTTCAAAGAGCTGCTAAAATTATAAGCACACAAAGCCCACTGAGCAGATTTGCTTAGCAGAAACAGGTTACTATCCACAGTGTCACCAGATGTATTGTTATTTATGGATGGTTACATTTCCCACCCTTTTTTTTATGTTGCTTGTCATATAAACGTGCTAAGCAATACAATCTGCTTGTGAGCTAAACGGGGTCGAAACTAAAGCGTGTGCACAACCCAGGCGGGTAAAACTCATTCGTAACAGAACGAGTGTGAACTTGATCTATTCTCGAAGAACTTTTTCACTCCAAGGTTGTTCAGTGAAGCAACATTAATTCCCACCTTTAACTTATTTTTATTTTACTTTTTTTGATAGAGTGTTTTCACATAGTTGTTTGCCAAACGTCGCTTTCTACCTCTTTGTACGAACATTAGTTCTCGTGGAAGTTGTTAGACTTTTTTTTTTTCGTTGAAATGAGGGACCACAGTAGCCAAAAGAGGCCGCTAGGGGGCGCGCTGACAATTCAACGGCTTCAATTCGATGTAATGGTTGTTTTTATTTTTTTGTTAGCAGTGTGTAAAACTAGATACAAACTATGTTCATCTATTAGACTTTTATAGATATATTGTAGAACTTAAAGAGAAGAAGAAAAAGGACAGATTGATTCTCAGTCTGGACAGAGTAATGAAATTATAAAGTCTTTTTGTGAAGACTTCTTAATAACCATTTCCTAGAGTTGGGAAAATAATTGTTTTTTAGATTAAAATCCCACCAGATTTGCTATAACTATAAATGAAGACTGCAGATTTACAGTTGATTATTAAGCCTGTAAAGCTCATATAGATTAGGTTTCATACGGAACTGTTTGCAGACCATGGAGAAATGATGGACTTGTGATAAAAGTACCGAAGTCCACACTTAATGTGTGTTTTCGCACTCCATACTTTGTATGGTCGCGAAAAGGCAACTATTGCCAAAAATAAAACTAATCAGTTAATGTTTTGAATAACAAAATGATCATCAAAGATTTGTTTCCTTTTTTAAATCAGAAGATTTTGTATTTTGTGTGAGTGGACGGGAAGCGAGTCTAATGTGCGTATTTTGAATATTGTACTGTACGTAATTATCGTCTTTAGTTCGAGTCAATACTTAATTTATCATAAACTAGCCTGCTCAGTATATCCGTCCTTTTAAGTGTATTAACGCATAATGTACAATCTATTATTTGGAAGCCAACGCACGGAAGACTGAGCAGGCTACTCTATCACCCACCGCCGATGTTTCGTATGTAGGGAGTGGGAGACTTGTATAAAAATAAAGTGTTTTTCTTTTATATCAAACTTTTTTTTCTTTCTTCTAATACATAGCTCTGGGAGTGCTATTACAAGTCTAGGAGATCAAGAGAAGATAGGCTCCGTATAGCTTCATTGTTAATATGTGTATCACGTGACTTGTATTCATTAATGCCATGTTGTACATGTAGATAATTACAAAAAAATGATCAGTCAGTGTTCGGTTGTACTCGTCAAAACAAACAAACGATTTTTTGGATTTATCATAAAGAAGTGCAAATATTTCGAACGGGTTTCAGTCGCTTTTTACGCTTGGCTTTTAGACATAGACTTTCTCAAGTCGTCTTTTCTTTCTTTGTTCATTTACATCTTTCATTGTCTCATCAATTCATGCATATATTATTATTATTATATCTTCCTTGACAATGAGAGGCTGTTTCTAGGTTTGACGTCACGTTAACTCATGCATATTCATGATCGGACACAGGGTGTTTTTTCTATGTAGATTTGTATAAGGTTTTTTCTTCGTTACTATGGTAGTGTCCAGTCCATTGTGTTCAAAGATGCCAGTCTCCATTTGGACAGTGTATTTTCTATAGAAACCGTTACCGATTTGGACAGGAAAACAACAATTTGGTTTACAGAATTTTAATTGAATTTGCATGTCAGGGCTACAGCTTGCCTTGATTCAAAAAGTGGGCAAACAAGCAGGACAATTAAATAAATCAACGGGAAATAGAACGGATGTTTTTTTTATCTTGTGTGATTTAATATGATGACGTCATATTACAGCCGTATTCCTATATAATCAAAATGGCGCCTATCATTCAGTGAACGCGTTGGGATTTCGTTTGCTAGCAACAATTCTGTTGCACAATTTTTTGAGCGTTTATTTTTAAACTCTACAAATGCAACCGACACAGTTGTACTGAACATTTATGACCAGCAGATTTGGAATGATGGAAGAGGGAGGGAGGAGGGTTCACATACGACGGTTCCTGGGCCGTGGATAATTCCGCTTTGGCTTTTAACACGGTCGGCCATCTTGTTCATTTTTTCATGCAATGAACCCATGCTAAAATGGTCTGGTGCCTTTTAGGCACAATTCATCTGTAAGTAGTGCTGAAGGCAGGAAACAAGATGAATGTGCAGTGAAAAAAGGATCCATAACAATAATTCATGACAAGGTCCCAATTTCGTGTCAGTGTTTACGGTGGAATTTTGCGCCAACGGCGAACAGAAGTCCACGCTCAATTCTGCGGTAGGCAGCGCCATGAAATTGGTCTCCGAGTTCTGACAGCATAAAGTATTTACTATCTTATTAAGTGTTCGTTCATTGGCCAGTCTCCATAGTAATTGACCAATCACACACATGCGATTGCAATCAAACCGGCATCCCAATCCAGCCTCCAATGAAAATGTTAAATAAACATTTAAATTCTTGCAACTTTTATTTTTAAAAAGGGGGGAATTACAATGGATTGTACAAATCAAAATAAAACAAATGTGCATGTATACACAGAGAAACGACTGAATGTGGGTAATACGGAGGGGGGCTTTTGATATGCTATTATTGGTAACTATGTCCATTTTTGTCTTTGATAATTTATAGAAACGTTAAGTACAAGTTATGTGAAAATAATGCTCAAGACAGATGAGGTATAATAAAAAAAGAACAACCTACTAAAGAACAGATACTGTGGATTTGTCAGTTTGTGTTGTGTTCAGAGTTGTTTTCGTCTTTCGAAGCTATGAAGTGGACTGCATACAAAAAAAGGTACTTTATAAACCTGTAGTTTTAGAGCATAACACGGTCTCTCTCGAAGGCAAATTGGTGATATCTATGCGCAACTAGCTATGATTGAACAAAACTTAAGAACAAAAGCCAGGCTTTCAAAGAAGGTGCAATTTATGTTTTTAACAAACACAAAATAATAGTAATGACCTCCAATCGTGCACCCTCCTTTGTTCAACTCTTTGTCCTGACAAACGTGGACACCATTGTAGTAAGTCCTCCCTTACATATGGCAATTATGGGATACTCTCATTGTTGTTCTATTCAACCCTTTCTGGGGAAATCCTCTGCGGGGTACCACTAGAACAAAGAAAGCATTGTGAGGAAACATTGTCCCATTGTGTAAAATACCCCGTAAGTTGGCGCGTATAGGGCCACACGATACATGAACTTATGTTCAGATTCATTATACACGCGTCGTCTGATTAATTGTCGTTTATTCAGGTGTGAGATTTCACGAATGTGAACATTCCTGAAAAGTACCTTGTGAACTTGGGTTCCTCCTACAATTTTAGCCCAGAACCTCACAGATGTTAACAATTCAGGAGGTTTATAGCCTCTGTGCACCACTAAAAAAAACAAGACTCCGGGTTTTGACACAACGTGGACTATTTCTTTCTCCATTTGGAGACTACTATGCTTCTGACAAGAAAGCTTGCAGGTTAGAAGAAGAAGGGAAAAAAACAAAATCAGGAACAAATCCTGAGCAATCGCATGCCTGTCTTGTCTAACTTCGAATTAGAACCTGCTTTTGATGACAGGTCTGGGTTAGGGCTGGAGAGCCCTTGTGAATCGACCTTATAAAAGGGTGTGAAAACATGGTAAGATTAGAAATACAAATCTTCACAGATTTACACATAACATCACATGGCATGAAGATGGTCACGGTGGGAAACTTCCCTTAAAATAATTTTCCTAGAAATGCTCGGTTTTGAGAAATGAGTAAAGCAACTATTTTTGGTCTAGAGAGCCCAAAACCGATGTTTGAAAACCAACCGTGAAAAGCTGTACGGGTTTACATATTTATAAATATTTTTTCCACCACTATTTGCTCCTGACTCCAATGGCCGGTTCAGCTGAAACTGTGACAGTGTGTCACTGTGTAATGTAAGGTTAAAGTGCAACATAAATGTAGAGACAAATTACAGGACTGGTTTCACATGAGAAATTGATTATATTATTTCATCTTAAAGCTCACTGATTATAAAGTTTACATCAGTAGCAATCCTCCAGAGACAAAATAGCCGTCTGGAATACTCTCCATGATAGATGGAACAGTAATACAGTACTTGAAGACCGCCAAATCATTGGCTGCAATACATGTAATTGCAATATCGTGTGCGAGCATGCGCAGAATCCTTACAGCACATACACTACTATTGGTTTTTTATTTTATTTTATTTGTTTATACTTTTTTTTTTTATTAAAAGCAGGCCGACTGCTCATACTGGAACGTTCACAGGTCGGATGGTGGTATGTTAAGTGGAAATTAATTCAGTTTACCCAGCAAAACAAACCATTAGCATGTAAAAAGAAAACAAGAAAAAACAACATTTTTATTTCGATAGCTGCCATCGAAATAAGCACGAATAAGTCCAGGCACTAAACTCTTGGAATAAAACGACACGCAGCTTCATGTTGTTATCACAAAAAAATGGCCGTATTCGATGAAGTTTCCACAGGTTGGTTGTATAAAGACCAAGTAAAAAATCACCAATTGGTCGTCACCTCCCTCATCCATTGCCAAGCCACATCCCTCCCACCCCACCCCCCAAAAAAAAAAAAATCCAACCTATTATTTATTTTTTTGCCTAGTGAAGTGCTTGTTTATTCATTTATTTATTTACTTATTTTTATCTATTATGTCAACTGGGTGACCCATTCACTGGTAATCACTGGTCTCCAATGAGTCCCAGCAGTTGAAAACTACAGGATGGAAATAAATGTACCATACATGTACCTTTAAAAGTACACAGTGCACAGAATCCCACACAAAACACGCCCTTTTAAAACCATCGTCTTTAGGCTCCACCCGCCCGTTTGAAGCCCCCCCCCCCCCCGCCCCGTTTTTTAAATAACTGACTGAGCCTAAGACAGAGCCTAAGACGTTGTTTCGAAAATAACACAAATTTTAAAAACCCTATGATGTTAATTTTGAATCTCTCTTCACAACACCCATGGTGTCAATTTCAACACCCCAGTTTGTGTAGTGTATAAACCGCTATTTGTTTTCTCGAACATACGACCACCTAATTTGTACAAGCAGGTTGTACGATATGTTAACAAAACTAAAGGATTGGAATGAAACAAACATGTACTTGATAAAAAAAATACATAAACCAAACCTTACATTCCTTTTGAATTGTTGATTGTTATTTTATTAATTTGTTGTAAAGCGTTGTGGTACCTTTTTTGTGCAAGAACGCTTTATAAGTGCCTGGATTATTACTAGTTTTTATTTTTTTTACAAACCTTTACAATGAAGAACACAATTTGAAAACTGCACATGTTAATTGAAATTCACATGGAGAATTTTTGATGTCTGCAAAATACAGGATAAACCACAAAGTCATTATAAAAACAACCCAACCACTGATAGACATGGCTGAGGACATTTAATGAATTTTCCAAAGTTCACAAGTGAGATCAATAATCTCATTTCTTGCTACACTGACAGAAGAAGAAGAAAGGGGGGAAAAAAGCAACAACAAAAAAGTCAAAGGTACTGGTAGTCGCAACTGTTGAACAGCTCATTAAAAAGTCCAACGCAATCAACTGCCCTAACAAAATAAGCAACAATAATAATGATCAACTACCGAGGTCCGTTCAGAGGGTTTAGTGAAGTACAAGTGAGTACACAGTCAGCTCAGGGTCGTTGCCCTAAAGAGCAATGAACTTTACATGCTAGTCTGGCACCCAGCGACCTATGGAAACAACAGGTGGATGGCAGGTGTCTTTGTTGACTGATGGGACAGAAGACTCCAGGACCAGTCTGGCCACGTTTAGGGAGGTACAGCAATAGCAGTGGTTTATGGCATTTGAAATATGTAAAAGAAACATACAAAACTGAATTTGATTAAAATGAAAGCACCAATATCAGCAATGTTTCCTCTATTTTTAAGCTGCAATGAATAGAAGTCAAAGTTTACAATAAATTCTGTTGATCTTAGTCACGGTGCAACACGTCAGTTGCGAATGCCCCTTTTATCATCACTTTCTTCTATGCCATGATCCTCTCTCGGTGTCTTGTCCCAATGTGAGAAAGCTCCGGGGTCGACAACCCTCGACACGAGGTTCTTCGTTATCTTTCATCAGTGATTTTTATTTGTTCCTGGATATGCTTGGCGACCTTTGACCTATTCCTCCTCTTCCTCCTCCCAGTGGTCTCCGCCCCCTTCGGAGCTTCTCGGACACTATTCTTCTTCTTCTTCTTGACGGACAAAGGATTCGGTTCCTTGGGTCGTCTTCGTCTCTTCTGCCGCTCAAACTTTGACCTCTCCTCAGTTCCTTTCAGTTGTTTCAATGTTTCTTTCTCCACCTCGGAGGGTTTTGTCTTCTTTTTGGTTAATTTCTCTGCAAAGTGGTTGGATGCTTGTGACGGTTTCTCCAGGATAATTGCATTCATGTTCAAGTAAAGGAGAGGGACGCCCGGGATGGTGTGAATGTGCTCTGTCAACTCAGGGTCCTGTAACGTACAATATTAATAAATCATTTGTTACTAATAATACCAATAATTAACATTTTATATAATGCTTTATCTATAGACATCTCAAAGCTCTCATTATTAATACAACAGGTATATAGGGATATTTTGAATTGCGAGACCCAGTTACATGTTGTACATTGCCCCTAGTAATGGTTGACATGGTGTTACGGCACACTTGCAACCAACCACACCAACAACACTTAACGAACACCACAGTGGGAGGGGTGGGACTGGGAGGGGGAAAGGAGAAGGAAGGGTAATTCTCAAACTAAATCAAATGTTCATTTTGCACAACTTGAGTGCCTCTAACCCCATGTGATCTGGAAGAGTAAATTTCCATCCTATAGTTTTCAATAAGACACACCATATTACAAACTTATTTAATTTGACAGGAAAACAACAAAAAATTTGGGTTTTTTAACTCATATCAGGGATTTTCTGTCTATAGATGCTTATTTCAATGGCAGCAAATGAAATAACAATAATAATAACAATAATAATAATAATGCACAGTTCTTATAATGCTTTATTACATCCGAGGGCAACTCAAGATACTCATCGTTTTTTTTTTTTCTCCAAGGTGTCCCGAGCTATATTCGAAAATTAAAGACCCATTTATTTACATAGCCCCATGTAACTGTTTACAAGGTGCTGTAGGGCAATCTGCAGTCAACCAAATCAGAAAACACCGGGGTGAACCCCTTCTCTTTACAATAAGTGTACACATGTACTTGTTTTTTTGCATACATTACACAGCCCATGGGACCAATGGCTTTACATGTATGATGTACATCCCATCCAATGGACAAAGCAATCCATGGTAAAGTGTCTTGCTTAAGGACACAAGTGTCAAGACCAGGACTCGAACCCACACTCTGCTGGTCAGAAACACCAGAGCTTGAATCCAGTGCGCTCGACTGCTCGGTCACGACACAGAATTTTAAATTTATTTTAGACACAGGTCACAGTTGTTTACCGGTTTACAGACTATGGTGCATTTACTTCTTTCAAGGAAACTTTAATGCACATTAGAAAATCATGAAATCAGAAAAAAAATCCTGAAAAATCACACCCTGTTTATAATCAGTGATCTTTCAAATTGAAACTTATCAATAATTTATTGAAAATGACCCATCCTGTACTTTTCTGTAATCGAACAATTATTATTTTTATTTTTTAGCAGAGGTTACCAAGACAGAGCAAAAGTTTTAACTGTCATCAAAAATAATGCCATCCTGGACCATGATACTCAAGTACACAATCATACAAATTTAGAAATATAAACAATTCTGAGTGGTGGCTGTCCAGGGCAGAGTTAAAGAAAACAATTATCATCAAATAAACCTGCTTATGAAGTACAACATAGCTTGGACAAGATAAACGTGAGGAAATATGGGGGATAAAAGGAAGAAAACACGAATACAACGAGAACACAGGCAAGCTTCACCCAGCAGAATCATCTACACAAACGTTGGCAACGGCTCGAGGGCTCGAGCGATGCCAGCAGCCATTATTATCATCATTGATTTTAAATCGTCAGTAGCGGAAAAAAACAGTGGATTCCACCGTTTGATAGAATCATCAGGGTTGGGTGAAGATAATTCAAACGACGGGACAAAGCTGCCAATATTTTCCGGATGGTGTAGTTTTTTTAATCGCCTCCGTGGTGTGGTGTCAAGCAAGCTGTAATGGGGGGGAACACAGTGGACACATTCAATTAACAAGTTGGGCATGTAGTCAGATTTGCATTCTGACTTAAGCGTCCTTTCAGTTATACATGTATGGTCACTGGCATTTCACTCCCCACATACACTGTTCAGCTTTTTTCTTTGACATCAAACTTTAATTCCTTCACACGTTTTTACATTTTACTTTGAGATACTAATTCACTGTATCATAATTTTTGTCATGGTTATCAATCTTTTCAAACGAAACAGAAAGCTGTGTGGTGCAGAGTCCATCTTCTTCTCTTTTGTTTTTCTGAAAGAAAATGACATCTGAAAATTGCCACCAAATATAGTTTTCAAGATGTAAATATGTGGGTTTTTTTTATAGTCTGTGGGTTTTGGTTTTGGGGTGTTTTTTTTTCTTCAAAAATCCATGATACTGTTGTTCCTAATGTCCCTTAAGGTTTTATCTGTTTCTCACACTGTAGCATCAGGAGATCAATCTGACAGTAATTAAGTTTACTTTTTTTCTTAAATCTGTCGTGGCTACCCCCCGCTTAAATTGCTTTTCTGTGTACAGTTTCTATAGTATTTTTGCCTGTGAATTTAACAAGTGAAATGAGAAGAATGATCAGTAGCCAGGGATGAGATTTAACGAAGTTGAACATTCCTTATAAATGGCTCTCATGCCCGAGTTCCCTGCTTATTCTAGACCCAGAAACTCCAAGATGTTATAAATCAGGAGGCTTACAGACTCTGTGCCATCACCAGAAGTATAAACTTAAAGGTTTGGACACAATGTGGACTATTATTCCTTTCTCACTTTGGTGACTGCTTTACTTCTTTCAAGAACATTTTACGGCTCAAGGAGATTTTTTTTATTTTCTTGAAATCAGGAAAAAACACAGGCAATCACATGCCTGACATGACTTTTGAAGCATTTAAATGCTGAGCTTCAAGTTTCACGTACATAAGACCTTTCCAAACTGCAGAGTGAGCCAATTCCCAGTAGAACAAAACTCCTGTGAGATGTAAACCCCACCGCCACCACATTTTCATTTCTAACTTGGAGCAACTTTACTGCTTGTACGACTGTTTGGCAGATCTTACGTAACTAAGATAAAGTTTGCCCCCTAACCATAGTGACAAAGAAACGCTGCCTGCGTACTTCATTCAGTGAACATTCAAATCTGTCAATCTCTAGTCTTGAGAGAGCTTTCTATGAACTAAAAATGCTGCGAGCCACATCCGCATTCGAAGTTTGTCATGCAAACTCTCAAACATGTCTTACAATGAACATTGTTCTTTTCCAATATTATTTCGTTTAGTGCAACAGATCTCATAGATCTATCTCATTGTGAAAAAAATGCTTTAAGCTACATTCATAAGTAAAGTTTTCTCCACACGAAATGCTTCAACGAAAACCTCAAACACGTCTTATAATGAACATGTTTTTCACTAATTTGATTTATTTCATTGCAATAAATCTGAAAATCTCTATACCTAGGAGACTTCACCATGAACAAACGCTGCAAGCTACGTCCACAATTGAAGTTTTCATGCAAAACGTATAAAAGAAAACTTCAAACATGACGAAAGAATATTATTTTGTCCCCATTATGATTTATTTTCTTGAAACAAATCTGAAAATCTTCACTCCTAGGAGACTTCCTAGGTATGCTGCAAGCTACATCCGCATTTAAAGTTTTCATGCAAAATTAATACAAGAAAACCTCAAACACAACTTATCATGAATAATATTTTTCCCCCATTTTTGTTTCTTTCATTGCAACAAATGTAAACACCGATGCTGAATATGGCTTGCATTAGGAAAAAGCAGGAGGGGGCATACAGGAATCCTGGACTGCTTTGTCTACTCGCCATCAATCTCGTTACAATCTACACATGTAACTCAGGATTCAAACACTGTCTCCATCTGTCAATAAACTGGTCCCCCCATGTCCTTCCCCAGTGCTCATCTCCTCCACATCTCCATACTAACTTCATTTTCCCCAACATCTTCTCCCTCCACCACTCTGTCTTTCTTTTCTCATTACAACCCACCCTCCCCCGACAATGACGACGCTGCACTTTGTTTCAGAAGTCAACCCCCCCCCCCCCTCTCTGTAATGTCCTTCGCTGCCTCCTGCTAATCGCATGAGGTCGGTTCACGTTATTCAATTTGCATGTTGATGCAAGCCCGAGTGTGCCACGACTTTTTTTCCCGCCGAACCGTGGATGCAGAGACAAAAGAAAGGAACGTGGTTATTGATCAGTGTGTAACCATCAAATTAAGAGAGGGCTGGGAAGAGTGAGGGGTCTATCTGCAAGGCCGGGGAAGCGAAGCAACAAATACCGACAAGAGAGACGCTAGAAGAAGCAGCTCCGATTGATGATGTGATTAACGGAGCAAGCTGCACATTACAAGGTGCTTCCCTGGGTTACAATGTACATGATGTAGTAGTGAGATGGTTGTGACAAGTGTTGGGAAGGGGGGGAGCAGGGCTCGAATTTTACACTGGAGCACAGGCCCGAGGCCAGTGATTTTAGTGTCGGGCCAGTAAACTCACGACTGGACAAGTCCGGCGGGCTTAATTGTGTTTTTCAGTTCAATATCTTCATATTTTTTTTTAAATGATGCCCAAATGTAGACTTTGATTCTGATAAATATCTTTTAATAATATTGAGTACCTAAGTCTACCTACCCATAAAACAAATGCGACAAATCTTTTCTTCTAAAAACAACAACCAGTTTTTATGTTTCTGATTCTGGTCTTCTCATGTCTTTTTTAATCTAGTCTTGTGAAGGACATTCCGGTCCAGTGACAATTCTGAGGTACAAGCCCTGTGGTCTTGAGAATGTTTTCCTCAAATTCAAGCACTGGGGTAGATGTTGCAGTTGTAATACACAGTTGGATGTTTATTTTGATAATGCTTAGAAAATATTTGTGTAATTTCCATGGTGGGGCAGATGAGCTGCCGACAAAAAGCATTACAGACAGATTGTTCACATATACATGAAGGGAAATTTATACTGCAACAACAAAGAAGTGTTTTCTATTGTTTCACTACATACATTGTCAATTGAATTTCTCCTTTTGACACATATGCATTGTCTGTTGTTGGGTTTTTGAGCAAGGATTCAGAAAATAGGAGTCTGGAACACAAGAAGTAGCTCAGCACAAAACAAGTTTGCTTACCAGAATAAGGTTACCAGCCAAAATACCCTTGTCACACGTACAATTTGTGACTAGTTTCCTGCTTACTTTTGCTTAGCAGCAGATTGTTCAAGCACTCCTTTTTCGCAGTTCTCGGAAATTGAGCTCTAGTTGCATAAAAATGGCTTAACTGACACAGTTTGACTTTAGTTGTTCAGTATTTGAATTGAAGTACAAAGAGTTTACATGTACTTACTTAGTTACAGGGACAATACAACATTGGTTTTTGGAAGAGTACATTCATTCCAATAGATAGGTTGCAATATGCCATCTTTACGGGCAATTTGGAACACACAAACATGCGTTTTGCGTGAGAACGGCGTGCAGCACGCGTACATTTCACAAAACTCATTGCATGATTGGTTAGTAAACAGCGCGGCTGCGTTAATAATTTGAGCGCTTGACGCGCCTGCAAGCCAAAATGCAATTTGCCCGTAAAGATGGCGTCTATTGGGAACTATCTATCTTCTAGTTTTCAACGCACATATCATAAAGGGATGGTACAACACATGTGGACATCATTGGTTTTTGGAGAGTACATTCATTCCAATCCTCTAGTTCATAAGACCAACTAATTCATAAGAAATTGTATACAGCATGATGAGATGTATGCTTAACCATCTGGTTTCATGGAGTGACCAATCCCAGTTTCCTAGTTTTTGAAGCATGCTGACACAATCAGCTTGTTTCACCATGTGTATACAGTTAGGACCATTTTCTGTGAACTACTTTGATTGTCAACAATGCAAAACATGCCCATTTCCCTCGACCGCCCATCGACCCCCCATCCCTCCTTCCCGTCTCCCCTACCCCTGGCTCAAAATCTTGGATATCTACTGCCTGGACCTTCATTCATGAAGGAGCAAGACAATTTTCCCTTGCATGAGGTCACTTCCATGATAGCCTTGTCCACTCCTCTCCTACGCAAGCACACCTACCATACCACTAGCCATGCAGTAGGAACCACACCAGCATCAACTGCACATAATCGCACATATGCCTAGTATGTGTACTGCACAAAGTACCGTGAGGTCGATGGGATGCGGTTTTTGCAACCACGTACATTGAAGCTACATGTAGGCCTCAGCATGCACGTACAGTGTGCATATGTACATTATGCATACATCCTAGTACACATGCTAGTATACATGTACGGGTACAGTGCAGTATCCCAGTCATGCCACTTGTGTTCTTGGGCAAGCACTGAACTATAATTGCTTCTCTTCACCCAGGAGTAAATGGGTAGCCGCGAGGGTAGAGATTGTTGATGGGAGTGATAAGCAACCTGTGCGCCAACTTGGCTGCCGGTGCTGCATACTCCAAAAGAGTTGAGATGGTTTCAGGAATACTTATGGCCTTATGAACCGGGGTAGTAATAGTGGAAGGCAGTTTGACACAATGTTTAAAAGCACCAATAATTTGCCTATCATTACTAACGAGCCTAATGGTTTGCAACATATGGTCACCATTCAGAGTTAAAATTTTTTAAAATTATATATTTTTGAAATGCAAAAGGGCGTATACTAAATTACCAAAATATTTACTAGAATATTCTGAAATTATTCACTGTAAGTTAATGACAATTTTGGCCAAAGAACAAAAATCAATAGCAGCTTATTATCCATGGTAAACTAAGTACAAAGCATTTTTAAAATCCCATACCTGGAACACCTGTTGAATTTTTTTGCCAGCTGTTGCAATATCTGGGGGCTGTTTTTGTGTTTTTGTTTTCTATTGGGAGGGTGCAAGTAAGCATTACAATGAGTAAGTTGATCTGTTTCAGCACATTCTTGATTAAAGTATTGTAAAGGATCGATAAGGATTAAAAAAAACCATCACTGTTCAATTTTAGTCTGAAAGCTTACTAGTTATCAAGTTCATACTCTAACCAGTTTTTGTCTGTGAACTGAAAGCAGAAGTACTGGAAAGAAGGGCTGTGGTGGGAGAGGTACCAGTGATTCCAGCGAGGTATAAATTGAGGAGGAAACCACTGGCAAATGCCTATTTCTACTAGAGAGAGAGAGAGAAAGGAGAGAAATATTTCCCTGAGAAATGAGGTCATATTTGAGAAAACTTTATCTGAAAACCTTAAGAAACGCAACAGCTGATTTTAGTTGTTACAACAAAAACGTGTTTACAAGCTGAACATTTTGCATGATTTTTCACTATTTTCTCCTGGTTCACACAAAGGGTTAAGCCGAAATTTTCACAGGTTTGTTATTTCATGTGTATGGTTGATCACACAAAACATGAACACTGTCTGTGACTATTTTGTCAGCTCTACCAATCATGTGAAACACCTTAAATCCAATCAAAATTCCATGGTGAATCTTCAAACCCTACCAAATTGTGTTCCAAGCAATGCAAACCTTAAACAACTCAAATTCAAGCCAATACAACAATTGTTAAAGAAATAATAAGGACTTCTTGCCAACTAAAATGACCTGGGGCCAGTTTCATAGAGCTGCTTAAGAAAAAAATAAACAGGACACCAGTCACAAATTACCAGAAGCCAATAGGAGTTGCATTGAGTTATTTTTTCTTTGATGATTTATGCAAGAAAAGTTCAATTATTGAACTTGGCTTTTGTTCTTCAAATGCTTCAGGTCTTCTCAGATTTAAAAGTTTCTGTCTAAAGAAAATGTATTTGGACAATGAAATGTGTGATTTTTGGTAAAGTTACGCACAAGCGTATACCAGCTTTGGAGCCGGAAGTAGCGGAAACTGTGGGCATGCAGAAGATACACATGTACACCTGCGTGTGATGCAGTGACCGACCAACAGGATACCTACTATTTGGCTGTTGTATTTCTCAAAAGTTGGCTGAAAAGAAATCTCTTGAACCAACACATCGATCCCTGCTATCTCTTTTGGAGGTAGAACCTGGACACTCACATCTCAAAACGGAAAAGGAAACTTGCAGTAGCCCAGCAAAGTAGGAAATACAGCATGCTTTAATCACGTACAAACACAGGAAAATGAACAATTGGATAAAGGAAAAGACCAAAGTACAAGTAATCTTAGCAGTCAGTAAAAAGTGGAACTGGGCTGGACACATCAGCCATGGAACAGACAATAGATGGAGTACAAAAATAACACACTGGATACCACATGAGGGAGAAAGGAATAGAGGGACACCAGCCAAAGAGCCAGAGAGACGAGCTGCATCAATACTGGGGCAAATTGGTACTATCTAGCTAAATTAGGACATTTGGTGACATCATACTATGACCTTCATCATTCAGTGAAATGACAATGGCTGAAACATACACTGACAGTTGTCAACCCGGAAAATCTAGGACTTCTCTTTGTTCTCCCATTGATTGGCATTTCTTTCAGCGATGCCTCCATTGATTTTCCAAGCAAAATCGAATCAAGGATGTTCTTAGTCCGTCCAGCCACCCGGATCTCTTTTGTTGAAGTCCTTGGCTCAGACACACACGGCATTGCAAAAAGAGAGATGAATGAAAAACTCAATAATATCAGTAGAGGGCGCTGTTACACTTTACTGATAGCTGGATAGATGGTTGATGTGGATGCCACTCATAACACACATTCATTTTAAAGTAGTGTTGAATAAACTGTTCCCAGGGTTAAAATACAGGAAACATACAGAAACCAAACTTGATTTCTGTTTGGAATTTGCTTTATTTGTTTATGTTTTATTAATTTAGCAAATCTCCTAAAATATCCAAAGTGATACATGTAGTTAACTGCTGAGCTTTCATGATGTAAAAATCTGGTGAAGTATGATAATAACTCAACATCCTTAAACCTCCTACAGTCAACCCTCCTACTGTCTGACCATCTAATATTGTCTCCATTTTACTGAATGCTAGATGAACTACGCCAGTCTGTAATATGATATCATGTGGTGAATGCATCTAGACAGTAAACAGACAACCCTCCTACTCTCTGACCATTCAACGTCATCCACCATGGTTTTGAATAATAGATAAACTATATACCAGCCTGCAATTGGCAATATGACATCATGTGGTAAATTCTTCTATACAGTACACAGTCAACCTTCCTACTGTCTGACCATTCAAGGTCATCCTTTATGGTTGTGAATGATTGATAAACTACGCCAGCCTGCAATATGGTATCATATAGTGAACGAAGATGTTATCCAGTACACAGTTAACCCAGGCTCTTCTGTCTGCCAATTCAATATCACCTACTGTGGTTTTTGTTATGCATTTCTGGTAATGAAACCAAGGATGCCCCATAAGTGAAATTAATCCCTGTAGCTCGCAAGCCTGAGGAAACCTGTAAACAAGGGTGCTTGCTATGTGAACCAGAAACACTGGGGTTAACCCCTACTCCTCCATGATAAGTGTTCTGGGTTACTTTGAGCGCACTATCAATCCTGGTGTATGGGACATACACCGTACAGCTTAATGTCCCATCCAAAGGACAAAGCAATTTATGATAAAGTAACTTGTACAAGTGCCACAACCGGGACTCGAACCCACACACTGCTGATCAGAAACACCAGAGCTTGAGTACGGTGCTCTTAACCACTCGACCACGACACGCCACGAATTACAAAAAAAAAAAACAGCCTGCAATATGACACCATACAGTGCAAACATCTGCAGAGTACACAGTCAACTCTCCTACTGTCTTGACCATTCAATATCATCTCCATGGTTTTGAATGATAGATAAACTATACCAGCCTGTAATATGATACCATGTGGTGAATGCATCTAGACAGTACACAGTCAACTCTCCTACTGTCTTGACCATTCAATATCATCTCCATGGTTTTGAATGATAGATAAACTATACCAGCCTGTAATATGATACCATGTGGTGAATATATCCACACAGTAAACAGTCAACCCTCTTACTGTCTGACCACTCAATATCATCTCCATGGTATTGAATGATAGATAAATTATACCAGCCTGTAATATGATATCATGTGGTGAATGCATCTAGACAGTAAACAGTCAACCCTCCTACTGTCTGACCATTCAATATCATCTCCATGGTATTGAATGATAGAAAATTATACCAGCCTGTAATATGATATCATGTGGTGAATGCATCTAGACAGTACACAGTTAACCCTCCTACTGTCTGACCATTCAATATCATCCACTGTGGTTTAGAATGACAAACTATGCCAGCCTGCAATCTGACATAAAGTGGAGAATGTTTCTACACAGTAAACACACAGTTAGTTCTGTGCACAGTCGTCCCACCATGCACAACCCACGCAGTTGAATGGTTTCAAATGGTGGATCAACTCACTGGAAAATGTTACCAAGATTAGGTGGGTTGATAATGTACAAGGAAAGTCCTTCAACATACCTGTGTAGCGATGTAATAGCGGTGTTTGTTTTCCTCTCCAATGAAACTGGTGAAGCAATCTGCAGCTGGAACTGGCTTCTCGCGATGAGGACAATTGAGCATCTTGTACCTCTTCAAGATGGCCGCCGCACCAAACAGTTCCTTACCCAAGGATTCTGTCTCTACTATGGCACACTTTGTAGTCATGAGCTGTAGGTTTAAAGACAGGGTGACTGTTAAAACTCAAAATACCTACAGGCCTACTGGCCAGAGGTTAGAGAGATTTTAGCATTGGGTCAGGGCTGTGTTTTGGCGCTCGTAACCAATAACTTTTTCAGTTGAATTTGCTATTGGTTTATCACTGGCCAATGACCGAAACAATTATTGGTTTCAACCGGCAACACGCACCCAGTAACCTCACATTTACACATATCCAATGTTCCAATATGTTCCTTCCTTGAATGTAAAAATACATGAACATTACATTTCAAGATTTACAAATTTATTGGTTAGGTTTTTCAACTCTAAGCATCTCCCATAAACAGGCATAATATTTGGCACATGGGAAAAGTAGGAAAGTTTCATTGAATACAGGGGCAAACAAAATATTTATGGAATAAAATATTTATGGTCTACTGACAGATCTAAGATACAAGAAAACCACTGAATTCTAGCTGACAAGTTTAAATACTCAAGTAGAAATAATTGTTAAAATAAGTAACAAACCTGCAAATGCAAAACAAAACAAATGGGGAGAAAATGCATTTAATAATGTACAAAAAGGATAAAAAGGCAAGATAAGACACACAAACAATTTTAGATATATGATCAAGTTCAAAAAAGCATTCATAAAAAAAAAAAATTCAAAAAAATGTCTGACCACAATCAGAGATCATGAACAGTACTTAATAAGTAAATCAAAAACAATTTCTATACAATGCAAAGAGGATTAAAAGACAATATGACGGAATTTAAGATCTGTGCAATTAACGGTTTCAGATGATCGCTCAACTCACAGGGAAATGTTCCCAAGAGTATGAGGCTCTGAGCGTTACAATATTTAGGACAACTATCATCACATCTTGTTTATAAAATGTCAAAATCTGCAAAAAAGAACACAGTATTAGTACAGCAAAATATACACATGTCATTCATGGTTTTAGCCACTTCATTTTAAATACAATATGGAACAAATATATACTCTGTAATATAATACATTTTGTTGGTAATTAGTCACACAAATTGATCACATTGATATTGAGAGACATTTTAATGCAAAATTTTAAAATGTGCCAGGTAAGTTCAAAAGTCAAATAGTAATAAAATCAAGTAACAAATCTGCACAAAACAAAATGACATAAAATGCATTTGACAATGTTTTACGGGGATGGGTAAAAATAATGGTGAAAAAATAAAAGGATCAAATTGGAGGAAGCATTCATACAAAAACTTCCCAAGATTTGCAAAAGAATGTACAAATGGTTGACAACAATGCTTAGGAACAATATCATACCATACAGACAGGCATTCTAAGACAATATGATGAAATTTAAGAACTATGCGGCTCACAGTTTCAAATGATTGGTCAACTCGCAGGGAAATGTTTCCCAGAGTGTACAGGTTTTAAGATATTTAGGAAAACTGCTATCGATTCTTAATAATAAAATTTCAAAAACCTGCAAGAAAAAAAGAAGAAAATATTGTTAGAGCAATATATACATACCATTTTTAAATTATAGTTACAACATGGAACAAATATACACTGAACACAATGTACACACGCATGTTTATTGGTAATTGGTTAATACAGGTTGATCACATTTATATCAAGAGACATTTCATTGCAAGGTTTAGATTTTAACGAGATTGACGGGTGATTTAGGGCAGGCCAGGAGTCACAACACATTATGGGCTTGCACATTAAACGTAGGGTAATATTTTTTTTCACACATAAATCTGATACATGTATATACAATGTAGGCAAAATTATCAAGAAAGGTACAACAAAAGTCACCTTCGAAAGTTTCGTCTGAATATAGATAGATAGATAAAGCTTTATCATCCCTCACTGGGAAATTAAAATGGTTAAATTTAAAACATTTACGTTGAGAAAACAGCAAACAATTTTATCAAGAGCGCTTAATCCTTCCTTGTTTAGCAAGGTGACAGTGGGTACCAACTGCTTCTCAGAAATCAGAGTAATGATCCATGCATGCATTGTTTCTCAGATGTGAAACTTTCAAAACCATATCACTTTGAAGAGAATCCTTTCTCAAAGTAGTTCATCCTACCAACGGCTACAGTACCTCTTACCAAGTAGATTTTATTGTCAATAATTTTTGGATTATTTACCAATCTATGACCCTACCTTTAGCCTGCATGGTAGAAACCCAAAATATGTACTAATAATAAAGCCATTTTAAAAACACAACCTCTGTCTTGAGGGTTATGAGGCATGCCATATTCAAAGGCCGACCCTGAAAAAACATAAATCTGAAAATGAAAAAATTTCTACAAAACTTCTCACCTGTATATTTCCACCCAGATATTTCGGCAGTTGTTCCTGGATGTTTGTCTTGTGTCGTAGAGCCATGCAAGTAAAGGTTCCATCCACAAGAACGAGATGGGGCTCTTGGAAATTGAAGATGTTCTTGTAGAACCCCAGATAACGTCGGGCGTGCTTGTAGCGTTTGATCTTCATGGCCAACTAGGTCTTAGGACGTCAATAAATCTATATACTGAGAAAAATATGTTTGTTTTTTTTTCAACTAAGTGAATCACTACAAAATAATTAGTACGTCTTTATGCAAGAACAATTTTTTACAAATAAAAAAGATTTAAACAAATTATGCCTGAGATACAAGTAGGTGTACGTTTTTAATCAAAATCGAAAGACTGCCCCCTCGGACTTGGACTCCCCGTCGGACAACAGGGACAACTTGGACAATCGAGCTAGTACTACTATTACTACTGTAGACTAGTGGTAGTAATACGACCGTCGAAGTCAAAATTTCAAAATGTGTAAATATGAGTACAGCGCCCCATGCCCAATCATGCCAATCAATTCACGATGTCACCCGGCCAGCCGGGATGTGGGCGGAGCGAGGATGCGAACATTGCAAGGTTGCTTTATCACACACCATCCGCTCCGCCCACAACCCGGCCGGCCGGTGACGTGGTGAATTGATTGGCATGATTAGAATCAATCCAAAATGGCCGCGGTAAGTAAACATTGAGCAAAGTAAATCGGAGGAAATAGACCAATTATTTCTTTACCATGATGATTACATATCTTTTTAAAACTTTACTTATTTAAACACCCAGGTCAAGCTAAGAGTAAGACTATAAGACGTAGGCCGTGTCTGAAACGGCGACTTCGGCTACAGCTACGGCTAGATCGCGTGCGTCTGCCTATTCTTCAACACTGGCAGACATGCTGATCTATCTAGCTGTCCTGTAGCTGTAGCCGAAATTGCCGTTTCGGACACGGCCTATTTGGAAAGACTCGGAGGTGTGAGTGAACATGACTGCTGGTTTAAACCGCCGACCCGCCCGTAGGGAATGCGCCTTTAATTTTGTTTCGGTGAGCTTTAAAAAAAAATGGGTCCGGATGTGTGGCCAAGGATTCAGGTTTCCTTGGTTGGCCACAAAAAGTGGGGCTAGCTAGACTAAAAATGCAGCGCGCTACGCGGAAAGTAGCCGTACAAACACGGCAGGGTCAGTCGACACGCACCGACATCCATACTGCTGTTTAATAACACTAACAGCTACTAAAAACGTCGACAGTCTCTCCTGCATGTCACTCATTATCAGCTAGTAGTGCAAGTCACTTAATTTTTATAAGCAGAATCAAGAAAATACCTTTTATTCGGTCTTTAAAAACTACCGCAACTTGAAGTTTGAGAAGCACACGGGCGCATCCATCTTTGATGTATAGAATACATTGCATTGTGGGAAATCAAGCTCTACGAAAATTGCGTGTTTCCACAATCAATATCTTTTCAGATTTTAAATAAATCTTACCACAAATTTAATACCCGAAATTATTTAAAGCTACAACAATTTTATAGATTTATTTTAGTAATTCTCATTTTTATCTTTTGACGTTGTAACTATTTCATCGATAAAAAGGTTTTTACTAACTAATATTCACAGTTATCCATGTGGGTATTAATATTCATGACGTTGGGAGGAGCAAGCCAGTCGAGTAAAGCCCGGTTCATACTTCCTACGAATGCGAATGCGAAGCGAATTTTAACGTCACATGGCCGTTTTCGCAGCGAATGTTTCGCAGGAGTTGAGCACATTTCAACTGCTGCGAATTATTCGTTGCGAATTTGTGACGTCAACATTCGCTTCGCATTCGCGTTCGCAGGAAGTATGAACCGGGCTTAACAGGATCAGGGTGTTCCGTCCCAACTTGACAATTGTCCAAGCTATAGTTGGGACTTGTCCCAACTTGAGTGTTAAAGTTGGGACGATTGTCAAGTTGGGACGGAACACGGAACAAGGGCCGTGAAGCGCCCAATCCCACATAAATTTCTCCCGAAATTTTATTTTATTCTTACGAACCCTTTAAACAAATTTCTGATGTTGCCGAGCGAACTGCAACCTAAAGGCATACCACACCATTGACTTTTGGAAGAGTAAATATATTTCCTTCAAAGGCATACAATACATCGTTTGAAAAAAAATGTCATCAAGTCGTCCTGTTTTAGTGAAAAGAAAGAAACATTATTTCTATTATTGCGGCAACCCCCACAAAGGTAATGGTGATTTGGGTTTTTTTCACTTGACTTTCACACTAATCCTAACAGAATATATTTTAGCCTTCGAGAAAGACTCTGCTAGGGTCGAAACGTCAGGCCACTAACTATTTTTTTGCATTTATACCATAGGTCCTTTTGGTTGGTAAGCAATTTGCAACAGCTAATACTATTTTTCAAAATATATTTCCGAGAATTTGGCTGTGTAGACATTATAAAATGCTGCCACCATCTTGGTCATCATGTTCCGTCCAATAACAGTAATGAATAACATTTTACAAAAAGGAACCAGACTATCCTTCCTTCCAGCCTCAGTTTGGTTGATTTGCATGGGAGAACATCAAGATGGCCGCACCAAACTTCCATTATACGAGTATTTCAAGCTTTGAGTGAGGTTTCAGTTTGAAATCCATCCCCTCGACCGGTCCCGGGTTTTTTTTGTTACCTCGCTGCACGGAAGGAGCATTTCCAGCGGGAAAAGTCTTAATTCATACAATTTTTGAAACAAATTGCAAAGGAATCTCAGAAATAAGACAAACTACTGTGGGCCTCTCACGTAATGGAGTGAGAATTTGGCCGTACATAGCTTGATTTGGTCGCCGGCCGTCGGGTCACTTTTGTGCTCTAGGTGGCGCGGCACGAATACAACTGCCCCGATATTATAAGTAGGCCGTGTCCGAAACGGCGACTTCGGCTACAGCTACGGCTAGATCGCGCGCGTCTGCCTATTCTTCAACCCTAGCAGACGCGCTGATCTAGCTGTAGCTGTAGCCGAAGTCGCCGTTTCGGACACGGCCGTATAGGCTAAACAAAGAAGTTCTGATTTCTGAGAAATCCTCTTGAGAGAAAGTCGCTGGTGTCAAGCGAACCGTTTGACCATGGAGATAGTGCTTTGGCAAGAAAACACTTGACCGACAGAATGGATAAACTTGGGTAGAAGTCTTTCACCTCTGAACCTATACTTTGGCCTCAACCCGCCCTCATTGAATAAAAACGAGCTCAATAACAGCCTGGTCAAACCACCAGTATTTTGCAGGCTTTTGCGACAATCCGATTTACCGACGGTCTGCAGTCATGATGGGAAATTTGCAAATGCTTTTCGGTAAAAGAGAGGTCATCGCAATCTCCATTGCGCATGCGCAACTAAGTGCTACATCAGTAGTTTCCAATTATCATTGCGCGAGTCTACAGAGGACACACAAAATAAACAGCGGTGTTTTTTTCAAAGTGGTCATACAACGCACATAAAGTGTTCATTAGTGTAGAAATATCCGGTGCATTGTTTCTTTTATTGCTCAAAAACTTGTAAATACAACTTAAGTATTCCTTGGTGGAAGTAACTGTAAATAGTTTTAAAACACTGAACGAAAAATATCCACATGACAAGATTTCTAGTAAATAATTGTGTTGTATACGTTGAATATCTCAATACCTCATATAGTATCTGGTTGATGGTTTTGGCCCCAGGCTGTTGAAGGTGGGGGTACAGACAACTTGCGGCACCGCTTACTCACATCATGAACGTGAGCCTCTCCACTGGCTCTGTGCCATCTGCCTGGAAACTTAGTCGTATATCACCCATTTTTAAAGAAGGCGATAAACTAAACATCAATAACTATCGGCCTATTTCTGTTATTCCAACCTGCATGGAAATATTTGAGAAACTCATCCATAAACAGTTGTTAGGCTTCATGGAGCAAAACAAAATTTTAACAGAGAACCAGTCTGGCTTTAGACCTATGCACTCCACACAAACTTGTCTACTTAATGTTTCTGATTACCTCCTGGAAAATATGAACCCAGGGTACCTCACGGGAGCAGTCTTTCTGGATCTTAAGAAAGCATTTGACACTGTTCACCATGAACATCTTCTCAACAAGTTAAAAATTTTGGAGTGCAGGGTCTGGAGCTCGACTGGTTTTCATCTTATTTAAATGGTCGCAAACAGGTGACACAAATTGGTGAAAACTATTCCTTTTCTACTGTAGTGACTTCCGGTGTGCCTCAGGGTTCTGTGCTTGGGCCACTTCTTTTTACATTGTATATAAATGATTTTGCCAATATTCTTCCGATAGACTCTAAAATTTATTTTTATGCAGATGACACAGCTATTTTTACTCGTGCTAAATCTATTGGTCTTATTAACAGAGCCCTCAACGCAGATATGATTGAGGTTTCCAAATGGCTGCAGACTAATTTTTTTAACTCTTAATACAAGCAAAACTAAAAGTATGTTATTTGGAACTCAAGCTAAACTTCGCCGTATTGAAGAAAGTTTACATGTGAAGATCGGTGACAATACCATTGACAATGTTGATCATTTTAAGTACTTATGTGTCTGGCTAGATCAATCTTTAACTTGGAGTGTGCACATTGAGAAAATTACTAAGACTGTTGATAAACGTGTGGGGGTTCTCCGGAGGATAAGAAGTGTTCTTCCTCAACATACTTTAAACCTGTTGTACAAATCTCTGATTCTCCCTCACTTTGATTATTGTGATGCTGTTTGGGGCAACTCGGCCAAAGTTTTTCTTTCCAAACTTGATACAATCCAAAACAGTGCTGGTAAAGCTATCCTTTTCCTCCCCCGGAGAACTTCCACGCACATTATTTTATCTACTCTTGGCTGGGAGCCTTTAAGTGCAAGGAGAAATTTTCATTTAAACGTTTTAGTATATAAGAGTCTTACTTCAACACTGCCTCCCCAACTTTGTAATGTTTTTAATTATGCCGCCACTGCCCACTCATACAATACCAGATCGGGCTCACAAGGTAATCTAGTTCCCCCACTGCCTAAAACCAACTCAGGAAAACGTTAATTTGCTGCTCGTGGGGTCAACTCATTTAATCATCTCCCCCTTACACTAAAGAATCCCTTGCCATGCACTGTAGCAAGTTTTAAAGTACAGTACAAAAATTTGAATTTTTAATAGGTGGGGCATGTGGTGCTTTTCCTGGCTGGACCAGACTTTTAACCTTTGTCTTTATTGTATAATTTGCTTGTTGTAAAGTTTATGTGCTGTTGTCGTATGTCCGTAGTCTTTATTTAAATTTGGCTGTTTTTCTATTTTTAATATTGCTCTTAATCAATATGTTTTTATAATTATATTTTTATATTAATACAATTTATTATTTTTTTAATGTGTTTGTAGTTGCTGGGCACCTCTGAAAAACAGTGTTTCACTGAGAGGTTTCCACAGGGTAAATAAGAAATAAATAAAATAAAATAAAATACAAGCTTTCTAGACGGGAGATTGTAAGTCTTTTATTTTGTTTTTTAAGGCTACTTATACTTCAAAATTATTATTAGGAATTCTATTTATTTTTGTTTGATTCTTTTTGAGAGGAAGTTCAATATAACCCTTACTGTCAAACCAACATGAGAACGTTGCATTTCTTCAGGTTAGTCTGTTTAAATGTAGAAATGGAAAAGCGGGCTACAGTTGTCAAGAATTGTATGCCTTTTTATAACTATAACGACAGTCTAAATTTATCTATACTGCAATTAGGCAATTGTCCCGACTTTTAAAGAATTTCAAAACAGAAACTGTTTATCTCGAAGATTGGTACTGGTATGAGTTTAATCAGTGAGCGGTAACACAGTGAGTGGTATGGTGTTATTATTGTGGGGTGGGTCGTATTTTCATCTCTGAGGTTTTGAGTGAGTACTTATGTCCGTTCCAATGATGCCAAATGACTCCCTGAGCAGCTTGAGTCGTGGTCCCATTGAGATACGCCCCGTTAAGATTAGAATTGTGGCAGCCACGGCCGTACCACCAGGCGCCGTGGTATGTCTGGGCACAGTTCTTGCTATATGCATCGTTGTCTCGGTCTTTAGTAGAGAACTGGTGGTTATTGTGGAGGCTCAGCGAGTTGCCTGAAACAAAGAAAGATGCTTTAATTTCACAGGATACGAGAGAAAAAAGATTTTTATTTTATTTTATTGTTATTAATTTTTTTAGATGAATCGAATTCTAGGTTTTTAAGGAATCCTTTTCTTTCGCAATAAGTGACTTCGTCTGAGTATGAAACTGTTGTCATTTCTGTTGTTAAAGGTAAGGTCATAGATTGGTTAATACTTTTAAAACTAAATACCATATAAACTGACTTTTTAAGAAGCACTGCAGCTGTTGATAGTATTAACTACTTTGAGAAAGGATTCCTTCGAAATATTATCGTTCGGATAATAGTTTGCCTCAAAACATTTGAATCTGCGAAACGATTCATGCATGAATCGTTTAGCAGATTTCTGAGGAAAGGTGTCCGTTTGGAAATGTTGCGGTCAGAGATTTTGTTGGTACCCGCTGCCACCTCGCTAAACGTGGATGGATTTGACGTTCTACGGTGAAAATGACAATTTTTGCTGTTTTCCCAGTACTGTATTCAAATGAAACTTTTACATATGACTTTAATTGTATATTTCTCTATAATGCTGCCAATAAAACAGTATTACATTTACAAAACCAATCTATGACCATAACTTTAAACCCTTAACATTAAACGTTTATTTCTTTTCTTCTTTTAAAAAATAGTGTCCAATGTGTACCCTCGAGGATTGCTGCTTTGAAATCAATAAATCAATGAAGGCTATGGACCTTATTTAAAACCGTGTAAAGATTATAACAAAGTAAAAATACAAAAAATAAAACAAATAAAAACATCACAAAGGCAAATGCAAAAACATTAATTCCCTTTCTCAATACATTTGCGGGAATGATACTGATTTATTACCTGCGTTTCCTGAGTAACTTCCCAAAATCTAGTTCAATAAAATATCATTAAACTTGTTTTCCCCAAAACTGATTTTCCCAAAAAATTACCCAATAAGTACCACAATGACATCCGATTCGTTTTCGCCGATTTGAACTAAGTCTTATTAATAAAAACTATGCTAACACCGTATAAAGATTATTGAAAAACAAAAGACCCCTAGAAGGACAATTTGTGGCGAATGCAAAAATGTAGGTTCCTTTTAGTTTCTCCTCTCAATACATTCGCGGGATGGATACTGATTTATTACCTGCGGTTCCTGAGTAACTTCCCACCGTCAGCGTGTAGTTGTCACTCACATCGGCGATGCTGAACGAGTCATAGACGGCATACCTGGACTCGTTTTCGAAGGACGATAGATCTATGCGGAGCTGGTACCTGCCCTGAGCGGTCAGACGGTGCAAGTTGTCGTTACCGAGCCAAAACTCTCCCTCTAGATTCCCAAAGCCCCGGCTGTAGTTGGCAAAGTCCAAATAGAAATCCACACTGCCGTCCTGGCGCCGCTGGAAAACCTGTCAAAGAACACGTACACTTGAATGGCTTCGTTTTCACGTTAATACAAAAAACAAAGTGAGCTTTCTTTTCACCTCTCCTTTGTTCAATAATGTCTAATCTTACCGTCCAGCCTCCGCCGTCTGTCTCCATGTCACAGTACACCAAGAAGGGCTCACCGGAATACAGCGGTTCGACCGCGTACACTCCACTGCGTGTCACACCCCTTGCGTGAATGTCGGAACAATCTTTAGGTTGGCACTGGATCAGTAAACCTCCTTTGTATGTAATAGAGATCATGGTTTCATTATGAAACATGGACACGTGGACGATATTGAAATACTTCAAAAACTTCTTCTTCTTTTTTATTTAAACAAGTAAAAATATTGTTATGACTTAAAAAGCAACATACATTGTAGTAAGATGTAATATTAATGATTGTTGCGCAACGTTTGAAAAAGATACAGTGATACATTAATCATCCTTGGTAGTGCTCAATGTTATTCTATGAATGTTAAGCATTAATCATTTTACTATACAACGGTACTTTATCGTATGCTCGTGTTCCAGCACGTCTGACCAAGATTGCAAACACATTCTACTTACCATTAAGGAGCTTCATTAACGCAGATACTGACTCCTGGATCTCTCCCACCTGACGCCCCACGACTCCTAGTTGACGTCTCGTGTCTGTCAATTGATCTGAGGTGTTTCTTAGTTCAGAGGTAACAAAATCTTGGTTGCTCGAAGCTGCAACCTGCACCTCATCCATCTTACGTCTTGTATCTTCTAGCTCAGAAGAAACCGATTCGTGATTGGTAGAGACTAAGCGAAGTATTTCCTGGACGGTCGTAGAGTTGCAGCCGGAACCGGAGTTCACGGGAACGGAGCGTCCACAAACGGGCGGGTTGATGGTGACGTGGGGCTGGCACACACATCGTTCAGTCTCGCTTGTTGTATATGAGCCAATGCTATGCTCAGTTTGGGATCTTGCTCTCACAGCAAACACGGCTATGATGACCAACACGGTCATTGTTACAAATGCTGGGTCCATTTTCAAGGCAAACTGATAACCACCAATGTTACTTTGTATGCAGTCTCGTACTTTCAGACAAGACGGCTTGTGGTTGAACTTCACAGACAATAATAACAGCAATGTTTGGCTCCTAGTGAATATCTAGCTCTTCAACTACCCATTCCTCCTTGCACATAAATACTTTGTTTTCCTTGTCGAGCATTGGACCAGAGCCGAGCTCAACAATTTTTGTTTCTTGTTCTTCTTTTCTATCCAACCAAATATGGGTACGTTATTTCTTCATGAGGAAGTACAATGTATACTAATATCTACATTAGGGTGCATGTGACTTTGAATACATCCCATAGCGACAACTACACTGTTAGGCTGTAATTCATATTGCGCCGCCAATTTTTTTTTTTCAAACTAAGCTGGAAAAGTTCCAACTTATTATGCCATTTTTACACTCTCCTTGAAAAACCCTGATTGTTGCTTCACGGAGATAGGCCCCGTAAAGGCCCTGTCACACTGTTGCAATAGATCTAACTTTTGCAAAGTCTAGAAACGCGTAAATGTCGTTTTTCTAGATAGTTGGAATCAATCGGGCTGCCTCAAAAGCCTTCGGCTTAAGTGTTTGGCAAGATGCTAATTATGAATGATGGGTTAGGTTACTCCACTGTCAATGAACACTCAGTATGAAGTTGTCTTGATAATCAACCAAAGCACGTTATTGAGCACCCATTCAAGGACTATGTGATGTTTAGTTCTGATGGGTGTAATGCAGAGCCATCACAATCGAAGTGTGCTAGCTATTCCTGTGGAACTCCCCGAGTTGACCTAAATATTACATAAAATTTCAGCCATGTCTGTTCGTGCACTTCCTTGTTGATTGTTATTGTCAATTTGCACGTAGTGAACTTATAAACCCGGATCTGTCACAAACCCAAACCAGTTCTCGTCTCTCAGTATCAGAGTCATTTACCCCAGCTCTTACATACATCTTATTGTGTAGAATTATATGTAGAACAGAAAAACAATACAATACAGATAAGGACCACCAATGGATACTTCAAGAGAAATGAAACTCATGATCAAAACAGGGCTGCTGCAAACTGCTTACCAACCAGAGTGACCTATGTAAACATGCAAAGCACAATTTGAAAATTGTCATCCGTGGTTCTCTAGAGTTTATTGGTCCATTTGGAATCAGAGTGAGTGAAGGACAGATAACTCTTTCCGACTTCACAGCTTGAGGAAGCTGCGGAGATGTAGTTATTGGGAAGTAAAGCAGTTTATCCCATCATAGCCACCAGGAAGGGATAAACACCATTAATTAAAATCTTAAGTTAACAAAAAGGTGTATCTCCACATCTTCCAAGAAGGTGGAAGATTAAAAGCATGCTGGAATAGACAGTAGAACAGCTGGACCTAACGGCCGATTTTGTGCTTACTGCGCGATTTCCAACCGAAAAGACATGCTAAGCTTCCGGTGCTTTCTGTGTGAAAATGAATGACGTAACAATGCCAATCCATGGTGAACGCGCAGGATGGCTGCCTAATTTTCTTGCTAACCAGTGAAATACGCTTATGCTTAAGCAATTTTTTCCGCTAGTTAGCACGAAAATGTGTTTACCGTTAAGCAATTGGGCCCAGATCGTAGCCTGTCTAGTAACCACAGGCAAACAAAGGTTTGCCATGGCTAGAGAACAAACAAAAACACAATGTACTTTAAAAACATATTTAGTAAAGCAATACACTCGTAATCTCAGAACTTTTTTAATTTTTTTATTGTAGTGACATACATGATAGCTTGAATACAAACATGGTAGTTATAATGTATATACATGTACGTTATGAAAGTTGTCGTGTACATGTACGTACATGATAGTTATTGTGTACGCACACGATAGTTATTGGGTACAAGAGCGGGACTTTTTTTTACCCCATGTGGCGGCACACGCTTCCGTGGTGTACAAACCATGCTTGCATAATTCCGGTTGATGTTGCTCTTTTGTAAACAAAATTGATGTCACCATTAAAACTGCATAGAAAATACCTTAATTTTGGCTACCTTTTTTATCACACATAATTATAGACTGGAAAAAATTGTAAGTCTGTCAGTAATGTCCCATCACGTTTGCAAACAACCAACTGAAAAAGGCATTTTCTATCGATGGGAATTTTTTTACAGGCGGACCCATATATCCAGACCCCTGCCAAATACCCACACATGTTTTGATTAGTCTATCCTTACATCAGGTCACACATATGCAAATGTAATCATTCTAACAGCAATCGGACATTTTACTTAGGCACCATAGGGGGTCCTTAAAAAGACGAAAAGTAATTACGCAGGCTAAAATTTATGTTTTTAAAGACCTATATCTTGATAAACAAATGACCGGTGCTGCTTTTAACAGTAGATTGATGTCGATGGGATACAAGATACCCTTTATATTAATTTGTAGCTATAGGCCCCTATATCTTAACTCCATTTGAAGATACAGACCTCTAAAAATGACAAAACACAAAAAGTCAATTTTGAAGGTGCGGGGTTAAAATTTATTAGGGAGTCATATCTCACGAATTTTTAAGGACGGTAGGATTCTAAAATTTTGAGTGTGTGTTTATGGCAACGTATGGGATTGTGAAAGAAAAAAAAATAGCAAACTCTGAGACGGTGCCTGTCAAACTTTTCAGAACATTTTAGTGATTTGGCACGGAATGACCCAAATGACAGTTTTTCTATCAACCTATTTGTTGCTTTATTCCTTCCAAAAAAGTTACCTTTGTACCCTCAAACAAAAGTTGGTTACATTAAAAAGCAACTGATAATGCAACCCGATTAGTGTGTTTTAACTAGTTTGTGTGTTATCTTTTATCCATTTTGCTGTCAATGTTTTTAAATTCGCGCGGTGTGCCATTTTTTTACGGCGGAATCTTTGTTTCCTTGCATGATTTTAAAATTTGCGCAGGGTAGCTACGGCGCAAACTTTGAACACCGCGCGATCTTTGTCGTTCAAATGTAATCTTCACCACTTGTCGTAAAATATAAGCTTTATGAAGAAATTTTACCTCAATAGTTTAAAAAGGTAAGTTCGTAGTAGCAAGATGCTGGATTTGTACGTATGGCTGAAGCGATTCTTTTGTTCAAAAACTTGGAGAATGTTGTAAAAACAGGAATGCTCACGAACTGTAAGTTCCTAATTTCTTGCGTGTAACTCCAGTAGTGGAAAGTTCAACACTTGGAAGGCTCTCCTTTTCACAAAATTTCTAAATGTCGCCAAAGGAGCCTCTTGCAGGGGAATTCCCTTAAGATAATTAATAATCCTCTCCCCTTTTTCTTTTCTTTCATGGTCAAGCTTGTCGAATCTGATCGGTAATTTCCCTTGCAAAACTTCTCAAAGGCTTCCTCTATTATTTGCAGTTATTCAGCTTGTCACGAACAACCGCGATAGGACGCTTGTTCGGAAGGAAATTGTTTATGCAAACCATGTAGTTCGTGTCAATTTCGTGTCCCAGTCGCGCAATTTTTATTTGTGTGGACAAACCATTGATCTCCATTAATATTGAAGGAGATCAATATTAATGGAGATCAATGGGACAAACTTCAGTTCAAAAATTGCGCGCACGCAAATTTTAAAAATAATTGGCTTGCGCGATTTTTCAAAGATTGAGCCCGACAGCATGATTAGAATCAATCCAAAAATGGCCGCGGTCAGTAAACATCGAGCGAAGTAAATCGGAGGAAATAAACCAATTATTTCTTTACATAATTTTTATCTTTTTACAACTTTATTTATTTAAACACCCAGGTCAAGCTAAGACTAAGAAGTAGGCCATGTCCGAAACGGCGACTTCGGCTACAGCTACGGCTAGATCGCGTGCTTCTGACTATTTTTCAACACTGGCAAACGTGCTGATCTAGCTGTAGGTAGCCGAAATTTGCCGTTTCGGACACGGCCTAAGACTCACAAGAGGTGTGAGTGAGTGAACGCATTGACTGCTGGTTTAAACCTCCGACCCGCCCGTAGGGAATGCGCCTTTAATTTTGTTTCGGTGAGCTTGAGAAAAAATGGGTCTGGATGTGTGGCCAAGGATTCAGGTTTCCTTGGTTGGCCACACAAAATGGGGCTAGCTCAAAGAGTTATAGGAACTAGAGGGCGCACTGGTAATGCTACGTGCACAAACCATAGAGTTATGTATAGTCATCATGTTCCATCCAATAACAGTAATGAAGGTAACATTTTACAAAAAGGAACCAGACTATCCTTCCTTCCAGCCTCAGTTTGGTTACATTGATTTGCATGGGAGAACATCAAGACGGCCGCACAAAAGTTCCATTATACGAGTATTTCAAGCTTTGAGTGAGGTTTCAGTTTGAAATCCATCCCCTCGACCGGTCCCGGTTATTTTTGTTACCTCGCTGCACGGAAGGAGCATTTCCAGCGGGAAAAGTCTTAATTCATACAATGTTTGAAACAATTGCACAGGAATCTCAGAAATAAGACAAACTACTGTGGGCCTCTCACGTAATGGAGTGAGAATTTGGCCGTACATAGCTTGATTTGGTCGACAGCCGTCGGGTCACTTTGGTGCTCTAGGTGGCGCGGCACGAATACACCTGTCCCGTAATGTTATAAGTAGGCTAAACAAAGAAGTTCTGATTTCTGAGAAATCCTCTTGAGAGAAAGTCGCTGGTGTCAAGCGAACCGTTACTTCAGCCATGGAGGTAGTGCTTTGGCAAGAAAACACTGGACCGACAGAATGGAGGAACTTGGATAATAGTCTTTCACCTCCGATTTACCGACGGTCTGCAGTCATGGTGGGAAATTTGCAAATGCTATTCGGTAATAGAGAGGTCATCGCAATCTCCATTGCGCATGCGCAACTAACTGCTACCTCAGTAGTTTCCAATTATTATTGCGTGAGTCTACAGAGGACACACAAAATAAATATAATATTTCAATGTCAGTTTGTTTTGATTTCTGAAATCAAAACAAAGAGCGGTGTGGGTTTTTTAAGTGGTCATACAATGTACATTAAGTGTAATTAGTGTACAGATATTCTGTGTATTGTTTCTTTTATTGCTCAAAAACTTGTAAATTCAACATAAGTATTCCTTGGTGGAAGTAACTGTAAATAGTTCTAAAACACTGAACGAAAAATATCCACAAGACAAGATTTCTAGTAAATAATTGTGTTGTATACGTTGAATATCTCAATACCTCATATAGTATCTGGTTGATACAAGCTTTCTAGACGGGAGATTGTAAGTCTTTTATTTTGTTTTTTAAGGCTATATTTCAAAATTATTATTAGTATTTCTATTTATTTTTGTTTGATTCTTTTTGTGTGAGAGGAAGTTCAATAAACCTCTTCTTGTCAAACCAACATGGGAACGTTGCATCTCTTTAGGTTAGCCTGTAACAGTCTAGAAATGGAAAAGCATGCTACAGTTGTCAAGAATTGTATGCCTTTTTATTACTATAACGACAATCAAGTTGTATCTATACTGTGTTTAGGCAATTGTCCCGACTTTTAAAGAATTTCAAAACAGAAACTGTTTATCTCGAGGATTGGTACTGGTATGACTTCAATCAGTGAGCGGCATCACAGAGAGTGGCATGGTGTTATTATTGTGGAGTGGGTCTTATTTTCATCTCTGAGGTTTTGAGTGAGTAATAAAACCCCTTCCAGTGAAGCCAAACGACTCCCCGAGCATGTTCAGTCGTGGTCCCATTGAGATACGCCCCGTTGAGATTAGAATGGTGGCAGTCTCCATACCACAAGGCGCCGTGGTATGACTGGGCACAGTTCTTGCTATATGCATCGTTGTCTCGGTCTTTAGTAGTGAACTGGTGGTTATTTTGGAAGCTCAGCGAGTCGCCTGAAACAAAGAAAGATGCTTTAATTTCACAGGATACGAGAGAAAAAAGATTTTTATTTTATTTTATTATTATTAATTTTTTTAGATGAATCGAATTCTAGGTTTTTAAGGAATCCTTTTCTTTCGCAATAAGTGACTTCGTCTGAGTATGAAACTGTTGTCATTTCTGTTGTTAAAGGTAAGGTCATAGATTGGTTAATACTTTTAAAACTAAATACCATATAAACTGACTTTTTAAGAAGCACTTCAGCTGTTGATAGTATTAACTACTTTGAGAAAGGATTCCTTCGAAATATTATCGTTCGGATAATAGTTTGCCTCAAAACATTTGAATCTGCGAAACGATTCATGCATGAATCGTTTAGCAGATTTCTGAGGAAAGGTGTCCGTTTGGAAATGCTGCGTTCAGAGATTTTGTTGGTACCCGCTGTCACCTCGCTAAACGTGGATGGATTTGACGTTCTACGGTGAAAATGACAATTTTTGCTGTTTTCCCAGTACTGTATTCAAATGAAACTTTTACATATGACTTTAATTGTATATTTCTCTATAATGCTGCCAATAAAACAGTATTACATTTACAAAACCAATCTATGACCATAACTTTAAACCCTTAACATTAAACGTTTATTTCTTTTCTTCTTTTAAAAAATAGTGTCCAATGTGTACCCTCGAGGATTGCTGCTTTGAAATCAATAAATCAATGAAGGCTATGGACCTTATTTAAAACCGTGTAAAGATTATAACAAAGTAAAAATACAAAAAATAAAACAAATAAAAACATCACAAAGGCAAATGCAAAAACATTAATTCCCTTTCTCAATACATTTGCGGGAATGATACTGATTTATTACCTGCGTTTCCTGAGTAACTTCCCAAAACTAGTCCAATAAAATATCGTTAAACTTGTTTTCCCCAAACTGATTTTTCCAAAAAGTTACCCAATAAGTACCACAATGACATCCGATTCGTTTTCGCCGATTTGAACTAAGTCTTATTAATAAAAACTATGCTTACACCGTATAAAGATTATTGAAAAACAAAAGACCCCTAGAAGGACAATTTGTGGCGATTGCAAAAATGTAGGTTCCTTTTAGTTTCTCCTCTCAATACATTTGCGGGATGGATACTGATTTATTACCTGCGGTTCCTGAGTAACTTCCCAAAGTCAGCCTGTAGTTGTCACTCACATCAGCGATGCTGAACGAGTCATAGACGGCATACCTGGACTCGTCTTCGAAGGACGATAGATCTATGCGTATTTCGTACTCGCCCTGAGCGGTCAGACGGTGCAAGTTGTCGTTACCGAGCCAAAACTCTCCCTCTAGATTCCCAAAGCCCCGGCTGTAGTTGGCAAAGTCCAAATAGAAATCCACACTGCCGTCCTGGCGCCGTTGGAAAACCTGTCAAAGAACACGTACATTTGAATAGCTTTGACTTTACGTACCATCACCATCAAACAGTGAGCATTCCTTTCACCTCTCCTTTGTTCAAAAAATGTTTTATCATACCGTCCAGCCTCCGCCGTCTGTCTCCATGTCACAGAACACCAAGAACGGCTCACCGGAATCCAGCGGTTTGACCGCGTACACACCACTGCGTGTCACACCCCTTGCGTGAATGTCGGAACAATCTTTAGGTTGGCACTGGATCAGTAAACCTCCTGTTTATGTAACAGAAGTTAAGCGTTACTCATTATAGTAAACAAATGTACTTGATAAAGTGCCTGAAAACGATTGCAAACAAAATATACCTACCGTAAAGGAGTTTAATTGTAACAGATATTGACTCCTGCAGCTCTCCCACCTGACGCCCCATGACTCCCATTTCATGTCTCGTGTCTGTCAATTGATCTGAAGTGTTTCTTATTTCAGAGGTAACTAATTCTTGGTTGCTCGAAGCTGCGACCTGCAATTCATTCACATTGCGTCTTGTTTCTTCTAGTTTAGTGGAAACCGTTCCTTGGTTGGTAGAAACTGCTTGTTGTAGGTCTTCCACTTGACGTCTTGTGCCTTTCAAAAAGAGTGATGTGTTTTTTAATTCAGAGGTGATTAGTTCTTGGTTGCTGGCTACTGCATCTTGCAACTTATCCACTTTACTTCTTGTGACTTCTTGCTCAGAGGAAACCGTTTCTTGGTTGCTAGAAACTGCAACCTGTAACTCACTCATCTTACGTCTTGTGTCTTCTAGCTCAGAGGAAACCGCTCCTAGATTATCAGTCATTGCAACTTTCAGCTCTTCCACCTGATGTTTTGTGTTTCTTAGTTCAGTGTAAACCATTTCTAGGTAGTTTGATACAATACTCTTCAACTCATCTATCTTACTACTAGTATCTAGCTCATAGGAAAACGTTTTCTGGTTGGCCGATGATGCAGCTTGTAGTTCAGCTTGAGACTGTACGATCATAACGATCAAGAGTGAACGGATAAACAGCCCCATCGTGCTCAAACGTCAACAGTACACGACTTCGTGTCGTTGGTATTTGGCGTAGTGATTGATAAGGGAAATGAGGAAGAGTCTGTTTGTAAACCAATATATACTTGTAATAAATGGTCAATACGGTTAAAGGTTGTGTTCAATCTTCCTATATTGAGCCATGCTGACCTGGAATCTTAAGGGTAAATCCCTAGAAACGGAAACGAAGCTGATTTACGATTTAGGGAGAGTGTCGTCATACGATGAGTACTACTGCAGACATAGAATAAATATTTCAGCAGACTACATCTGGACGTCTAGTAAACAAACATCTGGATAAACATTACCGCAGAAAATCTTAACAAGAAGGATAATTTAATATCAAAATAATATTTGTGACTTTTTTTCACATCACTTCTCATGTTTCTTCTATGCATTGTGAAATTCAAATTTTACAAAGCAGCGTAAAACGAAATTGGCCTTATTTGTTATTTTCCCTATACACTCCGTTTATCTGAAATTAGAATTACTGTTACACGAATGGTCGTCCTATCACGTCCAGTGCATTAAATTACAAAGCTGTTTAGGCCAAACCTTTCTAAGCACAGAACAAAATTCTAAGCAGCAAGAAATCACTAACCAAAATACAATGTTTTTTATATTCTACGCTTTGTATGGTCAAAATGACTTGCTGCAGACGATCGTAGGATACTGATCATAGCGTTTAGTTATTATCTCTGACTCATGTTATTTTGACCACATTAATGTTTGCCACAGTGCGCTGTTGAGACTGATAGGGAGGGAAGCCTCAAGAGAAGAAGGCAGTGAAGTTTCCCTTCATCCATGGTTTGACATTGGAAACTACATGTAGGTTTATAGATTAAAACGTCTGCGGTTGATACATCAAGCTAACCACGGCTGAGTTAAATTTCATGTTTAAGGTCACTTGTTAATACTAACTGGATGTGATCTATTGTCAGCAAATGTGGTTCTGTACTTCAGGCTATGAGGACACAATGATTTATTTTGGCCTTCAAGTTGCTTCCTACCTGGCTTAGAGGGATGTAGCCGTAGAATGGTCGTATCCGGTTAAGGGGAAAACATCTGGGGCTATCATTGGGTGAGTCTACAGAGGACACACAACATAAATGTTTTTCAATGTCAGTTTGTTTCGATTTCTGAAATCAAAATATAGAACAATGGGTTTTTAAGGGTCTTTATAACTAAGCATCTGTGTTTTTCAATAACAGTGTTTGTATTGCACAAATTTCTCGAAGGGATTGGTTCTAAATGAATCGTTTCGCAGACTTCTGAGGAAAGGTGGTGTCCGTTTGGAAATGCTGCGGTCAGAGATTTTGTTGGTACCCGCAGTCACCTCGCTAAAACGTGGATAGATTCGACGTTCTTGTGAAAATGATAGTTTTATGCTGTTTTCCCAGCAAGTAGACACTGTATTCAAATGAAACTTTTACATATGACTTTTATTGTATATTTCTCTATAATGTTGCCAATAAAACAGTAATACATCGACAAAACCAATCTATGACGCTAACTTTAAACCCCTAACATTAAACGTGTATTTTTTCAAAAGCTGTACATTTGAAACACTGTCCAATGTTAGTTGCGATGATCGTAACCCTCAATCCTCCCGACGGTCGGCTCTTCCGACGGTCTGCCGACCGTCGGAAATATGGAGGGTTACGATCATCGCAACTAGTCCAATATGTAACCTCGAGGATTGCTGCTTTGAAACCACTAAACATAAATATGAAGGCTGTGTAAAAAGCAAAGAAAGCCTTCTTAGTAAAGAATTAATGACGTCAGCTCATAAATATCCATATCACATGAATCTTTGTGAATTTTAGCATCCACAATTTTTACCGGCAAAATGGCGACCGCAAGCACGTTGGACGCTCCTGTTGCAAGAGTACAAATCGATGGATTGGTGAGAAAATGACTGCTTTTTTAACTGTTTAATATTGTACATTTGTTAAATATTACATATGCTATTGAATTACAAAGAAAAATATTCTTAGGTTCTTTGAATAGTTGAAATAATTGAAGAAACATTATCCATCTGGATCGCATAGAACGTTTCCAGAGTCGTGAATGGTACCTGTACGTAATGAACGCTCTGTACATTACGAACCTGCCGATTTTTTTTCTTATTAAAGCGTATGGTTTGGTTGGACCAAACATGTAAAAGAAAAACTACGTTCACGTTCAGGCTTTGCATAAATTCCATTCTGTTTCTACATCATGTATCTCAAATTCAATGTTTTAATTAATCCTAAAGAAAACTGAAATAAGAAAATAGGTTTTGTTTTTCAAGTCTTTGACCTTTTAATTGAATGGCAGCAGGCTGGAGTTTCAGTGTTTGTTGAAACAAACACTAAACAGGTTGAGAAGGCCTTTTTCACTTGGCAAAGGGAAAGGGGTTTCCAAGTTCCACTGGAAATGACGCTTTTAACTTAAATTAAAGTATAGAGTTATATTGAAATGTTTTGAATTGAAGGGCACCAAGGCCAAGACAAGAAGTAGGCCGGAAGCAAAACCTGGAATTAAGCCAAGACATTGATTTGAATTAATTACCGCATCTCCGCATCTCCGCATCTCCGCATCTCCGTACGCAGCACTCACAAACAGACACAAGAAATGTTGAATCTCCAAAACTCGCATTGGCATGATTGAGAACTGTGATGTTTTGGAGATTCAAATTTTTCAATATACTTTAAATTATTTCTAATCAACGGTGGCCTTTTGTACGAAATGATATCGCAGGATGCTTATGCTTACCACCATTGGCAATAAAATCTTTGGAAAAATGTCCGTATCCTGCCACCACTTTTTCCCTCATTTTTACCTAAACGAATATCTCATTTGAGTAAATTAGATACTATTTTATTTCATAACGAATGAAAAAGTGGTGGCTGGATACGGAAATTTTTCCAAATCTTTATCAAAGTAAGCCTTGGATTGAAATCACATCATTTTTGGGAGGCCATTACCAAAATATGACCCTACCTTAAAAAAACTAATTTCTCTGTACAACTTGAGTTGATTTCTGATTATTTGAATGTCAGGTTGTGTTGAAGATCATCAAGCATTGTGAGGAGGAAGGAGGCAGTGCAGGGGAACTAGTGCAGGGGGTCCTCCTCGGTCTCGTTCAAGATGACACACTGGAAATCACAAATTGTTTCCCGTTTCCAAAACACGCAGACGAAGAGAACTTTGATGAGGGTAAGAGTTAGACGAAAAGAAAGCTGCGCTGTTTTTGTGGTAACATTTCCTATACACCAAGCTTGAGTATAGCTGTGATAGTCAAAGCTTTTGGTCATGCTCCTTAGCAGGCCCATGAATTTCATCTTTTGGAGGGCAAGGAAATTTTTCATTTTGTAAAGGGAACTTCCATTAGTTGGAAAAATCTCAGAGTCTATGGGAAACTTTTGAAGGGGCACCAAAGCCAAGACCGGGACAGTAGAGGCCATGGCTTCCATGGCCTTTATGTAAGTCCAGTCCTGCCTTAGACTGACGTAAGAGTTCAGATTCAAAATTTTCAAAATATTTTATTGTCATGATAAAAAAGCATGAAATTTTGCTTCCCTGTGTATAAGGAGAATACAAACAAGTAAAGGCATAACAACAACAGACAACAGGAATAAAAATTTACAAATTAACAGAGATATAAGTTACGTAAACGCGTACTAACTTCAATGACGTAGCACGCGTCACGCTTGCGCGCGCTTAATTCGAAATAAGGTAAGATGCTACTTGTATTTTATTTTCGTCATTCTGCTGATGAGTGCCTTATGGTACGAAACAGTCTGTCCAGAAGAGAGATATGCCAGAGTTTGTTTAACTCATATTCTGAATTTATTACATGAGATATAAATTATATATATAAAAGAGTGAGGGCATATAGAAAAGAAAGGGCATATAGAAAAATACAACACATGAAAAAGTAAACCAAGTTATCTTGACCATCTACTGTTAAAAAGCTTAATTGCACTTGGCAGAAAGGAATTCTTAAATCTGTTGGTTGAGTTACAACAAATCAAGCTAATAACATTAGGTGTTGCCGTGTACATTCAATGCTGTTTTATATTATTTGTTCTCTATTTTTATTTGTTTATTTTTGTTGTACAGTTTTGTATCAGATGGAGATGATGCGGAATCTACGACATGTGAACATCGATCATCTGCACGTAGGCTGGTATCAATCAACACAGTACGGCACCTTCCTCAATAAGGCTCTGCTGGACTCCCAGTTCAACTACCAACACTCCATAGAGGAATCGGTGGTCCTCATCTACGGTAAGATCAGATATTTGTTTCTTTGTTTTTGTTTGTTTGTTTGTTTGTTTGTTAGTTTGTTTGTTTAGCTGATCTTCTCCTCCAGGGAACTGGGCAAACTCCCGCAAGGGGATTTCAACACCAAGCTGACAACAGCCGATCTCTCTCATATAAACATCGGTTTAACATCTGTGACTATGAATTGCCCAAATTGTGCTTCAGTAACTAGAGGACATACTTATTCTAGTCATTGTGAAGTCAGCGGTTAGCTTGGTAGGATTCGAACCCACAACCTTGTGGTTGCAAGTCCTGCAGTCTAACCACTGGCCCAGCGTGACCACATGATGAACATAGATATTGACCACCAACATTGGGCTAGATGTGGGAGAGTAAAACTTGTTTTCGGCATCGTTCTTGGCTCGAATCCTACCCAGGTTTTCTTGTAGATTTGACTGTCGGTGGCTGTCATACTGTCTGCAATTATGTAAAATGTTTCATTTAAGGACTGGGCATCATGACTGGCCAGGCCAGGATTTGAACCGTCACTCTGTGACCGACAGAACTTGAATACAGCGTAACAGCATGATCAGCAGTGACGCTCCGCCGTTACGATACATAATGCATTTTTACATCACAAGGAGCCGAAGGATCTCTATAGTATTTGGTTTTCCAAGTTAGCAAGAATCCTTCTTACTACTTCAATCCTTTAGATCCACTGAAGACATCAAAGTCCACGCTAAGCCTGAAGGCCTACAGGTTAACACAGAGTGCCATGGAGTCTTACAAGGATTATGACTTCACAACAGAAGCGTAAGTTGCCTTCTCGTTTCTTAATCCACCCCAACTTCAAATTCTTGCCGTTGCTTTCCTTCATTTTTAAGCAAGGAAAGGATTATGACTTCTGAACAGAAACGAAAGATTCTCATATCTTAATCCACCCACACTTGAAAATGTTACTTACATCAATTTTAAAATTGCAAAACAAAGCTATTAGCTCCAGTCTGAAAGCTCAATGTTTTTAAAATGAACATTAATGTCAATTCTCTAGAGTAATGTTATAACAGTCAAGAAGATAGCACTTGAAGACCCTAAATTCAATGTTGCTCATTTTCATTACCGCTATCTGGTGGAGATCTATACACTCTAGTAAGGTTTGCGGTAACACCATGTACATGAGTAGGATTTGAAACTTTGCATGGTGGAGAAACAATCTAGTAAGGTTTGCAGTAACACCATGTACATGAGTAGGATTTGAAACTTTGCATGGTGGAGAAACAATCTAGTAAGGTTTGCAGTAACACCATGTACATGAGTAGGATTTGAAACTTTGCATGGTGGAGAAACAATCTAGTAAGGTTTGCAGTAACACCTTGTACATGAGTAGGATTTGAAACTTTGCATGGTGGAGATACAATCTAGTAAGGTTTGCAGTAACACCATGTACATGAGTAGGATTTGAAACTTTGCATGGTGGAGATACAATCTAGTAAGGTTTGCAGTAACACCATGTACATGAGTAGGATTTGAAACTTTGCATGGTGGAGATACAATCTAGTAAGGTTTGCGGTAACACCATGTACATGAGTAGGATTTGAAACTTTGCATGGTGGAGAAACAATCTAGTAAGGTTTGCAGTAACACCTTGTACATGAGTAGGATTTGAAACTTTGCATGGTGGAGATACAATCTAGTAAGGTTTGCAGTAACACCATGTACATGAGTAGGATTTGAAACTTTGCATGGTGGAGATACAATCTAGTAAGGTTTGCAGTAACACCATGTACATGAGTAGGATTTGAAACTTTGCATGGTGGAGATACAATCTAGTAAGGTTTGCGGTCACACCATGTACATGAGTAGGATTTGAAACTTTGCATGGTGGAGATACAATCTAGTAAGGTTTGCAGTAACACCATGTACATGAGTAGGATTTGAAACTTTGCATGATGGAGAAACAATCTAGTAAGGTTTGCGGTAACACCATGTACATGAGTAGGATTTGAATCTTTGCATGATGGAGAAACAATCTAGTAAGGTTTGAGGTAAAACCATGTAATAATCTCTTCATAAGTTCTGAAAAGAACCGGTGGATTAACAACTCAACGTCTCGATCAGTATGCTCTGGATTGTCATCTGGAGAAATTTATCTGTGTCTTCTTTTTTTTTCTCCTGATGCAGTCTGAAGAAGACGGGGCTTTGTTACGAGAATGTCTTTGAAGAGATTCCCATTGTCATCCATAACTCCTACCTCATCAACACACTCCTCTGTGAGCTCAAGGAAATATCCCCACCCACGGGAGACAACTTTCTGAGTTTATCATCGGGGTAAGTTTGTGAGGAATGCTAAATCAAAACTCTTCCACTGTCAGTGTGTTTCTTAGCATATATGCACCTGCAATCATATTGCAGCCTCGCACGGTTCGCACGGTTTATATATAATTCAAAACCACAGTGGATGATATAGTGAATGGTCAGACAGTAGGAGGGTTAACTCTGTAATTTGTAGGTGTCCTTGCCTCACAGTATCAAATTTTAGGCTGGCTTAGTCTATCTATCATTGAAAAACACTGTGGGTGATATTGAGTGGTCAGGCAGTATGAGGGTTGACTGGATATATTTACCACATGATATCATATTGCAGGCTGGCAAAGTTCATTTATCATTCTAAACCACAGTGGGTGATATTGATTGGTCAGACAGTAGGAGGGTTGACTGTGTACTGTGTGGATATATTTACCACATGATATCATATTGCAGGCTAGCAGCGTTCATCTATCATTCTAAACCACAGTTGGGGATAGTGAATCTTCAGACGGTGATAAAAATGCTTTCTGCGTTGAGTTTAAAGGAGCAAGAAACAAATACTGTCATAACAACTTCCACAACCTCAATCGATATTGCCTGGTTATTTAGAACTTGTTTTGCTTTGACATTCCCAGGAACATGCTGGAGAAGAATTTAGAGTTACTGATGGACTATGTTGACGACCTCGCCCAGGAAACCAACAAATACATGAATTATCAACGAGCGATGACTAAACTACAACAGAACAAACAACAGTATACATACAAAAGAGTAAGTCTAAGAAAGAGCTAGGGGCGTCCAGGGGTGATTGTCCCCAAGTTCAATTTCCCGCCAGATTTTCTTGAAGGAAATTTTAACCTTATAACTCTTGCTAACGAGAGCCAGTCAATTCACCAACCATTGGGTAGGGTTTCGATTGCAAGGATTGTTTGAGGTTGGAATGAACTGTACACAGAACAGTACTGTGTAGGAGCATTCGACACATGATGCCACATTGCGGGCTGACATAGCGCATCTGTCATTCAAAACCACAGGGGATGACATTGAGTGGTCAGACAGTAGGAGGGTTGACTGTGTAGGAGCATTCGACACATGATGTCACATTGCGGGCTGGCATAGCGCATCTGTCATTCAAAACCACAGGGGATGATATTGAATGGTTAGACAGTAGGAGGGTTAACTGTGTACTGTGTAGATGCATTCAACACATGATGTCACATTGCGGGCTGGCATAGTGCATCTGTCATTCAAAACCACAGGGGATGACATTGAGTGGTCAGACAGTAGGAGGGTTGACTGTGTAGGTGCGTTCAACACATGATGCCATATTGCAGCCTTAGTGGATGATATTGAATGGTCAGACAGTAGGAGGGTTGACTGTGTAGGTGCGTTCAACACATGATGCCATATTGCAGCCTTAGTGGATGATATTGAATGGTCAGACAGTAGGAGGGTTGACTGTGTACTGTGTAGATGCATTCACCACATGATATCATATTACAGGCTGGCATAGCGCATTTATCATTCAAAACCACAGCGGATGATATCGAATGGTTAGACAGTAGGAGGGTTGACTGTGTACTGTGTCGGTGCGTTTACCATATATGAAACTGCAGGCAAAGTTTATAATTCAAAATCATAGTGGGTGAATGGACAGACAGTAGGAGGTTTAAGAAAAGACAGTATGATTCATTTTATCAGCTTGTTGCATCACAAGAGCTTAGCAATGAGTCATCAATACAAAAACTATTACTGATTATTTTATGACACAGTTGCTTCAATAAATTCCATGTTTTTATACTTTTCATGGTCTTTCATGGTACACTGCTTTTCAAAAGAGCCTAGTTATGAATTCAGGATCAGCAATTTTTTTAAATGTCGATCTTTTTTTGAAATTGTAAGTGGGTGGGTCAAAAGAAATAACTGAAAAATAGAAGTTCAGTTAAGGCCCCTAACATTGCAGACCTTCATGTAGACTAGTGTTGGGTTCTTGTTTTTATAAGTAGATTATTCTGATAACTACCTTCCTTTTTATGGTTCCCACCTCTATTTGTCTCCCCCTTTCCTCCAGACACAAGAAAATAGTGCAAGGCAAGCACGAGGGGACCCGCCCCTCCCTGACGAGGACCTCACTAAGTTATTCAAATCTCCTCAGCCCCCACTACGTCTGGAGAGCATGTTAATGGCCGGCCAGATGAAGAATTACTGCACAGAGATCAACAAGATGGGAGCGTCCAGCTTCGGGAAACTCTTCATGGCCGACGCCCTCCAGAAAGACAACCCCACCTCTTAAAAATGTCTCCAGATTTTTCAGAGGGGGAGAGAGAGCATTATTCGCCATCACCCCTTCCTATTTTTCCTCAAGGGTCTGTTGTGAGCTTGGGCCTCGCCTTAGTCACTGCTTGGTCCCTCTGGTAGTCAAAATGGACCACTTTACCTCTCATCTACCCAACCTCTAGTAGTTCTCACGCTGTGTTTCTATTGAAACTTTGTTTAGGTGACCCGTTGAAAGGATAACAGCCCTGCGGTTTATCAGGATTGTTCCTGATTCCATGATTTGTTCATATATCTCCCTCCACACAGAGTAAATGAAAGACATGAACTGACTGGGGAGGAGACACGTAATAATAATAGTACACAGTTCTAATATAACGCTTTGTCACAATGGGCTTCTCAAAGTGCTTGTTATTTTTACTACAAGGTATGCAAAGCTTTGCTTTATAGACCCATTTGTCTACATAGCACCATGTAACAGTTTACAAGGTGCTGTGGTGCATTCTGCAGCCACCGACCATACCAGAATAACAACAAACCCCCTTCTCTTAACAATAAGTGTACTGAGTTCTTTTACAAGCATTACACAGCACACGGGACCTACAGCTTTATATACCATCCCAAGGACGAAGCAATAATGATTTAGTGTCTTGCTCAAGGACACAAGTGTCACGACCGGGACTCGAACCCACACTCTGCTGGTCAGAAACACCAGAGCTTGAATCCAGTGCGCCTGTCGGCCCAGCCAGGACACGCTCCATGCTGTGACACATCCCATGTCACTGCAAAACCCGCCAGTTTTAGTGTAGAGGGGTCTATAAATCCTCTAACACACTTCAAGTTCTTTTTGAGTTGGTACTTTTCAAATCTCTGTCAACAGCTGTGACATCCCCACCTAAGGTCTGTGACGAAACTTGTGTTTGGCGCCCTCTAGTGTTCACTATACTGTGTGTGGAACTTGACAGAGTAAACTTGGGCATAGGGGGATCCCCAAGGGGGTTTTAAAGATATAATGTGCTATTTTATTTGCTCTGCAAAATTAAGGAGCCTTGGGCTGGTGAGCAAACGTTGATATCATGCTTTTTGAGACATTCAATTAAAAATGTCTTATTTACGTTTTGTTCCCCCCTCCCTCTTTTTTTATTAAAAAAAAAAACCATGAACCTTGCTATCCTGAACAGGTCTGTCTTGATATGGGTTTTATTTGTTTCCTTAAATGTGTTGTACAAATTGAATCTGGTATTGTGTCCAACTGCTAGACTTGTGTCAGTCTCTTCAGAAGCACTCGAGTGTTATCACATAATGATTTTATTATGTTGCAGAAATTTATTTGGGGGAGGGAGGCGTTGCTCCCTCCCACAAAATGTTTCTGGAATTGTAAAGAAATGTTAAATGTTAGAGCCACTTCAAATGTCAGTCCTATGTAGTTCCAATAAATGAACATGACAATTGAAAGTAAATGTGAATTCAGTTTTTCCGCGTGTTACTTGTAGGTACAATAGTTGAGTGTCAAGTTTACCTTCTTGTAAATAAATCTCTAAACATTAATGTCATTTGATTACCGTGAGGGGGTGGGGTCAACATTTATGCTTCCTTCTCCTACCCCTTCTGTCCCCTCTCCCATTCCTAACAGCCTCCTTAGGGACTAGAGCGCCCCCACTCGCCCCCTCCCCCACCCTCTACCATGCCCGATATGTGGCAGAGAGTGTGTCCCTCCAAAAATGTCCCCAGACTTTTAACGCACTCTTTTTCTTCTTGTACAGAAAACAAACAAAAAGTCCCCTAAAAGAGTTCCTGAGATTGCCAGAACGCAATGAAGGCATAATTGTAGGGTGTACACCACGCCACACATCGAGCAAAGATTCCCCGCCTCCTACCTCGCCCATAAAACAAAATGTCTAAGAAAATGAACTCCAAAATTATTGACGCGATTTTTAAAGACTTTGATGGGTTTTGTAGGCAGGACAAACCACCTATTCTTTACATTATCAGGTCGGTGTTACCGCTCCATCCAAACCAACGTACAAACATTCGAGTTACCGCGGAAATTAGGTATTCCCAGCTGATGCTGCTCCGAACACGCGGCATGCTGGATTTTAGGACGGGACGAACAAATCCGTTCGGGGGTTCAAATATTTTGATGTTGAGTTTACCCCCAGACTGGACGGGTTATGAGCTGACATCTTTAGTAGAGCGACATTGTGGGTATTCTAATGTCCCTATATTTAAACATTCTTGTTGAAAACGTTGTTGGTTTAACCCCACAATGTAAACAAAATAATTTTTAAAACGCAAGTATAGTTCCTACTTAAAAATACCCAAAATGTAGTTTTTGTAAGCCAGTCAGTGTCTACCCATTGACACTGAAGACTTTATATAAAAAGGGGAGCGGGGTGGTTTGACCGTCCCCGTGGTGTCAGAGTAGGTAGCCCCGCTTCCCCCTCCCCCAAAAACTAGATCAGAAAAAGCACAAAGGAATGGTTCGATACATGAAATAGCCCCACCCCACCCAAACTTTGTTTTTGCCCCCGCTTCCCCCCCCCATGACATTTTCTGGTTACGCCACTAGACAGTCCAAACAGTGGGAGAACAAAGAGAAGTTGACCAGAACAGGTGCATGTTTGGGTAAAACAGCTTCCTAGCCAAATTAATAAAACACACAAAGAATAGGACAATTAAACAAATTCTAATTGAAATCAATTTAAATCAAGTTTAATGAATCAAAATTAATACACTTAGACTCGGCTACTTTTATCACACTGGCAATTAATCGGCACGTGCACGTGATATTTCCATCGTTATAAAAAATGACAAATATCACAGTTCACTTGTAATTTATCCATTAGAATAAGTTATTCAATAAATAAACAGATTAAAATAATAGACAAGCTGGAATACAACTAGAACGAGTTGTAATAAATAGATGAATACAGTTTCACTTTATAAATAACAAAAGGCTGAAAACAATGGGCTCTTTTAGAATGAAGAAGTCAATAAAAACTATTGATTATAATTAAATATGAGGGGTTTTTTTTAGGTAATAAATATCACAACATTATTGTAATTAATATTTAAAAGAGAGCTACGAGATTTAGACGAATGCCCTAGCACTGAATGATGCATGCTCTACACTGCTGATAAACTGCGCATTTTGAGTATTACACGGCAATATTCTGAGTCGTTTTTGAAACAAATTTGCTCGACTGTGAAAGTATGATGGGTTTTTCTTTTAGCAAAGCAACACCACTTTTGCGTTTTCGAAATCGGTTTGTGCTGGAATAAAAGCAAAGTCCAGAATGCACAAGGTTTCTGAATAATGGAAAGGTCATGATGCTTGAGATTGAACCATGGTTTCGGGAAAACAAATCTTCAAGCGATGGTTGTTGTTGTTGTTGTTGTTGTTGTTTTTTTTTTTTTTTTTTTTTTACTCCGTGCCCAAAATGTGGATGCTAAACAATTACTGTAAAAGTCTACAGAAAAATTTAACATGCAACTGGAATTATTTGGAATATTCATTAATATTTAAACATTTTGTAAAGTAATATGTGTGTCTGTTTGCTTGGTAAATGTTTGTTTGTTTGTTTCCTTGATTGACTGGTAATAATTTTACGTTCATTTGTTACTGTTCATTTTGTTTTTTGTTTTGTTTTGTGTTGTGTGTGGTGGTTTCTCTCTCTCTCTCTCTCTCTCTCTCTACGGTGTGTTTCTTTCACAATTGTTTTGTTTGTTGTTGTTGGTGTTTTGTTGCTTTTGTAGTTGTTTTGTAAAGTTGTCATATTGTTGTCTGTAACGTTTTTTAAAACATTGAATACATTTTGCTTATTTATTTCTAGTCTACATGCCTTTGAATACACCTTTGCTGTTGTTGCGACTGCGCCTGCGCACAAAGCGAGAGCCCAGTCTATGCTCTTAGTTTCAGATGTACTAAAAGGTATAAATATTATTAGCAAGATTTCATAGCTCTGAGAAAGAACAAGGAATGACTATTTACAACAAAGACGACCGGTTGCAACCTGTTACAGCAAACCGAATCCCATTGTACTAAGAAACACTATTTAAAATACACGAGGTTGAAGCCTTTAACTGAGGTTATTGATACCTATAACCAGGGTTATGTGCTAATTTAACCAGGGTTAGTACAACCTGTAACCGGGGTTATTGAATTTCACACGGAGGCTCTCTTGATTTAAAGGGTTCAACCTCGAACAGACTACATAGTTTCAACCACACAGTTCTAGCACATGATCCCCACTATACCCGTGGCTCATTGTACCTCGATAGCGAGTGAAGCCAGAACGCAGCCATTTTACCACTCCCTGACAAAGAATCACCGAAGCGACCCGCCTGCAAGCTCTCCCTGTCAACAATTCAACAGTATGCTAAAAGGGAAGGGCAACATGGCGGCTCACTGGCTTCAAACGTGGTATAGAAGAGATCATTTCATTCTAACACGTGATCTAATACTGCTTAGAATAGCACACAAAAGCGGTATAATAGTCAATACACTCAATAACATGTGTATTTACTCATTATATAAATTAGCTTTGAAAGAGCCGAGTGCAGACGCGATCGGCAGGGGGAGGCTGGAGGCGTATGTTAACAAATGACGTCATACCTAAATATAACATCCCTCTTACCGATTTGTACTTCTGATACTGACCCATAATAAAATAGGCCAACTGCACTGACAATGAATATACAATGTATCTTAGTGACGTCACCAGCAAATCCAGGAGTCGCTAAAGGAAGGTGATCTTTTTGCATTATGCGTTTTTATTATTTTTGTTTTGTTTTCCCCATTAGGCTTTTTTTTTCTCTTTTTTTTTTTGTGCGAGCAGAATTTGATGTATTCGTACAAATTCCACCCCTCCCTTGCGACACACTGGATCCGCCCCTGAGTGAAAATTACTTAATAACTACAAGAGAGAGATAACAAAATCATTAGAAATCATCTAAGTTAAATCAAATCTACTTAGTTCACTGGTACTACAACATTTTGGAATGTATATCTTGCACAACAATATATGTGATTCAACACAAGTCACATAGATTGACAAACATTAGTTATTTCATATTGCACCTTCCCGGCCTCCGTACCGATAACAATAGCATTAGTATTTCATACTACCTATCGTTACGAGTAATTAATATTTACACTGATTAAACATGTTTTAATTACTAATCTATGTAATTACTTAACTTAACACCTCCAAGAACTCAATTAGTCAAAGCACCGTTCAATAAGAAGTAAAGTTGTTCATGCGTATAAACAATGCCCGTAGTTGAGTGAGTGTAAAGTTATATTTTCCTTTTCTTTTTTTTTTAAGGTTTCCGGAAAATTTTACAAACAAATAAAAAAATACGTCATAGGGTCGTTATTGATCCTGTGAGCAAAATGTAATGTCTGCTTTCTTGACTCACTTAGTATAAACCACGATGTAAATGTGACAGCATCAGACTATTTGTTTTAAACTGAGCCTCGTTTTGAAAACTTTCCCTCGTTTTGAAAACTGACACCATGTTGAGCACATCTTTGGAACGGCTTGTTATTCACAGCTTGTTGTTCACTCAAGCCGAGAATGGAAAGGAAATAGTCTGGCACCATGAAGACAGTCATCGATCATGATCACTAAAGAATACAGGGAACATGGAGGGGGTGGGGCAATGCATGATAAAGATCTAATTAGGCATAAACAACAGTACTTGATAATGAATATAATTATTATGAATAATTCAAGTATTTAAATTTCAGCTGCATAAATTATACATGAACACCATCCTCATTATCATCGTCCTTGTTGACTGATTTTTCACTCGAAACATTAAAACGAATCAAATGATTGTAATACTAAGTGAGTTCTCACGCCATTGGTAGAAAACCTATCGGACTCTGCACGATTATATAATTTGTATGACGTAATCCTGGCCTTCTTCTTCCAGCACAACTCTAAACAAAACTTTCAATATTTGAGAGTTTAGAGCAGTTGGAACATTTTTTTCCATACTCCACCCAAAAGTAACGGTTCAGATAGCCACATAAATTGACTAAACCGAGCAATAAACCGTGTTCCTTCAACCAATGGTTTAAGAAGTCTTGACTACGATTAACTAGTTGCTAGTTATCTCTACTTAGGTTATAGGCAGCGTTTGAGCGGGTTTAAAGTATGTCTGGTTTATGTAAGCAGACGCACTAGATACAGGCAGTATGTGACTATTTATAATCTCTACAAAGACTCTATAGATTGAAATAATACTGTTCCAGTTATAAATTGTGATGCGTCACAAGCGGCCATCGGAGTTTGGTGTTTCTCATTTAAAATTCTGGATTTTTTATTTTTTCATTTTTTTTATTTATAGATTTTCATATTTTTTCTTAGTATTATTATTTATTGTCTAACTACGACTACTTTGAGTTGATTGCTCGAACATTGTGAGTGCAGGCTCCGGACTGGTAACGGTAACACTGCCTCTGATTCACATAGACAAAACAAATAACATTTACAGGTATTTACATTGATCCCAAATCTGTAGCCCCTTTGTTCAAGTGCTTCGGCTATGGCTACGCTTTGTCCATCAGAAACTCGGGAACATGGCTTTGAAATGGCAGATGGAACTGTAAGCCAGAGCCGTAGCCCTACAGTCGGATGCATATTGGCTTTCCATTCCAAAGTATAACCCTATTTCCTTTGTTTCTAGACATCGCTGGCCAGTTTGACAAAAACTCAAAGAAATTCTGAATGCATTATTTCACTGATGAAAAATTAACAGCCTTTGTGTATAGTCTAAAGTATCACCATAATTGCCTTTGTTAGACCCTTCTTAATATTAGCATTCCAAAACAAAATTGTCATTGAAAAGATTTTCTTTCGCCCTGCTTGCCAATGTTTGTTTGGGTTTGTTTTTTTTCCGATTGCTGTTTGCAAAACAATGGCAGTGTAGTCACAAAAGAAAGGTTCCTGAACATTCTCACAAAATCAAACTAAAGCGGCGATGGCTTAGAAGTGATTGCGATCATTGACCATTCTTCAGAACGCATATTCGGAAACAGAGTTGTAAATTATTCACAGCTGAAAATGCTTCGGAGAGCTTGCATCAAAGTAATGCGATGGGCATGACTAAAATTCACAAAATTTTCGTGAAAATGAATAGAAAAAATTATCATCACAATATTGCTTTTCCAAAAGAGATGCCGAAAACAATATTAAAGGAGATTCAGAAATCGATCGGATTTGAGTGCTTTTAGTTGCACAGAGAACACAAAACAGCAGTATAAAACAGCCGTCAACAAATTTAAGCTAAAAAGAACACTCGATCTTACTCTTCAGACAAATAAAAACCTTGAAAAATCTACATCTACATTATAATATGAGTTGTTGATGAACACGTGGGATTCGGTGTACGTGATATGCAAAAAAAATTCAAGAATGCAAATCCGTACACGAATCGGCAATAAATATTAAGTCATACAACAGTCGAATGGCTGTTTAAATCATGCAACAGTCGTCTAATTCTACTTCATCCAATGATATGAGTTGTTGGTTGAACACTTTTGACTTTACACATTATAGCTAAGGTCAAAATAGTAAAATTCTCTAACATTTATTTATAAAAAATATTTCATTGGTCATGTTTTTAAAACAGGAATGAAAGCTGAAGAAGATGGTAAACGTTAGAGGAGTTTTGGGTTGTAGTTGTTGACTTTTTTCTTCTTCATTTTTGGGTTTTTTTTTTTTTTTTTTTTTTTTGCTCGTGCTTTTGTTGTTGTTTTGGTTTTTTTAAGGGTGATTTTTTTTTCGTATTACATACGATTTCTGTTTACATACTTTTCACTTGGAAAGTATGAAAGATAATTTTATTGTTGTTTCCAAAACCATCTTTTGACAAGTCCCATGGCTGCATTTTTGAACCATCAAACAAAAAAACGACAGTTTGGCGTCGTCACGTTTGCGTTGTGTTCGACGGCTTTGTCTAAAAAAAACCTACAGATATTAAGTGAGTTTTATGTTAATAAGAAATGCAGATATTTAATAATGGACCTACTCTATCTCCAACAGGTTTCCTTTGTCCTCATGCCTCAGTGACCACCATCTTTTCCACTCACAGCCATGTCCAATATTAATTTGCACATTTCGACCCCCCCCCTCCCAAATCCGCCAATCGTAGGGCATCTTTCTCCAGCAAGCAGCATCCACCCGTCCTGGTGTTGACAGCATCCCGGTGGCCTGCGGACGTCCAGCGGGACACATGTGCTCTGGACGCGGGGTAGATCCTTGGGCCTCACTCGGTGACTCGTCCATGCTGCGGTGTTTCATCGACACTGAACCCGGTGGGGTTCATACCACATATTACCAAAAAAAACATCATAAAAAAAAACACAAAAAAAAACAAAAACGGTTTGTCCATTTGCGGTGATCCGGCAGGGAGCATGGGTCCGGCGATGGAGCAGTGTGTGTTGACCACCAGGCTCTCAGCGTACTCTGCCATTAGCTTCTCTTTTAATATTTTAATATTTAGGTTTTTTTTAATGAAATTACCACTGGTGACAAAAGACTTGGACGGCGGCGTTAGATTGGCTGCCTGCAACGAGTTCCTGTGGCGGTTACAGATGTAGCTCGGTTACCATGGGAATACGGCCGTCTGTTGCCATGTTGATGACGATGTGAACAAAGAACATCCCGTTGCCCGGAGAAATTGTCGTGGATGTCATGAGTATTAGCGAGCCAGATCGTGACTGCACATGTTAAAATTCATAATGTTATGTCTATACGATGAAAAAGTGATTGTACACAAAAAGGGAACGAGACGGGATAGTGTATATTTCTCTCGTTTTCCCCCAAATGGAACTTGGTTTTTAAAGCGTTTACTTTCTTGACATGATGGGGAGGACTCCAAAGTGACAAAGAACTGTTATTCCTTGTCGCGCTGTCCACTAAATCGATTCAAAATATTACACTTTCATGAAGAGCAAGGCGAGGAGTCCGTGCTCGCGTGTGGGACGAATCGATCGGTTTGGAGTCCCTTTGTTTGGTGTTGTTTGTTTCTCATCAGTGATTTGCTTTCCAGGTTGTCAGCATTCACCGTGGATGACAGATGTTGCCCACGTATGAAGTAACACACAGATGGACGTTAAAATGGCGGCTTCAATTGGTGTGTTGCTCGATTTACATACTTATTAAGACTCACGTTTTTCATTTTTATGGTTTGTCAACTGCGCACGGGTGATGTTTTTAAAGAATAAAGATACGGTGTTTGGAAACATGGATCAAGAAATGTCCAGAGGAAATGCGTTGTACTCAAACACTAGTTGAATGTTCATTGTTAATTAAGAATAGCTTTCTCATTGTGTACATACGAAACTTATACATCCTCTGCGAAAAGAGAATGTACTTAGGTTATAATTTCTCTGTTTTGTTTGTCTATTGTTGGGAAATTTACAATCACAATTTCATGTCACACTGCAGGGTGATTTTAGATGCGCCATGGGCGAGTTACTACTGGATTGTCTAGAACACTCACGTACAATGTTTTTCTTGAGCATCGACGGTAGGAGCAGCCCCCTTGCCTCGGTCTCACTCTTAAGATGCGTTGCGATGGTAACACAGCACCGGTCTTCCAAGGAGACCATCCCCCGTCGCATGCTTGCCAGAGTCATCTCGGTCTTAGCCGCCGTGGAGCAGACAAAGGGGTAGAGTTCGGTGTTGCTGCTGTTCAAACCAGTGAAGGCCTCCCCGAGGCATCTCCCGTCTTTGTAGTACGTCAGGGTGCCTTTAACGCCGTCGAAGAGCAGCCCGATGGTGGTGGCTTGTTTCTCCGGGAAGGGGTCCGTGAAGGGTGTCGATGTCCCCCCGTGCCAAAGCAACCCCTTATGGGATAAACCCCAGCTCTGGTCGTCCTCCCCTAGCATGTTGATGAACTCGTCGATGTGGAGTCTAGTCCGTCTCGTCCCGATTCCGAACATCATACTGGTGCCGAATACGCGATGAGACAGCCGGACCTCCCAGTAAAACCGTCCCCAATTCAGCACTCTGTTGCCGCGCACCCCTGCCGTACCGTTGGACCAGTTGGGGTGGAACAGCGCGGTCTCGTTTCGGCTCCCGTGGACTTTCACTTCGTGTGATTTGTCGGTCGAACTCCACGACCAGGCGTCCTCGCATCCGTCGTACAGAGGTGGTGCAGTGGTCGCCATTTTGAATGGTGATGATGTGTTGGTGGATAGTAATCAGGGCAATGGTGATAATAATATGTAGGCGTTGAGAAGGGAGTTCTTATGCGTGTACGGACAAATTTCTGTTATGGCCCGTAGGTCTAGATACAAAGGGAAGGTGGGGTTTCAGGCGTCGATGTTTCCAACCCCGATGCCGGCACATTGCTGGTGAGACAGAAAATCCACCGCCCTGCCCCAGCACGAGGAGCTACTTTACATGATGGTGTCGTGGTTGAGGTCTCCAGCCAGGTTCTGAGTCGTTTTCAGCATGCAAACATGGCGTATTTATACGAGGACTAGCTGCCCGCATAACAAGTGTCTCGTAATTACGCTCTCGTGTCGCTGTCGCGTGCCGTGCCGGCACGGCGGGCAGTGATTGGTCACCATCGGGCCAAGTCGCGTGCGGTGGGAGATCCACTCTGCATATTTAAGCAGTTCTCATCGGTCCCTGATGCAACTTTTACGCTAAAGATACTCGCTAACACTGATCCCTACTGTCAACATAATCAATACGTATGGGTAAGATACCGGCACCTCTTTTTTATGACAAGGAGTTTAGGCTTGGTCGGTTTAAACGGACCTTTGGGGTTTTAATTTGGGAAATCTTTTGTTCGCGGTTGTAGCACAGTCTAGCGGGGTGCTGGGGTGATCTGAGAGGGGGGACAAAGGCACCCCAACCCGGCGCATATGGCTGGCGATGAGACGGTGGACCAGGAGTCCCTTATAGCCAGGTCTTCATCACCATCAACGCTATGCACAAGAAACAACAGTGCAACCTGGCTTGTTGGGGACCCATTGGCGATTTCTCTTTGTGTCAGAGTGTAATTACGTTCATGTTGGACCCCCAAAAATGGGAGAAATTGGATGAAAACTCGCCCAGCATTTGGCCTCCACTTCCCAATAACCCATTCAGCATATTTGGCAATTCAAAAACGACCGAGTGGTTCAAATAATTCAAAAGTTTTCTTTTGTGAAAATTTCAAACAAAGAAGATGTCTGAGCAAATGAGGCATTGAACGATGGGGGTATCGATATGGGTTTTCGTGTTTAGTGTGTGACACCATGTGATATTTTCTACTATCACTGAGTAGAACTTAGTTCTGATACAAACTCGTCTTTAATAAGATTGTCCTGCTATTTATCAAATTTCCACGGAGAAAATCTGGGAACCGGGCACGTCTAACTTTGCTTGGTGGATCGGCGGAACGTATTGTAATTATTTTCACCAACCCCTGCCTTTTATTTCGACGTTTCGACATAGCCTGATCTTGTCATCATCGAGAGACTTGATCTTTATCGTCATAACTAAGTATAACACGGTGCTACTGCACTGACCACAAAGTATAAGAGCTGTCGAATTTCACATCTCAGTTTTTACAATTCAATGCAGTCTTTTAAAAAACAGAACAATAAAACGTTCCATGAAATAGTTATTAGTCGGGTCTTTGTTTCGAAACTGAAGTTGTACTGACTTCAGAATTCATTCGAATCACTTGCTCCCCCGCCCCCCCCCCCACCACCAAACGGCCCTCCTAGAACATAATCCCCCAAGCCTACCCGCATCTATAACAGCTTTCTCCCGCAACTCCAGAATCATGAAATTTATCCCCGCTGTGTTGAACTTTGCCTTGTTAAACTGAGAATATTCAATTAATTGGAATTAAGCCCGTGAAAGATAGTGTTCTCATTTTTCTTTGTATGTGGGTGGGGATGTCTAACCCTTCATACCAAGGACTTCAACAAAAGGGATCCGGGTGTTCCGACAGAGTGAGGACGTCCTTGCTTCGCTTTCGTGTTTAAAACCAAATGGGACATCTATAAAAAAAAAATTAAGTCCAAATAATGAGAGAACAAAGAGAAGTCCTCTATTTACTGATTTAACAAACATGTGGGCTTACGGAAGGCCCTTATGGGATCTTTTACACAATGGAACAATGGACCCCACAAAGTTTTTCTTTGTTCAACTTGGACTCTACTGAGGAATTCTTTAAAAAGAGAATATTAGAACAACAACAACAGTCTACAAACCGGATCCGTAAGAGTGGGTGTTTGGAGCGTGTCTACCGGTTGAAACTGAGAACTTTACAAAAGGGATCCGGGTGTTCCGACAGAATGAGGACGCCGCTAAAACAACTAAGTCCAAACAATGGGAGAACAAAGAGAATTCCTCAATTTACGAGATTCACAAACATGTGGGTGTGGCCACTGAGACAGTACACCACGCCCTGCTGGTGTCTATAAGGGGCTGATACATCATTAGTTTTGTAGACCGTCCATTCTCTAGTTTTCAACAGACGCTTGTTTTATTCATTGTTGATTCACTACCGCGATGACTTGACGAGCTGTGCCTATCTGACTCTATCAAATAGTGTTACAGAGAGATGGACCGCTAAGACTAGCGTGTTATTATATGTTTCTGGTAATGAAACCAAGGATGCCTCATAAGTGAACGTAATCACTGCAGCTCGCAAGCCTGAGGAAACCTGTAAACAAGGGTGCTTGTTATGTGAACCAGAAACACCGGGGTTAACCCCAATACTCTTACACAATACTTGGGGGGGTTGGGGGGTTGGGGGGGGGTTACGTGCACTACAACCAACCAGTGCACACTTCATCATTTGGTCGTGTTTCTCAAGAAAACATCAACAAATTTTGTTTTGTCAGCGAGTTCATAAATGATTTTCTTATTCCAATCTTACATCATATCGAAATAAGAACCGATGGATAAATTTGTCTCGCACATTGAAATATTTCACAGGATTATTAAAAGTGTATGTAATAAAACAATATAAACAGTAAGCATTTAGATCGTATTTTTATTCCGATTATTAAAGGTATTATACAGGATTGGTAAGGAGAAAAAAACATAAATGTTTAATTTTAGTCTGAAGGCATACTGATTATGAAGATGAAATTGAACCATGTTTTCTGTGAAACATTTCCATCTGAAATGAAGACATATTCGAGAAAACTATATCTGAAAACCTAAAAATACGCAACCATTGATTTCGGTCGTTACAACACAAATTAAGGACAATGGGTTTAGGCCTACAGGCTGAAAACTGTGCATGGTTCTTCACTATTTTCTCCTGACTCACACAACGAATGAAGCCCAAATTTGCACAGGTTTGTTATTTCATAAATGGTTGATCACACAAAACATGAACACTGTCTGCGACTATTTTGTCAGCTCTACCAATGTAATACAAACTGTGTGTATATTATTATAATCATCAATACATGGTACAACATTGGGTAAGCATGTGTGTTAGCAACCTCGCTGCTGCTGATTTGCGCAACTTCTATGAATCAAAACACGCTTACAAGTGCATCAGACAAATGCCATGTTTCCAAAAGTTGTTTGGGAGAGAGGAGGCGGTTTTGAGATTGGTGTTCATTTATACAGGAAGCAAATATTGTGAAGAAATCGCTTTAATAAAAACAATAGACCTTATGCACATGACGTCATATCAGTAAGGCGCCATCGCCTAGAGGTCAAAATGAGGTTGTTCATTGGCCAATCCTGTGCGCCGCGCGTACAAATCTGTGCGTTTCGATTGTTTCGTCACCGTTTTACCTCTAAGATGGCGGCTGGATGACGTCAATGCATAAGGTCTATTAATTCTCCTCATGATCATTATTTAACACTGACCCTGGACTTCTGCGATACACCAATGTAAAACACATATCATATATTATCAGGCAACACTGTTCACTGGTTTTGTTTTATTTGTCTTCTGTTTTTCGTTTTTTATTTATTTTTTTCGCGGGGGGTGTCGATTTCATATCAGAATTGGCAAACGTGTCCACAACCGCATCCTTGGCTAAAAGTAATTTGTCCCGCAGTTGCCCAACCCGCATGCCCGGCCGGTGTCCCGTTACCCGAGCACATCGAAGGGAGGATTTCACATTTTATTGCGGGTACTCTTAAAACAAATGCCGCTATTTGCCGGTCTGGCTCAACCAATTACCGTGTGGCCGTGAGAAGTCCGGCACCGGAGCGGGCACAGTTTTGACACAAAGGCCGTCTGCACGGCTGGATGGACGGGGTATAGTCTCGGTGGCCCGTGTCTGTTCTCACGGGCCAGCACCACAGTGCTGGTATAGATGGGACAGGGGTTTACGGTAGTGGAGTTGCGATTGGTCTGTTTGGGCCAGGGTAGCCGAGTCTGCTCATAGGCCCGTAGGCTGAAGCCGATGGCCGAGAGGAGGACGGGGTGCTTACGGGAGGGCCAAGAAGGGGGAGGGGTTTATTCACCTCTGACATTATGAGCCCCAACTCTGTTCCCATCTTATCAACTGACGATATAATTTCTTTATACATTAGAATACTATAATAATATAAAGTTTTCAGCAATTTCTGGGATATATTAGCTATTTTCCATAAAACATCAATAAACATTTTTAGTTTAAACAAAAATAATGTTAATTCCGTTCCCCTAAAATCTAGGTTATTATTATCATTATTATTATTATTATCATTTATTTGACCTAGAATATTATAGGTACCGGTAGGGTGGTATTTCTCTTTGTTTATGCGTTTGCTATCAAACAAAACAAAGCCACGCATGAAACAGCTGTGGAATTGTTAGTATCTTGCAGGCATGACAGTCTTCCTACATCCTTTGTTGTGCATTTCTCCACTCCAAAACTCCACTGTTCCTCACCCATCAAAACCTACACCATGTACATCATTCTCAGAGTGTTACTTCTTCCTAAGACGTTGACGGGATACTTCAAACTAAAAACAATAACAACAAACAACGACAACACCGTCGACGACTGACAACAAATGTTTTAAAACCAATGTCACCACCAACAATAAAATCACCATCAGCAGAGGTAGCTTGTCCAAATCATGTCCAAATTATCTTTCTGAAAACATTCAAGCAACAACAACATCGACAAAAAACAACAATAAAAACATCGTCAACACCAACAACAAAAACACCACTAGCAGCGGCAGTTCGCCCAACCAAACCATGTACAAAATTATCATTTCTGAGGGCGTTGCTCATAATACTTTAACCCCCCCCCCAAACCAACAACAACAACAACAACGACGACAACATCCAATAACCGCAACAGCAAACAACGCCGGCGATAAGTTGTTTTTTATTTATACGTATGTCATCAACAACAACCAAATCAACAGCAGCAGTAAGAACAACAAAAGCTACAACTGGTTAGTACCGTATAGTGCCGAGATAAATTCAAGTCACTTTGTTACATCACTTTTATTGGACAACAAAGGGGAACGAGGTCTAATTTAGGTAAGCCACCAATTACTGCTTACCGTGGAACTCTGCGCTTACGGCCCATAGGGCCCTCCTCAAAACAAAGGCTTCTGCTTATTCTGGTAAGCATTATTTCGTTGTGCTAAGCAGCTTTATGTGCTTAAGCAGCTCTTTGAAATTGGACCCAGGGAACCTTGAGCTGTTCATTCAACGCTGCCATCATGACCACTGTGTTTTCACTCCCTCACTCTCTGCTACTTCCTTTGTCTTGATCTTCTCTTCTTTTCTTTTCCTTTTGTTCCTTTCTGCGCTTTTCATTGCTTCTGTAATTTTTATATTTATTTATTTACATTCTTACGGGGGAAACATTGAAATAGGCTGGTTTATTTTAGGCGGATTACCAGATATTATCATGATACATACAAAAGAAAACACAAGCAAACAATCAAACTAAGCAGTGACTTATAGTGAAAGTAAACACGAATGTCTCAGAGAAAACAAAATCTCCTGAAATATAATTATCTTTCTCAGAGATGATGTCTCTTTAGAAAAAGTAATTTTTGATGAGATTGTGTTTTTACCAGGGGGAAAGCTATCATGGTTTTTAGTTCTTTGTTTTGCTTGCTAAAGAGACAGGGCCCAGTTTCATGTTGCTGCTTCAAAAAGACAATAGTGCTAAACAATAATTGTTAAAAATCATGTTTTTGCAAAACAAAAATAAGCAGGACTCCAGTTGCAAACGGTACATAAAACATGGTAGTTTGGCTCTGAATCTTTGAATCTTTTTCTGGTATGAACAATATTGTTTTGCACTTGGCAAATTGTTGTGCTTAAGCATCTGTATGGAATTGGGCACTGTTGGTGAGTTAGCACCGTGCAGGATGAAGGAACACCTATAAACAGGTCAGCGATGTTATAATGTTTCGCAACATCGGTAATTATGGGGGGGACAATTATATTAACATTTTGTGTGTATAATACTAATAAAATTAGTAAGATATTTGACCGTGCAACAAAGTTAAAGCGTTGGTTGAATAGATATACCAGTGTGCCGTGGTTAGAAGAAGATCCAACAAAGAATCATCTCAGCAGATGACAAAAGACTCTCGCTCTGTTTTTATTTCTACGTCAACGAATTATGATGTCTTCTTATTAAGAACGAGAAGCTGCTGGCACGTGCCAGTGTGATCTCTTTGTGTCTTTGAGTCAGCGCGCCGTGGAGACTAGTCGGGGAGCTTTAAAACACACACCCACCTCAAAAATGCAGTGTGGCTAATCGAACTGGAAGATCACGAACAAAGGAACCTTTTATGTTTGCTTGGGGAAAATATCTCCCCTGCGAACAACGGGCTAATTAGAGATTCAAGCAAACGGCGCGCGCCTATGTTAATTTTGCTTTTGTCTCGGGGTGATTGCGGTTGCGGTGGGCGAAGGGGTATGGGTGTTGTAGAGCTCAGCATATGGTGTAGACACAAGGGGTTAATGAGGGCTTCTATGAGAGCTGTTGGTGATATGGGTTGATGCTTTTTCTCCCCCCCCCCCTCCCCCTCTCTCTCTCTCTCCCTCTCTGTCTTCTTCTTCTTCTTCTTCTTTCAGTGTCTGACTGGTGTACGGAAGCATATTAAGGGACTTGGGTATACTGGAGACAGCTGCCTGTGTTTTTAAATTGCGGGTCGGTATATTTGCATAATTGAGCGGTAAACTGTACATAGCATAAGATTGCTGTCGAGAGTGACGGTGCAAACCTTTGTTGGTTATGAATTTCTAATTAGTCAGGAAAAGACCGGCGTTGAACGATCCTAGGCCGAACAAAGACAAAGTGCAGGACATGGTGTCAATATTCGGCCTTCTTTTGTTTATTAAATCATCGAATATCAACAGTAATCAAATTGTCATAATGTTGATAATTTACCAGAATGGTGTAATTATGTTTTAACCGTAGTTAGCATCTCAATCCCCCCACCAAACCGAGTCACAATGGCCTATTATTTCGATTGTCTCAAATAAACCCAAGTAAACTCAATAAGATCATGTGCTGTGCCTCTTTTCTTCTTTTGCTATTTCACTTGTTTTCCCTCTGTCTCAAACGTGACTACCGAATGCATGTACGGGTTGTTTTTTGTGTGTGAAATTTAGAACACCCTCCGATTGACTCGTAGAAGCCTTTATTCACTAATGGGGGAATGGGGTTTGAAACGTCGGGTGCTGAGCTTGGACGTAATTCTTCCTGAGCAAGTTCGGGGGCGACTAGAGTGACTAGACTGTGTGATGTAGCTCTCGATTTGACTAGATCGACCCACTGATCTCTATTATACTGACAGTATAATTGAGATCAGTGGATCGACCATGCTCCACTCAGTGCATGGTCGATCTAATCAATCTCCCTGTGCTCTATGGTTTCTGGTAAGTCTAGTCACTCTAGTCGCCCACCCGAACTTGCTCCCTGCTGTTAACGCCCTCTATGTCAGTTGAGGACAAATGGGAAATGATTACCACAACGTGACACGAGTGAGAGGCTAATTTCACCGGATCAACCCATGGAAATGAGGACATTTTGTTACTATACTGCTAGAGTTCACCGCACTAAATAAGCTCCCCGTAGCAACCAATGTCAAAAGCTAAATATTCAAAAATGCTAAAACAAATATAAGTTTCTCAGCCTCTTGAAAACAAACCAAATATATTTCAGTTTCTGAAAACTAAACTTCATTGTTCTGTTCAATCTTTGGTAAAGTTTATCTGTTAATTTTTGAGTTAGGCTCATTCTTTTATAGCAAAATGGGGCAATGTTTAGAGGGTTGGTGTATCCCCAAATGCTCCGGGTTGAAACCCCAGGGGCACAATATATGTTGGACCAATTTTCAACAATCCAAGAGCCAAGACCTCAAATTTTCTGATTTACGGGAAAAAATTGTGGGTTTACATTTTATTAATGAGGCACCGCGCATGAGTTTCTCTCTGTCTGTGGTGCACCATTCACAACTTACCTATATTGCGCCACCAACGGTAGATAAACGGTAAATGTGGATGAAGCACGGATGACGAGTGAATTTTTTGTCGCGAACCAGTCACCTCTCCTCGATGCACAGAACTCTAACGAGACGTTTCAATGGAACCAGTCACTCAGGACGACCACACATTGGTCCCATCTTGTGATACGCAACACCCGATAACATAACTAAAGCCTGCTTAAGTATGCGGTGAATGACATTCAATGAAGTAGAAACAAATTGCAAAATTCGTGCGAATTTAGGAAGAAAAAGGCAAAATACCGATAAGTCATTTGTCTTTGTTCAAAAGCAATCAAACCTGAATGGAGGGGTTTAGCAGCAAATCGTTTTTGGTTGAATTACATTTCCAGGACATGTCCAAGAAACCATGAGATATGAATCATTTAACAAAACTTCAATTGGGGACACGCAAACATAAACATTCTTAGAGTTAATCAAAGGTATCCATTTTAGGAAAATAATGAATACACCAGGTGAAAGTTTCACTCCTAAACTAAAACGGGATAAAACCAAAACCAAAAGATGATCACATATTTATATTTTGTTTCCAATGATGGTAAAGTTTTTATCTTTTACAAAAATTTGCTGCTATGTAAGTTTCACAACTTCAGTTTTACTAGCCATAATTAATATTAATATTTTGTATTTATTCAAATGTGTTTATTTATTTATTACTATTATATTATTCAATGCTTTCACTTATTTAATCAACATAAACAATATCACACATCCCTGCCTTTGCAATGCCCTTCTCAGACGTCATTACCTCTCAAATGTAGGACTCTTCTTGTAGTAACGCAATACAACTATTTACGGTCGTGAACTAATTTAATTGTTGCCTCAGTGGGCGAGCTTGCAATCTTGATCATACAACATCTCTCTTTGCTTCCGTCAAAGTGACATCCAAGTCGCGCTCTTCCCTGGCTTTTAAAGTCACGTGGAAACCTTTCACCAAATTATGACCCCTCTCTCCCATCCTAGATTTGTATTAATAGAATCATATTTCTGGTACCGAAACCAAGGATGCCTCATAAGTGAACTTAATCACTGTAGCTCACAAGCCTGAGGAAACCTGTAAACAAGGGTGCTTGCTATGTGAACCAGAAACACCAGGGTTAACCCCTACTCTTCCACGATAAGTGTTTTGGGTTATTTTATGTTCACTACCAATCCTAGTTCCCAGGACCTACGGCTGAATGTCCCATCCGAAGGGCAAAGCAATTATGGTCAAGTATCTTGCTCAAGGACACAAGTGTCACGACCGGGACTCGAATCGGTGATCAGAAACACCAGAGCTTGGGTCAGGTGGTGCTCTCAAACCGCTAGGCCACGACAAACCACCATCATAATTTGTAACTATACTTCTCTCTGGATTTTCCATGTTCTTGCTTGGCTCTAAAAATGTGACCTTCAAACCGAGAAGAATAAACAGAGACTTGATTCTAATTAGATTGTGTCAAAGCGGTTGCTCATATTAAAACCATCTTTCTTTTGGCATGCTTATGACATGTCTAATTAGGGCTAAGCCAGGCACTTCACGCATGACGTCCCAACGTTGCCAATTGTAGCAAACGGCGCCCATATAAGAATATACATTCTAACTCGTACAATTGGACAAAAAACTTCTTCTTTTTTTTCAAGGCATACAATTACTATGGTCTAGTGTCTGAACTTACAACAAATAGCTTGATTTTTGCTTGAGAACTACAGCAGCATTTACAAAGTCATGATTGTAAGTTTCCCTGACGAATTAGGAATCCGTTCATGGGCATCATCGTCAACGAGGCTGACGTCATGCACGGAGTGCTTGGTTTAGGTATCTATTTTCGAAACAGCAGCTTTGGCTTGGGCCCCGACTCGGGCTACGTAAAGTTGCACACCTTTATCATGGGACCTCACTACAAACCAGGCTAACTTGGATCCCAAAGCCTTGATCTCGAAACGGGCTACAGTCCTCAGTCGGTCAAGGCTGTAAATCTAAGACACACCGGAAGAGCGCTTTTACGAAGAGGGCAAATCATTTGACCTCCACAGATTCGCAAGGCATGGTGTTTTAACAAGACCACATTGGACCCATTCTCACCCAATTTAAATACTTCACTACGTCTTAAATGTCCGTTTCCTGCAGTTATATAGAGAGAACAGTATGAGAAGAGATGCTCTTTGTTGTCAATTGCAAACATGTACAATATTGTTGGACAAACGCGTTGATCACAAAAACATGTGCAACCGTAAAGCAACGCACCCTTTCTCTCACTCTGGTTTTTCTATCGATGCGACTTGAAACTTTACAGGTGTTGCTAAAAAAAATATGAAAAATAAATAATAACAAAAGGTAAAACATTTACAAAGACAGTATGATAATAGAAGGGCAAATTATTATTTTTAGTTACACTTTTAACTTTATAGTGTGCATGCATGTACAGATTGAGTTTACTTTTTGTTATATAATAAGTTAACGAATGTTAATAACCATGAATATAATTTAGGGCCTATAATCTAACGCTATATTGCTAAAGACAAATTATACCTTTGGTTTTTGGAACCACTCGATTGCTTTAATCCTATATAAATGTAGACATATACAATGAAACTACCATGTGAAAATTTCATTTCAAAACGTAGCGTTTTTGAGATATTGCCGAAAAGAAGAATAATCCGTAATTGGAATACACACTATACGACACGTATCTGGCAGTAACGTTTCTCAGATTCAAATTTTGGGGGATAAAAACTGTCTTTTTTTTTCTGTGAAAAGTATTGAATTTCTACCTAATACAGGTGATTCATTTAACATCAGTGATATCATTGCGCACATACAGTGGAACATTACCTCATCAAGCGATATTGTTGTTCATTTGTTGCGATGTTTTGTTTGTTGTTGTTGTTTTTTGTTTGTCTTCTTCTTAAAATGCGCTGTACATTTTGGTTCTTCTTAAACTTGGCGTCGTATCTTCTGGGAATAGATTGAGGCGCACAGCGTGTTCGGCAGAATTCAACTTTCCGAAACAGTCTCCCCCCCATTCAACGACTGCGCCAACGTTCATGCCATGAATGGCAGACAAAGCAAAAAGCTCACATGAAAAGTTTCATGATACGGTTAGTGCTGCACGAGTAAACAACAACACCTTCCTGTGTGCAGTGACACCAATTATGATCTCTAAACACACATTCAAAAGGAAAGCTTAGCATTTCGCTCGAATAATCTCTAGCTATTCAGGGAAAAAATTAGATCAGTCAAAACTTGTTTCACGGAAGTTGGAGTCTTGGTGAACACGACTTCGACTACATACTTAATAATGCTTCCTGCGAAGGTACGCACACATTATTAGGGACGTTGAACATACAGCGGTTCGAGTCTGACGATTCTGACGTCATCTCACTAGTCTAGTTATAAAAACGAGCAGCAGACGAACATGGGCATCAGTTCTAAGCCAGGCTCTAGAACAGTAAGCAGGATCAGCGTAGACAAACCAAACGGGAAACCATTAATAACACTGTACTCGAGAAGCTTGTAACAGACTTGCCTTCTACAAAGGAGCTAGATAAACATCGACACTTGCCCAGACTAAACTCTTGGCCGGCGTCAGCATGGAGACCAGTGGATGTCAGCGTTTCAATCCCAAATTCAGATTGCCGATTCGTCTTTGGAGAAAGTAAGTGCATGATTTCCTTAAGAGGAGAAAAACACATTATTGTATACATTGTTTTTTCCGTCTTACTTGTATTGGTTTGTTGTTGCTGCTGTTGTTGTTGTTTTGTTTTTGTTGTTGATGTTGATGTTGATGTTGTTGTTGATGTTGCTGCTGCTGCTGCTGCTGCTGCTGCTGCTGCTGCTGCCGTTGTTGCTGCTGCTGCTGTTGTATAGCTGTAGTTGTTAATGCTTTGATGTAGATGTTTAAAATGTTTTTTTTTTATCAAACCCAGTAATACACTTGTGTGTATTTGCAAATAAACCTATGTTGGTATTGTTGCTGTTTTATTTCCTCGGTGGGGGGGGGGGGGGGGGGTTGATTGGGGTTTGCATTAATGATTTCAGCCGTGCAGCTTTTGCAATTACCGGGTACTAATTACTCCAAAATGTCAAATTCTGAACCTTTAGACTTGCCACGTTCCTAATCTTGATTACTTCTACCTATAAACAGTACAACAGACAGAAAACAGCATAGGCGGATGCAAATAAATTACAGTCAGTCTAAAAACGGCTGGACTTAATTTAGTATTGCATAAAACTAAGCAAAATTAGGCTACAACGGAACAAACAAGCCCACAGTATTGAGTCTGGTGTGTGTTTTGTAGGCTTTTTTTTTGGTATTTCGGTTTCTTCGTTTTCTTCACAGCATTTCAAGCTTTCATCTTAACCTCCCCCCCCCACCCACAAAAAAATGTCACAAAGTAAAGTTTGATTCCAAAATCACCCACAGCATGCAAGAAGCAATAGCCATCATAAGTTACAATTAAGACACTGTATTTTTTAATATCATTGCAGGAGACGTCCACAACAACAACAGCAACAGCAGCAGCCGCAGCATCAGGAGCCAAGCCTCGATACGGAACGGCCGCCATCTTACGACGAGTGCTCAGTGTTCTTTTACGCACCTCCGTCCTACGAGGAGAGCGTCCGTCAAACGGAGCCCCTTCGTCCACAACCAAGACACGGCAACAACAGGTTGAGCTGGCTCAGTGATACTTCCACCTCGTCCTTCATGACATCGAGTTCATCCCCCTCCTCTTCATTCTCCTCCTCTGCATCCTCCTCCTTCTCAGCCTCCTCCTTCTCATCCTCAAGGTGCGCACCGACAGCCCCGCCCCTCTCGCCTCTGTCGACGGCGATCGACGCTTCGTCGACACTTTCGTTGTGGCTGTCGGCGGTGTCTTCTTCAAACTCGAGAAATGGTGAGAATTTGTCGAGGATGGGGAGCAGAAACCACATCTCCGGTGAGACTCATATGAACGTTTGTTTGATTTTGAAGAAAAAAAACAACTAGTAATTTCAAAATGGTGCAAATTCATCGGGTCATCCTCAGTAATAATTTACCTTGGTTCTGGCTTCAAAGATCATTCCTACGTCTTGGGACGATCGAGCAAAACCTCCAATTAGTTCAAACCAAACAAACAAACAAACAAACTAAACACCCCAACAAACAACACTTCAAAACAAAACTTAAGCAAATTGGCAAGTTCAAAATATCAAGTTCAGAAATTAAATCAACTAGAGAGTTTATTTTTTTCCTTTTTTCTTTTTTTAATTTTTTTTATTTTATTTTTTAGAATGTCTTATAAGCAACAGGTCAGAGTCTGACGTCATCGCAAGAACACAACCACGCCTGCGCAGTTGGACACAGTGCTTGAGGTGGGTGGTACAATACACCCTGGAGAAGAATTTCAAAAGTACAATCGCACATTTCCATTGCCTGGTAAGTATAACAATAACGACCATTACATTGTGTAGACCATCACTCTACGCTATATATACAAAGTTAAATATGTCAACATAGAACCGATGGGAAATCCAACCACTCCTAGGGCTAGACAGCCCCATAAAACAACACGGTGCACCCACCCTTCCGGTTTGTACTCCAATGTCAACCCCAAACCATCGACCTTGTAATTGATGAGCGGACGTAACCCTTGCAACCACTCTTCCTCACTGAGGAGGATGACAGGCCTGATAACGGACCACATCCCGGAAGAAACTCACGGCAACTCCCCGGTCCCTCTTCCCCTCCCAGCGTGGGGCATTTAGGCGAGGAAGCCCGGTACAACTCTACAGACTCCCGGGTCAGAGTGGAATCGGATTCCCGGTCCCCGGTGGGCTGTCCTATCCATTCCTTCGTCAGGCTGACCCAGAGTTCAACGTGGTTTTAAACTGGAAATATAACTTGGATACAGCGTCAGTTTGACCCCTTCCTGTGTCACTCTGACACAGATTACGCTGACCCAGATGTGTTCGGGGACAGGAACCGGGTTAATTCTGACGTGTTTAGAGTGTATAATTTATACACTACCGGCGCATGTATTATGTACGTGCTTATTTCAATTGCTGCGATTGTAATAGGCAGCGGTTTCTTTTGGGAAAGGTTGGGACGGTCAAAAGCAATTTTCTCGACTTTGACAGTTATTTCTGACAGAATATCTCCCTCCAGGATTGTTCCCGATATAGACTTTCCAGTGAACTTTCAGATATTCTTTGTACAGCCTCGTGGAGGACCTTATTTCGCAAGTCACATTAAATGTTTGCAAGATCAATTTGACGGAAATTATTTTCTCCCCAAAATGTTTCCTGCACCCGGTAGATGGACGCCTCTAATCCCCGATGATGATGTCATTGGTTCCCAAGCTAATTCGTGTACGCAATTAGCCTTTTTATAGAATCTTTTTTATTAGACCACCTGTAAGAGTCTCCAACAACGTGGCTAGTTGGGAGGAAAAAGTTCTGTGAACCAAGTCTAGTTTCTGATACTAATAATTTGTTTTCTTGCACGACTCATTTCAGGTGAAAAACGCCATCCGTGCGTCTCAACAGCACGGGCCAAACTCTGAGATGTATCCGATTCGTCTAGCTACCCTGGCCGTCCCAAGACCGTCCTCACTCAGCCTCAAGACATGGACAGAGTTCATTCTCTCGATGGGTTTCAAATTCTCCCAAACCAACAACTTGAACATTAACAACAACAACGACGAGAACGACAGCAGTTTCTTGGCCAGCGTGATTGCCAGTTTGAATGAAACCAACAACAACAACAACAACAACGGGGACGTCAACAGTAACGAGTTGGGAGATTTGTCCGTGATCGTTCCTGCCGGTCTCGTACCGGACAGACTGATGAAATACCGGCATGTCTTGACCGGTTTACTCGGTAAGAAAGGCTAGATATTTATCCCCGCACCCACCCTGATGTTTGTGGCACATTGACCTTAGTGCAATACCAGGTCATTTCAATGACAGGCGTTTCCTGGCTGGCATATCTGAGTTTACCTCTTATGGGATTGATTATTAATAAAACATAAAGCCAATTTCCGCTGCAGTATTGATTGTGTCGGATGCGAGTACAATATTTCACTGTGATTTTACACACTTCAAAATAAAACACGAGACTGGCTAAGACCCTAGTTGAAACTTGAAAGCCCGGTGTCTCTATATCACATTATTATATTTCTATTTAATTTCATTTCTTCGGGTTTTATAAAAGTAGAAGTGAGATAAAAGCAAAAGACAAACGTAACATCGGCAAAAGGAATGGGTTGAACCAGATCTGACAGATTGTCCAAAAGAAACATCGGTTCAGTCGTGATGGAGACCTCCTCATAATCACTATAAGCAAAAATAAATGGGATACCAGTTACAGATAGTACACATGACATAGTATTTTGGCTGGTAAACTTATTCTGGTTGGCAAGATTTCGTTGTGCTTAGCTACTTTTTGTGCTTAATAAGTAGCCCAATGACATTTGACCCTGTATTTACCCCTTGCACGCACGTCACATGTGGCGACTGTTCCACGGGCACCATTTTGGGAGGCAACTGGTAAAAAGCGTGCATCGCCTAAAATGCGCACTGTTTAGCGCACAGGGAAATATTGACTCCCAAAATGGTGCAACCAAGATTATTTAAATGAGTCAATGCCAGTCCTCCAAGTTTCTGTCAAAGTTGAGGAAATAACACTTAAAAACCCTACAAATCATCGATGCTTATTGCAACTACCACAATCAAAATAAGCCGGTTGTGAATCTGCGCATGCACATGTATCCCTGACAAAACAAAAACAAGTTGTTGTTGTTTTCACACAAACGTAGCTACCAAATTTGATGATCTGCACGGGTTAGCTTCCGATGTGCTAAAGGTATTATACAGGATTGGTAGAGATCAAAACATCATTACTTTTAAGCCTGAAGGCATAATGATAATGAAGTTCATATACTTACTAGCACAATTTTTTCTGTGAAATATTTCCCTCCAAAATTAAGTCATATTGGAGAAAACTTTATCTGAAAACATGTTTTTTTTTAACCAGCTGATTTCGGATGTTACAACAACAATACTGAGGACAATGTTTTTCATGCAAATATTGTGCATGGTTTTTCACTATTTTCTCCTGACTCACACAACGGATCAAGCCCACATTTTCGCAGGTTTGCTATTTCATGTAGACCTATAATGGAAGACGACACAAAACACTGTCTGCGACTTCTCTGTCAGCTCTACCAATCCAGTTAAATACCCTTTATATGAAAAGTCAATTTACTTTTCCCCAAAAACATTAATGTAATTTCCCGTCAGAAATCTTGAGTTGTCTGTTACTAAAACTGTGTTAATGGATTCATCTAAATCAATGAATCATGCGATGTTTTATTCCCGATGGTGGAACTAAAATAAACAAACAAACAGTAACCCATTGTATGTGGCGCGAATCGCTACCAAACTTAAATCCAATTGCAGCTGCCCAGCCACAATAATTAAAGTTCCAGCTGTTAGTTTGTGGCACCATTTTCAAACAGGATTTTTAAATTCTGTCTTTGCCAACATTCCCCCAAAAACAAACTACCCTGCTACCCCTCGGAACCACCTGGGCAGTCTGCAGGTTTACGCCTCCATAACGTCTGATTGAAACATAGAATAAGTACATGACGCAAAGTCAGTGGTTTTATGAGTCACCCCGAGTTCAGGAAAACCCTCGATATACTGTGGGTCCTGGACCCGATGCTGCCGTAATGTGAGTCACCCACAGCAACCGGTTTGGCGTTTCTCTGAAAAAGAACATTAGAAGGACTTGTAGCAAGTTGCTGTCAGTTCACACACAAAAAGAGGTTAAGAACGTCTTCTCTTTTTTATCAGAACTCTCCATTTCTTCACGTGATGACTCAGTAATGTGGTTGGAGGGTTAGGGCATATCTTGTTCAAATTTTGGTTATCCGTTGTTTGCACCGATGACTGACCCGGTAATAAAAAGAGATCATTCAGACCTGAAGTCCTAAAATAATGTTTATGCTTGTAGAGAAGGCATTCCCTCTCTCTAAGAACTTGTCACTCGAGTCGAATACCGTACGAGTTCATCGTGATTTCTACAAGTAAATGTTACAAGATTAACCGACGACAGAAGTGTACATACACAGACAGATTAAAAGGACAACAGAAAGGGTTGTTAAAGAATTAATTGGTTTGATTTCGATCTGAAAGCTTACTGATTTTAAGATTTTTGAACCAGTATCGATCATATCTCATTACCCAAATTCAAGTTGGGGACTAAAGTGGTGAAACCATCTTGCTTTCCTATTTTTAATACGGGGGTGGAACCGAGGCTGGATGGTCAAAATAACATGACTTTGGCAGAACGAGAAGCAAGGGAAGATGGTGGTATTATTCAAAACTCTCTTCCACTGAGTAGCTCACTGATTATAAGATGTTTGAACCAGTATCGATCCCATGAAGTAATAAATTGTTTCTATATGAAATAACGTCGCCTACAAGCGTGCACTCAACCTCGAACACCTATAACAGATGACATTTTCAAGGGTTTATTGTCGTGTTCAACGACGGGATGGAAGTATTCTTCCAAAGAGAAGAGAGGGAGGGGGAGAAAACAAAAAAATGACGAACTTCACCTTTAGATATTCACAAGTTCCAGAAAAATGGAGCTCAGACATTGATTGATTGGGACGTTTTCGACAGATTGTAAACAACAAGTTTCGTTCCAAATGACTAAATCATCCTTTAGCAATTTGCGGTTTCAAACCACAGCAAGCTTTGTGTATGAAAGAATCACCAATCGTACTTATGAGGATGGTAATAAAATTGTGATAAGAAAGGCAATGGAGTGTTGAAGGTTACTGTAACACCGGAGTTGAATAAGCACCAAGCTTATCCATTGTTTTGGATCAGTGCACACCGACGATGTTTAAACAGATATTTTGGGTTGATGATGGGCTACATTATTGGATTGAACTGTTTCATAATAATAGGTGAAACCACACAAAATCGTAGTCTTTTAGTCAAGTCGTAAACGTGACCGGATGCCGTACGTAATGTTACCAACAACTCATCGCATTTTCCAAGAAAAATAAGTAATCGTCAACAATTTTCTCGTGTAGAAGCCAGGGGTCCATAAACGTGACTTGCTATAAAAGTTATTATGAATGAGTTGACGCTCTACGGCCTCGGAGTTTGACACCGATGTCAAGGCTGAGGAATCCAACATTGAAAACTTCTGATTGATGATTTGTATTGGAATCCACCGGGTTCACGTACTGTTTTTCTTTCTATTTGTTCTTTCAAGAATTACCACACACTGCGATCAAGACTGCGGCAAACCTGTCAAGAACAGAGACCGAAAGGATTATTGAACTGGTAAGTGTTGTTTGTTTGCTTGTTTTGCTTTGTTTGTTGTTGTTGTTGTGTGTGTGTGTGAGTTTGTTTTCACATTCAAACCGGGGACCTATAACAAAAGAGGACAATAGGGTCCCCGGTTGGGTAAAGGTCCCCAGTTAGAAATTGTGTACAAAACCAATGGGAGCTGTTGCCAAAAAGTTAGAGTCCAAACAAAAGAGGGACAATAGGAGGTCCCCGATTGGAGGTGTTTACACACTTGTGTGTGTGTGTGTGTGTGTGTTTTTTTTTCTGGGGTTTTTTTTTTGGTTGGGGGGGGGTGTTTAGGGGACTGTTTGTTTGTTTGTTTGTTGGGGTGTTTGTTGGGGTGTTTGTTTGTTTGTTTGTTTGTTTGTTTGTTTGTCTGTTTGTTTGTTTGTTTGTTTGTTTGTTTGTTTGTTTGTTTGTTTGTTTGTTTGTTTGTTGGGGTGTTTGTTTGTTTGTTGGGGTGTTTGTTTGTTTGTTTGTTGGGGTGTTTGTTTGTTTGTTTGTTGGGGTGTGGGGTGTTTATTTGTTGGGTGATGCAGTGTTTTTTTGTATGGTTGTTTTTGTTGTTGTTTTTTAGGAGAAGCTGGGTCTTGAAAGTGTTATCAACTCATACTGCAAAAAAATAGTTAGTGGCCTGACGTTTCGACCCTAGCAGAGTCTTTCTCGAAGGATAAATCACTCATACTGAGCGACACTGCAAAGACAAAAACTTTCCTTTTATGGTACATCGTACTATGGTATAAAGTTGCAGGGTCGATTTCGCGCAGAGCTAAGATTGATTGTAACTGATTATCAGATCTTAATTGCTAAGCAAAGTGTGGTGTCACAATAAATATCACTGTGGCGATATTGACAACTCATCTTAAGTTGAATCTTTGCGCTTTGTGAAATCGAGAGGTGAAGGAAATCGGCAACAATATTTTGAAAAGAAAGCCCTGGCGAAAAACAGGCAAAGACAAAGCACAACTTTATCATGACATGTCAAAGCTAAAGCTTTCTGCATGATGTTATTGAACAACTGAAAATGGTCACAATTGTTGTTGGGGTGGGAGACAGTGGTAGTTGTTTGGTTAAGTCACATTAAGTCATCTTCCGTTTTGGCACAAAGAAGTCAATTACATTATCGGGTTGACTGCCCCATCTGCTACATTATATCCAGTATAGCAGGTCCTGAACGGTTGACAAAGACTGCTGGCAGGCGGGGGGGGGGGTACTTAGCTGAACAATAAAAACAAGCTTACAAACCAAATCCTATGAGCATACGTATGAATGGCAACAGTCGAACAGGACATCTCCAATTCTAATATTGGCAAAACTCACATGGCCGACTTTAAGCATTACACTGTTCTACTTCAAAGGTGTAACGTGGGAATTTTGAAAAGTCTTTTGCCCGCGGTGTGGGACCATCAATCTCTGTGTTGCCACTCATATCTAAATCTACACAGAATCTTGACCCAGGAGACAAACATCTTCGAATCAAAGGTTCAAAGCTTCACTGTAATCGTAGGCTACTTATTCGTCATAGTTTAGACCCGTTTTCTCCTATATAGTATGAAAAATAAAAGTACAAGTCTCTGAGCGAAAAATGGCGCTGGTCTTTTTCTACTCTAAGTTCAAATGTAAGTCAGTAAAGTGACTGTTGGGTGACACTTTCTCGCAACACCTCACTTGAATGTTTAAACATTATTATGTTTTTCTTCGCGTTTAGTTGACACCCCTCATCCAAGCTCCTCCTCACGCGATGTCTGTGGAGCACGCCCTCGTCCGGCCGATATGGGACATTCACCGGCGGCCTGGGTATTTCTTGATGTCGTTGGACTTCACGGAGTTCCGATCCGAAGGGGGTAAATTCTTGAAGGTTCCGGCTGGGGAAGTTGCTAGGAGACGATTTCATCTTGCCAAACTAGTCCTAGAGATGTTTCTAAGAACTTAGAAAGATCCCTTCATTACCAAAATTCAAGTTGGGGACTATAGTGGTGGGTGAAACCATCTTGCTTTCCTATTTTTAATACGGGGGTGGAACCGAGGCTGGATGGTCAAAATAACATGGCTTCGGGCAGAACGCAAAGCCATGCTTTACAGGGGACATAAAGGAAAATGGCGGTATTATTCAAAACTCTTCCAAGTATCTTTAACAAAAAAAGATTTACTTTATATTTATTTAATTATAATTACTTTTGCGACTCATAATATTTTGGGTTGCATAACCATTCTAAAAGCAGACAAAGAAAACAAATGACCATGCGGTGATGACAAGAAGACAAAACAATGTTCCAAGCTTTGAAAACAATTTATGTATTTTGAAAAACCAACGAAGTTGGAATACACACGTTTTGCTAAGCTGCCAGTTTGTGTTTGTTCGATCGAGTATGATTTTCATGTATAACTAATCGAAACAAAATTGATAGTACAATAAAGTTTATAATATTGCAATGAAAATATGTTACAATTACACAAATTTCGATTCTTTAATAATTCACCGAAGAATAAAAATGAGTAATGATTATAAAAGAGAAATGTTTGTCGAGAAAACACAAACTTGTTCTTGTTCTTCGACTTATTATTAATATTAATATTTTAGTCTGCATTAGAAGCATAATTATCGCTGACACTTTATAACAAAGGCGGTTGCCATTGTAACTCGAGATCGACCTCTTTGTTTGGCCTCTACGCTGGGGACGCTGTTCGGTCTACTTGACATGTGTCGTTGCGGTCAATCTGTCAGGTAAAGGAGCATTATGAACTCTATTCGGGCGGGTTTTCTTTTTCTTTTTTACCATACGCATTGTCCAGCGATCGTTCATTTTAGGACAAATAAATTATGAGTTATAGTTGTTATTTTCTAATGTGCAGAATGCATTTGATATTTATTTTATTACATAAAATAATTATTACTATACGTACTGTTTGAAACAGAAACAAACCATTAAAAGCATCAAAACAAACTTTTGTGCGCCTGTTGAATTATTTAGAGCGTTTTTGTTTTAAAGTTTATTTACTCATTAATTTATTTTTATAGACTTTATATTTTGTTTGGTTTGGTTTGTTTGTTGTTGTTTTTAAAGCATTAATCATCGGTTGATATGGGAAGCTTAGGCCGTGGCCGAATTGGCGGCTACGGCTACAGCTGGATCGCCACGTCATTATGTTTTGAAGTATCGGACGTCATCAGCAACAACCTTGGCAACAGTAGCCGTAGCCGTCAATTCGGATACGGCATTAGTGTTGCGCACTCCAGGTGTGCACTCACGATGATTACCTTGTAAGTCTGCTGCCACCTAGAGTCTACAAAAGTCACAGTTCGATACGAGATTGTGTCCGTAAACTCTACGACACAGGGACCTTCCGACAAGATCTCAACTACAGGACAGTATAACGCAAAGACAACTGCGTCTCTTTTCAAAACGACTTTATAACACATGCATTTTCGGCACAAAATGTAAAATCACATTATTCAGTATTATATAACAATGGCTGACAAAAACCAGGAACCAAAATGAACCAAACACAGAACACAATGTAAAAAAATTAATGTCTTGTACTAGATCAAGTGTATGTACAAACAATATTGCATGGCATTGTATACACAGGGTGACTTTACTGGATTAATCTGAAACTTTCTCTTTGATATATAATACAGTAGAAATTATACGAGAACAATATTATAAGCAGATACTAGATGAGATTTCTCACAACGTTTCGGTTCTTTCTACGCCACTTAACCGACCATCACGAGTCCATGTTGTCGATAAACCTTTGTTATCGTGAAAACCAGAAGGATGAGACATCACAAGTTTTTACTTCTTCCTACGACACTATTAATCTCAGAAACACCAACACTTGGATGGTCAGCTTGAGCCTCCATATCGCCGGACAGGATCATGTCTCAACAAAAATGGTCGTAGACGCTCATTTTGTTGGCGACTGTGGGTGATTTAACACCTCAAACACTTTTTAGGACAACTCATTTAACTGACATTATCTACAATACATTTCATCAGTTGGTACATAAATTTATGACACAAAAATGCAAATTTTTGTGAATTTACTTATTCTGTTAGTAACTTCCTCCAATGTGATATTCTCATCATTTTCCAGTACGTTTGATACTTGTACAAACTAATGACCATCTTTGCAAAATTTGAAAGTTATCAAGAACTGATTTGACCGTTTTAAGATAAGTTTTGTTTCATCACTTCTGTACCACCTCCCTAGTTGCATGTATCTAACATGACCAATTTGAAAGTAAGTGGCTTTTACAACATCCCAATTACAGTGTTGTTCACAATACCCCCTTTCTTGCACAAAAAAACCTTAATCTTTCACATTACAATTCCTATTGACAATTTCTTCAAATAGTTCTAACAATAGAAACAATCTCTACAATGCAAAGTATAATATGGGGGCTAAAGTAACATTAATAACCACTTAATTTCTTTTTACAAAATAACTTTTATAACTGACATTTTGCACATATTGTGAGAGAGCACAATGCCAGGTAGACGAAGAATAAACCATATGAGGAGAAGAAGAACAAGTAATTCCTTATTTGCTCACAAAGTTTTGTTTCTTTTTTCTTCTTCTTGGGGGGGGGGGTATAAATTCAAATTTAATCGTTGAGAAAATTTGTGTTAAATGGGGTGGGTAGTTTTCCCCTCATTTGTCTACTTCAGTCTGTGTATTAACTTAAAACTACCTAGGCTTGTTAACAAAAAAGTTAAGTCTTCATGACAACATTTCCCAAGACAGTGTCGGATTGAGACTCAAAACAAACCATTTCTCCGCGCATTTGGCACAAGTTAGCCGCTGACAACGAACGGCCCTGCTATCCATTCTACACAAAAGGTTCCGACACAATCAAACTAGTTCTCATGGAAACTTAAGGTAGCTGGAACGATGACCAATTTCGAATCAAATAATTATAATTTGATCATCTTTTTAAAAGTCTCCCCTGCCTTTAACACGCACCGATCTGCAGCATTTGTTATAAATCATTTGACACCTCATTTTATGTCACCTCATTTTTTGTCACAAAGACAAATAAATTGCTTCTAAATAGTTTAGTTTAGATCCAGAAAAATAATCACAAAAATATGAGATTTTAAAAGCATACTTGTGTATAAATATTCCAAATTATTACACAATCGTTGCTTCCTTTTATATCATTATAAAAACATAAATGCAAGTACTAAAATTAAAGACTGATTAATGGAAATAGAATGTTGTCGATGTGGAGGTTTAGTCCAAGGAACTGACTGCTGTAGCTCTTGAGACCTTGGTTTTTTAGCAGCCATGCTATAATCAGCCATCCAAAAAGCAAGATGATAGTTGGTGTACAGAGTGCAAATGATTGTGTACAGAATGCAAACTGTACAGTACAGAATGCAAATGATTGTGTACAGAATACAAACGATGCTGTACAGAATGCAAATAATTGTGTACATAATGCAAAATACTGTACAGAATGTAAATGATGGTGTACACAATGCAAAAGACAGAGTACACCATGCAAATGATGGCGTACACAATGCACACGATGGCGTACAGAATGCGGATTTCTGAAGTGGACTTGAAAAGAGAAACTTGACTTATGCCATACACATTACATCGGGCATGAATTTGTTTTAGCTTTACATGGTGAATATACATGTACTTGTACACGATCATCACCACAGTACTAGCCCTGGTGGACTTTTGTTTTTCTAGACAAACAGCAAGAAAAAGTTCTGCGATATGGCTACAATTCCACAGTGTCGATCCTTCACAATACCCAAAGTCAGGGCCACGATCATTATAAAAATTCATACAGACAGGATATCGCGAACCCCAGACCCTGTTTTCAAAAGCAGAGCGGCACACGTTTGCGCAACAAACTGTTGATCGATCCAAAATGGGTTACTGTATTCCACAGACTCTTGCAACTTTCTGTTGAAATGCTCAACAGCCTTGTGCTTGTTCTCTCTTTACGATTACATTTATAGGTATTATGCAGTTAGCATTCATATTTAATGTGGGAGTAACTTAAGCTTACAGGTCCAGTACACAGGGAATGCCTAGCGAAATCATATTTTATAAAAGCCACGAATGATACTGAAATATCAGAGTGTAAGGTTTTTAAAAGCCCATCGCAGTTTACTCATCACTGGTGCACAAACGAATATAATCAACAAAAATGGGACAAACACTAAATGCAAATATTGTATTAATCTTCACATCATTAATAATTCAAGTTATGCCACTAGTTATTATTCTTCTTATAATACTGTACAATGTCTAGCTTCCACGACAAGAATGGCGCTCACTTTCATCAAGATGCTAAGCAGGGGACGCTACTCGATCTGCTAAGCATAAACTAAGCAGGGGACCAGTAATGAGCGAAGAAAATGGCATGGTGTTTCGGCTGGTTTACCCACATGCTTAGCAAATGCTTAGTAAAATTCTCTTATGCTTAACAAACATGCCTGACAGGCAAGACTTGTTTATGCTCAGCATTATTTGGGTGCTTAGCAGCTTTATGACCTCTGGCCTTGATCTCATTCATATTCATGTCAGTGGTGGCGCTATTCAGTCTATCTGACCAATCACTACTATTTACAAAGCCGTTCGTTAGACTCAACAGACCTAGCTATAAAATGATAACAAAATGACGTCTTAAGACAGAAATGCAATCTTTCGTCTGATGCTACAACTCCTTCGAAAATTGCCGTACATTAACATCATCTCAATCATCAAAGAGGATTCAAAAGTAAATCATAAACTGTGTTGACGAGTTGCTGTTCTTTAACATTAACTGTGAACCTTGTGTCATTATTTTCTACGACAAACTCCAGGAAAATGAAAGTTGGTGAGTCTTTCATTTCATCTATAAACCCTTCCGTGTCCTCTGGGCAATGATTCAGGCCTGATACTTCACGAGGGGCAATTGCCTCCATGCCCCCAGGTCGCTGCCTTGGTGCTCTATGAATCGCTTTGCCCTCACAACCATCAGGCCTGCATTGCACAAGCAAACGTTGACAAACTCGACCATGTAAACAATGACTCTAGAGAACAAAGAGTATGAATGATTCATATGACGGAAATAACAGCTTTTTGTTTTCACCAAGCAGACAAAAACAAGTCTGAATTCAGAACTTCTCATCCCCGAATTGGGAAAACCCCATTAATGAATTTTATTTTTCTTCTTCATTTACTGGATTGAAGCAAAGCAATCGCACTAAATTCCAGAGATTATTCCACAATCCAAATTTCCAGGTACACATATCAAGGATAAGATTTGAGACCATTTTGAATTGAAGATGAAACTAAGCCAGTAAAAATTCGCTTTTGTTTATCTACACATGTGTTATTTGGGGTTAAATGTCATTATATTTGTTTAAATTAGCATATACTATTGAACCAGTGTTTTGTACACATTTGATGGACAGCAGCACCATTTTGATAAAGAGGACCAGTCACCTCTCTGACAAAGAGTAGACTAGCCTTACAAGTCCATCGCACATGGCATATTCAACCTGCTATGACAACCCGCAACCAGGCCTCAACAAAGAGGTGATCATCACCACATGGTCGAAGCTTATTTCAAATCTACATTGCCCGGTGAAAAGGCCCCCGGAAAATCTCTTCCTCTCATTTTTACAGAAGCTGTCACACTTTACATAAATTCAAATCCTGATTGTTGACGAAAGCAATAAATTAAAAAAAAGAACATAACTGATAAGATTTACTGGGAGGTACGCTCACACAACATTGAAGCCTATAATGGAAATGTCTTTCACATAAATGAAGTAAACTTATTACACAAGAGGAGAACACATTTTAGGGCAAAGCAAAATCACTTGTGTAAGTGTTCCACTTCTTAAATCTCTAAGTAGCAGTTAATTTTTGCATACTCCTTGTATATTCAGCATATGTACCACACTGCATCCACCTATGTCTGTACCCCTGTATCCTAGTAAAGGGCAAAGCATTGTAAACTGTAGGATACGAAGGCGTCAGACTATTTCCTTGCAGGTTTAACTTTCTTACACTATGTCCAGGGGCCGATTTGACAGAGCTAAGATTGGTCTTAACTGTGTATCACTCTTCATTGCCGAGTGATGTCACAATACAAATCACTGTGGCAATAATGACATCTAAACATGAATCAGTGTTTGTGAAATCGAGCTCTGCACTCTTTATCACAAAGAAGCTAAGCATGATCTTAAGATGTGTACCAATCATCAAATGCTAAGCAAAGCGTGAAGTCACCTTAAGATGAATCTTAGTGCTTTGTGAAATCGAACCGAGGAGATTGTAAATGTATACAAGTCACAGGGAAGCCATTGCCTTTGTCCTAACCATCTAAAGTCCAAAATGAGGCTAGAAGGGAATTCCTTCAATAATTTACCTCTCAACGCCAAAATTATGATCATAGGGACTTACATGTAGTTCATTTCTCAGTTTTTGTAAAACAGTAAATTTCAGAACTTCTTTTTTTTGGGGGTGTCCAGATACAATTTGAAGTACTTATCAATCCATTTAAGTGATGGAGCAAAAACCATCATTTTGGGGGCGATAGAAGGATATTTAGTCCACTATGATCTAACAAAGTGGCGGTGGTGTGATTTTTTGCAGGGTACTGTTTTCAAAACAGTGGGGCATTCTGGACCAAAATATTTTTATGTTTTGCCGAAGCATGCAAAATTGAAACAACATCTTCGGAATGTTTTCTACTTGGTGTTTATCATGGTTTGTTAAGCTCTACTGTGAAATCTGGAGCATTCTTTATAGTTTTCTCTCGATTGTTTTGAGAGAAAAATATAAATAAAAAACACTTATTTTTTTGCGTAAAGGCCGAAATTTGCACGCATCGACACGCCATTTGCACGTATCGGCCCGATATGCTAGCTTGTACATGGGGAAAACCCTGATTTGTACACTTATATTACGGAGTAGCTTTGAACGAATCAACACTATAGGGTACTTGACAAACTCATGGTAGACTGTGATTTTTTTAAAAGATGACGCTGGAGTAACTCGTTAATAATATTGGTTTTCTTCACCGTCGTCGAGAGGCTCCTCTTGACCATACGCCACCTCTTCCTCGGGTGCTACGCCCTCGTCTGCTTCCGGAGTCTCAAAACCATCCTGGGGGGGAGGGAAGAGGGAACAGGGAGAATCAAAGGGTGGTCATCTTAAAGATATCAGATTCGGTCATGGGTTTTTGTTTCATAAGATTTGTAAAATTGAGTAAAAATGAGTAAATTTAATTAAAGATAAGTAAAATTTGTAAAATGAAAAACTCTTTTGATACGGTATCTTCCAAATCTTAAAAATGAAGAATCATATGGAGAAATAGTGAAATGGATGACGAAATCGTAAAAATTTACATCAAGATCATACATATTGAGAGGTCTGCAATAAACCGTGGCAAGTACACAGGCCACAATCACAATGTCAAAGAATGGAAATATACACACAGATACAGACAGTGCACAACCCTCGGCCAAAGGTAGACCCCTTGCGCAATGCCCTGCGCACTTACATGCGCCTATCCCGTCCACCATTTTGGAGAGTCAAATGGACACAAAGGAATTGACTCCCAAAATGGTGGAAATGGTAGGCGTGCATTGTGCGGAGGTGCATTCCACAATGTGCGAGGGGTCAATACTGTAGGTCTTCCTTTGACCTCTTTTACGTCATATGAAAGGAGTCTATTGTACCCTCATCATCTCATAGTACAGCCCTTTCACCAAACTGAGGTTGGATGGACAAATAGACTGGTCCCTCAGTGCAATTTTAAGCATTTGTAACTGCATCAGCATGGGAAGGAAACAATGACTGCTGCAGGAAGCATGATAATAGTTTTAAAACAGATCATCACCAACCAAGCCAATTTTAACAGGAACATGCACACAAAGAAACAAAGCACTGCCTTAGGTACAGGTTTAAAGCAAATACTGAAATGCTGACTGCAGTGTTACCCCTGGCTGATTGGCTAAGCAAGGTGGTAAAAATACAAATTGATGGAATACATATAAAAGTAAAATACAAGTAGAAGACAACATGAAAGACAAGCAAAGTACATCAAACATTATTTTACAAGCAAGCAAAAACAAAACAGTATAATGTGGACCCCTTGCATTGGTTGCCATCGCTGATGAAACGAGCACGCATGAAGAGCTATTTGTGCAATGCATACACGCGTGCACGTTTCCGTTTGTCATCTAAGATGGCTGCCAATGTAAGGGGTGTATTGTTCTGATGTTATATAACAACAAGATATCAGGGTCTACTAAAAATGGGTTGAAATTCAAAACAGAGATGACGTGATGAATGCAAAGTGACTTTAATAACCAAATACAAAATATACAAAACACATCACTTCTACAGTAATTCAAGCTGCAATAGCACATAAAAGGGCGTGCAGGATCGGTTGAATATGCAACTTGCTGGGATGAAAAATGAAAAATCCACAAGCACTGGTGGAGGGTTTGGGTGCTACAAAAACAAACACCAAAACCCCAACCCGTATCATCGGCATCAATCTATGTTTACATGTGGGTGGGGCAAGCACCTCAGTAATGGTGCATTGGTACATGTACATTGTATAGTCAATAAACATCTCTAAGACTTTACAGTGGCCTGGATGTAACTGAAATATAATCATAAATTAGTTTGTCAAACAAGAATGACTACGAGTGAAAGGCACGACGAAACTTTGTACTGTTTCAATTTGCAATGGCACTAGTGAGAATCCCCAACATGGAATTCAGCCTATCAGCTGAAAAGTTGCATGCCTGCGTAAAACCCCCAAGCATATAAACCTGTCTTGTACAGGACCATCCCACATTAGGGGAGAGACAACTTTGACTGGTTCCAAGATATCGTTATTAAGAAAACTAATCTGCTTCGTAACTGTATCTCCAGCCTTGATGCTTTTGGCTGAATGTAACGGCGTAACTCAGAAAGACTCGGGAGAAGAATTTTTGCACATTGAGGGCTAAAGAGCAATCAAAATGCATCATGTAAGGGGCAAGTCCAAGAATGAGTGCAGTATTTTCACAAATGGCAGTCAGAAAGTTTAACCCCAGGGCTCTCCCGTAACAGTGGTTTGCTGGCCAAAACACCTGAGGACTATTCAAAAATCTCTCCAAGTGGTCTGGTTGGCTAGTTCTGTGCTGAAAAGCATCCCTGTATTTAATATGAAAAAAACAGACTTGTGAAAAAGTCTGACGGACTAGTGAAACAACAAGCTAAATGGTCTTGCTCGCCAGTCACCGAAAAAGTTTAAGGGCAAACCCTGTACCCCTCTTAATAAAAGCAATGAGGTGATTTGTATTTGTTGAACGTCTGCAAAGGGACTACCCCCTTAGTTAATGTTATCAGTCCTTGGATAGATTAGGTATGAACGATGATGTAACAGCGGTCGGTGTGTTCCACAACCGAACTGCAAGGAAACCTTTTCTTGGATTTGCCCGGAAACGCTTAAGGATTTGAAAATAAGTCCCGACAAATGCAGTGTTTTGGTGATGGTCATAAAAATGCGGAGGCAGTGATCATGCATCAGTTTAAATGGAAGAATGGAAGGGGTCACAAATGGGGGAAACAAAATTAACCAAAAAATAGTAAAAAGACGCACAAATGGAAAACAAATCCACAAATGAAGGGAACAAAATCCGCAAGAATCCATAGAAACAGGAAAAACCTGGGGTAGAATAAAAAATCTAGAAATAAAGGGGTGAACGGCTATAGATGTGAGGAGGAAATAAAAAAACACAAAATTAAAAATAAAGAAGAAATGAAAACAGGCAAGGGATCTAGAAGTGGACACGTTTGTCTAACCCCCTAATATTGCTCATTCTGGTCATCAAAGCTCCCCGGGTCGCTAACAGTGTCGTCTTCAAAGTCCTCAGGGGGTGCAAAGCCGTCCTTAAATACAAGAAGCATTCAAGAGGAGCGGGTGGAATAAGAAGGGGAAAAAAAGAGAGAGGAAAGAGAGAAAAGAAAGATATGGGTGCCTGAATTGGTTCTATGCTTGGTTTAAAAATTAGTAGTACCCATTCAAAAACAAAGTCTTGCTTTTATGTTATACATGCCTCATAATTGATTATGATCGTGACAGGTGGACGGGAGAAATTATCATGACAGGTGAATTTGTTACGGCTGAGCAGGGGCAAAAACTCGTACAGATTTTTAAACTTTAGTCAAACGTAACCTTTTAGAACAGAAAAACAAACTCGGGCAGGCATGGGTCATTTTCACTCATTTACACTTACGATGTATAGTTTTGTTGCACTTACACCAAACTTATAAATATTCCCGAGTTAACTTGACTTTATTGGGTGCTTGACACACAACCGTGCAATTATAAAGCAACGCCCGCACCCTAAACTTAGAATTACTACAGGTGTGAGAGTCATTGCAGACAAAAAGGTTGGAAACTAACATCAACATTTCCTGAGATACGTTGACTTTTTGTAACCTCTGGCGTTATAAATTTCAGTGAGCTTTTGGGATTAGTGTCATCAGTAGAAGTAGATCAAAGAGCATGATTTCTTGCTATCGGAAGAAAGTAACAGCTACTTTTTTTTATATAAAGTAGACATAAAAAGGTCTGAAATCAGATAAACGTCTGAAATTTCGCAGCCCTGTATTACTAATCAGATATCTCCCCGGGCTTGATTTCACAGAGAGTTGAGATTGATCTTAAGTGCAAACAATCTGAATTGCAAAGCAAAGCGTGATGTCACAATACAAATTGCTATGGAAATACTGACAACTCATCTCAAGATGAATCTTAGTACTTTGTGTAAATCAACCGCAGACCCACTAAAGAAAAAAGGTCCCTTGATATGGAGGATCATTCATTTCTAAAGCTCCAACTCTGAATGCCACTTTGAACTTGTGATAAAACTTTCAATGATTTCTGCTGGCTGGACATTGTTGATGGGAGTGTGATCTACATAAATACATACATAACGTGAACATGTGTGCACATTATTTGTTCCGACTATCAGAAGGTGTTCTCTGTTACGCTGTGCATTGTTGTCATTTAGAAACAAAAAGATTATGAAAGGTCGAAAAATGAATCTTAGTGCTTTGTGAAATCGAGCCCAGGGCTCGATTTCACAAAGCACTAAGATTCATCTTAAGATGAGTTGTCAGTATCACCATAGTGATTTCTATTGTGACATCACACTTTGCTTAGCAATTAAGATTGGTACACAGTTAAGACCAATCTTAACTCTTTGTGAAATCGGCCCCTGTACATGTGTTTAGTATGTATCTGCTTAGTAGTACAAGTAGTGGTCTTTGTGCAATCGCACACTCATATCCCTAACGAGAATGACAATTTACAAAATGATTTCCTTTTTACTTAAACCTTACCTCAGTGGCATACAGGATTTCTAATATTCTAATTGATCTTAACTTCTAATATTCTAATTGATCTTAACTGTGTACCAATCTTAATTGCTAAGCAAAGTGTGATGTCACAATAGAAATCACTATGGTGATACTGACAACTCATCTTAAGATGAATCTTAGTGCTTTGTGAAATCGAGCCCTGGTCTTTGTGCAATCGCACACTCATATCCCAAACGAGAATGAAAATTTACAAAATGATTTCCTTTTTACTTAAACCTTACCTCAGTGGCATACAGGATTTCTAATATTCTAATTGATCTTAACTTCTAATATTCTAATTGATCTTAACTGTGTATCAATCTTAATTGCTAAGCAAAGTGTGATGTCACAATAGAAATCACTATGGTGATACTGACAACTCATCTTAAGATGAATCTTAGTGCTTTGTGAAATCGAGCCCTGGTCTTTGTGCAATCGCACACTCATATCCCTAACGAGAATAAAAATTTACAAAACGATTTCCTTTTTTACTTCAACCTTACCTCAGTGGCATACAGGATTTCTAATATTCTCTTGACCCCTGGGATCTCTTCGTTCTCTCCCTCCTGGCATATGACCTCAATGTTCCTCAGCTTCTCAAAGTAGAAATCTCTTTCTTTCTCTAAGCTCTCTATCGCAATCTCGGCTTCCTTGACCTACGAGAAGAGGACAAGGCCCAAGAACAAACACCTGGTGAGCGCAGAAATTCTGCTTAGCACTGTAAAACAATTGCTGAGTAGAAACAGCTTACCGGCCAAAATGACATGTTATTAATGTTCTTACGACTGGTACCCCGTCATTTTGTTGCTTAGCAAAAGAGTTCCTGATTATGATTTTATGAACTTGTCTGAGAACTTTGGGTATTTTTTTTCCACACAAGGTAGGGACTTGAAACACTGTGTGGACTTACACACATCCACACAGGGTTTTTTAAAGTGTTGAAGAAATGTTTTTTCTCAAGTGCACAGAAAAAAACAATTTCCACAGAGGGTGTGCACATAAGAGCTGTGCTCTTACACACGCCAACTTAAGGGGAACAATGCTACCCCACAAGGTTTTCTTTGTTCTAGTGGTACCCTACAGAGAATTTCCTCAGAAAGGGACTAGTAGAACAATAATGTATGTATCCCATAACTGCCATGTAAGGGTGACTAGGTATACACATTCAAACCGGGGACCAGGCCTTGAACTTCACTCTAGAAGGGGCACGACAATTTTCCTCTGGTAAAGGGGCACTCTATGAGGAAAATTTTAATTTGTATTGGAACTCTGCAAAGGGCACCACAGCAAAAGCACAGGGCACGGTTTGAAGTGGTAAAAGTGTACAAACTAAAGTGTATAAAAAAAATAAAGGGAGGTATTGCCTCGCATCCAACCTTAAGTTTAAGCTCAGCCACTTCCATGTTTTCCCTGTTGCTTTTTTGGTTGTTATTCCTTGTTGCAGCGCCGGCCGCCGGTTTTGCTACTGCTGCTGCCTTCGCTGTTCTTGGCTCTAAAGATAAAAACAATAAATAAATTAATTAAAAAACGACTATAATAACACAACAAATTAATTTACATTCAATAAACACCAGTAAATTCACGAAAACACATGAACAGTGCCATGTTTGGAGCTAATTTCACGCAGCAATGGGTAACCAGCCAAAATGTAATACGTGAAACATAGGTTTTAACTGGCTCCCTGCTGAGTGCGGCTAGAAATACCTAACCCATTTCTGAAAATTTGGGAATCCACTGCAAAATTATCAACTACTCATGACAGACAAAATGCAATTCGCAAATATACGAATAACAAAGACCAGAAATCAGTGCCGAATAACATGTGCATACCCCGTTCGGAATAATGAAACTGCCTTTTTTGAAAATAAAATGTGATCGGCAAGAACCGTGTGATTAAACAACTTGGCGCATACGACAAACGTGCAATGTGGCAACAAAAGTCGGTGAATGAGGAGTTACATAAGGTTCTCTGACGTTCAGGTGCATTACAAAGTGCTGTAACACTGCGGTGCTTTCTGTGATGATATTTGCCAACTACCAAACACTTGTATTCCATCATAACTATTATTCGGGGCTGGGATTTGAAAGAAAATTTTCACCTAAACCAAAACAGAGGTTTACTGAAAGCTCAGGGTACAATTTCATGGATCTGCTTACCGCGGAACTCTGCGCTTACAGCATCCTGTAAAGTACATACATTGTAGTTCTAAGCCTAGTAAGCGTAGACCTCTGCAGTAAACAGAGCCATGAAATTAGGCCCAGGTTTCCAGGGGTCGATTTCACAAAGCAATAAAATCCATGGTAAGACAAATTGTCAGTATCACCATAGTGATTTACATTGTGACATCACACTTTACTAAGCAACTACGATTGATTTGCAGTTACGATCAATCTTAGCTCTTTGTGAAATCGGCCCCAGGCCTGGAATTACACGGAGAACACAGAGGCCATGGTCTAGTATGTTGCCCCATGTCTTGGCTCTGGTGCCCATTCAAAATATTCTTAAAGCCTTGAAGTTCTTCCAATGGAAGTGCCCTTTGAGAAATGAAAGCAGTCTTGCCCTCTCGACCAAAAACATACTTTTTACAAAGCCGTTACAGCATTTCTTTGTTTTATTTTGTGCAAAATTTTTCGGTGCATGTTTGGACATCAATGTATTTGTTAATCTGAAGGGAAAACAAATTAACAGTGTGTTTGGACAAACAAACAAACAAAAATGAGGGAAAAAAAACCACAAGGCCCCGTTTGGTTTTTAGGTTACTGGACCTAGGCTAAAACTACTTGACCCAGGCAAGTGGTCTAGAGGGTCTTCCAAGCCCTGTCCATCACTACCCCGCCCCAACCTTTGGCCAAGACTCGCCCGATTTCAATCTAGGTTTCAATAGGTTTCCAATCAGCCCATGGTAACCCGATCTACATGTAACAACCAAACATTGAGACAGTCATGATTTGGGCCCCAATGCAAGCATGATCGGTTTGGTTGTTGAGCATTGAATCCAGCAAACTCGTACAAAATAAGTACGAAGATCGTCATGGATTTGGGTTAGTTAAAAATTAAGGGTACATTCCCCATGATTTCCATTTCTCACTGCTTTCTCACACATACCACTTCCAATCCTGCTGTATCCATGTAACAAAATGTACACCCCAGACTTTTTCTCAAAATAATGTCACAGTTATAAAATACAAGCCGAGACGTTCAGGGCTCGAATTTGGGAAAAAAAATCTACAAGACTGCAGGGCTTGTAGCTCAAAACTTTTACTGGACCAGAAAATTTGTTACAAGACCGGAATCAAAATGAGAAGAACACTCTACACAGTTTCACATTTGAGCTGTTTCTGTACCAAGCACTAAGAGAAGATTTATCAAGTTTTTCTTGAGGATAATACTTCAATACTCAATTGATAAGTTAAATAAAAAAATACAGTGAGGTGTTATTATAAAAAAAAACAACACAAGACCGCTGGACTTGTACGGTCATAAGTTTACTGGCCCGACACTAAAATCACTGGCCTCGGGCTTGCGGTCCAGCATCAAATTCGAGCTCTGACGTTACTGGGTGCTAAAGATGAAACTGTGCAGTTTTATACAAAAGCTGACACTCATTGTACAATGCAAAACAGAAATAGTGATGATTTATTGATGACTGATGACCGTTCATGAAGCGGTCACTGACTCCATTTGGTGATTGGTGCTCGAGTCCAACTCGAGCAACCTAAAAGATAATTTTGTGAATTGCAGCTTCACTCAAAAAATTACTTGACTTGCAGTAACAACTTTTTTAAACACAAAACTTTGAGCGTCTTGTGACAACCTGTGCATGTTGACAAATGTTCACATCTGAGTTGTGTTTGTTTACAACAATAAAGCAGATCAGAACACCACTCGGTGATGAGCAAAGCGCACTGACACACTCTCGACATGAAATAGACATGTGAAAGAAAAACAATACACACTTGAGCGGATCTATGAATTTTATGAGGCAATGGTCTTGATGTGACAATAAATACCCGAATGAACCAAATCAAGATCACTGAGAACTAAACGGGATATTTAACACTCTACTTACGGTAGTCTCCTTCTACTTTGTACACGTAGCGTGTAAGGAACAGACAATGGCATTATTAATGAAAAACAACCCAACAAAAACAAAAACAACCCAACAAAAACACCACCAAAAAAAACACACCACCAATAAACACAGAAAGACTATTCACAAGGTGTAAGCAGGTGCAGCTGAAGGTATGTGAAAACTAACGGGTTGTTTTTAATCCTTGTTCCAAATGTGCGACACAAACTCCCCTTTTGACAATTTCAAGTTTACCTTCGACGGAAAGCTGCTTCACACGTTTCATAGGAGAAAGTTCTGCGGACGCTAAAAGAAGGTCGATCGGATAAAAACAGAGACCACGACAGACACAGGCAATGGGACAGAGACAGGCACACATGCAATCAGTGAAGGTTGAAGGCAAGAAATGTTAACAGTGCTAAAGAGGGTCTCCAAAGGTCAAATTCAGTTTTATAATTCACTTACTTTCCAGTAGATAGAGTGCTTATGAAAACAGTGGAAAAAATTACATCTCTCTAGCCTCACGTTGAAATAGTGTAAAATGCCTCTGTGTTTGATACCCATCAAGTGCAATTTTTGTCAAAATCCAAAAACATTCAAATATATGGTCTGTACATTTTTAGAATTTTCGGTTCATTCCTAAATTTTGATAACCTGACTGCCCCAAAATTTATTCTTTAGAATGTACAGACCTATTTGTTTTTGCTGTCTGAGAATCATGTTTCACATTCCGCCCGGGAAGAATACTATTAAATAAAATGACATTTTACACCATTTTCTGGTGAGGGTAGAGACGTGTAGTTTTTTTCTCCCCACTTTCATGAGGACTCTAATTATTGAAAAATGCGTGGATTACAAAACTAAATTTGAGATTTGGGAGCTCCTCTTTAACGATGGCAAACTTGGGTTAATGCAAGCTGGTGAATAGTCATGGTATATGTCGCTGGAATGTTTATGTTGGCAGGAGTATCAGAGCATGGCTTCCCTTTGTGTAATGTTTACTATCAATTATGTCTTATTTACACGAAGGCCTATTAAATATTTATGTATTTTACATAAACACAAGGGGGGGGGGGGAAATGGTAGGAGTAAAAAATGTAAAACACTGAAGCACATCCTAGGAAATACAAGAGGCCAAATTCATTCCCGACTAACCTGATAGAAATTATGATCCCAAAAAATGTATTGATCAAAAATCAAAATCAAAGTAGTGAAAAATGGACTTGTTCTTTTTGATAAATGAAAATAACTGAATAAAAGAGTTTTCGGGAAAATTTCAAAAATACTTTTTTTCTTCTTCAAAAAACCAAGATTAACAAATTTCAAAAATTTTCAACAAAAAAAAACATGTCAAGTGGGATAAGCTAACTATCGACTTACGCGTTTTCAATGGCACTTTCTTGTGGGCTACACCGCTTGACCCACTTGATATCATCTGCCCCTGCCTGGCACTAGAAGCGTCGTATTCCTGGCCGCCATAGTTGGCATCGAAGAATTTCTTAAACCACTGGACGAATTCAAAGTTGTCCTGAAATCTCCCCTTGATCAGCTTGTCTACTGGTATAATCTTGTTGGTAGCAATGGGAAAAGGAATTTGAAAATGGATTAATCTTTTCGTGTCGGTATTTTAACAAAATACAAAAATTCTTTGCCCATCCGCAGTTTTATTTTTCTTAACTTTTTGGAGCTCTTGCTTTTCTCGCATGCTTGCTGTAAAACTTCCGAGTGCCTTACAGATGTATTCTGACGCGATTGAAGTTCAATAAATCGTTGTGTGCCCAGTAAAAGGACATAAAGAAAAGTTCCTGGTAAAAGGACGTAAGCAATTAATGTGCAAAATTGTGTTTCAAGAAAACTGAGCGCGAAAGTTTGATCGGTTTTCTGCCATTCATAAATCATTATACTGTGTTAAAATCTACATGGGAATGAGAAAACATGTCTTTGGGGTAATTCTAGCAACAAAAATGTAACATTTACACCATCATTTTTGTCAGAGGAGCCATTTTGTTGCGTACGTCCTTTCATTACTGAAAAACAGTACTTTGTGTGCCCGGTAAAAGGGCGTAAGGATTTATAGAGCCTTACACCCTTTTACCGGGCACACGACGAAATCATTGTTATCGGGTCTTCTTAAATGAAGAATGAGGGGAACACATGATAGATTTGTGCCGTGTTTTTCAGGTATTAACTTATGGCAGTCTTTTCATTTCAAACAAGAGGACATCAGCTAAAAAGCTTGCATGCCTGCTCAAACTAAGACCGTGTCCAAATGGGCAGTTGTGGCTGCAGCTGTTGCTAAGGGTGTTGTGAAGGACCCAGCCACAACAACAGCCACAGTACATTTGAGCGTCATCCTCTACTCACTTTATCAATGCCAAGCTTCTTGAAAGCGGATTGCACAATTTTCCAGTTGGCGATGTATTGGTGTTCCAGTTTGGCGTTAAAATTGATCTTTTTTAAACTGATGTTACCCTCTGGGAAGAGCAAGTCAAGGAATTGTGCATACGCCGCACCTGTTATGTAAGAAACAAACAAATATACTTTATCTTAGTAATAATAATATTAAATGGTTTCTTATATAGCGCTCGTATCTGTCACTCAGTGACACTCAAGGCGCTTCAACATTCAGTATTTTCCTCCAAGGTATGAGGAGCTACGTTTGAAGTATGAGACCTACTCCTTTACATAGCACCATGTAATGGTTTACAAGGTGCTGTGGCACAATATGCTGCCAATCAAACCAGGAACACCGGGGCGAACCCCTTCTCTTTTTGATAAGTTCACTTATCAGGCTTTACGTCCCATCCGAAGGACGAAGCGATCATGGTTAAGTGTCTTGCTTAAGGACACAAGTGTCACGACCGGGACTCGAACCCACACTCTGCTGACCAGAAACACAAGAGCCCAAGTACGGTGCTCTTATCCGCTCGGCCACAACACGCCACGACACCAGACCTGATACTTCACGGAGACAACAAAGTTTATTGCCTCAGTAGTCCCTGGTCATTGCCTTGGTGCCCTTAAAATGTACAAAGAAATTTACAATTTCCCTCATAGATGTGCCCTACACCAAGGAGCAAACGCCTTGGTGCCCTTTCAACATGTACAAAAACAAAATATCAGGCCAGCATGTTCAAGTTACACGTAGTAAAGAACAAAGATTAATTATATTAATGTTGGTTTTTTACCCTACACCGATGTGTGTTAGCACTGTATACTCAGTACTTTCCCGAGTTCTGTGAAAAAAATCACAGGCATATTACTCGGGTGAGATTCGAACCCACGACCTTTGCAATTCTAGAGCAGTGTCTTACCAACTAGACCACTGAGATTGCCCGGTAGCGAGAGGCAGTTCGAATCCTATATTTTAGCAGCGGGTACCGCAACGATTTTAATAGATGTTAATTTTGCATCGGGGATAAAGAATATTTTTTTTTTTTTTTTTTTAATTATACTAAGATTAATTATACAAAACAGCCTAGATTGTAATAAAGGCATATCCACCTTTTGATAACCCCTGGAGTTATAGATTCCAAGGAGCTTTTGGGAGCATCCTCAATGCTAGAGAAGTTTGAAAGTCAAAGAGCATGATATATTTTATTTGGAGAAAAACTAAGCACTTTTTGTTCACTAGGGCATACTATAAAAAGCCTGAATTCAGACAAATGTCTGAAATTCCTCATCTCTGACCCAAGCTTACGCAGCTAGATGTGCCAGAGAAACTCAGCTTCCGATTAATGAATTCACATTAACATAGCGAAGAGCTACCCAGCGTTATGAAATCGGCCCTCAAGTCAAACTCCAAAATTGCCTGTCTTATTACAATGTAGGTTTGTACGATTACCTGTGCACAGTTCCTCTATTTTGTTGTAATTGAGCACTAGTGACGTGTTGACCCAAGCTAACATGACGTTGCGACTCATATTGTCTGTTGTCTGACTCGATGAATACACGTTCACCACGTTGAAATTCGACATCTTGAGAACTGGGTGACGAGATCGTTATACCTGAAAGAAATCAAAATACACAAACAATAATAAGGCTATTATAAAAAATAAATAAAAAGCAAACAAAGTTGAAATAATAATAATAAAAACTGGATTTTCAAGGTTTCTTGAAAGAATTTAAACAGCCACTACAGGCAGCAAATTCATAGTCCACATTGCGGTCCAAACCTGTACTTTATCTGTAAACGTCCTTAATTGTAATCATCTGGTACATGTACATGTAGGTTCTGAATCTAGTACAAGGGGAAACCCAGGCCTGCAAGCCATTTTCAGGAATGTCTACGTTTAGGAAATCTCATCCTGTTTATTTTGATTAGTTGTCTTATATTACATATTTCAGGGTCAGTGCAGGCTCAAAAATTACACCATTTCAATGTTTAACATGATCAGGTAAGGTCTGAAAAACTCAGAAAAACCCAGATCCACAGAGGTGAAAGATAGGATGAGGTACATGTTCATGTTCATGTAGCACAAAGCCAACCTGGGGTCGATTTCACAAAACCCTTCCTAACTTAGGACTAGTCCTAGGCAATGCTAGGAGATAGGACTAGTCCTAAGTTAAGACCAGTTACTGGTCCTAACTTCAGATAAGACTAGTCTTATCTCTTTGTGAAATCGACCCCTGGCTTCCAGTTCAGTGTAAAAAAGAGGTTGAGATATTAGTTATTCTTACATGCATTCTTGGGCTTCCTAAGCTGTTTTTAAAAACTACATGTAGCATTTGGTCAGCGCCAGCTAACCACTGTTAACATGGTTAAGGGAGAACGCTGTTGTCAGGGCTCGAATTTGGTGGAAATATCCACAAGACCAAAGGGCTTGTAGCTCAAAATGTTTACTGGACCAGAATTTATTTTCCAAGACCGGAATCCAAATAAGTTGAACCAGCACAAAGAGAAAGTCTACTCTCATTTGTCTTAAATGTTTAGTGTACTTCGATATACTGAAGAGAATTGACAGATATTTATCAGATTCCTAGTCAACATTTTTTCACAAAAATATTACACAATGAGGTAGCCTATTCAATTGATAAAACACAAGACCACCGGGCTTGTCCGGTTGTGAGTTTACTGGCCCGATGCTAAAATCACTGGCCTCAGGCCTGCGGTCCAGTGTTAATTTCGAGCCCTGCAAGTTGTATAAAGAAAGAAAGATGATCTTCTAAATATTGTTCATTCCAGAGAAAGTTCTGAGCCACAAGACCAGGTCTAGAGGGGATTTTCTCTAAGTTCAAGCCCTGCCTATTTTGTCAACAGCTACATGTACAAATTCATTACATACAGGTCAAAAATTAACCTATTTACATTGTACATGTAGGCCTACATGTACATGTACAACACCCACATTAACTTGCCAAAGGCACTTCTGGAACATAAGCTGCCACTTGATTTCTTTCGTGGTGACCCTGATTAAAAAGTACGATGACAAATTTACATTTTTTACCTTGTGGAAAGTCTACCTTTTATCTGGTAGAAATTTGCTGCTGGCCCCTTCAAGAATGAGGTTCAAGGTCTGCACGTAGTCGGCTAATTTCAGTGTAGAAGATCATGTAACCATGTGATCCACCAAGGCATCATTCACTTATTACAAACAAACTACATTGATAGTACATCAACCTTCTCACTGGCTGGTTTCCTATTTATTTATTACGTGTTCCATGTTCGACAGGCAGTGCTAGGCCAAGATTCCCAGATTTGCTACCCTGCTAACCATTATACATGTGTACATGTAAGCGTGGGAAGGTGTGTTTATACTTGCTGGTGCCTATTGCTAGCAAATAAGTACCATAATAATGTGAATTTACGATGAATGCGCTTAAAATACATGTAGCGCATCGTCTAATTTTCTAGTTTGCTTGTGAAACCCACAACATGGCACTTCTGATTGGTCAATTCATGGCAACAAGCGTATTATCCAATATCCATATATGGCACGGTCCATAGATCCTATGTATTGCGCCGTTTTACTCCAGATATTGCGCTTTTAAGCTGTGGCGTCAGAGTCTCTCAGAGAAAAATTAGTATCACACCCAAGCTACATGTCTAGTCTGCCTTCAACCAAAGACATGAGACACATAATTTTTCTGTATTCCTAGAGCGTGCGTATGATTTTCTAATAAATAAAAAATCCCCAAAGTATGATGAACCTTCCCATCACCAAGGGCATACAAAATTCCTGGGCAGGTTCTTACCTAGAGCCTAAACAATAACAAACAAAATAGAAAACGTTCCCAGCTATCAAGCCACTAACATCACTTTCCCTCCTCGATGTCCACAATCAATACAAAAATAACCCAGGAGCAACTAGATTGATTACTGCCAATTTCTTGGTGAGACCTTAAATCGAAGATGCACAGCAATTTATTTCTAATATAGAACATAGCGCACGTACATGTATGCTGCACAACAAATTATGACTAGTCATGCACTCAAGTCTTCAACATGCGACCACAGTGTACGTCAGGGGACATGTGTCTGGAGAATACCTTGGCGTGTTGAAGCTGAGTCACTGCATATCTTATTGTGTGCTGCTACTGCTACGTACATTCCAGTAGGATACGAACGATTACAGAGGGTGCATGATAATGCTGCATTTTGAAGAACACATCATTAATAGACCGTGCAAGTCTCGCGCGTATTCGAACATTTTTGGGACCACTGTGGTCCCACGTACATTGCTTTAACGCGTTAAAGAAACAAACTCACGCGCTTTAACGGATCCCAATGTTCGAATACGCGCGAGACTTGCACAGTCTATATGCACATCATATGACAGGGCTAACCCTTAAAGGCAGGGTATAGTTTTGGTAATTGTCAAAGACCAGTATCCTCACTATTGTATCCCAACATACGCATACATTAACAAACATGTAAAAATTTGGGCACAATCGGTCATCAAAGTTGCAAGAAAATAATGAAAGAAAAACCACCCTTCTTGCATAGAATAAGTGCTTTTAGTTATAAGGTCTATATAAAGTCTCTGTGTACAAACATCACATTTTTGCTTGAATTATGTACAGTGTATACATATTTATGATTTATGACACATGACAGTGTTCAATTTAAGTCAAGAGTCATTGACAGTAATCGGTATGTTGCAATAATCACCACAAAGAATTCTTAACATACAGTGTGCATCTTTGACTGATTGTCGGCTATAATTTATCAATTTATGCAAAGACGCAATTTGAACTTGATGTTTAGCTGCCAGCTTGTGGGAGAATTTGGTTGTATTTTCCAATTGATATTAATAGGGTCTACTCCTTTGAAACACATGGCATGTACATGTACATTCAAGTCTTGAATTTTAATGGCTATGAAAGTTGAATGGACCACACAGTGGTCAGGGGTTCAGTGGGCATATCAAGCCCAGATGCTACACCATGTACTGCAGGCAAAGGTAAGTGGCAGGCATGGCACTCCACAAAGGCAATTGCCTCCATTGCCCCCTGGTCATTGCCTTGGTGCCCCATGAATGTTCAAATAGAAATGTACAATGTCCTCATAGAGGTGCCCTTTACCAAGGAGAAAATGCCTTGGGTGCCCTTGCCTAGGGCCCAATTTCATAGAGCTGCTTAAGCAGAAAATAATGCTTAACAATTTCTTGCTACTTAGCAGAAATGAGCAGGATACCAGTCACAAATTGTACACGTGACATGGTAGTTTGGCTGGTAACCTTATTCTGGTTACAAGCAAAATTTTAATGTGCTTAGCAAATTTTTGTGCTTAAGTAGCTCTATGAAATTGGGCCCAGGTTTCAAACACTAAGCACCAGGCGTAAAGTGGTCCAGAGGTCCAGTGGGTATTTTTAGCTCCGTACATGTGATTTATGTGATATTTTAAGCAGTCCATAATAATCAGGATACTTTGCTCTCCTACATAAATGTACGTACAATGAACATTTCGACATGTACAATGTACGAAACATGAAACCGTGTCAGTCAGACTCAGGTACAATGACTAGCAGTGTGAACTGTTATGTAAACCGGCCAATAGCTTTAGAAACACAAAATAAAAACAGTTATGATTTATCCTTGATGAAACTACTTGTATGTCATGTACATGTCACCATGGAGGAGGAAGGAAATGCATGGAGTCCAAAACGCCGACATGACAGAGGAAAAAAAATCACTTCACAACATTTGATTCTCAGGCATTTTACAAATAACTGTACAGTACACAAAGGCTTCACGTCACCACTGCCCCAGAATTCCACACAGTGCATGTAGACACACTGTGCCATTACTAATTGGATTACTGTGAAAGCTTACAGTTAGTCATCCCCACAGCTGACCAAGCACTTACAAAAGAAATCAAGGTCCAAGGACATTGACATTGTTGTACACCATTCAGCATTATTGTCACTATTGTAAGGACAGATCAAGCTTTTTTTTAATAATGTTTAACATGTACATACATGTAATGTAATTTGGAACACGTGGTCCAAGTGAAAAAGTGAAAAAATTCCTAAGAATTATATGCTATTTTTTTTCAAAATTAATTGTGAGAATGTGACAAACTGTTTTCAGTAATGTTACTCCACGGTTTCAACAACCACGGACAAATTCAATTTCTCATTTTTTTGGAAACGAAGCGTATGTACAGTGTATGTAAAATAACAAAAGAAGGCCCAACATGTTGGTTGACAATAATTGGTTTTCAAGGGATTAACAGTAGGAACATCCAAATTGAATCGATCATGTATTAACAAAAGGCCCTCAAAACCCATATTTTCTCTGCCTGCATGCAACCTGGGTTTCTCCTGTCTGCCTCCCCCTTCTTTCTGGTTTTCTCTTCTTTCTTTCTTTCTTTTTTCTAGTTCTTTACATCCTCTGGTAAAGGCGCTCCATACATGTCCTGTTTATTAATAGTATAATAACAGTCACATGACAAAGTTTCAGTGAAAAAAACTGTCTACTTGTTGAGAAAACAGTCAAAACAAACTCATGGTATTTTCATAAAGAATGTCATACCCATCCAAGTCCTAGATGACTCATACTATACAATATGTATCAGAAATTACGTTGACAAAAACCAATACATACATGACCCTACTTTAAAATGCATACTGAGTGTACAGTACCACTACCAGGCCCAATTTTTCCGAAGCAGAGAGCACCTCTATGAAGATTTGAATTTCAACTGGAATCAAAGGGCACCAAGGCAATGACCCCAGGGCATAATTATACAGTATGTACATATAGGCCAGCTGTATAATGTACAGTCCTGGAGAGAAACAATGGTAAGCCCCTATAAATACGTTCAATATGCACTTACATATAAGCTTCACATTAAACAACCTACTCTCACTCCATGGACCAGCCTCAGGGTGTCATAGCATGATGTCTTTCAACAACCTCACATTAGAGGCTAGTTTAAAATAGGCCTAATGTACAAAATTTAGGCATTAGGGACTGTTACATGAGGAAATAATAACACCCAGGCAACCAGTTCTAGACAAAATACATGTCTCCAAGAAGAGAAACCATACATCGTCGTGTGTGTGGAAGAAGGAACTAACTAAAGTTACTGGATTTAGTTACTGGAGAAAGGGCAGAAGCAACTAAAGTTCAAAATTGTGTTTCCGAGACAAGCGAGAATGAAAGTTTGATCCGTCTTCTGTCGTTCCAGGCCTTGAAATAGGCCTAACCCACAGAACCCACAGCAATTGCCGTGGTGCCCTGTGCTTTTGCTGTGGAGCCCTCTGCAGAGTTCCAATACAAATTAACAGTTTCCTCATGTGCCCCTTACCAGGGAGAAATTGCTGTGCCCCTTCAAGATCAGAGTTCATGGCCTGCGTTCATTTGTTATCATAGAATAGAAAGATTAAATTCCGCACATCTTTTTGGGGCAATTCCAGCAACAACAATGTAACAGTAATGCTACATTTCTTTTGTCAGGAGCTATTTTATTGCTTACGGCCTTTCGTTACAGGAAAAAGTACACAGTTTGCCTGATAGAAGGACCTACAGCCTTACAGTATACACCCTTCTTCTAGGCACACAATAACGTTCTAGTTAATTAATTCCCAGAAGAAAGTCTCTTGACTACTGTGGCGAGTGCTAAAGTGTTCCCTCTACATGCACTAGCACTGAAGTATGTTGCCTCCAAATTGCATGTCTATATTATTATAGTTTCCAAGGCCGGAATCTGTGCTCGTATAAGTTGAACATGGTACTACACTAGAGATGTGGTACATACATGTAATAAATGATAAAAGTGTACACTTATAATGCGCCATGTCTGTCATACAGTAAATGACACCCCTGGCACCGAAATATCAAATTTGGTGGAGCTTTTATAGAATGATTTTATTAGCCCATAATAAATACCTAGTAAGGTATACAAGGTGAGATGGCGCATATTGCTGCCGGACCAGCCAGAAACTCTGAGGCAAACCCTTTCTCTTTTACTGTAACTTGTGTAACTGGGACTGGGTTCTTTTTTAAAATGTGCATAACACATATCACATGGGACCGACAGCTTTCATCCCATCCAGAGGACACAAGTGTAAAGACCAGAACTCGAACATATACACGCTGCTGATCAGAAGCACCAGAGCTTGAGGACGGTGCGTTTGACCGCTCGGCCACGACATGCCATAAGCGGTATCAACCAGTTGCAATGTTCGCATCCTTGCTCCGCCCACAGCCTGGCCGGCCTGTGACGTCATGAATTGATTGGCACGATTAGAATCAATCCAAAATGGCCGCGCTGAGTACATGTCGTGAAAAGTAAGTCGGAGGAAGTTGAACATTTTGAATTGAAATATCTTTTTAAATTGTTATTTATTTGATCACCCAAAACACCCAGGTCAAGCTAAGAGGTAAGTGAAAACATTGAGGTGGTTTAAACCGCCCACCCGCCCTTAGGGAATGCGCCTTTATTTTTTAATCGGTGAGCTGAAGAAAACATGGGTCCTGACGTCGTGTAGCCAAGGATTCAGGATTCAGTCAGCCCCCACTTTTTCACTAAAACAAACTATTACAAAGATCATCACTTTAAATAAACACAATACTACCATATTGGTTAAGTTGCATTTTGGGTTTTTTCATCAATATTGATACTATTGTTTCATGCTATGAATAATTATGAATAGATTTATAATTATTGACAGCTTGATACTTTGTAAAAAGATTGTATTACTATTATGTGAAAATGTGGTGGTCGATATTATCATCTTTCCACAGCGCAAAAATTTATCAAGTTTGTTGGTCCATATTGTAAATATTTCACTTTAACTTTCATCATTTATGTGGCGAGTTGGCATATAATTTTTACGAGTGGTGTCAAACAACGACCGAACCGCAAACACAAAAAAAAAACCTGCCCCCATAAAAAGTGACAGTCTTTCACAATAATGAATACGACAAGTAAAGTCAATTCGAAAACATGTCTGTTTTCACTTCACAAATTTCTCCGTATCTAAAAAGACGTTTCACGGTTAAAATACACTTTAGTGTTGTTCCAAAAACTGAATGTAACCTACAACATAATCAAGTATTAATTTAAAACATAATGCAATAAACAAAAACGAACAAAAACACGTTTAAAAACTGAAATCGTACCTGAATCTGTTGGATCATTCAAATCGGTTTAGTGCGCTACGGGGTTGAAAGTGCAAATTGCATGTCAAATTTGAGCATGCGCATTGTTCACTGATGGAGCGCCAATGGAACGAGAAATATGATTGGTTTCAAAGATTTCCTACTCACCAATAGAATTACACTTAAGAACGGGTTTTGGCCACAACAATGACATCACCGTTCCTTTCCTTTTTTTAAAGGAGGCTAGGAACATTAGGAAATGAGCATAATTTATTTTTGTAGAAGAAGCACCGGAACTGTCGATGAAGCACTAGATTGTAAAAGAATGACCCGACCAGTCGACCTATATGAGTGTCAGGGTCATCACAACTGAGAAATTGAACTTTTATAATTATAAAACCATCTAGACATTAAGATAACAATTTGTACTTCTCTTTTTTTCACTTTTTGTTTTTGTCAATGTACTTCCTAATCGTCCCATTTTTATGGAACTGTTAATTTATGTTTTAATCAATCTTGTAGGATCTTGTGTGTATATTTAAATGCGTATTCGTAATTTTGTATTGCTGTCATAAATATTTTTAGATTTCAATTTATTGTTGTTCTCTTTAAGACCAGCTGGAGAGGAGAGCCTCTAGACAAGAGGAACTAAAGTTCTTTTAGGCAACTCTTCAGGCTTCAGCTGGTTCTCTTTCTTCCTCTGTATTTTTATTGCTCTTGTTGTATCTTTTAATGATTTTACTAATGTGCATTATTGTACTTTTTATCTGCCCGAGAAATAAAATAAATATAAATATGTGTAAATATTTTTAAAATCGCATCGGATCTGTCAGTCCCCGACCACAGAGCCGTATATACGGCTCTGCCCGACCAGAGATAAGGACGCCACCATCCGCCGAAGTTTTGCCAGCTTTTTCACAGTGTTTGAGCGGTGTAGCAAGAAGTAGGCTCTTACTAAACGTAGAGTTAGATTTTATCAGCTTTAAAATAAGTGTGAATTTATTCCAATGTTGTAAATAAAGGTGCCTGACTTGATAGTGTGACTGGGTGTGCAGTATCAAGCCAACACCTCAACTTGAAATCAATCTCGTCCAAATAAATAGAGTTGTGTCAACAACTTAGACAGTTCGTTTTCTAAGATACTGTTATTATTATTATTCCAAGTCAAATCAATTTCCCAGAGGATAAACAGCCCAGAAAAGGTACAAAATAAGTGGTAACTAAATAAATAATGTTTTGGTTAACAACCTTTCCTATTGTGCTCGCTTAAAAACCACAATTTGAAGACAATGCTATGCTTCAACAGCTGGGCGTACGCATGTGTGACCCATGTTGATACCGTTTGCTTTTTATTTAGCATTAGAACAAAATAAATTGTGGACGAAACTGACGCAGTAATACTTTATTCTAAAAACCATATTTTCTACCACTTGCATTTAATAATAATTATAAGATTCTTACAAACATACATATTCCAAACACTCACACGAGATGTGTTGAATTAGCCAACGCCCCGGAGCCACTGCACCGGTTGAATGCGGTTAATTTTAAAGGGGGTACCGGGTGGTGCTTGTGAAGAATGTGATCTTAGTTAGAACTGGTTATTTTACGAAATGGTGACGTGAGGGGTAGAAAGTTACACGGTGAGAACTTTCCCTTTGCTTAGTTCCTTTGGAACAATGGAAGGTATCGACCCCTTAGAACGAGCCTTGACTTTCTGGATCGCTCGATGTCTTCAGCCAATACAAATAAAACGGCAAATTTAAATTATGATGTACTCAGTGTACCTGTTTGGTAGAATACTTATCAGTATAATTTTATAAAGAATAAAAAAAATGTGTCCGACCACCTCATTGACCAGGTTCCTTCATGGTTGGGCAACTGCAACATCCGAAACCGAAAGCTATATAATCATTGCCTGGGAATTAAGAGGAGTAAGTATTGAGCAATGGAGCGTGCAAGGCGTCGACCAATCACAGGTCGTTTTGTATTCCAAGGTCGAGCACTTGCGGAATCCACCATTTACCTTGCGATACTACGTACAACGTGTAGCTGCGTAACCTACCGCGGATTCGCGATTGTTACTTGCGGTAATTCCATGGTTGCGAACTAAAATATACCAGATTAAGATTGCAAGTTATGTTGGGGTTCTTGTAACCTTTGCTTATCCTTGGTGCAAGGTGTGGTGAACGAAAAGACAGTGCTCAACATTACGTTTTATCAGTGACTCACTTCCCTCGAGTCGACCTCTGTTGTCTGCGTGTATATGTGTGTGCCATTGAAAAGCAACATGTCTGATGGCCAATACCATTCATAAACAAGGTAAGTACCAAACAACGTGACAGCAATTTTTGTTTCGTTAAGATTGTATTAACACAATTAAATCTAAAAATAACGGAAAGCCTTCCACTCGCGGTTACGAATAGTGTCGGAAACGTTTGGAAAATATTTTATCTTGTCACAAATTGGTGATTTTTCTGAAGCAGCGTTGTCAATAAGACACCCGTAAAAAGGTGGAATGTTCCGGACCGGCTCATGGCTAGTTCCGGGTGAGCCATAATTAACTGGCAGTGCTGCTGGTGTCAAAGGCGATAACTTGGATGTTTTGCGACGCAATATTATGGATTTAAACACCAAACGGGCGTCTTGTTCCTCCGCTAGTGATGCATTGATTCGTCAACGTCTCCCGTCAGAGTTGGTGCCTCTTAGAAAGTCTTGTAAGTATAATGGCGGTGACCAAAACTTGACGTTTTCTGTGAATAAATCTATGTAAATCTTCGTTCACCTGTATACCGTCCGTCCCCATATTGAGCCACTTGGGGGCGCAAGGTTCGAGTCCAGGAAATGTCTAAACTAGTTGAGTCATGTTATTTACATACAACTGTATTTGATATTCCGTATTTCCAGGAAATATTGATTGAATTAATTAGCCTTGGACCCCAAATGGTTTACATATTACTGCTATTTTTAATTTCAATTTTATTTTAAATTGTTGTCATATTGAAGCCCAACACAAGCACAGACTGACAGAGAAGAAGCAAGTTCATTATCATTCCATTGTATTTATTCATCTGTTGCAAAAAGTAAAAATAACTTGAATAAAAAAATTATTTTTTTCATGTAAAAGTTTTATGGTTGGTTATGTACCGCGTGATGTTAAACCAAGTAACAACCACCACTTTTATGATGATGGTAAACTTGCATTTATTTAGCCGATAAATTGCATTGGTAGTGAAACAATGTAGCAATACACTGACATTGACATTTACCTGTGGTTTTCTGTTATGCTTCAATGAACTCATAGTCATAGTCATACCTTTGTCCCATAATCTTAGCATAGAGATCTTCCTCCATAGGACAGCAGGAGGAGACAATGTTCTTTCTCGGTGTTCTACGTTCATATTCCACATTGTTTGTGTCATAAGAAAATAGACATTACACATGATGTCAATTTAACAGGTGCTCCCTGATGATAAAAATCAAAAGGAGGTTGTTCTTGGACCTCCATCCTTTGCGCTGCTGCATAGACTTCACTTTGGTGTCCATTGTTTCATCGTCATTTTACCTCTAATATGGTCAGTGCATTAGGTCTGTCAAGTCAACAAAATTTCCTGAATTCATGTGTCAAATGTATAAACTGCGCAAGTCTTTTGGGTATTTGAACAATGGGACCCTTTAAAGTGCGCAAGTCTTTTGGGTATTTGAACAATGGGACCCTTTAAAGTGCGCAAGTTTGTTTCCTTCATGGGTTAAAACAACGTACATGGGACCAAAGTGGTGCCCTAAATGTTCAAAAAAGTGTGTGACTTGCTCGGTCTATTGCTGTAGTTTGCCACAACATTTGGACACGCAAGTTATTTAAGTGCATGTCCAATCCACAGTTATTGAACAAATATTAGCCTAATAATCAAAAATGAAAAGTTGTTATTTTTGCTTGAATTGCACCTTTTTTTATTTCTCTACACTTAGTTTTAAATTGCACCCTATAGATTCTATTCTCTCTAAATCCACACTGTACCCGCACTTGTGTGGCAGCTTTGCAAATACTGCAATATGTGCCGTGTGCCTGTTGGTGTTTTATCACTGGCGTGGCTGTGTATGCTTTTCAAATGAATTCATAACCCCCAAGAGCTGATTTCATTTTTAATGTGTAGAGTGCATTTTTAATTTCTCTTTTTTCTAGTGGAGTCTCGTTAGCCTTGAGGTTCACTTAAAATGCATAATAGAATGTGCCACACTGGTGACGTAAAAAGTAGGATTACATGTAACTACCATCATCGTGTACTCAAAATAAATCCACCTGTAGTCTTACAGTTGCACTCATTTTCACATTTAATTTCCATTTAAAAAATAAGGGGTAATCAGAGTTGATCTAGTACTGAGTGCATCACCAAGGCTTGAAAGAAGACGGACTTAAAAAAACACAAAAAACAAGTCACATCAGATGAAGTTCCCAGGAAATTTCCCAAGAAATTCATTGGAAAATTTTGTTAAATTTTAAAATTTGAATTTTCAACCATGGCAAACCCAAGGGAAAGGGATATATCTTGAGCCCAGCACAGCATGGGAGTAGGTTTTAAAAGCAAGGTACACATGACCCTGGGGTTAGCATGCTGTTTGTTCATTTTCCCCAGGCATGCCAGGATTCTTGCGCTTAGTGTGAATTGAACATTGGGTGGCGGTGGCGTTAAAATTCCCCAGGAATTTCCCTGGATTTATATTTCCTGGGAATTGGCCCTGTAGTGTGAAAAAGGACCTTCTTTTCCAACCCACAGACAGAAAATGTTGGGTCCAGGTTCAGAGAAACTACATTGGTCTATTCAGGGCTCGAATTTGGGGAAAAAATCCACAAGACTGCAGGGCTTGTAGCTCAAAACTTTTACTGGACCAGAAAGTTTGTTACAAGACCGGAATCAAAATGAGAAGAACACTCTACACAGTTTCACATTTGAGCTGTTTTTGTACCAAGCACTAAGAGAAGATTTATCAAGTTTTTCTTGTGGGTAATACTTCAATACTCAATTGATCAATTTAATTAAAAAATACAGTGACATGTTATTATTCAAAAACACAAGACCGCCGGACTTGTACGGTCATAAGTTTACTGGCCCGACACTAAAATCACTGGCCTCGGGCCTGTGGTCCAGTGTCAAATTCGAGCCCTGCTATTGATAGGCCTACAGTGTCAATTTGTTCTTGTACACGTGAACATATTTTAAAATGTTGTTGATGCACAAGTCAATGATATTAAAACTCAGATCATGGGCCTGAAATTTCATTCCTTAAAGATAGCGTCATCGTTTGGGTTTTGTCAACATACATGTAGGCAAAATTATAAGGAAAGATATAATAAAACACCTGTGAAAGTTTCAGCTGAACTCAGTGTCTGCTTGCTGAGAAAGTACCAAAAACTGTCTCAGTGTTTTCACACGAATGTGGAATCCATCCACATTTAGCGAGGTGACAGCAGGTACCAACCGCTTCTCTGGCTGCAGCATTCGCAAATGGACACCAACCCTCAGAAATCTGATAATCAGTTCATGTAGAATCGTTTCTCGAATTCAAATATTTCAAATTTGTAAATTTCTTATCAATGGGGACATTTCAGACAAATTAATTTTGCAGGATGCTTACTACCATTACCATCTTTATAGTGAGTAAGGTTTCGGGGGGGGGGGGGGGGGAGGGGGGCTTTCGTTGTCATAACCAAACGATGACCCTACCATTAAATTTCTAAGTCCGGTTTAGATTCTTGATGAAAGTCAAATATTGGAACACTAACAAACCCAATTACATTTTTTGGGATGGGAACCAAAAGTAAAACTCTGAAAGCTATTTTGTCATTTGAGTTTTTGTAGTGGTCCTACTTGCATTCTTTTGTCATGTTTTCCTTTTCATATTTTCTTTGATTTGTTTGCCGTTTTGATTTTGTTCCATGCATGAACCATCCCGGATCTCTTTTTCTTTCCAGAAGTTTACATGTCTGCAAAATCCGCCACCTAGAGTGAATTCATTTCCCCAAACGGCCCAGCCAAGACGCCCCACGACCAAATTCTTATTTTGACTGCATGTAATTATCATGAAGGAAAGATCCCGGAGTCGTTGGTCCTTTGCCTCCTGGAGACCACGAAATAGAAAGAAGGCACGAGAGGCAGCCCTGGCCCAAAAGAGTAAATTTTGTGTTTGTCATTTCATCTTTTAATTTGGACGAGTGTGTTTTTTATTTATAAACAAATTCCCACCCTTCCCTCAGGAGTGACTAATTAATTAATTACCTTGTAATGTAACTGGTGGCTGGTGTTTTCTTTTAACCTCGCAATTAACATTTTAAAGATGTTTGTTTTTTTGTTCTTCGTTGTGTGCTACGCCCTTCTACGCCCTTCTTCCGAGCACACTAAGTACCTTTTTCCAGTAACAAAAGGCTGTAAGCAATAAAATGGCCCCTGAAAAAAAAATTGCAATACTTTCAGCATTGTTGTTGCTAGAATGATTCCAAACACCTGTTTTCCTATTCCCAGGCAGAAGTTAATCTTTCTATGATGACTAACGAATTGCAAAAAAAATTATCAAACTTTCACACTCGGTTGTCTTGGAACACAGTTTTGCACATTAATTGCTTATGCCCTTTCTCCGGTAACTTTTCGTTACCTCGTTCTTCCGGGCACACAATGTCTTCTTCAGTTCTTCTGCTTTTGCTGCAAATATCCTGTAGTTTTTAGTTACTCATGACATTTACACGTGTAGATTTGTAACCATCTTATCTACAGCATGTGTACATAAAATGAGTAAAGCTAGGTGCTCTAGGTTTTTTGTTTTTTGTTTCAGAACAAATCCGATTCCATTTTATCACTCACTGTCTGGAGGCATCGCGTGATTACCATCTTCATGATTAATCGTTAGAGAGTGTGACGTTGGAATGGTACACATTTATCTTCTTGTTAAGAGGCTGGTTTCCACTTCATAAGTATGTCGGTCCTGGAATGAACGCGGCTGGTAGTGTTTTTAAAAACAATAATGAATTTGTCATGGTTTGCTCTTGACATTGTAAACAGAAAACATAAATGTTTCAATGGATTCTTAGACTTTATATTAAATAAAATAAATTTTTTTCAACATACCAATTCTATGTTCTATAAGAACTTATAAAAATAGATAAAATGTACTAGTTTCAACTTTTAAAACAACAACTTTTTAAAAAGATCACATCACCCTTTGACAAAATTCTGTTCAGTGGCTATTTGTGCCAGATTCACAAACTTAAAAAAAAATACCAAAAACCCAGTGTTGTGCTTTGAATTGTGAGCTTTTATTTGCTTTCCTCTTTTTTTTTCATGCAAGATGGTAGTTACTTATGATAGCTTTGTGTGTGTGTTTTTTCCTTGTCAATGTTTTCGCTTACAGTCTCCTCCCCCTCTTGTTGGATCAATCCGCATGTGATGCCAAATTAGGAAGGTTCCCCATTTCATAAACATTGAAAAAACTTACGTAAATCTACCATAACCATCCTTTGTTATACTTGTTTATTTGTGTTATTATTATTGATGACTTAGCATTTGGGAAGTAATAAGTCAACAGAGGAAAATGTTACGCTTATTTTTCCGGATTCTTGCTACAGAGGATATGTACTTTTGTTTTGGAATGATATTGACGTATTTTGGTTGTTGCTGAACAAAATGCGTATTTACACATTACATACATAAGTATTGTTCTGTGAAAGTTTGTCGGCATCAGACTATCAAATAAGGTGACAAGCAAAAGTGCAAAACAGGTGTAATTTCCGTGTGGGACTCAAAGTCATCCCACTCTTCAGCTACGGTGTATGAGGAAAGAGTTACATGTACATTGACACCTGCAGACCTGACAGAGAAAAGCCAGGCTGTGATCAAGTTCACCAAACAGGCCACATTTCTGTTGAAAGTGAATGACAATGTTCATTTAGGAACAATATGCGCAGTCTGTTTTATACGTCAAATGGAAGTCTACAATTATCTGTGTTGACAATCTGCACGTTTGCAGTTGGTCTCTCTTTGCCGTGTTGCATGTACAATGTACATCAGTGGTGAGTGTTTTGAAAAGATTATGGATATAAAAAACAAAGTGCTCTGATGACAGGAAAACTTAGATGACAGTCCTTTAAATATTAGTACCGTACGTGAATGCATTCTGTCTCTAAGGCTGGGCAGTGCTTTCCTTTAGTTTAAAGCAAACAAAAATGTCTGATGCACTGGACTTAGTTTACTGTGGTTTACTTTAGCTCACTATCAATACTGTCGTCTTCCTTTTTTGTATTTTTTATATTTTTTATGTGTGTTTTTCTTTTCAAGTCATAAACTGCTTGGGGAAACTGACTGGGTAAATTTAAATTTTGGCTTGAACAAATTCACTGCAGTACTGAAGTAGACTGATATTTTACACTTTTACACGGAAATCCCCTTGTCTACCCAGGTGCGCATTGTTATGCCCAGATTGCAGTGTTGTGGATTTTCTTTGACAATCCACACAGTTGAGAAACATGGTTTGTGTCGTGACACAGGGGTTAGAGATGCACTGTTGAAGCAAGAGTTACATTGTACAAAGTCAATACAGACATGTTCTTTGTAATACATAGCCATGAGTACATGTAGGTATGGTTGTGTGTTTGGGTGTGTACACACATTTACAAAAACTAAAGGCGGAAATTGTACACAAACTTTCAGAAAGAACTATGTACACAAATTACACTCCTTTTCCTGCTCTAATCAAAGTTGGGGAAAGAACAATATACAGAATGCTGACACCTTTTCAAAGTTTTCCAGAACCTTGTACTGTAGTTCTTAAAGATTTGTTTATGTATTTATTGATAAACCATACAGGTACATTGTATTCTTCTAATGAAACCAAGAAATACATCATCATGTACGTAAACTTACCCATGTTTCTTAGACAGATGGTCGAAAAATTTTCGTTGTTTTTTTCACATGTGGATGTCTTCGTCCACTTCATTGCATCTGATGAAGTAGTTGTTGCTATGACAGCTTTAGTCACATGTCATCAGGGCTCAAATTTGACACTGGACCACAGGCCCGAAGCCAGTAGTTTTGGTGTCGGGGCCAGTAAGCTGTTGACCGGACAAGTCCGGCGGTCTTGTGTTTTTTAGTTGAATATTAATGAAGAGTTGAATATTAATGAAGAGTAAATGGCGTGTCGTGGCCGAGCGGATAAGATCACTGGACTCAAGCTCTGGTGTTTCTGGTCAGCAGAGTGTGGGTTCGAGTCCCGGTCGTGACACTTGTGTCCTTAAGCAAGACACTTAACCATGATTGATTCGTCCTTCGGATGGGACGTAAAGCCGGTGGTCCTGTGTGTTGTGTAACGCACGTACAAGAACCCAGTGCACTTATCGAAAAGAGAAGGGGTCTGCCCCGGTGTTCCTGGTTTGATTGGCAGCATATTGCGCCACAGCACCTTGTAAACCATTACATGGTGCTATGTTAAGGAGTAGGTCTCATACTTCAAACGTAGCCCCCAAATACCTTGCAGGAAAATACTTAATGTTGAAGCGCCTTGAGCGTCACTGAGTGACGGATATGAGCGCTATATAAATAGCCATTATTAGTAGTACCTCACTTTGTAACATCTTGAACAAAAACTAATATGTTCCAATGTTGATTTTGAATCTGATAAAACACCTTTCAATTCTTTTGAGTAATGACATAACAAAGCATACTTACGTAATACCCTTAAAGACAGTGAATGAAATCAATCTTCTCTTACATGTACATATAACATATGTACATGTCTTAGCACTTGCTTTAAACACAAACAGTTTTCTTAAATGCATGTTAAACTGGGTCAGGAAGTTTTATCTGATTTTGATTCTGGTCTTGTAAAAAGAATTCTGCAGCCGATTTCACGAAACGCTAGGATTAATCCTATCTCGAGTTAGGACGAGTAACTAGTCCTAACTTAGGATCAATCTTAAGTTTACACGTTACAGTGCAAGGCTGGGACTCGTCCTAAGTCCTAAGATTAATCCTAAGTTAGGAAGAGTTTGGTGAAATCGACGGCTGGTCCAGTAAACATTTTGAGCCACAAGCTCTGTGATCTTGTGGATTTCTCCCCTAATTCAAGCCCTGCATGTAGTCTTGTAGCACTACCACTACCTTCCTTGTCTTAGCGTGTGCATGTTCCTTTGTTCAGAGTGGAAACGCAGTCTCGGTGTGTGGATCGTGAATTAAACACCTTGCTCAGTTACTTATGTACAAGCAGCTGTGCTGTTCTGCATGATTGGTACACACGTAAGTTGGAAACTGTTCTTGTATTGATTCAGGAAATCAATAGCTTAAATTATAGACATGTATATGTACTACATGCTTGCAAAAAAGGAGGTTGGCAAAAGAATGAGTGTCACGTTGCTATTTTTGGGGGGTGAATTGGATGATATTCCCAGAGGTTGATTGAATGATGTTTTGTTGTTTTTTAAAGCTGGGCCAATAGACTCTGCATGTCTTGGGTGCATCGGAACGAGAAAACACGTCAAATGAAGTAACATATTTTTTTCTGAAATCAAATTTTTGTTTTGAATTATATCTATGAAGAAATCCGAACAATAAAAATACTAATTTCAATGTAGCCTTTATAAAAAATACACAAATCATTTGTTGATTTTTGTTGGACCAAAATTAAAACTGAGGGACAAGGATGCTTATTTGATCTTAACTGTTTAAAAACCTGTCTTGTAAATCCACACCTAAATAATTTGCAAGCACTAAAAAAATTAGCGCGTGACCCAGCTTACAGAGGATGCCCATAAACTGCAAAGTTGAGGGAAAAGGCTTTGCGTCTCGCAATTACAGCAGTAGGTTTTTTAATAATTCTTTTAGGCTATTCGTGAGTAGTGGCAATTTCTTTTCTTTTTTCTTGTGACGGCATGCATTCATGACTTGGAACCAAGACTAGGCGTAGAGATTGCGTTGTAACGTGACGTAAATCGGCCATCTTTAGGGGTAATTTAGAACACACAGTCATGGGTTTCGAAAATGGCGTGCAGCACACGTACATTTCACAAAACTCATTGCAGGATTGGTTACTGAACAACATGACTGCGTTAATAGTTTCAGCGCTTGATGCGCCTGCAAGCCCCCAAAAAAGCAATTTGCTCGTAAAGATGGCATCTATTGGGACCTATCAGTTACAGACATTTTTACCCAAATCAGACACTAAACCCAGGCCGTGTAATGTCCCAACCGTATCTCAAATATGGCTAATAGTTTTTGATTCCCCAGGAGCTTTTACATCAGCCATTCAATATCCACATGTTGTCAGTGCGTGAAGGCACTTTACATGTAATTGTTTTTTATTTTTATGTGCACGGATACCATTTTTAAGTGGCAATAAGCTCTTCTGGGAGTGGTTTGGGATATATTTTGATTGATTGACACAATCATTCAAAGATTGATAATTAACTTTGAGGTGGAATGCCCTACTGTACACATCTAATTTCTCCTTGAGTAGCATTGCAAGTCAGCATTCTTCCCAGACGATATATCCGTGCACTTTGACGCTGTAATAACGTTGTCAGTTTCAATCAGGTCTCTACTGAATATATGGGAAGTGAGAGAGAATCAATTAAAGCTTGGCCGTAGTACATGTACATGTAGCCCCCCGGCAGAGTTACATCTATGTTATGAACACCACAAAAGTGCAATCGTCTGAGTTTACATTGTGTTGTACAATTGTACTTTACGGGTCAACAGATGAAATATTACGTAGCTTTCAAAAAGGTTAGACCAGTCATGAGATTATTTATAGAAATTCATTTAACAAACGGATTTAAGATTTTTAATAACCAATGTACAGTAGTTCTCGAAAAACTAAACAGCCATGTGATTTCTAAGGATTTTTCTTGCAAACCTCCTAGAGCCTTCAAATTTTTTTTTTTGGGGGGGGGGCGGGGGAAAGAAGTAAAGCAGACACCTGTAGGGATGATATTAAAAAGTTCACATTGTGTCCGGACCTGTAGTAATGTTTGTCAGGTTTTACACTGAGTCTGTAAACCTCAACATCTGGGAGGTTCTGGGTCTAGAACAAGGGGGATCCCAGGCTCGTAAGCTGTTTTCAGAGAATTTGTTCTTTCGTCAAATTAATCTCTGGCTGAAACGTTGGAAGTTGCCGCTATAATTTCTGTGATGTAATGCACCATATTTATATACTATGAACAACTGTGGGTTTTTTGTCATGTTTGTTTATGGCCATGTACACATACTTCTTGAAAACCAAAAATGTTTGAGGCTGAAGCTGTAAATCTTCCTTGCTTGTTTATGTCTCGGTAGCTAGTGCAGCCTCCCCCAGTTCCCTACAGACCTAACATTAAGCTAGAACCATCTTGGGCTGACTGCCTGTAGACTGGTTCACATTCAGTCATCTTTGACCTGCAAGCCCTCTTCCTAACAATCTCTAGGGTACCCTAGTAGGAACTTGGCCAAGATAGCTGACAGCATAACTGAATTCCCTAAGCTTACATGTAAGGCAAGTAGCTGTGGTGTTTTTCTTCCCTTTCAAGATACAGTAACTTCATCAGGCTTTGAACTTCGCTCTTGAAGGGGCACGGCAGTTTTCCTCTGGTAAGGGGCACTTCTATGAGGAAAATGTAAATCTGTATTGGAACTTTGCAAAGGGCACCACAGCAAAAGCACAGGGCACCACGGCAATCGCTGTGGGTGCCGTAGGTTAATTGTGAGGCCTGCTTTATGCAATTCTATTGTAGTCTAACTGCTAAATTTTGCTGTTAAAAATGTGTTACTTTCAGTTGACAATGCACATTTGTACAAATTTGTAAATCTCTTGTGAATGATTATTGACTTCCACTTCTGTACCTTAACCGTAGTACAAATATCAATTAAACAGGTAATACAGTGTATTCTGCACATTTCCACATTATGTGTAATGTGTGTGTTGATTTAAGTTAAAGGATCAGTCACAATACAAAGGGTAAAACCATTTATCATCATTGAATGATAATTATCACGCTTTTTTCTTCTAACCATTCAATATCATCGACTGTGGTTTTGAATGATAGGTAAAACTACGCCAGCTTTTATATGAATATATTCCACAGTACACTGTATACTGTAGCAGTTGTGCCATTGTGCACAACCTGTTACCAAGTAGTAGGAAGGTGAATAAATTTACAGCAAGCATGCGCATTTCAAATCACGGTATGTGTACACTGTATGCAGGTCAACAGTTAAGGCACAGTACACACTGTACGCATACTGTAGTGTTAAGCTAACATGCGAGCCAGAATTTTGTCAATATTGCCCCCCAAATGGGGGCTATGCAAATGTTGTGCAGAAACACTGATTTACACTGTACTCGATATGTGCTTTCTGATCCGTTCGTGCACTGTGCCAGGTTAGGAGATGAAATTCAGTCCGTGTTAACTTCCGTCGCTTTTTTGAAGGATGTGGGTTTTTAGTGGGGTCGTTTTCTTTCTGGTGTGAGGAGAGGATTTTTTTAGCTTGCCTCACTGGTTCTCATGCATCCACTCTCTGTCGATTTTTCATGGAAAAATCCGATGGATTTGAGCTTTAAGTATAACCTGGCAATTTTACTGCCACGCCAAATCCCACGGTACTTAACTGAAGCACTAAAAACATTATACCTTCCAGCTATGATGGACTCCGCTGGCAGGTTTGTAAGTGTATTGATTTTTTTATTTTATTTTATCAATTTTTTTGATTCCAGGGACCTTAGTATTACACAGCACTTGGGTACATGTACAAATGCAGTTCGTAAAGAGATAAAATAAGAGAGAGAAATTCAGGGTCAGTCATATTTTTCTAGCTGTATCCTTCACAAGATAAGAGTTGTAAAAAAATTTTTTTTTAAAGCAAGTAAATGACATGTCACATGTGCATGGCAGTATTCATCAGGCTCGATACTTTGTTCTTCTAACATGTCTAAGGGCTCTTTTTCTTTGTAGAAGGCAACTCTAGGAAGGAAATGAAACATTTCTTCTGGAATAGTTTAAGGGGGTAGAAAGGCAATGAATGTCGTCTCCATGAAATATCGGGCCTGATGAAAAGTGTCGAGTTTGATAAAAAAAGATGTTTTGTCTGCCATCCAAGAAAAAGGTTCCCCCTGCTGTGGTCCCATTTGCAAATTCTTTTTAATTAAAATTGTTATATATATCTATTTGTTTTAATGCAAGATTATCTCGTGTCGATATGGGAATGAAACATTTCTACTGGAATAGTTTAAGGGGGTAAAAAGGCAATGAATGTTGTCTCCATGAAATATCGGGCCTGATTTTAGCAGGCAAGTTTGAAATGAAAAGTGTTGAGTTTGATAAAAAAAAGATGTTTTGTCTGCCATCCAAGAAAAAGGTTGCCCCTGCTGTGGTCCCATTTGCAAATTCTTTTTAATTAAAATTGTTATATATATCTATTTTTTTTAATGCAAGATTATCTCGTGTCGATATGGGAATGAAACATTTCTACTGGAATAGTTTAAGGGGGTAAAAAGGCAATGAATGTCGTCTCCATGAAATATCGGGCCTGATTTTAGCAGGCAAGTTTGAAATGAAAAGTGTCGAGTTTGATAAAAAAAGATGTTTTGTCTGCCATCCAAGAAAAAGGTTCCCCCCTGCTGTGGTCCCATTTGCAAATTCTTTTTAATTAAAATTGTTATATATATCTATTTTTTTTAATGCAAGATTATCTCGTGTCGCTGTATATGGACCAGAGCTCTCCCTGATTCTGCAGAAAGTTCCCTGAAAATTAACCAATTCTTTCCATGTTCTGATGAACAAATTTGAAAACATTCCTGATTATGAAAACTCCCCTATTATGTTGAGTGTAATTCTAAGTATTTCCCTGGTTGTTGTACGGAATCTTCCTGATTGCAAGATGCAAATATTTGCAGCTCTGCTGACATGTGCATGTACATTGGCCTATCAGGTTAATTTATTACAGGTGATTGTAATCTCTACGAAATCGCTGATCCTTTTGTTGTTTTACACAGTTTTACTTTCTCTGTAAAAAATGACGGCAACATTTACACATTGAAATTCATGGTGCTTTCATTTTCAAGAGACAATGAACAGCTCTTCAGTGTAGTTGTTATGATTAGAGCAAAATATTTCCTTTTTGTTTGTATTTTACGCTTGCTCTCTTTGTTCAGCTATGGAGAGTTTTACAATATGAAATACATGTAACTACACATTCTTACACAAACATCCTGTAAATTTTGAAAGTACACCTGGAAATTCATGGCGCTTTCACCTTGTAAACAATTATTTATTTAGTGTAAACAAATGTTTGTTTAGTGTATGTAGATGTTGCTGATTGTAGCACAGGAGTTCCTTTTTCTAATTTGAAAGTAGACCTTCATATTTTACTTTGACACTATTAAAGGTGGAATGGAATTCGTATTTTTAACAGTTCTTTATTCATGTTTCTGTTCTTGCTTCACCTACCAGGTAACAAACCATTACAAACACAAGAAAATGGAATTCACTTATGGTTTGGTAGCTTTCTGATTTCCACGCCAGGTTTGAACTTGAATCGTAAAGGGACTGAAAAAATTGTGTTGATCTTGTAGAAGTGAATATCAGTTTAATTTGTCGGAGCAACACTTTGCATGTTAGGCCTCGTTGTGCATGTTTATGTTGGGATGTGTCCAGGTTCATACAGGTCCAGGCCAGGACCCAGTTCCATGCATGACATGGGGCTGTTCACAGTGACTAACATGTATTACAAGTACATACTGCCATAAGTGCAGAAGTATTCACTGAAGCTGAGTCTCCAAAGATATACTAGTCCTTTTTTTTCCTCTACAAAATAACGAGTCAATATTGTACACGCAAACATTGATAGCGGCATCTCCCGTACGCTGTGTGTGGAGATTCCATCCAAAGGATCTATGGTATGCTCCATTGGGTTATGGATAATGTGCCCAGATTGAAATGATCTCATCCATTTGGTATACCCCCAGCATGACTCATCATGCACACAATGTATGTTAGGGAACTATTCAAGTGGTATTCAATGGGTGGATTTAGAGATACACACACAATGTACCTACATATGTACAGATGGATTGCAGTTGTAGTTGAATACTCTGTGATCTCAAGAGTGCCTGTACATGTATGCTCAATGAGTCGTCCATTGGACTTGAACACAGGTTCTTAAAGAATTCGGGAAATTACTGGGTTGGTACATAGTAGTTATTCCCCCACCCCCACCCCACCTTCCCCCTCAGAAACTCAAAAAATAAATCAGTCAATCAACTAATAATAATAATAATAATAATAATAATAATAATAGTAATAATACATAATAGTTTAATGTATTAAACAGGATTGGTAAGGTTAAAAAACATCATTGTTTAACTTTGGTCTGAAAGCTTACTCATATGAAAGTTCATACTAGAACCATTTTTCCTGTGAAATATTTCCCTCTGAAATGATGTCATATTCAAGAAAACTGTATCTGAAAACCTAAAAAAAAAAAAACCCACCAACAACAGATGATTTTTCGGTTGATACAACCAATATTTAGGACAGTATGTTTACATGCTGAACATTGTGCATGTTTTTTTAAAACTCTTTTCTCCTGACTCACACAACGAATGAAGCCCAAATTTTCACAGGGTGGATATTTCATGTATTGTTGATCGCATAAAAACATGGACACTGTCTGCGACTATTTTGTCAGCTCCACCAATCCTGTGTAATACCTTTATTTAATCCTACGAGTGCCTGCGAGTTCACGTAGCAGGTTTATTGGACTTGGACCCTTGATAATAATGGTTGAGATAACAAGAACCTGAAATGCAGATATTTAGTGAAACCTGTTATCAGAGATTGCCACAGTTTCATCATTTCAAGCCAACAATGCAGGCCCTATGTTTTATTGTCACTTTATCTAAAAAAATACAGGAGCTTGTGGGGATTTTGTGTGTTTAGTTTTAATCAACATAAAATGCAGAATGTAAATTTCTGAATTTCATTTGAGTAAATAGTTGGCTAGGCCTATGTTATTAAAGGCCTACTTAGTACATGTTCCTCCTGGGCTGGATTTCATAGAGCTGCTTATTATGCGCAGTGAACAATGCATATTTAATTTTCTGCTAAGCAAAAATAAGCAGGATACCAGTCAAAGATGGTACATGTGACATGGCATTTGGGCTGGTATCCTCTTTCTGGTAAGCATAATTTTGTTGTGCAAATTGGGTCCAGGGCTTGAATGTCAAGAATATCTCCAGTAAACCACAGTTCAATAGAGCTCAGAAATTTGACCGGACAAGATCAATACTTTCTTCTTTACTATTTGCTGAATTACAAAGATGAGTTTTGGAAAATTGAAAAGCTTCAGAATACAGCGGTGCTCAGCTCAGAAGTGAGTGTTTGGAAGAAACACTAGACACGCAGGAATTATTCCAGCGCTAACGTTTCTGACACTGATGACCACACCAGAAAAATGTGGTTCAATATTGTGGAGGAAGGGGGTTCAATATTATTGCAGTTGTTTCAAGTTTTGCAGCATGAAAAACTGAGTTCAACAAATTACAATAATGTGTAGTTTGTACTCATATTTTAGTGAAATTAGAAAGCATTTGATTTTGTTACATTTGTATATAGCAGTAATGTTAAACCTTCCCCCCCAACCCTTTTTTCACACAAAAACAATACTCTTTAATGTATTCCTGGTTTGAGCTGTACAGTGTATACGTGTACATGTACTGTACTAACCTGTAGAGAAACTTACACTAAAAAGTCTATAGCACATGTTGTAAAATGTGTCAATATGGTTGAAATGCATCTACTCGTAAATTAGTCTTGGATTTTTTTTTCTTTACTAATTTTTTTTATTGACATGTTAAATAGAGTAGTCATTGCCATGGAATGTAATGCCCTTGATGTTATTGATGTCCTGAGTGACCCTAGCCTGGTAACTGCCCCTACTTTGCTGGGTTCAGTAATTGCCCCATGAGGCCCTGTAACACCTGTCATCATATTCCTAATTGATTGATAGTTGGCAGGTTGTTGTGAATATGTGGGTGGAGTAAGTAGGCCTTTGTGTATTGATGCTGTTAGTGCATTCATCTTAGTGCAGACACAGCAGTCACAAAATGTTTACACCAATTGCTTTAAGTTCAAAGAAAAAAAAACCCCATGATCGGCAAGTAATGGCAACCATGAAGAACCAACTTGATAAATTTTGTGACGAAGGCTCGCTGATTATCAAGCTCATACATTTGTAGCAGTACCGATCTTCCAGAGAAATGTACATGTTCTCCCATGTCTGCCTATCTGAAGGGATCCCTTTTGTTTAAGTCCTAGGTGTTGGGGACTTCCTTATTCTAATTGATGGGATCTCTTTTGTAAAGTCCTAGGTGTTGGGAACTTCCTTGTTCTGACTGATGGGATCCCTTTTGAAAAGTCCTAGGTGTTGGGGATGTCCTTGGTCTGTCTAACTCAAACTGACAGGATCCCTTCTGTTGAAAGTAGACTAGCATGTAGTCTTGCCCACACAACACACAAAGTGGACAACCATCATCATTACTGGGTGCAAGGAGTAATATTTTGTTTTGGGTCAAACAAAGAAAAGTTTACTAGAGAGGGATTTGAACATTCGGATGTTCTGGATTACTGTGCCGGCGCTCTACCAACTGAACTAGCTAGCCCTATGTTGGCAGTCTCCCTGTTTTGTCAATATGTTTGTTCGGGTGCCAGTCAGATGCTATTCCACCTGTAAATGCCATGTAGCCAGGGATCACACTGAAGTAATATTGAGGTCACTCCTGTGAACCCTGTGTTATTTTATTTCACAAAACTGCCAATGGAGACTTGATTCCATGCAAACCGTATCGAGTTGGTCCATACAATTAATATCATATTGGCATAGTGCATTTAGATTCACTTGGACCCGTAATTAGAGATAACGAAGAAACTGATTACAGTAATGGATTCAACTGAGAAACTGTTAAAAATGTTAAACCATGACAGGAAAAATTAGATTTACCCAACGTGTCTAGACTTAATATTGAGCACTGCGGTGAGCAAGAAATAATTGGTTTAAGCATCGGTGGACGAGATTGAAAAATGCTCGCTCTTAAATGTAATCAAGAGTTGGTCGCTGGAGAAGAGAGGAGACTTGAGGCGAGCAGACTGTACAAGTCATTAAATGCAGATGAGCTTGATCCAAAAAGAAAATTTATGAAGTTTGCAGTTTTAAAACGCTCTTTTCTTGCTTCACGGGGAGTGCAAACAGACCAATTCCTTTTAGAAACTGTGCATTGTACATGAAGAGGCTTAAGAAATGAACACATTTGCTGTAATTGGTGAGTCCCGCAGACGGAAAAAAAAGAACCATTTTGAAAAAAAAAGAATAACAGGATGTTCTGTGAGTCTGTTATCTGCTGACTAAGTCAGCAGATAACGGACTCACAGAACTTCACTTTGATTTTTTTTTACATGTAGGTTGGTCTTGATTGGAATAAGTAGCACTGTCCTGCTCTAGATACGTGATTTGCTTTGGAAAATACTCAGGAGCTACTCTTGTGAAAGTTGTTTGGACAGGTCCTGTATGTGGGCGTCATTTAGCCGTCGGTGGCCCATATATTGTGCTGTTAACCCAGTTTGTGTTTTGAATCGGTGCAATTTGCCAAAGAAGATGTTGAGATGCTGGTTAACCATTATGTTAGTTGCAGTACTGTACACATATCATGATGCACAGTGCATACTGTATACTTTGCAGGTCTTTTGGTCTGGAAGGCCTTGCTTCAGCGCAAACAATTTAGCCCAGAAGGAACGCATGTTCTAAAGGTACACGTAGGGTCATGTAGGGTCATGTAGATAATGCTGATTTGTAGACAAAATTATAAAGAAAGATTCATGTACAATAAAAGTCACATGTGAAAGTTTTAGCAGAATATATAGTGTCTACTTGCTGAGAAAACGGCAAAAAAAACTGTCAAGGTATTTTCACAAGAACATCCATCAAATCCATCCATGTTTAGGAAGGTGACAGCAGGTACCAACTGCATCTCTGGATGCAGCATTTGTGAACGAGCACCAACTCTCAGAGGTCTGAGAAACGATTCATCCATGAACCGTTTCTCAGATTAAAACTTTTTTTGTGTGAAAAATATGCCTAACCATATTACTTTGAAGGGACTCCTTTCTCAAAATAGTTTGAATAACTATCAACAGCTGCAGCGGGGTTCACAAAGTAAGTTTTTATGATCATTAATTTGTACAGTATTAACCAATGACCCTACATGTATGTACTTTTAAGGTGAGATAGGGATGGAGTACTTGTTACGAGGGGGGGGGGGTGATCTTTGCAGAGCTCCTGTACCATCATGCCAAGAGCTTTCCCGAAGTCCTCCATTCAGTGAAAACTAAACACAAATTGTTGGGTTCCACATGATGGAATATGGGTAACTAGGGGATCACTAATATTGAACTGTTACAAAGGCCGTGTCCGAAACGACGACTTCGGCTACAGCTACAGCTAGATCAGCGCGTCTGCCAGTGTTGAAGAATAGGCAGACGCTCGCGATCTAGCCGTAGCTGTAGCCGAAGTCGCCGTTTCGGACACGGCCAAATTCCAAGTGGACACAGAAAATGAGCCAGGGGCATCTGGTGCCACTGGTCCAGTGGCAGTGATCTGAACTTAACTTGTTCAACTACAGGTTCTTTTTCAGAATCCACCACAATTCATTGAGAGATTTATGTACATTGTGTCATCACAAACCTCACTAAAATATGAACTTTGTGGAATTTGGGCTGGCAACCATGGCAACCTGTTTCAGCTTAGCGTTCTTAAAGCTATTAAGCTCAGAAATCTGCTTAGCAAAAAAAAATCTTGCTTAGCAGAAAAAAGGTCCAGCAAGATTTTCGTGTAATGTGTACATAACTTGGGACTGATAGCCCTCTTACTGTAGTTTTGCTTAGCGATTAAATCTTGTTAAGCAAGTTTTTCTGCTTAACAGAGTTGTGAAATTGGGTCCAGGTTATTTCTCTGCTCAGCAAATTCATGTTGTTTCCAGCTTAAATGAAATCAAGCGCTGGTCGCAACAAACGACGTCAAAACTCTGTTGATGAGTTCACTGTGTATGAAGTGTGGATACGTGGTCCTGCTGTTGTATGCAGAGTCTTTGTGTAAATAAACAGGTTCTTCCAATTCCATACTGTACAAATGTCAGGGGTACCACTGCGTGCACACACTGTACATGTTTATCGGCTTAGTTACAATTGTCATGACCATGGGCAAATCTTGTCAAGTCGGTGCAAAAAGGTACCAATCCTGTTTTGGAACAGGTCGTATCTTGTTCACTCGCAAACACCCCAATTTGGTCTGTGTAAAAAGATCTGTTTGTGGTGTAACCTCTGGAAAAAGGATTGAATTTAACTCTACAGCGCTCCTTCTTTTTTTGTTTAAAGTTGGCTGGCCAAAATTGTTCCTGCACTTTTTATAGAAAATTACTTTAACATACAATTGCATCCTAGAGAAAAATCGTGCGTATCAGAAACATGTTACCTATGTGTTTGTAACTGGTTCCCTCCTACTTTTTTGCTTCGCAGAAAAAACAAATCCTGTGGTGACTTCCCTTGGAGATTAATTGGTGATCTGTTAGTGCCCAATTAACATGCACAGTTGATGGCACTGTGGTGAACATTACCCCAAGAGAAATAAGATACATTTATGCGTTAATGTAATTGGTTTTGATTCGTCCGCTCTAGTTTGCTTCAGTAGGCCATCTGTCTTGTTGATTGAACGCGTAAAGTATGAAACGTGTGAGTGTTTAGTGTGGAAAATCTCACCTCAACCCAGTTTTCTGAAGCCACAACAAGTTGACAAGGAAACTATTAAATATTGAATTACATAGAGTTGCAAAAAACCAAGAATGAACCACTTGTAAACAATAAAACATTCATCTACATGTTTCGACATCCACATGTGGCATTTTGATTTGTGTCCAGTTTTTACAAACATGTGCCGGAGATATCAAGGGCAGAAAAGCTCTACCCAATTGGCTATGAACAATACACATGCTCAGTTATGATAGAGTCATCGACCTTCATAACAATGCCTCTATTTACATCTTGTCCCCGCCTTCTTTAGTAGGAATGAATACTGATGATTATTTTATCAAGAAAGGTCTGACTATTTTGACATTCAGGCCTCAGTTTGTTTGCATCAATTTTGTTGGAAGGAAAGACAAAGTCTGTTTGTTGGTAGGAAAGACAAAGTTTAGGCAAAGAGAGTGTGAAGACCCAACAAATTTCTTTTGGCTATTTCGATTGCCATAAGTAAAAGATATGGAAGCCTTTATTTAGAATGTCTACAAACTCCCTGTGGGATTGGGACTGGTACAGTCTGTACTTGACAATCAGCGATTGTTCTGATAAGATGTAATAGAGAAGGTATAATAATTGCAACAGGAATAACACATTTTTTATATATTTTATTTTACCTACACGGGTGTGTGATTTAAGTCCTGTATGATTTTAACTATAGTACTGACCAAGTACTGAATCTGATTGGTTTGTGTCAATGTGATGCTGATTTATAGGCCAAATTGTCAATAAAAAAGCTTGTTGACAATAGCGAGTGTAAGCATGTGGACCATTTGCTAGTTGAAATTGTGAGTTGTCTGACATTGACGACCATCAATCTGAGCACAACTTCCTCAAACTATCAAATGTTTGCTTCTCTGAATCTTTGCACAATTTTGCAAAAAAAAAACCCATGAATTGCCTATTTTGTATCCGGCATTGGTTTTTCAGCTGATCAGCTTATATCCTGTCCTTTGTGGGTCACATGATAGAAAGAAAATACTAGTTTGCAGAATGTAATGTGTTTGGCACATTGCACTTGCAGTTTCCTCTCTATTGCAGTTTTTGCAATTAGCCATTTGCGAATTAGATTTGAACAGTGTCCGGTACAATGACTTGCTTTAGTAGTCACTCACAAGCGAGCGCTTTAGTTTGAATTCCTCAGACTAAAGAGACAGTTGCTAATTGCCTTGATTTGGTGCAAGCTTTTGGTGTAGTTTTAAACAGAAGAGGTGACAAACACCCTTCAGGGTTTGCCCCAAACTTTTGTAGTGACTGGCTAGCGGGACTGTTTAGCTTGTCATTTCACTAGTCCACCAGCTTTTGTAGTGACTTTTGTAGTGACTGGCTAGCGGGACCGAGTAGCTTGTCATTTCACTAGTCCACCAGCTTTTGTAGTGACTTTTGTAGTGACTGGCTAGCGGGACTGTTTAGCTTGTCATTTCACTAGTCCACTAGCTTTTGTAGTGACTTTTGTAGTGACTGGCTAGCGGGACCGAGTAGCTTGTCATTTCACTAGTCCACCAGCTTTTGTAGTGACTTTTGTAGTGACTGGCTAGCGGGACCGAGTAGCTTGTCATTTCACTAGTCCACCAGCTTTTGTAGTGACTTTTGTAGTGACTGGCTAGCGGGACTGTTTAGCTTGTCATTTCACTAGTCCACCAGCTTTTGTAGGGACTTTTGTAGTGACTGGCTAGCGGGACTGTTTAGCTTGTCATTTCACTAGTCCACCAGCTTTTGTAGTGACTTTTGTAGTGACTGGCTAGCGGGACCGAGTAGCTTGTCGTTTCACTAGTCCACCAGCTTTTGTAGTGACTTTTGTAGTGACTGGCTAGCGGGACCGTTTAGCTTGTCATTTCACTAGTCCACCAGCTTTTTCACTTGTTCGTAATGTAGGTAATACGAATGCTTTTCTACAACACTGAACTAGCTAGCCGGACCACTTGGAGTGAATTTTTGACTGGTCCTCGGGTGTTTTAACTGGTATTTGGCCAGCGGACCACTGTAAAGAGAGAATGCTGACTATGCACAATTTTTATAATGAATACCAGGGTTAGCTCATGTGGAGGTTGATACATACATGTAAAGCTTGCCCCGAACCGTTTGACATCGACTGTCTCTATAGCTTGAGAACTTCAAGTTTAAGCGGTAACTTGTGGCTAAGCAAGTCATCGCACCAGACATGTTCAAATCTAACTCACAAATGGCGTTACTTCATAGTACAAACCAACATGTTTTGTTAGGTGTATTTATGAACACATTTCAAATCTGCTTAATAGCTTTAATAGTGAACACCTTCCTGTAATCAGCCACATGTGCAGTGCATGCACAGCATAATCTTTAAAAAAAATGTGCACATCATACACTCCTACTACAGTACACAGAGAACAGAGATAAACTTTAGAGCAGAGGTCTGCACACTTTACATTCAAAATAATAATAATAATCCCGGAGTCTTATACAGCGCACGTATCTACCAGTAAGGTACTCAAGGCATTTGATCAATGAGAAACATTTCAAGGGAGGCTATATTTTCATACCTTCGGTAATTACTCCAAAAAATTAATGACCATAAATTCTTACTTGATGTAGAGCGCCGGAGGGCTGTTGAAATTATAAAACATTGTTAGAAACAACCCCCACTTTGAAGTTATGTAGTTTTCGAGAAGGAGGTAATTTTTTTCACCCAAAAGTTTGAATCTGAGAAAGGCCTCATACTCAAGCATGTGAAAGCACACAATTCTATGCAACAAGGGTATATTTTTCTCTCATTGTTTTCTTGCAATGTAGATAACCAATTGAGCCCACATTTTCACAGGTTTGTTATTTTATGCACATGTTGGGATACACCAAGTGAGGATACTGGTCTTTGACAATCACCAAAAGTACATAGTATACCCGGCCTTTAAGATACATGCTTTTTGATATTTTTGAGACTGATTTACGTAGCACCTTATAAGAGTTTACAAGATGCTGCGGCGCCCTCATCAGTCACATTATATCCCTCGATTGGATCTGTATTATGCCCCCCCTGCAGTCATGCATCCTAGGGTAGGGAAATGTACCGGAACATTGTGTTGCACTTACCGTCACACTGCACATGGAAGTACATTATTTCATGCGCAATGCATCCTTGATTTTGTAGCTCAGCATCTGTAGTAGGTTACGCATTTTGCTGCGCATCATTTTTTCTGAACAGTCGGCGTTTCATTTTTTATTTATGTATTTTTTTTCAAAGCTCTGTATTGAGACAGTACATTTTAAATGCAAAATGAAAATGGCCTTGCGTTCTCGAAGATAAAGTTCCAGGCCCTATTTTCTTGTTTCATCCATTTATTCTTCCACATTACGTCCATTTTCTCCTCCCTCCCATCTCCTTCCATCTGCCCACTGCTGCCTTTTCTCCCCATATCAATTGATGATGATAGCCATCTCATTTCCCAATCTCTTAAATGACCTCAATTAAAGTTAAATGGCTGCAGTATTATTATTTTTATCGGTCTCAGTGATTCCACTGTTCTCTCTGGGGCCCCATTCTTCTCTTTTTTCCTCACCACGGCATCTTCCTTCTGTCCCCCTCTCCTCATCCTCCCCCCCTCCGCTCCGCCCCTCCTCAATATCTTAACTGATCCAGGGTTTCAAGAAGAACTTTTTTCTTTCTTGTATCAGTGAATAAGAAACGAAAGTGAGTGCTTTGTTTACAAATTGAGTGACTAAGACTCTCAGATTCTCCTCTGGCTTTTACTGCGATTGGAGCATCTCACCTTCCCACCTGTGACTTCAACAAAAAAATGTCAGTGAAAATTATAATGAGATATCAGTAAAAAAAAAAATTTGATGAATTCTTTCCTTCAACACATCAGTCTATCTTTCTCCTTTTATTATTTCTTAGTCACCCTTCATATGTACATCCCAGATTTCTGACTTGTCGAGACTGCTTCTCATTTCAGTTTTGTTTTCATTGACCTCCTGGCTCTTCATATTTTCTTATAGTTGAAGATGCATCCCACTTGACAGACAAGAAAGACATAGCTCTTGTGATAAACCAATTTGATAAGATTTTTGTATTTGTGGCGATGTGGAGAGAGTCTGTGAACCTCTAAATATAACACCCAGTATAATATTCCAGAGGCTTCATTCTGGACAAAGAGAATGTTTTGCCAACTTTCTCAGCATTGTCCGCTTGTGTGCAATCGTTCCCAAGATATTCCTTCTCTTCCCCCTCTGATCACCCGATGAAACTTGTCTCATCTCTCTGCCGGTGTGTCTATAATTGAGATGGTTCTAGATGCTGTAGGGGCGATTTATCAAGTAGGTCAGGCATAGCTCATGTCACCGACGACGTTTCCTGGAACGCAGGACACACATACTGTACATCCAGTGAGGTACATACAGCCGTATGTCTGTGTAATTGCTATGTATGCCGTATCCTGCACCAGGCTTGGCACAGTCAGTGTGAAGGATTATTAATTCTTGATTTCGCGAGTCTAAACAGCCGTTGCAATTCAACGGCGCCTTGGGTTAGTAAAATGGAAATTAAGAGCGTGTATATACTTCTGTGTGGAACGCATCTTGGGTGATCGCCATGTACACTGTGGCGTGTGCATTTACGATCGGCGCTTGTGTACCATGCACATCTTCTGTGCCTGTGTGTGTGTACAGTGTATGTTAATCGATGCATAGCTACACGTAGTCAGTATGCGATTAGGTAAGCAATTACAACATTCCTGTACTAAAATGTCTGAATTTGTAGGTTTTCATTGTTTTTTATCTGTTATGTAAAACTGCATTTCCTTGCTCTATGGTTTAACATGAGATCAGAACGAGTGTGTGCACAAACAGAAGCTAAACTGTATTATTCGACCAACAAAGGGCATACGATCCTTAAGTAAACACAGAACATTAATGTTGATTGTAGTGGCACAACCGGTGCTACAGGTATGTTGGATCTCTTTGAAGCAATCGCAAGATAATAGTTTGTTCTTTTGAACTCGATTAATCTGCTCATTAGCACTGTGTTTACTTACTCTCTTTGATTCAATATAATGTACATGTACTCTATAAATTGAAAATGTGCTTATGTAGAGGTGAGATAATCTTATAATACTTTGCTTTGGTTTGCCGCCCCTGGATCATGCCACAGTTACAAAGTGCAAGTGTCTCTCTAGATTTGCACACATGTACAACATGTACAAGAATACTGCACCAGGCTTACTCATTATCACCAGCATTCTCATCCTGGACATGTACACTTCACTACATAATTATACAGGGGGGACGTGTCCTTCTTACTCACTGCTTGATCTTCAGTTGCTGCTTTATATTCCGACACCCCTATGTTCCGAAAACCCTCTGGTTATTTGCACGCTAGGGTAAGGGTTAGGGTTATGGTTAGGGTTAGGGTTTGGATTAGGAAAATACGCTAGGGGTGTCGGAACATAGGGGTGTAACAGACACCTCTGCTTCACTTGAATTGAAAACTGTGCCATTACGGAACTTACAAACCATTAGATAAAATCAGTCCATTTTTTATCTTCACGGCTCCACCCTTCCTCAGTCTCATATTTATCTTCCCTGTCACAACAGAGACTGTGGTGAGGAAATATTTATGGGCTGATTTTGACAGCCAGCGTTTCAATTTTCACAAGGCAATTGTGTTTTCACTGCTTTATTTATACTCAGTGTGTCGATTGGTAAACCAAATACTTCAGAGAGACTCTCTCGAGCCATTCTGTGTGGATAATTACTAAGTACACATGTAGTCGTATTGATTTTCTTGCTCGATTATGCAGCTTTATTGTGGTGTGTGTCTTTGTACATGAATCCTAGATCTGTAGGTACATTTGGTACCTGATGGAAATAGAACAGTGGTGTATATTCAAACACTGTTCACGATATGTGAAATCAATTAGTAATTTTAAAGACACATGTACAGTTCATGTACATCTGTTTGTGGCACATGTACACTTGTAGAATTATTTCTACCTCCATCTGTACATGATGTACATTGCAACCATATATACATTACTGATCCAATCTGTCCCATCTGTCAATATACTGACATGCACTCAAAGTGTGACCGTGAAAATTTTGAAAGCGTTGGACGTCCTAGGAACTGAACATCACTTGGAGTTTTCTGCATCCAGATGGAGCTCCTTTTTCCAGCAAATGAGACCTGGTATTTCATGGCCGTTTCTGATTTGCAATCAGTTGTCTCCATTAAAAGAGAATGAATCTCATGTGACAGTCATACTGCACAAGATGGTTAATCCACTAAACAGAAATATCAATTTTGGGATAGTGCTGCAGGGTTCGCCCTTAACTTTTTCAGCTACTATCCAGCAGGACCAATTAGCTTGCTGTCTCACTAGTCCACCAGCTTCTTCAGTTGCCTTGGTGCTCCTTGAAATGTTCCTGTAAAAATTCAGATTTTCCTCATAGAGTAGAAACTGCCTTGCCCTTACTGCAGGGCTCGAATTTGGGTAAAAAACCCACAAGACTTCAGGGCTTGTAGCTCAAAACTCTTACTGGACCAGAAAATTTGTTACAAGACCGGAATCAAATCGAGAAGAACACTATCTACACAGTTTCACATTTGAGCTGGTTTTTTTTGGAACAAGCGTTAAGAGAAAATTTATTTAATTTTTCCTATGGGTAATACTTCAATACTCAACAGAATTGAAAGAAATTTGTATTTATCAGTTTAAATAAAAAAATACAGAGGTATTATTATTAAAAAAGACAAGACCGACGGACTTGTACGGTCCTAAGTTTACTGGCCCGGTGCTAAAATCACTGGCCTCGGGCCTGCGGTCCAGTGTCAAATTCGAGCCCTGTACTGCTCTATGCCCTTACAATAACGGAAGTATCACGTCTGTTCCTGCGACACAAACTGTAGCTGCTTCTCAAAATGTTGTGCACCAGCCAGGGCCAGTAAAGGACTACCAATCAGGAAAAAAACGTATTAAAACTCTTATAGACGAGGGAGTTTGGCTAGGCTAGCGTGCGGCCTATCCTCCAATGTCCCCTATGTCACTCCACACCAATTTGTTTGGACTTGGAAAAGATTGGAATGCCTGACCCTGTGTTTATAAGCACTTGCTGTTTTGGCCTGCTGGCCCCAGTCTTTCTGAATCCTTCACTTTGGCAATAGAATAGAAGGATTTGGGACTGTACATACTGTATGTACGGGTTAATGTGTGCTTTGCTGCTGGCCCCCACTTAAATTTAACTGCCTCTGTTTTCCAGTTCCATTTTATTCAATCGCGTCTATTTCCATGCCGCCATTAAGTTAATGTACTCCCCTGTCACCAATGCGGTATAAAAGCAATATTTTCTACTATGAACGAATGGCTCTAGCTTTTGTACTGAGTTCTATTCAAACAGCCAATTAACCTTCTCTGTGTAATCCCCACTTAACTATGTATTGTACTTTCCAGCTCGGCTAACAATGCATTTCAAACTCTGAAAGAGTCATGGTTATTGCTAATGCAGAGCTGCCAACTCTCCTTGATTCTGCGAAAAGGTCCCTGAGAAATTAAACCAATCTTTTCACGCTCTGATGAACTCATTTGAAAATCTTCCTTAGGCCGTGTCCGAAACGGCGACTTCGGCTACAGCTACGGCTAGATCCCGCACGCCTGCCTATTCTTCAACACTGGCAGACGCGCTGATCTAGCTGTAGCTGTAGCTACGGACACGGCCTTATTGTGGAAACTCTTTCCCTATTATGTTGAATGTAATTGTAAATATTGGCCGTTATATCTTCCTGATTGCACTGAGATTGCAAATTATGTTGGCAGCTCTACAGTGATGGAATGGACTTATGTGTGCGTGTGTGCTTCCCCGAAATCATTGTCTGTGTTTAAAAAGCAGCTCTACAAAATTGGACTACTTTAACTTTTTACCATTTGGAAACAATATCATCAAAGCCCGCTGCTTGATTTTCAGGCTTGATACCTCAAGGGGGCAATGGCAGCAATTGCCTCCGTTGCACCCTGGGCCCAAATTCATAAAGCTGTTAAGCAGATAATACTGCTTAGTAATTTTCTATGCTAAGCAAAAAATGAGTGGGGCACCAGTCACAACAATGTAAACTTTATGGAATTTTGGCTGGTAAACCAGTTTCTGCTAAGCAATATTTTTCTGAGCTTAGCAAGTTTTTGTGCTTTACAGGTTTTATGAAAATGAGCCCTGGTCGTTGCCTTGGTGCCCCTTGAAATGTTGCAAAAGAAAATAAAAAATTCCTCATAACGGTGCCCTTTACCAACATTACCGAGAAGAAAACGCCTTGGTGCCCTTGCCCAAAGCATCGCCCCTGGATTTTGATGGATTCGTATCAGTCTATCGAGCTTGGATCTGCCCTTGAATCAGAAACCCACTTTCACCCTTAGACTCCGCCCTCGACTAATCAGCTGATCTTTGTTTCGTTCCAGGTTCAACGGATGACATACAAGTCTCCTACTCGGCAGAGAATGCCGCCACTGAGATTAAGGGGACCATGACGCCCCCCGTGGAGCGTAAGAACAAGAAGTCCACGATACCCCGATTCTTCAAGCCTTGGAAGTGGAAGAGGAAGAAGAAGGCAGATGTCTGTAAAGATCCTGTTCCAGGTAAGTTCATAAATTCGCTTATTGGAAGGCCTGGAAGTCATTTCCAGTGGTATCTTCTTCTTGTTTTCGTCTTCTTTTTTTTCCTTTTGTTCTGACAAATAAGAGCGTTCCCATTTGCAGACCTTGGCCCACTTTCATAGAGCTGCTTAAGCAGAAAATACTGCTTAAACAATTTCTGCTTAGCAAAAATAAGCATGATACCAGCCACAGAACTTGCATGTGAGATCATATTTTGGCTGGTAACCTTAGCTTGGTAAGCATAATTTTGTTGTGCTTGGGTCCTTTTTGTGCTTTAAAAGCGGCTCTTTGATATTGGGTCTAGAATGTGTGGGAATATTTTGAATAGTCTCAGTAATTGCAAAAATGGGTTACCAGCCAAAATACCATGCAGTTTACATTGCGCTGGTTCCCCGTCAATTTATGCCGCGCGGGAATTTTGTCATGCGATATTTTCTACTCTAACGGCTTTTTGAAAATTGGGCCCTGGGGCTTGAGTTCACAAGACACCGAGATTCATCTTAAAAAGACGAGCTGTCGATTCCGGCCGCAGTGATTTGTATTGTGACATCACACTATGCTTAGAAATTAACTTTGATACCCATCTTAAGATTAGTCTTGGCTCTCTGAAATCAAGCCAAGGGCTATGTAGAAATGGCCTTACTGTTGATTTTAAAAGATGAGCCATTTAAGAAATGCTGCTGTTATCCGACAGTAAGTCTTGAAGGGTCATAGATTTATTTTTCTCAACGTAAAGCTATTTTAAAGGTAAAATTGTAAAGAAAGATGCAATAAGAGTCACATGTGAAAGTTTCAGCTGAATACAGTGTCTACTTGCTGAGAAAACAGCAAAAACCTGCAATAGTAGTCACAAGAGCGTCAAGTTTATACACGTTCAGCACCAAAACGCTGGGTACCAACTGACTCTGGCCGCAGCATTCGCGAAAAGACACCAACCTCAGAAATCTGTGAAACGATTCATGCATGAATCGTTTCTCATATATTCAAATGTTTTTGGGTGAAAAATTATCCAAACCATGTTATTTTGAAAAGAATCCTTTCTCAAAAAATTTTATACTATCAACAGCTGATAGTGATTTCTCACCAAGTAAGTTTTTATGGTCATTAATTTTTGGAGTATTCACCAATCTAGGACCCTACCTTTAAGAGCAAGGCACACACTGTCACTATTTAACCGGTGCATGCAACACTAGGATCATGGAGAAGGTTCTTACTATGAAGCCAGGTGGCATTCATAACTGCAGGCTAGTTGGCAATTTTTGTGGGTCAATATGAATATTAGTAAATTACTTGTACACAAGGGAAGGAGATCATGCAGTTATGTGCTGTGAGGTGCTGGTGAAATACATGTACGGAGGAAACGTGCTTGGGAAAATAAACCTGTACTTGTGCAGAAATTTAAAGGTATACAAATTCAGGATTTGTGGAGCTGACAAAGTACATGCAGTTGCAGACAGTGTTCATGTTTTTTGTGATCAACCAAACATGAAATAACAAACATGGGAACATTTGGGGCTTAATCCGTTTTGTGAGTCGGGAGGAAATAATGAAAAATCACGCACAATTTTCAGCATGTAAAAAACATTTTTCTGTAATTTTGGTTGTAACAACCGAAATCAGCTCTTGCGTTTTGGGGTGGTTTTTGTTTTTAGGTTTTCAAATACTTTTTTCTCAAATAGGACTTCATTTCAGAGGGACATATTTCACAGAAAGAAATGGTCCTAGTTCGAACCTCCTAATCAGTAAGCTTTCAGACTAAAAACAAACAATGAATGATATTTTTTATCAGTCCTGTATAATACCTTTAAGCGAGCCTGTGGTTTGTTAGGATTTTTTTACCTGATGTCAGGATTTTTCATTAATTCTACATAGTCTTTTTTTTTGCCTTCAATCTTTCCTAAAGACTGTAACTTACCCCTGAGGGTAATAGAATTATCTTTTTTCTAGAGGTCTTCCAATATCTAGTTTGCCAATCAATATAGAGAGTGTATGAAATGCAACACCCTGGACTTTCAGGGTGTCACAAGCATCAGTCAAGACGAGAGACTACATTACACATCTTCCTATTTACAAGTTTTTCTCCTTGAAATCATACTCATTTTGATATTAGAAGAAACTTGTTTGCACCCATTTAAGGGGTCGAAATGTACTGTATGCAAAGGAATTGACTCACTAAGAAATGGTAGAAGTGGTTGACATGGATTGTGTGGACGTGCATTCCGTATAGTGGAAGGATTCAATACATGTAAATCGCTACCATTCTCAATTTAGAGGATTGCTGAAATTGGGATTTAGGAAAAAATAGGTTTGCCCTTAACTTTTTTGTGACTAGCCAGCAGGACAAGTTGGCTTGCCATTTCACTAGTCCATCAGCTTTTTTAATGGTCCATATTTCTAATGAAACACTGAAACTAGCCAGTTGGGCTATTTAGAGTGAATTTTGACTGGTCCCCACACGTAGGTGTTTTAACTGGCAGTTGGCCAGTTAACCATGAAGGGTTAACGCTGGCAAGGGTCAATACATGCTTTAGATGCTTGCTGAAACTAGGGTTTAGGGAAATGGTACATACACATATGTATGTACTTTGCTGCAGAAAAACAGAACGTAACAGGTGTTTTTTCAATCAAATGTTGCTGTCTGTCTTTGCCTTTTTATAATTGAATGCTTCACTACGCATCTGCGTGGTTAAGGTCAAGTTTCTATGTGATGGAATAAGAATCAAAATTGTATCAGTTTATGGGGTAGATGATAACATAATGAGCTTCAGACATAGACCGAGTACCAGGCAAGCAGCTTACTGGCCAGGGCCCAATGTCATAGAGTTGCTGAAGCACTTACACTGTGTAGAGTACCAAATACGTAGTATAAGGTTACCAGCCGCAATGCCATGTCAATATGTAACATCTGTGACTGGTTTCATTTGTGATTAGCATTTTCTGCTATTAAGCAGCTCTGTAAAAGTGGGCCCTGGGATCTCACCTGTAAAGGGCACAAGGCACTCCAATATTATTTGGCATACAACTTCTCAGCTTATAAGTGCCCAATTTCATGGCTCTGCTTACCGTAAGCAAAGAATCAGCGCTCAGCAGAGAATTCCGCACATACGTGAAGCGTATTTCATAGGTATTCCATCCTACTACATTTTTCGTTTACACAGCAAGCGCAGAAATTCGATGCTTGCCCTGTAAGCGAAGACTGGTGATCGCAAGCGCAGAATTCGGCGGTAAGCAGAGCCATGAAATTGCGCTCAGCTGATTTCTGTTTTTGTCTTCTCCCTTTTTTAGTGTATATAAAAATACATGAGTGAAACACTGTCTGAAGTTTTGCGTGCTGATTGGGGGAATGGGCTTTGCTAGTGTCCATGATGAAGTTTCAACCCTTAGAATTGTCATTCAGGGAAAAAACCCTAAATGGTTACCGTCATTGCCTGCTTTACCTCAAAATGTATGCCGCCTACGACGTCCAAAATGAGACGATAATGAATTCTTGTAGTGTAGCCAATGTTATTCACCTTGTGTTAATGTGTGACATTGGTCTTGCATATTATACAAGACTTGTGCATCAGAGGATTGTTACTAGTTTCAGGTCATGTCTAAGGTCCATACAAGGTTAGGGATTTCTACTTGAACAAAAGCCGTCCCCATGGTGAAATTGTAGTCTGATTCTCTACAACAAAGGACTTGTCTTTTGTCTGTTTTTTTTAAAACCTCGTATCTATCCTTATTACGCAGCTGCCTGCAATGAAGACGCATCAGGACAACCTCAAATGCAAGATGGCGTCCCGGCCCCCACAGGTAATCACAAATCAGTTGCTAACACCGTGTCCGAATTTGTGGCTACAGCTACGGCTAGATTTCCGCATCATCATGCGTTGAAGTATAGGACGTCCTTAGCAACAGTTGTAGCCGTAGCTGTAGCTGCCAATTCGGATACGGCCTTACACTACCTAAGGGCAGTGTCTGAATTGATGGCTTCAGCAGTGGCTATGGCTTGCCGCTTCTGGTAATAGCCTTAGCTGTAGCCAAAGTCGCTTATCTCGGACAGGACCTCGGTGTCTTATTTACTCCTCATAGTAGTTTGTTCATTTTATTGAATCATCTTAGTCAGTCAGGCATGATATTCTTCCAACTTTAATCTAATTTCCGATTTTTTGGACACTAAGAAAAATCAGCAAAATTTGTATTGCATTGTATAACCTGAAAAGTCTATAAAAGCCTATAGATGGATTGCACAGTGGCCTCCATCTTTGATGACAAACAATGGAAAAGTGCAGGCGTGTACGCGCTGCACACGACTCTCAGCCAATGATAGCCTTTCACGCATGCCTGTTTCATCAACGATGGCGGCCAATGCAAGGGGGTCAATTCCATATGCCCGTAGGACAGCCCAAGTACTCAATACATTTTCCTACTTTTTTCCAAGCTCCAAATATTAAGTGTGGTCAGTGCAGCGTTTACAGCGACCGTACATTCCTTTGCATTCCCACAACAGGAGAGTGCATGTACATGTAGGCTTATCATGTGAACTGAAGAAGGATTAGGGCTGTTCTGAATCCAGTAGGGAAGACCTTTGTTGTTGTGCGGCCACCTTGTTTTTCCCCCATTCAAACAATATATCCAAACTGAGGTTGGAAGGGAAGGAAATAGTCTGGCCCTTTCTATTATACATGTACATGTAATGGAAATTTAAAGTGATGGCTGCAGTTGGACAAGGGGAACATGGTGGTTGATAAGCATCAGTACCCTTAAAAAAAAATTCCCACGCTCGGATATTCTGCATGTGATGGAAATGCCACTTAGTACCCAAGAAAAAAAAAAGGTCTCGCCTGGTTCAAGATTACAATTGCATGCTTGGCCACCTTCTCTTCATCTCATCATACGTACATTGTGAGTGAATTTTTTTATCAATTAATCTTATAGCAGTGTACTGTCAAAAGCACTCAGTCAATTCCTGTTTATGCATGACAAAATTCTACTTGTGAAAGTTTGCAAAATGCAAATGAGCAGTTGTTTTTAGCCTTTTTATTGCCAGACCAAATCATGTTATTTGTGGGAGGAAAACTTGTCTTGCCTTCTTCCTTTTTTTTAAACTGCTCTTTTTGTTGTTGTCATGGCTCAATTTGTGTCCCATCTGGGTTTTTTTTTCCTTTTCTTTTTTTCTTATAAAAACGATCGTATTTCAAATTATGGGGAAAAAATGTAATTATGTGAAATGCCTGTTAGTGGTGTTGGGGCTTTTTATGATCAAATTTATGTGATTCTGAAAATAACGTGATTCTGAATGGTAAAATGTATTGGTTTAGTACACACATGTTTGTCTAGACAAATGTGGGTAATGACCAGAAACACAAAAACGGGTACCAATTTACTACCGTCACGCTGGCAGTTTTTCTAGTATTTTTTTTAAAGTTCCTGAAACCACCCAAAAAGTGTTTCAACATGTGAATGGACACGTAGGCTTACACCAAAATTAATTTGAAATGATTCACTTGGTTTTTTTCTTTTTTAACTTTTTAAAATCAACCCTTGAATTTCCATCAAAAATCAACAGAAATGGTTATCTAATTTGTCTGTTTATTTGTTTTAATTGAAATTGAAGTTTCAGTTGCTTGAAAAGAAGTTGCAACCATTGGAAAAACAACTAGCGTAACTGTAGCAAAGTGGTCCCCATAATTGTGTTTCTTGTCTTACGGCTCTTGAATATTACATGTACCCTACTTGTCGGGTGTACAGTTGACAAATGCTCTGCGTCAAGCAGAGTGCAAGATCAAATTGTTAGCCCAGCATGATGATGGCATCGATGAATTCAGGTTCTGCCCACTCGAAAAAAAACCCACCCCCAAACCAACGCAATAGCGAAGATGAAGGAGTGAAGACAAAAAATGCACCCCCTGACGCAATTTGATAATGATCCAAAGAATGGCTTCTCATAGCTCGCATGAGCCCACATGCTGCCTTCATGGGCAATCATTGTCACAATGCTATTATTAGACATACAGGTACACCTGTCCCTTCATTAACCCAACCAGCCGTAAGACTAGAATGGGAAAACGAGTTACCTTGAAGGAATTAAAGGGAAGTTTTTGCGATAACGGTTTCGGAGAAACTTGGTTTCCTCTTTTAAAGGATCAATATAGAATTAGGTTTTTTTGAAAGAGACAGAAGTGTAACCTGATTACCTTTCAAAATATCAATGAAGTGGTTGCTCGCCATACGTCTTTCATTCAAATCGTATTAGTGATCACACAAGGGGGAGTAGAATACAGAAAAATATAGCGCTTCTGTGTCCCATATCTAGCGAGGCCGAGTTGGATAATGGACACAGATGGATACTTTTCCGTATACCACAATCGCGCACTTGATAACGAATTGTTTTTCAAGCAAACTTGATGTGTAGCTTAAAATAACGCACTAATTTGAAACAGCATGTTACAGAACAGGCTCATGCTATCTGGCCATGCAATACAGTTTAACACCATTGAACCCAGGTGTTTCCAAACACATACTTTTACGAGTGACTTATTTGTACTTTAGTTTTTCAAGTCCATACCTAATCAATCTGTAAACATTCAACAGGAAGAAATACTTGGTCATATTACAAATATTTTGTTGGCCTTGATAAGTTTTGAGCTACATGTGAGAGACTAGTGGTCTACAGTAGAGAACATCATGAAGTTTGACCTCTGATGTTCGAGGTCATGAACATATAGTACAAATGTGACCCTTCATGCCCTGCTGCCATGTTTGTATGGGAGAAGCCACATCGTTGGTTGAATACATGTATAGCGTTCATGTGTAGTAAATAATCATGTTTTGTACATACTGTACACCATGTACACCTACAAAGTACAGCCAGGCCTCATACCTGTACTTTGTTCCTTTAAAGGCACGAGGCATTAAACAAATAATGAACATTTTAATAGAGGGCTCCTCTGTGAATGATTTTAAATTCTACTTGGGCATACATGTGTATGTCAAAGGGTACCGAGGCAATGACCAGGGGCACAGAGGCAAATGCCTCCGTTGCCTCAGTGAGGTATCGGCCTGTGTACATGGTGTCCAACCTCACATGTTGCCTCCACAACATGAGGGTCTAAAAATGCGAGTAGTAAACGATCAGATACGGTGCAATATTGTAGATTCAACTATTTTGTGTTAACTCTGGGGACGGGGCTACATCAGTATTTCAAAAAACAAATAGTCTATACAAAGTTGTAGTGGAAGAGTTTTAACATAAAACAAAAAAACAGTATTTAAACCTACATGTAACTATAATGCATTAGGAATTTCTTAACAGTAAATACAAAGATGTATTTGAATATATTTGGTTTTTACCCTAACATCGATAGAAGCACTGTATTTCCAGAGTTCTGGGTGGGATTCGAACCCACAACCTCTGTATTGCTAGAGTAGATGTCTTACCACTAGACCACCCAGCTAGCCTGATGGCTAGAGGCAGTTCAAATCCATAGCAGCGGGTACCGCAACGATTTAATAAATGTTTATTTTTGCATCAGGGATAAAGAATAGATTTGATTTTTACCCTTACACGGATGTGTATTTTGAAGCACTGTATACTCAATACTAAAATATGTTTGGCAACTAATAATAGCTTCATGAGAATGGTCCATTAAAAACTTCAATCTATCTCCCCCTTCCAAGGAATTCAAACCCATTATGTTAAGGACATTATGGGCAATCCAGCAGGAAATGGATTTCTGTTTCAACATCAAGGTGACACGCTGGCAAATTCTCTGGCTAAAGTCTAAACCGACATACTCTGTATCTTCCTGAGTAGCTTAGGGGCCATGGAATGGCAGTAAAGAGGGTTTATGAACGCAGCGTAAATAAAACTCAAATTCAAACTGGTTATTAAAGGTATTATACAGGAATTGTGTAAGGATAAAAATTTTAAAAACACCATTGTTTAATTTTAGTCTGAATGCTTACCAAGAATGAAGCTCGGAGTAGAATCATTTTTGTGTGTGAAATATTTTCCCCTGATTTGAAGCCGTATTCATGAAAACTGTACTGAAAATTAAAAACGGAACAGCCGATTTTGGTTCTTACAGCCAAAATTAAAGGCAACGTGTTAAGTACATGATGCTGAAAATTGTGCATGGTTTTTCATTAGTTTCACCTGAAACCAAATTGTAAACCGTGCAAGGGAAACTGAGTGGGTAATTTTTATTTCTCCCAACTCACATATGGATTAAGCCTACATTTTCATAGGTTTGTTATTTCATGTGTGGTTGATCACACAAAACCTAAACACTGTCTGAGACCAATTTGTCAGCTCTACCAATCCTGTATAATGCTTTTAAAGGTACAGTAGGTCCTAGGCTTATTCTTTTGGCCAGGTTTAATTTTGAAGTCGATGGGCAGTCACCTAGACCAGTTAGAAATAAACACAGTAATGGATGTAGTTATTGAACAAGATGCACATTATAACTGTGTCTTCAATTTAAAGATAAGCCATCACATTGTTGTTGCCAAGTTACATGTACCGTATAGTCCTAGTTCTATTGGCAGCCTAGTCCTAAGGTCTTGGCCAAGTGGAAGTTATTTCAAGTCCTAGTGTTTCCTTTGTTCCATGAATCACCCAAATATTCCAGTGGAATAACATTTTAGAAAATTGATTGATTTATTTGAACTATGCTCGGTAAGACTTATTTAATTTACATTATTACTACTTTTTATTTTTTATTCTGTTTTACTTCATGGCAGAGGAAAACCTGTCTGGTCTAATGATTTGATTATCTCCTTTGAGGACCCTAAATAAAAATACATCTGGTATTGATTATATTATTGCAACGCATGGGCGGAGATTGAGTCTCCTCGGTGTTGAGCGTAATGTACAAGGGTTCTCTATATGACATAATGTACAGTAGGATGAGCTAGAGTATGATTTAGGTGTTACCCTCACGTGTGTACGTGTAATCCCTAGTGCTGCCTGACTCTGTACTCATACACTCAGTGCTTCCTGAGTCTCAACATGTAATACTCGGTGCTTCTCGAGTCTGTACATGATTTACTTGGTGCTTCCTGAGTCCTATGGACAAAAACTGCAGTGGACAACTCAGTCATATTATGGGCTGTGATTCCTGTGAACTACTGCCGAGGTTGTCCATTCAACGGTGAACGCATACTCATACTTCTGCATATTTTCTTGAAAAAAGAACAACAAATCCTAGTGCTTATTATGAAAACCTTTGTTGTCTTTCCTTTGTCAAGAGAGGGTTAAGGCTAGGGATACTTTTGACAGAAGTTCCTAAAAGTAAACAAAAATGTATGTACCGTGCAGAGACACGGACAATATTTTCGAATAACCGACAAGAAGTGATTAAAACCATCAAAGGCAGGTTAATAAACGGTGCAAACAGCAACAGTTAAAAGTAATTTTTTAATACATGTAATACAAAGTCCTATTTTAAGAGTAAATCAAGGGTCACTCAGGATTTGCTCTGCCTCTGTGAATTCACTGACAGTAATGAACAGCACTTTACTGCATGGGTGCCCTGGAAATTGACAGAAGTGCGCTGGACGGTTCTTGAGAAACTGCCAAGTGACAGTGCCATTGCTGTTTTTAGACTTACTGGCACTAGCAATAACGGGCATCCCTTTGATTGAAGAGCATAAATTGTGAATCTGATCAAATACTTAAGTGTGTATATTTATAGAATGGAACAGGGATTGTTTATCATTTGAACAGTGTAGGCCTCGTGATGCTGACTTTGTCATTTTAGCAAAAATTGTAACATCAAATTTGTCATTTCTCCGTTCTTCTCGTATTGTCTTCATTGATGTGGGTTTTTTTTCAAATAAAATTTCAGAGAGTCAGATTTTAAATCAAATTTGACTTCATACACATATGTAGGTGTGTGTCTTTTGTATCTTTTCCTTACATTATGTAACACCTCGTGCTGGTTCTGTATTCTGGTTGGCTGAAACACGGTCACGTGGGGTTTAATAATTATAGAGAAGTGCATGAAATTTTGCAGCACCGTAAACTAGACGCGCATCAAGACATCTCACATGCAAAATTTGTGGGATATAGGTCCTGAAGTGGGCATTATACTCCAAATTATTGACTGGCTATGGTGCCCTCTCATGATGTGAACAGTCATCAGCAATTAAAAAACTAAATCGAGGGAAACTTATAAAGCGTTCCTTTAATTGTTGAATCATAATGATTAATTGCTCCTGAGTTAATTGTTGAATTATAAAACAGTCCACGGGCCGATTTCCCAAGGAGCTAAGATCGATCTTAATGGTGTATCAATCTTTGCTAAGTAAAGTGTGATGTCACAATGCAAATCACTATGGCAACATTGACAACTCATCTTGAGATTAATCATTGTGCTTTGTGAAATCGAGCCTTTCTCTGTAATTTGTGTTTGGCAAAGCAGTTTCCTACATTTGTATCAACCATACGTAAATTGACATGGAGATGAGGGAACCAGGGAAAATACACAGACTTTAAATAGCGTTTTGACTGGTGCTTTTATTTGATTCTGCCAGGGGTAGCTTCTGGTCTCCAGTATATTTTGTCTACCCTTTCCTAATACTTTACAGTGTGAAGTGTGCTGCAAATACACAATTGTATAAATTGCCTTTGTACATTTTACAAAGTCATGCTAAATAGCCATGCTCTATCACGGCACGTCAACATGTATTTTATTTTAAGTAATCTAATTCCATTTGAGTATATGTTCTTCTTTTTGGTCGTCTTCTTTTCAGAACCAAACAGCACAATTCCAGAGGCTTCAGTTTCAACAGACAAGGGAGACGGTCATCTTCCTTCATCAGGTAAATCGCATAACAGCGCCAACGGGCGAACAGAACACCCTCGACATCAGCACATAAAATACAGCATGCGAGATAAAAACATACAGCAATCCATAGTACCCTTAACAGAAGGCAGATTGGATGGTCGTTGTCAGAGGTATCACATTGCCGGTTGATGTACGTCACCAGGGTGCAATTGAGTGCTCAGACTCTACCGTTCAGTCCCATCTCCCTCCAAGTCTTTCGTTGTTTGGCGAGTGAGGTTGCCATTAACACGGCCTTTCTATTTTTAATACTTGCTCCCTCTGTTATCCCCTAATGCCGGGGTAATCTGCCAATCTGGCAGTGGGAGTGTGTCTCCACAGCAAGTGGGGATACGGAGCCTTTCTATGTCACACACTCGCTCCCCCTGCTACCTCATCTCGTCGTTTCTTACAAGGTTTCCAACAGATCCCTTGCGGTGTCTCACCTCAGTTATCCTCCAAAATTTGAAATGTCACAGATGATAATCTGGCAATCACAGCCTCTTCTTGTCGGCAAGTTCGGGTTGCCGTTAACGGAGCTTTTCTATCTCTGGTACTCGTTCCCCCCCCCTTATCCCTGACGTTGGAACATGACAGCTTCTTAATCGCACAATCACAGCATTTTCTTCTTGGCAAGTGATGTTCTCCTCAACAGAGATGCCTTCACTGACACTTTCTCCCTCTGTTACCCCCCCCCCCTCCAATCATTAAAATGTGACTGCTAGTTCTATACAATCTTGGCTGTATCAGAGCCCTTGTTAATGTTGCTGCTCTCGTATTACAAGATGACTTTCCTCCTTTGGGACTTGACGCTAAGACACTATCTCAGATGTGTATAATAACCAAGGCGATCAATGCTCATCCTCGTTGTTAACTTGGATTCAGGAATATACATGTACGTCTTGAGTGGCCGGAATTTCATATGCTTTGATAAGAAGGTGAAAAGGTTGGAGAAGTTAAAGGGAGAGTATGACACTGGATTTTCTAACCCGACATGCCACTTTTCTATCTCGTTATTATCTGAAAGCACTGAGTGCCTAATATTATCAGCGTCAGTGTAGGGCAGAAGGCAGTAATTGGTCACAGGCCTTGAAATAACCCACGGCACCCACAGCAATTGATGCGGTGCCCTGTGCTTTTGCTGTGGTGCCCTTTGCAAAGTTCCAAAACAAATTTACATTTTCCTCATAGAAGTGCCCCTTACCAGTGGAAAATCGCCGTGCCCCTTCAAGAGCGAAGTTCACGGCCTGTAGTCATCATCATCATCCCCATTACAAGAAGAACACATCAACATTTAATATCTTACACCACCTTGAGGTTCCTGCTCACAATTCTTCAAAAAGGCTCAGCCTTGATACTTCACAAAGGCAACAGAGGCAATTAGAGGTCATTGCCTCAGTGCCTCTTGAAACATTCCAGTAGAAATTGACAATTTCCTCATAGAGGTGCCCTTTACCAAGGAGAAAACGCCTCGGTGCCCTTGCCTTTTGTAAACCGAACCAAGAGGTCTGAAGGCCTGGAATTACATGGAGTCCATGGCCTGGGTTGCCCTAGTCTTGGCTAACCTACTGTGCAATCTGCCCCTTCTAAAGTCTCCCATAGTCTTTCCAACGGAAGCGCCCTTTGCAAAGTGAAGATGGCCTTGCCCTCTCAAGAATGAATTTCCAGGCCTACATAAACCATGTAAACCATGACATAAAAAATAGACAATCACACCGAATATGCACAGTGGTAATTGACTTTGCATGCTCACATAAAATAAAAGTTTATATTGACCCCCTTGCCCCAATGTCACATGTGACTAGTACATGTATTTGTCTCACTCGCTATTCTGGGGGTCAAATTGCACGTGAAAAATCATGGTAGTTTTAAACGCCGCGCCGCCTAAGATCTGTACCACACTGTATAACACGCGGGGGAACGTGGATTCCCAAATTGGTGCGTGACTGGTTGTGATGATTATGCCAGGGGAACTGGGTCACCTGGTCAATACTGACTACACCATGCCGTCAAACTCCATATTCTCTGGGAAATGTTTATCTGTAAGAATTGTTTGCAGAGGGTGGCACTCTCAAGTACACAGTCCTCAGGTGTGACGAACGCTAGGAAATGTACAATAAAATTGTTTGGCCAATCATTTTCATTTGACTTGTTTGAGACTGATAACCTTTGAGAGGAATAACCTTTGAACTACAGTGATTAGCAAAATGGTTTTGAAACATTTCCCATCGGTTGTTTTTTTCTTTTACGGTATCACTTCATGTTTCAATAAGAAGTACCTGTTGTGTACGCAACCCCTTGAACCTTACATGTGTATGTTGTTACAATTCCTAGACTCAACACTTCTCCTTACAGTCAATACCTACTTAACAGGGACAGATCACAAAGGTCAGAAGCTGTACAGCTATTCTGCTTGTTATGTTTTGGGGGTATTTTAGAGATTTTGTTCTGTTTTGTTTTGTTTGTTTAAACCTCCAAGAGGTATTTGTGATGTTGAAGGCAGGTGCTGAGTCTTGGCGCTGATTGCGTTCTAATCCTGGCTTTTCACTTGTTTCCTTCTTACTGTTTCTGTTACGCTTGTAACAGTCTGCAGATACTCACTTCAGTCCCTTGCTAATCAAAACATTTGCAACGAACCGATCGGGACCCACTTTCATTGAATGTTTTCTCAGTGGTGTGTGTCTTGGTTTTAAAAGCCCTACTGTGCAATCTGGAGCATTCTAAATGATCTTTGTGAGTTTGATCTGAAGGTAAGCAATTCGCACATCGGCCGCAATTCGCACGTATCGGTGCACAGTTCGCGCGTACGGTGCGCAGTTCGTGTGTATTGGCCTGATGCGCTAACTTGTGCATTGGGGAGTACCCCAATTTCTGTTTCCACTCTTACCAATGTTCTCTTTAAAAGCAGAGACGTCTTTCACTGACAGTCCGGATCAAAGCTTGCCCTAAGCAGATTCTCAATTGCCCTTCAATCATGACAATGGACACAAGAAGTCATACTATCCCCGGGTAAATAGGACGGAAGATTATCCGATTCACCGATGTTAAGCCCCAATCTAGGCAGGATTACAACCTGTCAATCCTAGCCAGTGACAATCAAAAAATTGTTTGTCGCTTGGCTGGCGACGCTTAAATGAAATGAGCTCTCACTTATTTGCTTTCACTCATTCTATTCTGTCGCCTGAGCTGTGGTTATTTCTTTCAGATTGAACAAATTTTGGAACGTCTTCTGTGAATGAAGTTACAAGTTTTTGTTCTACATTAGCCATTTTCTGTTTGGCTGGCAGACAACCAATTAAGAAGGAAAAAAAAGCTGAATTTGCTCTCTCTTTTTTTTTTCCAACACCTGAGTGCTCTTTCAGATTTTACAAATCCAGTTCATCCAAGAGTTTTGTGAGAAATCTTTTCTCAAATTTGTACACATTTTTCATGTTTTTCTGAAGTTTTTTTCCGGAGTTGTCCCAGTCAGCTTATGTGAAATTTTAGAATGTTTGGCAGATTCTTCCCGAATCGATTGTGTAAATGTTTCAAGTTTGTCGTCGGGTTTTGAAAAGATTGAAACCTAGGGTATCCTTTTCATCCTTGTTTCCTTCCCTCTCCCCTTCCATCCAATCTCCGCCGAAGGCTTTTCAGCTTGAGCCGAGACAAATCCCCTGGGCTGTTTCTTCATCAGCGAGATCGACACTCCAGTGTTAAGACGTACACCATGACGTCTTTGGGCTATTTCAAAGGAGAAAAGATCCAATGGGGGAATTTGAGATGGCGACATGAAAAACGAATTCAATGTCTACATACAGACACAAAGGGAACTTGTTATTTATTTAACGGTATTGGCCGGTGGAGAGAAAACTAAGATGCAGAGGACTCTCTCCCCAAATACATCGGCGAGATGCTCAACAAATCGCTCCTTCAGTCTGATGCGGAGCTCGAGACGGACGAAACGTCTGTGCAGAAGGATCTCTGGAGTTAAGACCTTTTTTTTCTCAAAAGAGATTGTCTTGGAAGGAGCTTGGGAGTATGCAGAATATCTCACCATTATTACCTCCAGACATTTGTGTGAGAGAAGTCGACTTGAAATAAGGAGGAGGAATTCTAACATATTTTCTATCCTCAAGAGTTTGGCTACGTTCCTGAAGACGCTTTCTGCAAAGTGATGGTTTGGTAAACTGAAATTCTTCACACTGCCATCTTGGGAGGCGAGATACATTAGCGAGAGAAAGTCGGCCTGATAGAGGAAGAAACTGGAACATACATTATCTTGGGGGAAGTCTTTTACTGGAAGAGAAGCAGTCTTGAAAGTGGCTTCAGAAAGGACCAGGGACTTTGGTTTTGAATCGTCTTGGGATTGGAAGGTGAAGTTGTTTCCGATGCAGGTTATCTCGGCTGGATTTCCTTATCATCACCCCCATAGCCCCTCAGTGCTTGGAAACAGAAAGGAAGTCGCGCATCTTATCGTCCGGTGATCCAAGGCAGCACTGTGTAGGCGGACACCATCCCAAGTGGCTTCTGAATACTCTCATTTTCTTCCCGATCTTTTGGGATTCTTATCAGACCTTAAATAGGTGTAATGGGTAAGAGAAGATCGAGTATGATATTCTGTCTTGACGGGCGCCTTAAAAGCTTTGACCTCAATACTGAGCAGTTTCAGAGTAAATGGATCATCAACAACATGGGAATAGACGCACCGTCTGTAAATCTCTCACTGAGTGTGGATAACTAGGTTTAATGCATTTGAGCAAAACACTTTAGAAAATAAAGTTGTGAGGATTGATGAGTCATCAATCACAATAATACATCGCGTCTATTCTTCCTCTGGAAACACAGAAAAGGCAGAAAAGAAGAAGAGCAAATCAATGGGAATAGTTGCTATAAAGAGAAATGTTGACTATAACAGGGATAAGAAATTCCAGACATTTATTTGAACTTATACTTTTTTTTTAAAAGTAATCCCAGTGAAGAAAATCGGCCGCTATTTTGTCCACATTTATAAAGAAATCCTGCTCTTTGATCTACTTCTCTAGTGCCGAGGACGCTGTTCCTAACTCTAAAAACCCAGGGGTTTCCAAAAAGTGAAAATGACATCATGTCAACATTACATCCTAAAAATTTGGTTCATTACTCAAAAAAATTAATGACCGTTTAAACTTAACTGGTAAGAAGCGCTGCAGCTGTTGATAATCTAGAACATTTTGAGAAACAATTCTTTTCAAAGGAATGTGGATTTAAAAAAATTTAAATCTGATTGTGTATTCCAATTTCGGATTATTTTTTCAGTGTGGACATACATCGTACATACCGCTTCAGATTTTTTGCAATATCTCAAAAACACTACCAGCTTGTAAAACAAAATTTTCACAGGTTAGTTTTATTGTATGTATCTACAATCGAACGGTTCCAAAAACTCAAGGTACACTTTGCCTTAATAATGCCTTGCTTTTGTGTTCAGCCTTGCATCAGAGGACAATTCTTAATCACGGGGTTTCCGGTTTTGTTATTCCAGAGGCGACAGAATGCCAAGCTGCAAGTGGCTTGACCGATGTGACTAAGGTCGAGATCAACCACACTGACCCTGCCTCTCCTCCAGTCACCGGAGCAGCAGCCACGCCCTCCTTGGCACCGCCCTCCCCTGGAGATGTTGCACCCCCATTACCTGAGAAGACGGGCAGGGTGAGCCCCGCCCTCCCCCCGAAGAGGTCACCTGCACTTCCTCCAAAGCAGAATGTGCGTGGGAATGTACAAATGGGGGGTAAGTTTCACTTCAACACTAGATTGCCACTCTCTTTAATGTTTTCCACAGAAATGCATTTTGGTTTTTACTGGATGCTAAAACCTGAAATGACCAGCTCTCACTTTCATACACCTGCTTAGCAAAAATTAGCAGGGTACCAGTCAAAGAATTTACATGTGACATGGTGGTTTGGCCGGTAACCTTATTCTGGTAAGCATGGTTTTGTTGTGCTTAGCTACTTTGGGGGCCCAATTCTCATTGCTTGTGTATTGAGTACAGACCAATGAAGACTGGAAGATGGGTTTAAAAAAAATTAACTTTTTAAAAATTGTTATACCTGCAAGAGATTCTTTGTTAATACAGATTTTTTGCAATAAAAAACTTTTGTCAATTGGGTCTGTCATCAAGAGATGCATAATGTGAAAAAAATCATTATCCAAATCCAAATCCAAATCTGTAGCACCAGCGCCAATCATTTTTTTCATTTCTGAGTGTTGCAGTTTGCCTCTTGCTGAAATGAAAAAATCATTGTCCTTAAATCTTGCAAAATGAATCTTCTGTGTATGCTTGTTGTGTCTTAACACAGCTATTTTTAGATTTTGTAAACCAACCTACTGAAATGCTCCATAAATTTCTACCTGTATCCCATGAAAACCTCAGTCCACATGATAGTAGTGTTCTCCCCAAGCGCAAGCTAGCATATCGGGCCGATACGCGGAAGAAACGGCATATACGCAAAACAGGTTTTTTCGGGGGGGGGGGGGGGCACTTGGGATCAAATTCACAAAAACCATCAAGAAAACAGCATTTAAAATGCACCAGATTGCACAGCAGAGCTTTTAAAACCAAAGAAAAACTCCCGAGTAGGAAATATTCAGAGGACCTCTTTTCATTCCAGCGGCTGAGGCCAAACTTTAAAAATTTGGATCCAGAATGCCCCACAGATTTGAGAGAATCCTGGGGAGAATCCTAGGTAGTGATACTAGCTGAGTCAAATGGATTATCTACCCACCTGGAAAAGGCCACTCTTGAGACTGATTTTGTAGAATTGGGTCATAGGTCACTACGCACTTAGCATATACAGTTGTTTGTCCTCTACAGCTGTGTATATTAATATTAATTGTGTTTTAATATTCACTACCTTATGGAGACCAAAGCCAAGAGGAACAAACAGTCACCTCAGGGGAATTCTAAAGAGAGGGATGTTCCACAAGGAATTTGTTTGAGAGGATGTTCCACAAGGAATTTGTTTGAGAGGATGTCAAGTACAGGCTGACAAAGGAGAGAATAAAATAAGTCGCCACAGGGATGCACACATTTGAATGAGTGTACATACCCATGGGATGTATATGTACAATGGCGTCTGGGCACATTTTCAATGCACATGAAAGGATTTTTATAATAATGTTTTCTAAAAGTATTTTCAAGATTCTGAACACAGAATTTTTTGTTATAATTTTTTTTTTGGTGGGGGGACAAAAGGAAACTTTTTTTTTATAAGAACCAAAATGTGTACATATCTGCATGAACCGTCAATAAAGAAACATGTTATTCATTTGTGACGGTCTTCTTTCCTTAGATCATGGATAAATATGAAAATGAGAAACTTTTTTCCCAGACCTTTGGGTAAAATCACTATACACTAAACAAATAAACAATTCTTTGGATGATATTTCTTTAAAACAAAAATCCGTTTTGTTGTTCACATGGTTTACATTGACAGGCTCTCCATCTGTTAATCATGCTGCGTTTGCAGTCAACCACGCTGGGCAGACCGGAAAAGCAGGAGCAAGGAATATCAGCTTTGGCAGGTAAGCAAATCTCGTCAACAATTCTAGTCAGTGGACGTCATCTCCATGACACAAAATCAATGAATGCAAAAAGAGCTGCGCCAAGTTTCTTAGAGCTGCATGATAAGCAGAATACTTTATCCGATCCAATTGAAACAGTTGAGACTACTGCTCTGATTTTTGAGATGCTCTCTAAGTAACATGTGAAGTACGCAAGCACAGAGGCCTAAAGTCTCACTCATGAGTGACATGATTTGTCTGCTTTCTCTCTCTTTACAGTGATGTGCAAAGCATTCCGGACGCTGACGGAGATGGTCATGAGAGGTCTGCTGACGGCGGACAGTGCAACGGTGACATCAACCACGATGACCAATCAGATGAGGACAGCCTGAGCGACTACGAGAACAACAAAGAGAATGAGAATGATAGCTACAGTGATGAAGACGTTAATTGTAAGTCGCTTCACCTGTGATTGATGTTTCTGTCGGTTAGTTTGTTCAGAGGAATTTAAAACGGGCAAATAGTACTCCTACTTTAGTCTGATTGTTGGGGTTTTTTCACCCTCGGGAAAAATCAGAAAAACTGTGATTAAATAACCTGAAAAGTATGAAGAAGTATGAAACATTTTCCTACATGTACTACAAGGACCAAATTTCATGCCTGATTTGTAATCATCTACCCGATTTATGAAGAGTCTTTGTTTGTTTGTTAGTTGGTTTGTTGCTTGTTTGTTTGTTTATTTATTTGTTTATTTATTTACTTCCTCATTCATACATTAATGCACTGTTTGTAAAACCCAAACCCAAACTCCTCCAAATAAAAGGAAAAGTCATTATTTGCCCAAAGGAAGATGGAACCTAGTTCTTTAAACTGAGGGAAGGCTCACTATTGTGTCAAAGGGAGAATCAAGCCTAGCACATTAGACTGAAGGGAAAATCATTTGTTTTCCCAAAGGAAGACTAAAGCGAATTCCCTCAAACTGATGGGAAAAGTTTGTCATTTGCCAGAAGGGAGATGAAAGCGTAGTCCTTTAAACTTTGGTAAAAAGTCAATATTCACCGCAAAAAGGAATGGGACCTAGAGCACAATAAGATACAAAAATGCTGGATACAAAAATGCTGGATACAAAAATAAGATACAAAAATGGGGGGGGGAAGCAACACAGTATAAAAAATAATCAAACTTAAAACAAAGTGAATATAGCTAGACGTTTGTATCAAGAACCTTGTAAGTGCTCCAGCAGTACCAAAAACTTCAGTTCCAGAGTGTTCCCCAACCCCCCACCCCCACCCCCATCCCCACCCCCATCCCCATTCCCATCCCCACCCCCATGCAAAGTTTCAAAATCCTAACAAAACCCTTCGTCTCTGCATCGTTTGTGTAGCTGGTCTAGTGGCCAAAGTGATGCGTAACGACAGTCTAGCATTCCATCTTCGTAACCGACCGCCAAGGAAGGTTCTTGAGGAGAGGAATATTCTCCCGCAGCAGACTGATGATGAGAAGAGACAAGCGAGGGACGCCGTCGGTGCTCAACTAGTCAGGTAAGAGCAAACAAACTCGTATATGAAGCTCAATAGCTTTCCAGTGGAGTGCACCAAAAAATCACCAGGACCAAAGTTTGTTGAGCTGCTAAAAAAAAGTAGCTAAGCAGCTTATTAGCTTATTGGGTTACCAGCTAAAACACCATGTCACATGTATTAAGTGTAGCTGGTATCCTGCTTGTTTTTGCTTAGTAGAACAATTTTAAGCAATATTGTTTGCTGTTAGCTACTTCATCCAAACATTGTCTGAAATGAAATCATTTTTCTGGCTGTTGGCAGGACCAATGAAATCAGCCCCATTCGTAATGCATTGTTACTGGTTGCAACACACTACATGACCTTAAAATGACCTTTGTGGAAGTTGACGTAGTGACGGAAATTAAGTATGGGAAGTTAGCTTTGAACATGTGGGTGCTTTGAATGCAGTTACTGTTTCTATAATCTGTATTTTTGTTAACTTGTCTTGTGGGGATTTCCTTTGTAAATTCAAGCTGTGCATACTGACTTTTTTCTGGTCTAGTTCCCTATCTGCAAGACAATAACAAAACCTGATTCTCACTTAAACAAAAGAGGGATCCGACCATTTAACCCTTCCTGCCTCAGTTTGGTTAAGCCATGTCTGACTAAGTGGGTAAGGCTATGGCTGGATCGCCATGTCAACCTAAGTTGAAGCACAGTCTGGCCTTAGCAGCAGCCACAGCTGCCGGTTCGGACATGGCCATCGAGTCTGTCCGAATTGACGACTTTGAAATATAGCACGTCCTTATAGCAACACCCTCAGCAACAGTTGTAGCTGTAGCCGCTAATGCAGACATGACCTTATATTGATTGTGAGTGGCAGAAATCCAAGATGGCCTGTCCTTGATTAAGGTGCGTTATGGCCGTGCTCAGCACCCCTTGATGTAGGTCAATTATCGAACGGGAGATCGTCTCGCGTAATTGTCGCGGATTGTTGGCAGGATAATTGAATCAATTGAAAAGATGAAACCGATAAACAGGATGTGGTTCTCCGGAATTCGGCGTACAGGATGATGAAATTTCCTGTGGGTTCGATTATTTGAAAACCAGGTGACCGGAACGGAAGGTAGTTGGTTTTTGTAGTTGTTGGTTTAGATTGATGAAGTTGGCAAGCTGAGTGGTCAGCAGTGGTCAGTTCATGGAAATTCATCATGACACAAATGATAAATTCCTGATTGCCTTTCATTTTAGGAACAAATGTTTTTATTTATTATACAGTTGCTCATTTCTGCCTTCATATCATACTGTTTTTGGGGGTTTAAACAAAATTGGGATAGGGGTTCTATCTGGTTAATTTTGTCGTTGGGTGTTTCTGGCAGTGGCTGCAGAATGCGCTGCAGCACCTTGTTAAACCCTTATAAGGTGCTTCTACATGTATGTAAATCATACTCATATATTTAACATTTTCTTCAAGAACCTGTCTTAAAAATGTTTTTCTTTGTTCAAGCACCTTGAGTACGTTAACCATGTTAATGGTAAATACTTGCTCTATATAAAACTCTGGTATTATTATTATTATTATTAACCAACTTATGAATCAATTGTTCACCAGAGTCTTAAACATTTTTGGTGTTCTGTTTACCAAAGATTGGAGTACTTTGATGGATTTAGAAGTGTCTTTGGTCAAAGACACCAAGGGAGTCAGGGTTGAAATTTTTGCAACATTCCAGGGGTCATAGTGAGGTAGTTTTTGTCGGGTCTTGTGACATTTTCAGCTGAAGATCAGGAGATCTGTCTTCTTTGACGGATTTTTGTAATAACTACATGTACTTCATTGTGTTTTTTTTGTTTCTTCAGGCGGCTGAGCCAGAGACCGACACAAGACGAGCTAGCCCAGAGGAATATTTACAGAGGTGAGATTGATAGGAAGATAATATGCAAGCCTAGAATTTCATCTTTGAGAGGGCAAGGCCACTTTTGTATTGCAAAGGGCACTTCCGTTGAAAAATATTAAAAGTATGTAGGAAACTTTTGAAGGGTCACCAAAGCCAAGACCAGGGGCAACTGAGGCTGTGGCCACCGTGGCCTCCGTGTAATTCTAGGCCTGGATACATGGTGCTCCGTGCCGAGACCAGACTCTTTCCACCCAAACTCAAATCTGGGTTTAATTGCTCATCAAATAGTTGAGAGTAAGAGCTTTCAAATGACACCTAAATTAGGGCCTATAGTATTTCTCAACATATGGAATGTTAAATTGAAGACATCACTTTGGTATCATGGCAGATGTTTCCGCTGTCTTCACATTTAATGACATTTGACTATTTCCAATCTGATTATGCCTGATCTTTGAGTAGGGCGTATCGTTGTGTCAACACAAAAACATTGTATCTCAAAAGCACTTAATGTACATTACACGCGAGTTTTGAATTGTCAAAATGTTATATGTGGCTTAAAATAGCCTGGATGTACACACAAAACAAGTACATGCTGAGGTACAAGGTTTCTGCACTGAGCATTTTCATGAGAGATACAGCGTGTTTGCAAAACAGAGATACGACAGGGCTAATATTTTTGTAAAAGGGAGGTATTCAACAACAACAAAATATTATAATAGTAATTTTTTATCCAGGAGAAATTTTGAAACGGATTTCAATGGTTTTTTAAATCGTTAAACGTCCAAATCTTTAGTTAATTAGCCATGACCGGTCAGGCAGGGTGGAGTGCAAACTGCAAGATTACTAAATTCTGGTTTTAAATTTTTTTGTTTGTTATTAATATTTTTATTTTTTTTTCAGAACAAGTGCCAGAGAGACGAGAAAAGGAGAAATTGGAAGAGAAGAAGAGGATCTTAGTCAGAAAGGTCTGGGAAAAAAGTTTAACTATTTCGATTATTCCGGCATTGGCATTTTTAAGAAAAAAAAATATGAAAGTCTTGCTCTTGATTACTGTGTAGACTACAGAGTACTGTTTACTCAATTAAAGGTTTATCCGTTGTAATAAGTGGTTTCTTGTATTATTTCTTCTCACTGTAGCTGAGTTTCCGTCCAACAGTCGAGGAGTTGAGGCAAAGGAACATCATCAAATTCAATGAGTATGTTGAAGTCATGGAAGCATTTGATTATGACAGAAAAGCTGAAAAACCCTGGACAAAACTGACGCCTCAAGACAAGGTAAAGGAGAAAATTGATCATAAAGTGTGGTTGGTAGGCAATCTGCAACAGCCTCAATTGTGCCCAATTTCATAGACCTGCTGAAGCACAAAAAGCATCTAAGCACAACAGAATACCAGAATAAGGTTACCAGTCAAAATGCCAATGACATTGTACCATCTGTGACTGGTATCCTGCTTATTTTTTGCTTAGCAGACGGCAGGTCCATGTTATTGGGCTGTTGTAATATTCAGAGTCTGAGTTTGGGTTCCGGGTGTGACACCTGTGTCCTTGCCCATGACAGGTAGCCATAATTGCTTCATCCTTCAGATAAGATGTTAAAGTGGGGGTCTTGTGTGTAGGTCCAGTGAACTTAGTACACTTATTGTTTAGAGAGGGGAACAGTGATGCTACTGATAAGCACGCTAGTGCAGCATACTCGCTGCTGTCCCAGTCTTGCAGAGAGCAATCCACATGCTACTCGGCTGGATTCAAACCCACAACCCCCAGCATTCTAGGGATGTCTTGACCACAAGCTCAACAACTAAGCACGGCCTGTGATTAATCTGTGACAGCCCCAAAAACATTTCATCAGTTAAATTCATTGTTTTCAAAAGGAGAAAGCTGCAGTGATCTTTATAACAGTCTGTTTGGTTTTTATTGATCATTTTTTCCTCAGGCATCAATCAGAAAGGAGCTGAACGATTTCAAGAGCGAGGAGATGAACGTTCATGAAGAAAGTAGGAAATACACAAGGTAGGTCAAAGCTGACATGTCCAAATTGTTTTCCTACATCCATGTGAGATAAACACTTAATACTCGGTATTTTTCCCTCGAGTTTCAAGTGGGATTCAAACCACTGACCCCAGACCCTTGACCCCTGACATTCTGGAGCAGATGTCTTTACCACTAGACCAGGGATCGTGCCTGTTGACAAGAGGACTATTTCATATCCTATACGCTAGCAGCAGATACTAGAAGTAGTAATTATAACCAGGCGTGTGATTGCTCAGTTTTTCTGATTTTAGGAATTTTTTTTAAATCCTTGAGCCTTCAAATGTTCTTGAAAGAAGTAGAGCAGTCACTAAAGGGGGATAGAAATAGTCCACATTGTGTCCAAACCTGTAACTTTGTATTTCTGGTGAGTCACAGGTTTCAGGTCTAGAATATGAGGGAATCCAAGCCTGAAAGCCATTCTTTCAGGAATGATCACATTTTGTCAAACCTCATTCCTGTGGAATGTGCAAGTGTTTGACCATTCTAGAGACAGGTGAATGAGTGGCTGACTAGGACGTGGCTGTCGGGTTGGTATAGTGGTATCTTTCCCCACCTTACACCTCTGGGACCCCGGTTTGAATCCCACCGGGGCATTATGTGAATCGGGTTTTCAGTCCCTACCTAATTGCGTGGGTTTTCCCTGGAACAATTCTCTGGGGATTTCCTTCCACATCTTAAACTGAAACTTTCTTCCTTGTCTTCTCTCCATGAGGTTCTTGGCTAGTGCAGTGATTAGGTTCACTTTTCTGAGAGTCCTTGGCTTCACAACCGAAGTTAATAAATAAAATGAAGACATCAATTGACACCTTTATTTCCATCTTCTTCCTTGTAACTCTGTACAGGTTCCACAGACCTTGATGTTTTTGCAAGACGTGACGTCTCCTCCCTATGTACAAACTGTACGATATTGTAATTACAAGTAGGTGTGGATATTGAATGATTGATTGATCTGACGTGATGCTCATCCTTGACCGGCGTTAGCACGACGCGCACCGTTCATCCTTTTAACTGTTATTAACGTGTCCCATCGCGGCGCGTTCTCTCAGCTTTGTCCTCCGATTGTTACTGGTCTGAGACAATTCAAGAAAGCTGGGTAGATGTGGCTTTACTGTGTGTTGGTTTCTGCAATACATTCACAATTGAATGAACAATTGGACATTGATTTGACTTCCAGTCGGGCTACCAGTGTTCTCCACACTTTTTCAAAGTAAAAATTGTCTAGAGTTGAAACTTAAAAGACTAGGGCGGCCAGCATGCAACCCTACTGTGTACAATAATGTCAGAGAATGGAGGTAGAAAGTGCAAACAGTCTTGCAAATCAGAGTGCTAAAAGAAAAAAAAAGAAATTTTTAATCGGTTGAACGCGTCTTAACAGTGTATGCTTCACTCACTGTATGTCATATTGCTGGCTTGTGATGGTTTTGATATCCCACAGGACCTTCTAAATATCAGCCAGTAAAAGAGGCTCATTAAACATTCTACAAACCTTGGTGGCGTTGCGATGTATGCGTAATGCATTCTATTCTAACTCATGAATAATGCAACTGAACTCATGAATATTGCATTTTAGCTCATGAATATTGTTCATAACTCTTGGATAATGTATTAGAGCTCACGGATAACGCATTTGAGCTCATGAATAATGTGGTTTTTTTTAACTCGTGAGTAATTCAATTGGGGTCATGAATAGTGCTTTTGAATACATGAGTAATGCATTTGAGCTCATGAATGATGCATTGGAAATCATGAATAATGCATCGACGTGATTTTCTACACTCCTGAGAGACATTGACAATGACGTTTGCGAAGTACTGTCTTTCATATAAAACCGTCTCGCTGCGTCGGAAATCTAAATTCTCCCAACCGAGCGATGGGTCATATCACCATTGGTCAATTTCTATTTAAGTATTGCCTTTTTAGTATATAAAGAAGCTGTATGTAATCCTTACTATCGGTGACGCATGTATTGAGAATTTAACTAATTGTAGGGAACGGTTTCAGTGTAACATATTATTGGGAAACCGTTTTTGTTTTGTTGTTTTTATGAAATGCCTGCAATTTAATTAAGACGCAAGCTGAGTTTCTCTCGTAGAGTCGATCACGTATGCAGATTTTGTTGTTGTTGGTTCTGTCGTAATTTTTATAATGGCTGCTTACTATCGATTTGGCTTTGTATATGGTACATGTATAATTGAACTGTAGAAATTTCAATTTAGGCATTAGAATGCAATAAATTAATGTGTCGTTTTAATTAATAATTTTTTCTCTAACTTATATTATTATTATTATTATTATTTTCTCATCTCGGAAGGTTGCTGTGAATAACATTTTAAAAAAGTATCATGATTTTAAAGGGAACAAGATTTTTAAAAAGACATTCTAGATAAAGTGCAGTTGGTTACTCCCCCTTAAAAAATACTAAGATTTGTAAAATTACTTTGTATAGGCTTTGTACAAGCCTTGTCGATAAATCGTTGTGGTTGAAGTTACATCGTAGTTTTGACTTCGCATAAGAGTTTTCTAATAACTCACATTGCTAGTTACCATTAATTTTTTCGTTGTTCAACATTTAAATAAGGTATTAAAAATACTTGGGGTTTTTTTTTCTCTCTTTATTTTTTGTTTAAATCCCCATATAATCTGAAGTCCTTCCCATTGTTTTATCTGAATTGGTCAGTTTCAGTGAGTCGGAACTCAACCGAAGATGCATCAAACATGCAGGCAGATTAAGACACCTCTCAGATGGCGTTACTATTCCATCACTCTCCATGCTGGGGTCCCTACACGCGCACGCCATGCAGTCGTTACTAGAACTGCACGATTATGTGCCATGAAACCCAATGCTGGATGGCACTACACATACCAGTATCTTACATGTGCATAGTGCTGCAGGGTCCCAATTTCAAAGCGCTGCTTTAACAGTAAGCAACTTTTCATGCTAACTAGAGCAGAAAATTTGCTTAAGCGTAAGCGTATTTCACAGGTTAGCAAGAAAATAAGGCGGTCAGCTTGCACGTTCCCCATGGATTTGTATTGTTATGTCATTCATTTTCATACAGAAAGGACCGGAAAGTTAGCATGCCTTTTTGCATGCTTACGGTTAGCAGCACTTTGAAATGGAAATCGCACAGCAAGCTTAAAATCAGCCGTTAAGCAGCGCTATGAAATTGGGCCCAGTTGGCATGCCTCCCACGTTGCTATGGAATTGTGAAGTCATTAAGAAAGGTCTACAGCCAGCTTTATCAGAGTTGAAACTTGTTGTATTGACTTTGTGGGTTTTTTTTACCGCTATTAAATATTCCTGCCAAATAAAATTATGTGTAAAATATGGTTTAAATGATGCAATGTTAGAAGTTACAATATCCACATCATGTTGTTTTCATTGTGAAGTAGAGTGACTTTTACCATGATATCAGGCCGTACCCGAATTGACGGCTACAGCTATGGCTGGATCGCAGGGTCATCATGCGCTGAAGCATAGGATGCCCTTAGCAACACGACAGCAACAGTCATAGCCGTAGTCACAGCCGCTGGTTCGGATACGTCCTGGATTAGTTTTCAACACTCAAGCCAAAACAACTTTTGTGTGGTAAGACCTTTTCATCAGTACAGCCACTACATGTACTTGTAGTTTTCATAGGGCAGCAATTTTTCATTGTTTTCATGTATTGTGTTTGTTTATGATTACTTTGTTTTGTCACGTGCCATTTTTTTCTTCAAGAAACGTGGAAGGCTTTCCAAAGGTGTTGTCTAACCAGGGCTCTACTTCATAGAGCTGCTGAGGCACAGGAAATAAGCACAACAATTTGCTTACCAAAATAAGGTAACCAGCCGAAATACCATGTCACATGTACGATCTGTGACAGGTACCCTGCTCATTTCTGCTAAGCAGGAAATTGTTAAGCACTACTTTCTGCTGAAGTAGCTTTACGAAACTGGGCCCTGTGTTCTTGTGACGATTGTTTTATTTTGGGTTTTCGTTTTTCCTTTTTTTTTAATACTTAAAAGTAGTTGATGCCGAGTGTTCTGTTAACAGCTGTAATATAACTTAATGGGTAGTTTGTTTTAATTTTTTTTAGAAGTGTCTTCCAAGACGTAGTTTGTGTATGTAATGATTTTATCGTTGGCTGTTTTAACATGACGTATTCCTTCTGTTTTTTGGACGCATTTTGGGACAATTACAGTGATGCTATTGGACGAAACAAGACAGAAGTGTCTATTGTGTTATTCTTTCAACTGAGTGCGTGTTTTCCCAGGGGAGGTTCAATCATTTGTTTCTTACTGAGTTTTAATGAAACTTTGTGAAATGCTACTTTTTAAATTATTCATTTTACATGCTGATAAAAAACATTCCGTCATCAGTTCCTCAGAGGTCAATTGAATTCGGGCACATTTGCCAACATTAGGCAGTACTTGAAAACAGTGAAATGGCAGAGCGAAACATCAGCCGTGATATCAATGTGATGTCTTAAACTGAAGCAGTTGGTACTACCGATGGCTTTGTATTGAACTGGACCAAGATTTGTAAAAATGAAATGGACATTTTGTAGTGCTCCATGTCTGTCAGACAGACATTCCTGATGCAAAGAAAAAAGAACTCTGCTAATGGCGGTACTTCAAGCCAAGACTGACACTAAAGTTTTGGAAATATTAATAATTTATCTAAAAAAACATGGTATAAATTTTGCAGGAAAAGTCAAGTGAAACAAAATGGCATCAGAGAGGATTCCTGCTTTTTTTTTGAAAGCTTAAAATCGAGCTTCAAAAGTCCAGCATTTTTATCAGATTTGGGTTAAAAATTAATAAAAATCACAAGGGGTAAGTCCAGCATTTTTATCAGATTTGGGTTAAAAATTGAAAAAATCACAAGGGGTAAGTCCAGCATTTTTATCAGATTTGGGTTAAAAATTGAAAAAATCACAAGGGGTAAGTCCAGCATTTTAATCAGATTTGAGTTAAAAATTGAAAAATCACAAAGGGTAAGTCCAGCATTTTTATCAGATTTGGGTTAAAAATTGAAAAAATCACAAGGGGTAAGTCCAGCATTTTTATCAGATTTGAGTTAAAAATTGAAAAATATCACAAGGGGTAAGTCCAGCATTTTTTTAAAATTTAAGTCAAAAATCATTTTTATCAGATTTGGGTTAAAAATTGAAAAAATCACAAGGGGTAAGTCCAGCATTTTTATCAGATTTGGGTTAAAAATTGAAAAAATCACAAGGGGTAAGTCCAGCATTTTTATCAGATTTGAGTTAAAAATTGAAAAATATCACAAGGGGTAAGTCCAGCATTTTTCTCAAATTTAAGTCAAAAATCATTTTTATCAGATTTGGGTTAAAAAATTCAAAAATCACAAGGGGTAAGTCCAGCATTTTTATCAGATTTGGGTTAAAAATTGAAAAAATCACAAGGGGTAAGTCCAGCATTTTTATCAGATTTGAGTTAAAAATTGAAAAATATCACAAGGGGTAAGTCCAGCATTTTTCTCAAATTTAAGTCAAAAATCATTTTTATCAGATTTGGGTTAAAGAATTCAAAAATCACAAGGGGTAAGTCCAGCATTTTTATCAGATTTGGGTTAAAAATTGAAAAAATCACAAGGGGTAAGTCCAGCATTTTTATCAGATTTGAGTTAAAAATTGAAAAATATCACAAGGGGTAAGTCCAGCATTTTTCTCAAATTTAAGTCAAAAATCATTTTTATCAGATTTGGGTTAAAAATTTCAAAATCACAAGGGGTTAGTCCAGCATTTTTCTCAGATTTGGGTTAAAAATTGAAAAAATTAAAAGGGGTAAGTCCAGCATTTTTCTCCAATTTGAGTCAACATTTCAAAAATCACAAGGGGTAAGTCCAGCATTTTTATCAGGTATGGGTTAAAAATTCAAAAAAATCACAAGGGGTAAGTCCAGCATTATTCTCAAATTTGAGTCAACATTTCAAAAATCACAAGGGGTAAGTCCAGCATTTTTATCAGATATGGGTTAAAAATTGAAAAAAATCACAAGGGGTAAGTCCAGCATTTTTATCAGATTTGAGTTAAAAATTGAAAAAATCACAAGGGGTTAGTCCAGCATTTTCCTCAAATTTGAGTCAAAATTTCAAAAAATCACAACGGTTAAGTCCAGCATTTTTATCAGATTTGAGTTAAAAATTGAAAAATCACAAGGGGTAAGTCCAGCATTTTTATCAGATTTGGGTTAAAAATTGAAAAAATCACAAGGGGTTAGTCCAGCATTTTTATCAGATTTGGGTTAAAAATTGAAAAAATCACAAGGGGTAAGTCCAGCATTTTTATCAGATTTGGGTTAAAAATTGAAAAAATCACAAGGGGTAAGTCCAGCATTTTAATCAGATTTGAGTTAAAAATTGAAAAATCACAAAGGGTAAGTCCAGCATTTTTATCAGATTTGGGTTAAAAATTGAAAAAATCACAAGGGGTAAGTCCAGCATTTTTATCAGATTTGAGTTAAAAATTGAAAAATATCACAAGGGGTAAGTCCAGCATTTTTTTAAAATTTAAGTCAAAAATCATTTTTATCAGATTTGGGTTAAAAATTGAAAAAATCACAAGGGGTAAGTCCAGCATTTTTATCAGATTTGGGTTAAAAATTGAAAAAATCACAAGGGGTAAGTCCAGCATTTTTATCAGATATGAGTTAAAAATTGAAAAATATCACAAGGGGTAAGTCCAGCATTTTTCTCAAATTTAAGTCAAAAATCATTTTTATCAGATTTGGGTTAAAAAATTCAAAAATCACAAGGGGTAAGTCCAGCATTTTTATCAGATTTGGGTTAAAAATTGAAAAAATCACAAGGGGTAAGTCCAGCATTTTTATCAGATTTGAGTTAAAAATTGAAAAATATCACAAGGGGTAAGTCCAGCATTTTTCTCAAATTTAAGTCAAAAATCATTTTTATCAGATTTGGGTTAAAGAATTCAAAAATCACAAGGGGTAAGTCCAGCATTTTTATCAGATTTGGGTTAAAAATTGAAAAAATCACAAGGGGTAAGTCCAGCATTTTTATCAGATTTGAGTTAAAAATTGAAAAATATCACAAGGGGTAAGTCCAGCATTTTTCTCAAATTTAAGTCAAAAATCATTTTTATCAGATTTGGGTTAAAAATTTCAAAATCACAAGGGGTTAGTCCAGCATTTTTCTCAGATTTGGGTTAAAAATTGAAAAAATTAAAAGGGGTAAGTCCAGCATTTTTCTCCAATTTGAGTCAACATTTCAAAAATCACAAGGGGTAAGTCCAGCATTTTTATCAGGTATGGGTTAAAAATTCAAAAAAATCACAAGGGGTAAGTCCAGCATTATTCTCAAATTTGAGTCAACATTTCAAAAATCACAAGGGGTAAGTCCAGCATTTTTATCAGATATGGGTTAAAAATTGAAAAAAATCACAAGGGGTAAGTCCAGCATTTTTATCAGATTTGAGTTAAAAATTGAAAAAATCACAAGGGGTTAGTCCAGCATTTTCCTCAAATTTGAGTCAAAATTTCAAAAAATCACAACGGTTAAGTCCAGCATTTTTATCAGATTTGAGTTAAAAATTGAAAAATCACAAGGGGTAAGTCCAGCATTTTTATCAGATTTGGGTTAAAAATTTCAAAATCACAAGGGGTTAGTCCAGCATTTTTCTCAGATTTGGGTTAAAAATTGAAAAAATCACAAGGGGTAAGTCCAGCATTTTTATCAGATTTGAGTTAAAAATTTATAAATCACAAGGGGTTAGTCCAGCTCTTTTATCAGATTTGGGTTAAAAATTGAAACATCACAAGGGGTAAGTCCAGCATTTTTATCAGATTTGAGTTAAAAATTGAAAAATCACAAGGGGTAAGTCCAGCATTTTTATCAGATTTGGGTTAAAAATTGAAAAATCACAAGGGGTAAGTCCAGCATTTTTATCAGATTTGAGTTAAAAATTGAAAAATCACAAGGGGGTAAGTCCAGCATTTTTATCAGATTTGGGTTAAAAATTGAAAAATCACAAGGGGTAAGTCCAGCATTTTTATCAGATATGGGTTAAAAATTCAAAAAAATCACAAGGGGTAAGTCCAGCATTATTCTCAAATTTGAGTCAACATTTCAAAATTCACAAGGGGTAAGTCCAGCATTTTTATCAGATATGGGTTAAAAATTGAAAAAAATCACAAGGGGTAAGTCCAGCATTTTTATCAGATTTGAGTTAAAAATTGAAAAAATCACAAGGGGTTAGTCCAGCATTTTCCTCAAATTTGAGTCAAAATTTCAAAAAATCACAACGGTTAAGTCCAGCATTTTTATCAGATTTGGGTAAAAAATTGAAAAAATCACAAGGGGTAAGTCCAGCATTTTTATCAGATTTGGGTTAAAAATTGAAAAATCACAAGGGGTAAGTCCAGCATTTTTATCAGATTTGAGTTAAAAATTGAAAAATCACAAGGGGTAAGTCCAGCATTTTTATCAGATTTGGGTTAAAAATTGAAAAAATCACAAGGGGTTAGTCCAGCATTTTTATCAGATTTGGGTTAAAAATTGAAAAAATCACAAGGGGTAAGTCCAGCATTTTTATCAGATTTGGGTTAAAAATTGAAAAAATCACAAGGGGTAAGTCCAGCATTTTAATCAGATTTGAGTTAAAAATTGAAAAATCACAAAGGGTAAGTCCAGCATTTTTATCAGATTTGGGTTAAAAATTGAAAAAATCACAAGGGGTAAGTCCAGCATTTTTATCAGATTTGAGTTAAAAATTGAAAAATATCACAAGGGGTAAGTCCAGCATTTTTCTCAAATTTAAGTCAAAAATCATTTTTATCAGATTTGGGTTAAAAATTGAAAAAATCACAAGGGGTAAGTCCAGCATTTTTATCAGATTTGGGTTAAAAATTGAAAAAATCACAAGGGGTAAGTCCAGCATTTTTATCAGATTTGAGTTAAAAATTGAAAAATATCACAAGGGGTAAGTCCAGCATTTTTCTCAAATTTAAGTCAAAAATCATTTTTATCAGATTTGGGTTAAAAAATTCAAAAATCACAAGGGGTAAGTCCAGCATTTTTATCAGATTTGGGTTAAAAATTGAAAAAATCACAAGGGGTAAGTCCAGCATTTTTATCAGATTTGAGTTAAAAATTGAAAAATATCACAAGGGGTAAGTCCAGCATTTTTCTCAAATTTAAGTCAAAAATCATTTTTATCAGATTTGGGTTAAAAATTTCAAAAATCACAAGGGGTAAGTCCAACATTTTTATCAAATTTGAGTCAAAATTGAAAAAATCACGAAATTGAAAATGTTTCCAATAACCAGGACAACACAAAAACCAGTCAATTGTTGAATCAATTTTTCTTTTTACTTTTTATTCCTAGTGAAAAAATAAATGCAAACTATCACAGTTTAATTCAATGAACATTATGATTCACATTTTAAATGTTCTTAAAGGTATTATACAGGATTGGTAGAGCCGACAAAATTGTCGCAAACAGTGTTCATGTTTTGTGTGATCAACTATACATGAAATAACAAACATGTGAAAATTTGGGGCTTAATCCATTATGTGAGTCGGGAGAAATTAGTGAAAAACCATGCACAATTTTCAGTATGTAAAAACATTGTCCTTAATTTGGGTTGTAACAACCGAAATCAGCTATTGCGATTTTTTTTTCTTTAGGATTTCAGAAACAGTTTTCTTGAACATTACTTCATTTCAGAGGGAAATGTTTCACAGAAAAAATAAGTCAAGTATGAACTTCATAATAAGGAAGCTTTCAGACTAAAATAAAACAATGTTTTTTTATCCTAACTAATCCTGTATACTGTAATACCTTTAAGCATTTAGTTTGTACGATGAATCTATGAATCTGATAAATAAGCCTGTCCCTTCACTCTACCCCCTTCCCAACATGCACACATACCCCGTACACCCCTAAATCCTAGACCCAGTAACAAGGGATACTCCTAGCTAGCTTGTACGACAGCAGATGTCAAATTTGTTGAAAAAGACTACAGCGCCCCAGTTACTCGGTCTACCTAAATCCCACCCCTGCACCATTTTAGCATTATGTTCACCATTGAAGTAGAAATCCCAGTGAGTCGTTGGATCTTTTTAAGGCGGGTTCATCTGTTTCCTATTTTTCGATTTAAAAAGAGTTCATTGTAACAAATACATGTATATAAAACTGTCCTCTCATTCTCACAGTGTGAACATAATTTGTCACATTCCCCGTCTCCCCATTGCAACGATAGAACTATTCACACTCACGACACACAGGGGCTCAGCCTATTACCCTTCTAGCTTTGACTTGGGCCAAATTAGAGCTGCTCAAGCACAAAACAACTATGCTTACCAGAAAAAGGATACCAGCCAAAATACCATGTCATATGTACCATTTGTAACTGGCTTCCTGCTTATCGGTGCTCAGCATGAATTGGTTGTGCAATAATTTCTGTCTCTATGAAATTGGGACCTAGTGTTCTTTGTATGAGAAGGTGATCAAGAAGTCAGGGTAATAGACTGTGCGCGTCTTGTACGTGTTTGAGCGCATTTTAAATTTCCTTCACATGTCTGCGATGAATGGTGAAAGAAAGTGCACAATGGTCAGGTTGAGAACACAAACATGTCGACATATTTGTCAAGCTCACAGTACAAAGATGGTCATGGTAGAAAACCTCCCTTGAAGTTAGTTTTGCCTGAAATGTTACAGTTTTTGAGAAATGAGTAAAAACCGAGGAGGTAAAACAATCAGTTTTCATCTCCAAGACTGCAACTCAATGTTTGAAAACAGTAAAGGTTATCAAGGGGTATTTTCACTACTATCCTGTGACTTCGACGATGTATTCAGCATTCATTTTCACTGGTTTTCGGTACAGTTTTACCAATGTTGACCATGTGCATTTAAGCACCAAAGCACGTGGGAACTAAAGGTTCCCGAAAATGTTTGGAAAATACGAGCAAGACTTACACTGTCCCTTTTATGATATGATTATTATTCCCAAATATAAATCTTTATCTTAATAAATATATATATAATAAAACACTACTTAGTAAGACAATTAAAAACTTTAGTGAATGTAACAACTGGCATCGAGAATAGAGAAAAATACTTTGAAAAAAAGTAGGAAAATGTAATTGAGTACAAGAGATGACCTACTCGTGCACATAGTATAGGCTTTAAAAGACTTGTCGGTCTTATCAAAAAACAATTTTACCGTTCTTTTTCTGAGGGTAAAAAAAACCCCCAGAAATCGGACAGAAGTAGGAAGAATGTTACGGCTGAACCACATATTGATAATATGTGCTAAACACACAGCCAATTTCAATCTGCTGATAATTTTAGGGGTTATTTCTGCAGTTGCGCAAGCCGATTGATTCTAGCCTACTTAGCTCTAATTTGGTCTTCTACCCGTTTGAAAAAATGACAAAATTCTCAACATTTGTCTACCAGTGTGAGCAAAACATTTACATGTATACTATTTTTAGAGCGCATGATTAATACGCAAATAAGGTCACATTTGAATACCAGTGTCTGGCGGTCTAACATTTGGCCAGGGTTAAAAAGTTACAAATTGCACTAAAGGTAATAGACAACCCTGGTTGTCTGGAGAGTAGCAAAGGCATCGCTTCATGTTAACATGAAGTCCAATTTGGGGACTCATTGACTATTTCTTCTTCGCCCGATTTCAATTCTCGCTGAAAATGTCCACAGCAGTAAAACTCTTGCTGAGCAAAAAACAGGTTACCAGTCAAAATATCTCATGATGAGAATTGCTTCTGACTGGTTCCCTGTCATTTTTTGCTATTGAGCAGATCAATTTGTTCAGCCCTACCCTTTGATTTCAGACTGAATGTTAGTCTGACAAGACCTTGCTTTTTTTTTTCTCTTTTGTTGTTGTTGCTTTTTTGGGCCCTCCTTTCATAACTGAGGCATCAAAAGCCTTTAGAGTAAAACATATTTGGGGTGGGTGGGGATAGCGTGGGGGCAGCTGTCACACCTCTGCAAGACTACACCCCTGACAGTAATTAGGTGACGAAGGCACCTGTCTTCAACATTTCTTCAACGCTGAACTTCAAAAACAGTTCCAATTTAATTTTAATTCACCTTAACACAGCTGCATCAGGACCCCACAACATTGCTATAAAAGTGCCCCGACTGTTAACAAATAATTACGTTTCACTGTATATTCACACATTTAAACAGTTCTTTCGGCACAAATTGCTGCAAGACAGAGAGTACAGTTTTGTCATTCAAAGACATAAGGCACATCACATTATTAAGGTAAGATTTTTAGGGTGCTCAACTCTCTCCAATTCTCAGTTAAGACAACATTAACATGACCAAAAGCAAATGTTCAGGAATCCTAGAGCAAAATTCCTTGAGTGCCTGGAAGAAGAGCTGAAGTCTCCAACACCTTCCTTCAGCCACACAAAGTACTTTTGTCCCTAACAGAAGGTCTTGTACAATAAAATAGCTTCAGAAAAAAAAAAAAAAAAAAAAAAAATTGACATTACTGATAATTTTTGTTCCCAGAACTATTCCCAGGAGACATGCTTTCCCATTCTCATGCAGAACTAAACCTTTCTATAACTTTAATAAAATATAATAAATTCATGAAACTGATTAAACTTTCATGCTCAGTTTTTTTCAATATACAATTTTGCACATTCACTGCTCACGCCTTTTTTTTTGTGGTAAAAATATGGTTACTATGGTTACGTCCTTCTTTTGGGCACCCGTCAAATTTCGGAAAACTAAAAACACAAAATTATCTACTGACAAAAATGAGAATGTTTCTCATGCCAAACATGGTTCGGACAGATTTGTATAGCTCTGCTAATGCCAAACATAATTTCAGCTGAGTATGCAAATACATGGTCCAAAGGTAATGTGTGGTTTTATCTACACTTAAGCATGCATGGCCAAAAGGTAAGCAGGGTTTTAAACATTTTTGAAATGGCCTTGAAGAGACAGATTTTTAATGAACATTTCACCTAAATCCATGGAGATTTTGGATTAGGGTTCAATCTGACGCTGTTTTTATGCAGCACCCCTTTCCCCTTTTCTTGCTTTTGCACCATTGGAGGACATCCACGGAGGAACTTTATTATTGGAGCAAGCGCCATGAGCACTTTTATGGATACCGGTGCTATAGAAGACGTCATTTTTATTATTAATACTGTATGGCCCAAAGGTAAGCATGGTTTAAGAGTTGAGTTGTATGCTTGCCCCAAAGCCAAGTGTAGTTCCAGATACAATTTGTACGCATGTCCCAAAAGCTAAGCGTGGTTTCAGATAACATTTGTATGAATGGCCCAAAAGGTAAGCATGCTTTCAGATCAACTCAATGCCAAGTGCAGTTTCAGATACAAACTGCATCCATGCATGTGCAGCAACATTTATCGAATAAGAAAGCCGAAATGTGCCTGACGGCAAACATCGGCTAGGCACATGATTTGTCTCACGGCAGAATCTCTAAGATGCTAATACGAACACAATAATCTCCAGGGTCTGTTTCCATGAGACTGAGCTATCTAACAAATTACTCCTGAGACTTCATTGTTGAATATAAGAAAGAGAAATAGCACACTTCAGTACATACACAAATCTTTGGAACAGTGGTGTTCAAAATTTCTGCTGGGACAAAATCGGGAATGTTCTTACAGGACTACAACTGAAGGCAAAACAGCTGTCATGAATACGATGACATCATCTCAGCAGCGACCAATCATCAAGAAGAATAACCGTTGGGATTGTTGGACTGCCAACGCCATTGGTCCTCACCTGAAGCAGAAACAAATGAGGAAAGTAAAGAGAATTACGTGGGTTTCCAGTCACGAGCAATGTGCACAATTATTATTGAGTATTTCTGGTAATGAAACCAAGGATGCCTCATAAGTGAACTTAATCGCTGTAGCTCGCAAGCCTGAGGAAACCTGTAAACAAGGGTGCTTGCTATGTAAACCAGGAACACCAGGGTTTACCCCTACTCTTCCTTGATAAGTGTTCTGGGTTCCACGGGACCTACGGCTTAATGTCCCACCCGAAGGACAAACCAATTAAGGCAAAGTATCTTGCTCAAGGACAAAAGTACCACGACAGGGACTTGAACCCACACTCTGACTAGATTTATGTTTTTTCTGTGAAATATTTCCCTCTGAAATGAAGTCATATTCCAGAAAACTGTATCTGAATACCTCAAAAAACGCCACAGCTGATTTTGGTTTTTACAAGCAAAATTAATGACCGTGTGTTTACATCCTGAAAATTGTGCGTGACTCTTGCCTCTTTTCTCACGACTCACACAACGGATTAAGACCAAAGTTTGACAGGTTTGTTATTTCATGTATATGGTTGATCACACAAAACATGAACCCTGTACATGCGACTATTTGGTCAGCTCTGCCAATCCTGTATGATACCCTTAAACAAGATTGTGGTCTCTGCAGGCACTTACAGATTGTGTCCATGTTCCTCACAGCTTTCCATCCCAATTCCTTCTCTGCTTTACTGGTGTCAGAGTAACAAGCTGCCACATCACCTCCACGTCTTTCAACGACCTTGTACTTGATCTAATCAAAATAATAATAATAATAATAACTGGATTTATATAGCGGAAAATTACCAAAAGATGCAAGGTGCTTAAGGGAAAAAGACAATAGTAAAGTTTAGTTAAAAAAAAAAAAAAATCAATCAATCAATCAATTCATGTTTTCAAATTTCATACTTTTTGTACCTTTTAAATATTCTTGTAAGAACGCATCCATTTTGGCCTGCGGGCTACGATTTGTGTTTGTTTTAAATAAAATATCAAATATATCAAATAATAATGGGGACAACCTGCTACAAGTTGGAAAACAGGTGAGTCTCGAGACCCTTTTTGTAGGACTAAACAGTCTGAGCGTTTTTAATGGAGAAACGAAGACCGTTCCATAATCGTACAAAAGGGAAAAATCCTGACCAATGGGTAATGGTCCACTCTAGGGCCCAGTTTCTTTGAGCTGCTGAAGCAAAACATGATGCTTAATCAATTTCTGGTAAGCAAGAATGAGCAGAATACTCGCCACAGATGGTACAGGCAGTTACATTTTAAGATGTCAGACCCTCTCCCTCGTTTTCATTACTAGAAATAGAAAATCTCTTCAGAAGTGTGAAGGTGAAGCTACAAATCACTGAATAAAAATCCGACAAAATCACACGTCTTGGTTTATGCTCAGCTTTCCAGTCTGGGCATCGTACAATTTTTTGAAACATCATGCAAAATGAACACTGCTCCAACATTGATGGCAGAGCCCAAGCCAGAGCCAGAGCCCAAGCCAGAGCCAGAGCCCAAGCCAGAGCCAGAGCCCAAGCCAGAGCCAGAGCCCAAGACGTGGTCTGGAAAATGTTATCGCAGCCAAAGTCACTTGATTGGAAAATGGCCTCAAACTCTCTCACTCATCCAACTGACCTTGTTCCCAGATGCTTTCTCGAGCGCCTTAACAATATCCAGAACTGAATAGCCGATTCCGGATCCAAGGTTGTAGATCTTGAGGCCACACCCTTGCATGAGTTTCTTGAGCGCTGCAATGTGTCCAAGAGCAAGGTCCACCACATGGATGTAGTCTCGTACTCCTGGACAATATGAAAGGAAATTAACATTTAGAATTATGTAAGGTTTGCGGTGACACCATGTAAGAAATCTCTTTTGTGAGTAGTGGTGGCTCTGAGAAGAACCGGTTTCTGCTCGACGTTTCGATCAGTTTGCTCTGACCGTCTTCTGGAGACCATTTAGAATTGGTAAAACTCAAACACAATGTAAATTGTTGCCTGGCAAAGAAACGGGGATGTGTTCTTTACCAAAATCACTTGTGTTTGAATGGTTAGAATAAAACTTTACTTCAATACGGGAAAATCAAAAACTAGTCTCCCTCTACAGTTTACCCCAGAGAGGCCATTTCGCCCCAGAGCAAAGCTGCCTACCTGTTCCATCGTGGGTATCATAGTCGCCGCCGAAGACCTTCAGCTCATCTCTCTTACCGACAGCAACTTGGGCAACAAACGGCATGAGATTGTTGGGGGTTCCTGTGGGATCCTCGCCTATCATCCCTGATTCATGTGCACCCACTGGATTGAAATAGCGCAAAATCACTATATTCCAGTCCTGGGAAGTCCGAGGGAAAAAAAAAAGGAGTTTAGTTTCAATTTTCTGTATAATCATTGCCATACACCCATTATGTGGCTTAGATTGTTAAATTTTCTCACTACTTTTTTTTTTCCGGTCAAAATGTCCTAAAACAAAATACAACACATACATTGTCTCTACATTGTCTCTACAGGCCCGATGCTTTATTCTTGAAAGCACAAGGGCACCGAGGCATTTTCTCCATTTGTAAAGGGCAACTGTCTCTGAGGAAATGATAAATTACTATTGGAGCATTTCAAGGGGCACCAAGGCAATGACCAGGTGCAACAGAGGTAAATGCCTCCAGCGTCTCCGTGAGGCATCAGGCCTGAAACTGGAATGATTCAAGGGGCACCAAGGCAATGACCAGGGGCAACAGAGGTAATTGCCTCCAGTGTCTCCGTGAGGCATCAGGCCCGTGAGGCATCAGGCCCGTGAGGCATCAGGCCCGTGAGGCATCAGGCCCGTGAGGCATCAGGCTCTACAAGGTGAAAACTCCTCCTACTCTCTGAGCACTCAATATCCTCCAAGGGGTTTGGAATGAACCACATGCACTACCCCCAAACTGCAATGACATCAACTGCTGAATGCACACCTACACTCACAGCAAACAGATTGTTCTGGCTGCTTCACCATACACTACTAAAACAGTGCGTACACAACACCTACATTTAGACCCAAATCCCTGGCACTGCTTACTGCAGAGTTCTGCATTTACGACCCGCTGAATTGAGCGCCTTACAGGGACCCATCAGCACAGAACTCTGTAGTAAGCCATCCCGTAAAGTCGGGCCCATACCCAATACTGACACCATCATTTTTGTTTATGGCTACCCTCAGACTTAAAACATTACAAGGACTTTACATACACTTGTGCGAACTACATGCTCATTGAATGTTTACACCATTTACCATTTGAGTAATGACTCCCCACAATGATCTCGTCCAGTAAATGTAGCATGGCAAACTCTACAGACTAAAACGTGTTTGGTAAAAGAACAATGTCAAGGGAAGACAACTTCGTTATGATAGGACTGCGAGGATCTGCTTGAACACAATAAACAGGACTCATAACCTGCTGGCTGGTCAGACTGCAGAGATAAGCGCTCGGACAGTTTCACATTTACTCACAATGCACTGCTGTCAGGAATCTTGTTGTCTTTATGATTTTTATGACTTCAAAATTGTGCTATTTCTCATATTGAATCAAGTTATAAATATTTTTACCCCCCCCCAGAAAAAACGGGAAAAAACCAACAAACAAATACACCAGATATCTGATACCTGAGCTCCATTTCATAAAACCTGTAAAGCACAAAAACTTGCTAACCACAGAAAACTCTTGCTTAAGCAAAAACAGGGGACCAGCCAAAACTCTGTATAATTTACATTGTTGCAACTGGTGCCCCACTTATTGTTTTGCTCAGCAAAAAAATTAGCTAAGCAGTATTTTCTGCTTCACAGCTTTAAGAAGATGAATGCAATATGAACGACGGTGGAATTGCTCTTAATTTGATGTTGGGTGCTACCATGTGCAAATCCCATCCATTACAACCAGTCATACCATAACTGTACTATTGTCATGTTTCCATGTCCGATGGATGTCGCGCCTCAAATGCTAAAAAAGACAAAGGGACGCAAAAGGTTAGTCATTGACGGAGACGGAGGTCATTCAGAGGTCATTCAGCTCCTTGCTACGAGGTCCTTATTGTGAAATCAAAAATGGCTATTAGTCAAAAAGCAAGGCAACTGATTTCTTTCTGGTAGTGAAACCACAGGGACCCTTAACAGCACTGAGCTGTGGAGAAGCTGATGAAGAAATGTTCAGTCTTACACAAACCAGAAAAACAGAACCCTACAAGGGATCAGGTAGGGTTCGAACTGCACACACACAATCCACATGCAAGGCTCCAGGCTGGGATTCCAACCTGGGTCACACTCACGAAGGTGAAAGGCAGCAAAGAAAACACCATGCCAACCTGGATGATACCCTAACACTTTATGGGGAGATACATGGCCAATAAACTCATTTTACCACTTGTTTATTCTATGAGTCAATTTTATAAAGTTCATACAAATTATAACGTCCTAGCAGAGTCTTCCTTGAAGGCTAAACGACAATACAACACACTTAAACAGGTTAACAAGTGTAACAGAAGCAGTCAAGTGGAAATACATGAATAGAGAGAGAGACAGAGAGGCAGAAAGCACACAATTTTGCATTTAAACTATAGGTCCTTTTGATTGGGTAAGCAGTTTGCAGGAGTTAATGCTATTTTCTCAAATTGTAAGGTCATTATAGCAGGGATGAGAGTCATTGTTGTTAAAAAAAGTCTGAAACTACATGTTGAATCCAAATTTTAGGACATAGGGCCTACTTGAAATGATGGCGCTTCTACCTTTTGGTAACCCCTAGGGAGGCTTTGGAAGTCAAATGGCTTTTAGGAACAGTGTCCATGTCCTAAGCAGTAGTGAAGTAGATCAAAGTGTCAGTCTTTAATTCTTTAAATTTTAATGTATGTGGAAAAATTAAAGTCTTTTTTTTTATTCACCAGGATGACATAAAAAGTCTGAATTCAGACAAAAGTCTGAAAAATCTCATCCCTGTTATAGTGCTGATCAGATGAGATGGTAGTGCTGCAAAAGACTTGTTTCAGTCACGGTATAATTGTGACAATGATATTCTCCAAACAAGTGTTTGCAACAGGTGGTCCGAAAATTACTCCTGTAAGTGGACCCACAAAAGTTTCAGCAAACCCATTTTGATGGACTAGTGAAATGACAAGCTAAATGGTCCTGCTGGCCTGTCACTGAAAAAGTTAGGGGAAACTCAGTTTGGTCAACCCCAAATCTACCAAGTTTTCGATATGATTTATTACCGATATATAATAATATTATTATATTAAGTTTATATTTATATTTGGGGGTTTCGGCCATCAGCCGAAACCACCTTTGTTTTCGTCGAGATTTTTTTTTTTTTTTCACTATTATTATTCTTCTTTCCGAAAAAGTCTCATAGCATTTACACGTGAAATTTGTTACCGTTCGATCTCAGGAACTACAGTCTTAAAAGACACAAACAATACATCAAATGAAAGCCTGTGCTCTAACTTAGATCAAGCAGCAGTTCGATCGAGGGTTTTTAATCATCTTTTGACGATATTAACGATTTAAAAACACGTATTGTCAACAAAGCACGATCGTCTTGTGTGTGTACATTGCACGTAATTCACACTGTACATCGCATACGGCCATACCAACACAGAGCCCATTGTCCACACCCGTGGCATCGTTCGACCTTTGTACCGTTCATTTTGGTTGACTACTTCGCTTCTACAGTTAATGGTGAACCTGTATAGCGCCCTCTTGTTTGTGGAGAGTCCTCGAACTATTAAATACGGAAGCGTTTGGGGACATTAGTAGCGGTTTGTTCTCACGCAATTTCAATGCATTCTCCCACCACAATTTATTTCAAGGTCTGTGCAGTATAGCTTATTAATAACTTTAGCATTGGCATGGTAGTTTATTGTTTACAATTATTTATTATTTAAAACTTTATATCGTCTGAACCATAACGTAAAAGAGTTATATTTTGTACCGTCTTGTAGCTTATCACAACGTTCGTACGAAAAACGTGTTTTCATCATCGTGATGTCATCAGGTGTCAAATTAATTATTACATTAATTCAACATTGACAACAAAGCCGAAACCCCAGTGTTTGTTCGTTACAAACTCGTTTCTAGTTATATTTATTTCATTTCTCGGGTAGATAAAAAGTACAATAATGCGCATTAATTAGGTAAAAACATTTTTAAAATACAGCAATGAGCAATTTAAATACAGAGGAAGGAAAAAGAAACAGCTGGAGCCCGAAGGATTGCCTAAAAGAAACACAGTTCCTGTCTAGAGGCTCTCCTCTCCAGCTGGTCCTAAAGAGCACAACAATACATTGAAATGTAAAAATATATAAATAAATAAATATACAAACAGCAATAAAAAATATTACAAATACGCATAAAAATTACACATACAAGGGCATTGAAGAAAGGTTAAAACATAGATGAAAAATATCATAAAAATTAGATGATAAGGAAGTAAAATGTAAAAAAAAAGAAAAAAAGAAAAGAAGAAAAGTTGTAATACTGACTAACCTTTGATGAGTTAAACAGATCCATCAGAATCTGCTCCATGAAAAACTTACTCCTCCCGTATGGATTTGTGATGGCTCCACCGATTGGCTGTTCTTCATCCAGAGGTAACTTTTCTGGAGTACCGTAAACTGTTGCCGAGCTCGAGTAGACAAAATTGTTCACCCGAAATTCCTTCATGAGCTGAGTTTGATGAAACAAAGAACAGGATTGGCAAATGGAAAGATCAGGGTTCTCTCTATGTACAAGCTAGCGTATCGGGCTGATACCCGCAAATTGCGTGCCGAAACGCGCAAATTTCGGCCGATACGTGCAAATTTCGGCCAATACGCAAAACAAAACAAAATTTTAAATTTTTACAATTCTCATCTTAAAATCAAGAGAAAACCATAAAGAATGCTCCAGATTGCACAGTAGAGCTTTTAAAACCAAGATATACACCAAGTAGAAAACATTCCAAAGATGATGTTGTTTCAATTTAGCGTGCTTCGGCCAAACATAAACAAATTTGGTCCAGAATGGCCCACTGTTTTGAAAAAAAACGTGGGAGAACCTATCACACACAGTGTTTACATATTTACCGTTCAAAAAACTTTTTGTTCGAGATGGCCGGCAAGTGGGAACTATCTATTCTGTCAAGTCCTATCAAAGTCCAGACTAAGTAGCATTTGAATAACCATAGACAAAATCTATGCTTATTTCGATACAAAAGTGCCAGAAATCCCGGACAAATCAAAAAGAGGTTTTTGTTGTTTTCAGAACTAAAAATTCAATGAGATTTTCACTGTCTGGCTTCACAGGCCTGAAAATCCAGCCTTGAGAGAGCGAGGCCATTTTCTCCTTTCGCAAAGGACACTTCCATTTGAAAATCTGAAAGTCTGAGAGGAACTTTTCTAGGGGCACCACGGCCAAAAAAGGGGGTCACAGAGGCCATGAGTGACCTCTGTGACCTTCCTGTAATTTCATAAATGCAAATGATACAGCGACCATGTAAAAGATATTGACAAAATATTGACCCATTAGGGCTAGATAGCTCAGTTGACAGAGCTCTGGCACGTTAATCCGGAGGTCGCATCGACTCTCCCTCCAGTAAATTGTTCCTTGTTCAACCCAAACATAATTAAGTAGCATTGGAGTTAAATTTTTTTTGACTTACATGTAACAAGTTGAGCGTTCCGCTAACATTTACTCTGTAGTAATCTAGAGGTAGTTCAACCGACTCCCCAACAGCCTTCAACGCGGCGAAATGGATGACTGACACTATCTGGTGCTGATGGGGCAAAAACAACAAGAAGAAAGACTGTATACTCCCAAAGGAGCTGAGATGGTTTAAGGAATGAAATAAATGGCCCAGTGACCGGGGGTAATAATGTTGAAGCGCCATGAGCGTCACTGAGTGATGGATTTGAGCGCTATATAAGAAGCCACAAAAACAACAAGAAGAAAGAGCTCAGGGATTAAAGGTCATCTATGGAACTTGTACAGGTTTTAGGAGGTTGGTTTGCTTAATGTTAAGTAAGATTAATTAAGACTGGTCCACTGGCCTACAGTATCATATCTTACAAACAGCAGCAGTGTCAGACAGTGATTTGGGGCAAACAATAGTTTGTTGTCTTTTTTTACTTAACTTTTTATTTATTTATTTATTTTGTACTTATTTTTTATTATTATTGTTTTTTTAAACTGATGGGGGGGAGGGTCGATCGAATGATTTTCCATTAATCAAAAACATGAACAGCAATCTAACATCACTCTATTTAATACTAAGTTCCAATGTCTTGTGTGTGTTTGGGGGGAACAAACTGGTGGTGAAAGGAACAAATTGTTGCCCCTACTCTGTCCCATCGGCACTGCCTGCAACAGGGGTTAGATTGAATGAAAAAAGAACATTCCTGAAAACTAGATAACACAGACCCTTTAAGATTGATCCTTTTATAACAGAAATCCTCAAATCAGGAAAAAAACCTGACAAATCTCATGCCTGCTACAAAGTCAGAAAGTTTCCTTGTTACGAACCTTCGTGAAGACACCTCTAAGGGCTTCAACATCCAACATATCAATCTGATAAACCAGTATATTCTTCTCTCCTCCCAGTATCTGCTTCACTCTGTGCAGACTCTCAGGAAGACTGTTCTTTCCTGTTGACGAAAACAGCACAAAAAACTGTTAAAGTATTTTTCGTGAGAACTTCGATGACAGCCAGTACCAACCACATCTCCGGCTGCAGCATCCTCAAATGGACACCAACCCTTAAGGTTTTTTTTATACTTAATCAACGAGGGTATTTCAGAAAAAAATTATTTCACATGATCACTACCATCTTTGTTACAAGTAAGCTTTTGGATAGAAGTTACACAAACAAAATTTCAGGGCCATCACGAAAGTTTGACCCTACCTATCAGATGTCTGTTAACGCTAAATGAAGTAAATAAATCTTTACCTTTGGCCGCATTTGAAAAGTTGTCGACAACGATGATATTGAAGTCCTCTTTCAGCATCTCAAGAACAGTGTGACTCCCAATGTATCCTGCACCTCCGGTTATCAACACGTACTTGGCGGTATCAGCCATCTTTAAGTGTTCTCTGTCTTCTTATTAGATGCACTGACTGACGCGATCTACTTGCTGAATTAGGTGAAGACTGTCGGTCTCAAATCTTCCAAGACTTCTGAAATGGAAGAAATAAATTGCATTTAACCTATTCATGAAAAAAGTTGTGAGGTTTTCAATATTCTTTGAAGCTTGCAGACCTACCCACAATGATGGTAAAAATAATTATATTCCGGTGACAAAAATAAAGCATTGGTCCATTAAAGCTCTTAAATTGTTAAATGGTGTTTGAGAGCGTTGCATAATACATTGTGGATAGTAACTATTTCTGTCAATCTTGAGGGCATAGCCAGGAGAAAATCTCTCTTGGAAGGAGTGTTAAATATAATTCTAGTATTGAAACCAACGATGCCTCAAAAGTTAACTTAAATACTGCAGCTCACAAGCCTGAGGAAACTTGTTAACGAGGGTACTTGCTAGTTGAACCAGAAACACCGGGGTTAACCAAACTCTTCTGTGATGAGTGTTCTGGGTTCTGTTAAGTGCACTACCAATCCTAGTCCACGGGACCTACGACTTCATGTCCCATTGGAAGGACAAAGCACTTACATAAGATTCCTGTAACTCAAGGACACAAGCGCCACGACCGGGACTCGAACCCGCACTCTGCTGATCAGAAACACCAGAGCTTGAGTCCTGTGCTCTTAACCGTTCAATCACGCCGCACTATCAAATAGAGCCATTGGCTCCGAAAAGAGCCATCTTGTTTTGTTGTTGACGCTTGGCAAGTACTCTGCTCATCTTCAGAAGATTGCCAACAGGCTCTTCTCCGAGCATGGAGCCAAAGCAGTTTTAGCTCCCTCCAGAAGAAATTATTACAATACATCCCACAAAGATTTACTAGAAATAGTTACTTTTTAACTTGCCACGTACAATGCTCTACATCATTGCAACCATGCACAGTAGTGAGTACAATGTACCTCAATCTGTTTTAACACTTACAAAAACAATAAACTTGCTGGTATGTTTTCTGAAATTATTTAGTGAAGCGTATCATGTATATACCACATACAGGCACTGGACACTCAATGAACAACCTTTAGTGACTGCATTGTTTGACCACTCAAAAGAAAGCTTTTGTTCAAAGGCCATTTTTTAAAACTCTATTATCACTGTGAAGATATTGTTTTATAGTATACAAAATATCTTACTTAAGTTGATTTCCCTTCCATTTAGTCCAAAAAGTCATTGAGATCGGCCAATAAATGTTCAAGTTGTTGGTCTTGTTGTTGGACTCGGTGTTTGCTAACTGAGATCTATAACCTTCAACACTTTTCAAGTACACAACCATATGGCGCTCTGTAGGTGTTCGGCATTTCGGATCTTTCCAGTCTAATTTTAAGAGATTGCATTATAACAGCAATTTTATTTTATTTTACCATCATTGGAAAGATCCGATATTTCTTTTTCCAATGATGATTTAAAGCTTGGGTATGCAGATTGAACATGGTCAAAACTACAACACGAAGTACAAACACAAAACCACGCTGGCTCACCATGGGTTCGAATCCTTATGGGTAAATTACATAAAAATGTCCCCAATTACAAAATGTTGGCTGTGTGTGTGAACTGGTGGATGACCTGTGTTAGCCTTTACAATGGGGTCAGCACCATTTTCTCAACGGCGAAAAAAAATGCTTCTTGTCGGGCAGCGTCTCATGGTTTTGTACGCCCTCTTATTTCATGTCCTCATAGGTCTACATCTCTCTAGGGGACTACCAGCACCAGGACTAACACGTTGGGGCTTGCAATATCTGATCCTGCCATAAAATTATACTACCTATAGTACCATACCAGCATTCTGAGAGAGGCGGAATTAATGAAAGTTCGATAATATACTTTGTGTTTTACAATTCATCAAACATTGACTTTTGAATCATAATGATAAAAGGATAGAGCTGGTTGGGTTTGTTTACGTGTCAGTACAACATTTGCATTATATATAGTCTGTAGGCCTGGGCAAATAGTGCGACTAGTGTCGAATTTGCGACTATTGATTGCTATACATGTCCATTCACATCCACCACTTTTCAACAATCTGGTTAAATCATGTAAATGTGCCGCCACCACTACTAAAACAATAGTCGTGATTATTATCAGAGTCCTAACTAATTGAAGCGTGATTAGTCGGGCAGAGAATTTCACCAGTTGCCCGGTCCTAATTGTCGTTGTCTGCCATGATTGTTGCACTTCACTTTTCAGATTGAATTTTACCATCTTGCGCCTTTGGCGATCCACAATCTTTGGTTTTGAAAATAGTCGCAACTAGAGTCAAGACTAATTGAAGCATGACTAGTCGGGTAGTGAATTTCACTAGTTTCCCAGGCCTAAATAGTTGGCATTTGGGATAAGATTCTCAATCCACCTGCCAACTGCAACGGTCAACACACTGTCAACACAAACAGTACCGTCAACACACCGTCAACACCTCCAATATACATTTTAAATCGACAAAAGAGGCATAGAACTGGAAAGTATGGGCTGCGGGAGAATTTCCATTGGTCTAAGGTTACATTTCTTTTGTGAAAATGCAGGGTTTTTACGCGAAAAAATGATCGCTAAGCAGCATAGCTGTTGGACGCCATCTTGCCTTCTCATGGACAGATGGAGCTTGTACAATATGGACTACAGAGGGCGCCTTGCTACGGCAATATGGCGGTGGCAATGCTGGTTAAAGATATTTTTTTCGCGTAAAAAAACACCATTTTCACAAATAAAATGTAAATGGAAATTCTCCTTTAGCCCATACATTAAAGTTCTGTGCCTTTTTTGTCGATTTAAAATGTATTTTGGAGGTGTTGACGGTGTGTTGACGGTACTGTTCGTGTTGGCAGTGCGCTGATGGCGTGTTGACGGTATAATTATTAATATTAGGACCCAACCGCCGGTCCTACTACTTGCCGTCAACTCGCCGACTTGCCATGCTTGCCGTCAACTCGCCGTCAACTCATTTTCGTGCCGTCAACTCATTAAATATACATCAACAATTTATAAATGGGGCAGGGAAGTGTTAAGTCTGGGCTAAACTACATATTTCTTATGGTTTTCGGTACAATTTCATTTACAAAAACGATTTTGTGTTGATAAATAAATAGTATAAACGCAGCGTTAGCCGTTGGCCGCAATCTTTCCTTTTTACGGAGCTTGGACTGTACCATTCATGGTATGGGTGTGCCTCACTTCATAATTCGTCAGGGAGCTCTTATTCTTAACATTAATTCATTGGCACGGGGCCCGGCCGCCCCGCATTTTTTCCCCTGCATTTCCCAATGAAAAGCATTTTAATGTACATTGTACAGAGGGAAAAAATTACGCGTAAAATAGATTTATTTCTTACGAACGCCCTCTATTGGTGTATGTGTGATATTATCGCCCCTTTAGCATAATGGTATGGTCCGCGCAAGGCAACATGGCTGCTGATTCGTGGTTGTACGTAGAAAACAATATTCGGAAATGGCACATTTCAGACGTCTACATAGACTACAACCTTATTCTGTTACATCAAATATCGTTTTGACCAGTATTAAAGGTTCCATGCCACTTATATTTTTATAATGGATTAAAACATGTTTTGGGTGAGTTGACGGCGAGTTGACGGCGAGTTGACGGCACGAAGCGAGTTGACGGCAAGTAGTAGGACCCCCAACCGCAACAACCTCCAGCCAGCCCATGTTGCAATTGAGATTTGAGTACCTACCTGCACATCTTTCTTGAGGGTGACCATCATGTTTTCATTCCAGTGAACCATGGAGGCTACCTCCATACCTCCATGAGCGAACACAGCTCTAGCTCTGGTTAGTTTAGTAAACTGTGTTTTACAGTGTTGTTTGTGGTTTCCATCATTTTTGGTTGGTTTTTGCAATAGGCCTACTCATTATTCAATTCAACAAGCATGTCAAGTTTATAAACTCAAAAATTAATCTCAGCATAGTCTATAAAAGAATGCATTCCCAATTAGCAACACGTTTCAGATCTTGAGTTAAATTGAGAAAAAAATAAAACAAAAACTTACTCAAAGGTATCAGTTTACAGTGGTATCGTCGTCATCAGGGGGGACACATTTGATGATGATATGAACTGAAATCCGAACTGATTGGAGCGTTCAAAATGTGTGTACGTGTCACGCCGCCCAGCGGAACCCATGTTTGTGTGCGAGTAAAGACCTGTGGAGTCTGGGTGCCCAACTAAACACCTTCGATTCAATGCGTGGTTTGTTCAGCTGGCTCCACGAATTGTTTGCGTTAATGTTGTTATCCCGCCCACCCGTGTTTGAGTGACTAACCCACAAGAGGGCGCTAGTCCACGCAACTTCACTGATATCAGGCACCACACTAAACAAACTCCCATAGCAACAAATGCTAAATTCGAAATATTCAAAAATTCTCAAAAAATGTTAAAAGTCTCTCAGCCTCTTGAAAGCCCAGCAAATATATTTTCAAAATAAACTTCAGATTTCTTCTCAATTTTTGGCAGGTCAGTAAGCCGTTCACCCCAAGAAATGTCCTTTTTTTCCAAACCGACTTGCTGCAAATTTTCACAAGGCACTCCTCCAATTCCCAAGCCAAATAGGACCAACTTGGACGCCTAAATTGATAAAATATCCTCATAAGATGAAGCACAGAATCCCTGGGTAGTGATAAACTGTTGCACAATCTATTGACTGCATGACCTCCAAAGCGTTATTATTCAAAAGATTTTGAGGGCCTACAAATTATGATAGTCAGTTTGGCGCATGAATTTTGGTCTTAATTTTGGTGTGTGCACCCATCAGGTAGAAAAACAAACAAACAAACACCCCAACAAACAAACAAACAAAAACAAACAAACAAACAACTTCAAACAAACAAACAAACAAACAACCCAACCGAAAAAAGTCCTCAAAAACACGATCTTTGAACCAAATCTACCTCAGGTATCGGTGCCAAGATTGATGACAAGTTCGGAAATGGAGTTGATGGGTTTCTTGGCCTATAAGAACGAGACTATAGCATTATGACATCATCATAATTTTAGCAATTTGCATCAATATTTACATCAGTTAGAAATATATTTTGTTTTATTAAGTCATCATTATTATTATTTCTTCCATGCCCAACACGTGGTGGAGGAAGCCGCCCCCCCCCCTCCGACAAAAGACAATAATGAACAACCTCACTTCCCTTCATTGGAAAGTCCTCGACCTATAATACGGTGTAATAATGCGGAAGCGCTTTGCGATTATGAAGGTAAGTAAAGACATTTTAATTACGGAAGAATTATGGGGACGTGTAGACAAATGTAAAGAATTTAATACGGAAGCGTTAAGAGATATAAGTAGCAGTTTATCCCACGTAGATTCAATGAATTCCCCCACCACAATTAATTTCAAGGTCGGTGCGGTATAGATAGTTCCCAATTATAGACGCCATCTTTACGGGCAAATTGCATTCTGGCTTGCAGGCGCGTCAAGCGCTCAAATTATTAACGCAGCCGCGCTGTTTACTAACCAATCCTGCAATGAGTTTTGTGAAATGTGCGCGTGCTGCACGCCGTTTTCACGCGAAACGCATGACTGTGTGTTCCAAATTGCCCGTAAAGATGGCCGATTTACGTCATATTGCAACCTATCTATAGTTTATAAGGATAATAGGCGTTTATTCCTTAAATTTTCATACAGTCCGAACCATATGTCAAAGCGTTATAACCTTTGTTCTATCTTTTAACTTGTAATACGCCACATGTAACATTTTATTTTTAAAATGTGACCATCTTTGACCTTTACTTCCGGAACAAACAGGAAGTTCTAAAATTTAAAATCCACATACCGTGAACAACATGTCATAACGTCATAATCGTTTGACGTCTAGTAGTAGCTTATAATAAGCTACGTACGAAAATTGTGTTTCCGTTATCGTGATGTCATCAGGTGTGAAGTTATTATTTTATATTCATATCTTGAGCCACATGTCATAGAATTGTAGTCTCTATGCCGTCTTTTAGCTTGCAGCACATCTAATATTTTATTTAAAAAGTGACACACTTTCATTTCCACTTCTGGTTCAAACTGGAAGCTCTAAAAATGAAAATATATACATGTATATCTCCCGAACCACATGTCATACTGAATCATAATCTATGTACCGTCTGGTACCTTACTACACACTTGACATTTAAGTCAAGATATGACCCCACTTTGAAATTTCCTTACGGTCCAAGCAGCAAGTCCAAAGAGTTCCTTTTGGTATAAACTTTACAAAATTATTAAGCATAATGACATGTAATTTCTTTTTTCTTTTCTTTTTTCAAACAACCGAAACCTCTACTGTTTGTTACGTTACAAACGCATGTCTAGTTTTCCCCTATACCATACAAGTTTTAGTTCCTTGCTATGATCTTGCAATAAAAGTCAAGGTCCTCAAAATGATCAGAAAATAGTAATATTTTAATATTATACTTAAGAAATATATATAAAGCAATCAATCACGTAAGCCCGTGGCACGCCGCGGTGACTCAAAGCGGCAATGCGGTACAAGTCGGCATGGGCCGTGCTGGGCTTCTGGGGGCCACGATGTTAGTTGCGGACGTGCACTAAATTCTTTGAGTCACATTGTGTTCGCTGCCGTTTTGATTGCGCGACAAATTTTAGCTTTCTCATTGGTTGATTATGATTCGTATAATATGGCTGTCTTTGTCAGCGGATGACGTAGAGGGCGTGCAAAGCCAACACACAGCAAAGCGGTGTATTGTGGGTTGCACAACGTGGAGGGACCCGTTTTCATTGGTCACGTCTCTGCGTATACGCACGTGCCAATAGTTGCATCGCTGTCGTGCCTGTGCCCCCCCTTTTTTTTGGGGGGGGGGGACACCGAAAATGGTTTCTAATCATAAGTTGTCGTAACTCTCCCAACATACGTCACACAGCCTGCCAGTGACTTACCAACATGATGGTGCTTATCTTGTTTATAAAAACGAACTATTGCTTTCTCACGTCAATGTCATTATTTTAAAAATCATGTTGGAATACTGAGTATTGTTTTTAGTGTTATTTTACAACAAAAATATTGATTTAACTTCAACGGTCTTTGAGTTCTGCATCATCAGATGGGGGTGGCGCATCCCAGCCGGCCCCGCCAACGTAAACAGCCGAGTACGGCGGTGGCGGTATCACTACGTCATTGATGATGTCAGCATAAGGTGGCGGCTGACAGAGTCCTGATTGTCCAATAATCGCCAGCTCATCACCATCATCACCATCGCCTTGCTGGTGGTTATCGTTCGCCCCCGGTTCAGTGCGCCTTCGTCGGGCGTTCCGTTTCTCATTTCCTGTGGATACCAAGTGGTGAATACAGCGGAGGCCGTTCAAAAGGCAGCACACGAGGATTAGGACGCCCCCACCGGCGATAAGGAGAATCACCCAGGGCTGGTTTAATGCTGAAATAGAATAAACATCTCTGTTCAAGGATAAACGCGAGATAACGAGATATTTCATGTAATTTCATTAATCACTTGAAACTTTCAACCCCCGTCACACCCTTCGTTTGAATCAGCAAACGGAACTGCTTATCGTGCAGTTGTCCTTGAAAAACAATCGTTCAATTCAACATAATGGGATGTCTCGTTGTTTGACATTAATAATGAAGAAATCTGGTATCGCTTTACCTGATGGTCGAATTGGATTCGTTTTACCAGCGTCTCCGTTACTCGGACGTGTCCTTCGATATCTTCCTGCCAATTAATTAAAAAGTAAGAAAGACACACATGTAAACAAAATTAAATTGTCATGTGATAAATCCAGCTATACCGATCTCACTTCCGTGCACCATAATTGGTTTTTTTACGCGGTACCGGCGCGGCCCGCAGAGTCTACGCAAACGCAACAAGTTTTGTCTCGTATAAAATTACTGAAGTGACCAACAGGGGCTTATTAGAGCTAATGAACAACAAAATTATGCCCACAGTATATGTTCACCAGTAAAAAACAACAATTTCTCAAATACACTCTGTGACTGGTATCACGCTAATGGTTGCTTAACAGAAAATAGTTCAGCAATATTTTCTGCTTAAGCAGCTCTATGAAATTGGGCCCATATATTATTATAGTGACCGGAATTAACGGAAAAACGTAACAACGTAGTTGTCACGAACTTTAAACTAATTTAGTTATTGTTGTAAATATATTGATACGGTTCTTATGATGGTATTTATTTGTAAACAAATCATGACCGTTCTGGGGATCCGTACTTTTTAGAAGGAAGCGCAATCCATACCCCGTTTTGGATATCTAACATTCCAGGGTAAATTACCTTATTTGGTCAAGATATGCGAAGTTCATGCCCGCATGACTAAACAGCACATTATAGGTTGGAATCGATTGTGATCAATCAGATTTATTCATGGGTTTTCGATAAATGAATATTCAGTGTTTGGGGTAGTATACAATGTAGTGTAATGAGTTATAAGGTACTTAGTAGCGTGTCCGCCGGCTCGAAGACGTTGGGTACTGAGGCCCTGCCCGAGACCCCACCCTGGGGTATCGATGAACCACGGATCTGAGCTCCGCTGATGATGCCGGCCTGATCAGCCGTATGGTAAACCGCTTCTAGCTGAATCGATTTTGGAGGACATCCGTAAATTTTGAGATTGCCTAGACCGGGGACAGAGCTGCTAAGTCACTTAAACTTTAAAGCCAGACCTTTTCTGGCTTTTGGGGGTTTCGGTGTGAGTGTGGTGGGACATTTCGACGCCGAGTCAGGAGGCAGACGCAGACCCGGAGGACCCGACGTCATCCGCCGTGAGCTGCATTGCCGCTACCGGGGTACCCGCGTTTTGAGGCAAGCCATAGAGCCTTCGCCGACAGATACATTCACAGCTGGGCTCAAGAGGTTTAGTTTGAGAAAGGAACTTTCATTGTATTAAAATTACTTGCTGTTATGTTTATTAGGATCAATCATACTAGTTGTAATTAAACAGTTTGGTATTGTTTTGGATATTATCTCATTGCGTCCTTGTTTCTTTTGTGGTTGCACTCGTTCACCTAGGTCTGCCTAATAGCTGCATCGGCCTCACATGGTTCCAATCGCGGTGGACCTTGTGACAGTAGTATGGGACAATGTTAAAAGAGCCAACCGAATTCGGTAGACTCATGGGCCAAATTTTGATCAGACCGGAATGGATCGAGTTTAGTGACCAAGGTGAAAAGGTGTAGGTCTTTTTTCATATTTTTAATTGTATGTATAGTTTGTGTATTTAATATATGTTATTATTGTTATTGTGCGAGTCCAACATTACAAATTCCTGTGATTGTTTTTTTAATCATTGGCTGAATAAAGCAATCTTAATCTTAATCTTAATCTTAATCTTACCGGCTATTACAGGATTTAGCCCTGGTTATCTTTATTTTTTTAAATTATAAGTCTCCTAATGCTCGTGGAAAAGACAACTCTCTTGAGCCAATTTCATGGAGCTGTTTAAGCAGATAGTGTTGCTCAACAATTTCTGCTTAGCAGAAATGAGCAGTAGCAGCACAAATGGTACACGGGAAATGGTATTTTGGCTGGTCACCTTATTCTGTTAAGTAACATTTTTTTGTGCTTAGCTACTTTCTGTGCTTAAGCAGCTCTATGAAATTGGGCCCTGATGTTTGTGGAAAGGATACAGTTATTATTCTCGATTGGATGGGATAGTGGAGGTGAAGAACAGGCACCAACATTGGACAAGAGGTTTAGCTTTCGAATCCAAATCCATAGACGCTCAATCTGGAAATTGAAGTCTGAACAAAGTGTGAACTCGAAGCTGAATTTTAACACTTTAGAAGTTGGTATAATATACATTGGTTCGGGATATTTTTTATTCCAACTTTAGTTACAGTCATGAAACATCATCAAACTACCATTCCAGAATAAGAGGCCTGAACACTAAATTGCACACGCCTTTGAAGGGGAAAAAAAGAACACTCAGCTTTCTCCTGAAAACGATTATAGCATACTGATCGAAACGTCGAGTTAAACACCATCAGTTCTTTCCAGAACCATCATATCTAAACAATGAGATTTTATCACTATGGTGGAAATTGTTTACCATTCTTCCATTGAATTTCCACCTGTTTACATTTCATGTTTGGGAAAGGTCAGTTTTAAAGCTCCACGGATTATAAATTTCATGCCATTTTGCCGATCCTCAGAGAAACAATTCCGTCTGAAAAACTGTACCGTTCATGACTGTCGAGAAAATACCATTTTGAAGACCCACCTCAAAACTTTCTCGCTTTTTTAAAGGTCAGGACTAGTAAGGATACAAAAAACTCCATTGTAAAATTTTAGTCTGAAAACTTATTGATTATGAAGTTTATACTAAAAACCACTTATTTCCTGTGAAACATTTCCCTCTGAAATGAAGTCTTATTGTTCGAGAAAACTGTATCTGAAACCTTTAAAAATGCGACAGGTGATTTCGGTTGTTACAACTAAAATTAAGGACAATGTACTAATAAAATAAAAAATGCTGAAAACTGTGCATTTTTTTTAATAACTATTTTCTCTTGACTCACACAACAGATTAAGCCAAAATCTTCACAGGTTGTTTGTTATTTCATTATAAGGGTTGATCGCACAATGATGAACACTGTTCTGTGACTGTTTTGTCAGTTCAATCAATCCTGTATGTTCACGGCAATAAAAACAAAACAAACCACCTGTATGATTGTGCACAGGATTTGACTGAACCTAAACCCGCGTTTTCGTCGCTTGTGACGTTGATGAACTGTCACAGGTTGCTCGAAATGTGGGTTAACCGAAAAGACGGTGAAGAACCACGATACGTTCCCTTTAACTTAAAAAAAAGCCTATTGTTTTATGACCGTCTGCAGGCATTTGATCAAATGGACTTACGTGCATCTGCAGTGGACAAGATCAACAACAGCGTGAGACAGATACTTAGGAAGTTGATCAATCTGCCTCGGCTTAGAACCTCCATGATCGTGGCTGACTTTTGCTTGATGGTGCTGTAGCTGCAATGTACTAGCTTCAGTGAGATATCGCCTAGGTTCTTTACACCATGAAGGAAATAACTGATAATCACCGTATCCACAACTTCATTAAAACAAAATGAGGAAGGGACGAGTCACGGCACAGGTTGGCCCGGTCTCGCGCAGTTGTAAACTATACTGCAGCTCCCGCGCGATTGTTGCACTGTGTGGATGAGTCTGCAATATTGCTAATTCAATGTGAACTAAGAGTACAGTCAAGAACACTTCATATTTCCGCATTCCAACCGTACACAACGCTGTCGTTCCTTCGACCTTTTCAATAACAGGAAGTATAGATGCAATAGAGCATAGAACCATTGTGTAAAAGCAAACACAAACATTGCATGGTCATTCAACTTCACATGAATATATAACTTCTTCGTTTTTTTCTTCTGAGCTGTTTGTAGTGTTTATGGTTGCAATTGTGTCCGTCACCCACGGATATTTCAAACCCATCTGACTCGACATAATATTTGAACATAAACAAATTACATCATTGGGCAAATAGAAATCCCGACTCAATTGGATAGATGGACATGAGTGAACGGAGTAGTGTTTTTTATTTTTATTTTTTAAAGACCAAATAAAATACCTCCGACAAACCCTCTCCATTTCAAACATTTTGTGTTTATTAGTACATTTCCTTAATGTCGGATTTCACACTTTTCTTGTATTAAAAAAAGGGGGAATTCGCGGCCAAAAAACACTCCGCAGCAGCAAGCCGTTCAGAAACATGAGCGCCTGTAACCGATGGTGACAGCAAACATTTTAGGTGAAATAGTGACGTAGCTGGACGTGTGATATTCTCGTGCCCGCGACGTTACACAGACAGCACCGGTCTGGTTGCTGTTTCCCTGTGCGTTGCTAGTTCAATAGTCTGGTTTAACATAGCAGCATGGGAAGTGAAGGTCGTCACAACTGTACTTTTTAGCGAAACAAAACAACAACAATTTTACTAATTTTCACGTGAAATTTACAACACAAAAACTTTCATTCAGTGTATGAAATCCTTGAGTCAAGTTTACAAAGGTTTCATGGTTGTTTGTCGTAAGAATTTAAGAAAAAGGTAAGGTAAATTGTTATTAAGCCGTTTCATGGCAAGTTCACAAACCCTTTAGTTTTACCTCTGAGTGATCACTTTTTTTAAAGCCGATTCGTTGATGAAAGCATTCCCCAGGGGATGATTGTTTTATTCAACCCCTGATGCAGGGCCAAGACTGTTCCTTACCTCCAAGCCCAGACTTCCTCATGTTACGGCAATATTTACCACCAACCCTGGGTCACGCGGCTCCCCCCCCCCCAAAAAAAAAAAACTCAAAGGGGACTCGCGCCTCATCAGAAGGCACTTTTAATTATAGAGCAATTAAGTCTGTTTGGGTGGATGGGTCGTGGGGTCACGGGGTGGGGGATGGTTGTTGGAGTGGGCGGGGGAGACAAAACATAGTCCCAAGGTAATTCCCACCTAGAAAGACCTGTGTTTACAAGTGCATAGGCAATATGTAGTGTTTCAATAGGTGTGTACAAACGAATGGGGTTTTGGATGTATACTTGTCAATGGGGAGTGCCGTCGGCAAACTTCAAAGGGTCATGGTGACCTTTTAGGGAACTCAACCCCATGAATGACTACACTATCTTATAGGAGAGGTTCTAGTAGAGGATTACATGTAGTATGACAGGATTTGACCAAACGGTTCTTTAAAAAATAAAAAATAAAAAAGTGCCTACCGCTACTGCCCCCTTGCGTGACGCAGGGTTTAACAGTCTGATCATTTTGTTTGTAGTAGTGATAAGCAAATTTGCCTTATCTTTGTCATTTTTCTGAAGCTGAAGCTAAAGCCGAAGCCAAAGCCGTAGCTCAGAAAGGGCCCACTGTGAGGGCGCCCTTTTCCAGTGACGTCAGACGCAGAGGATCTAGTCGGTACTGATGCACAATCTAGAACAAAACTGTCTTGAAAAAGTCAAATAACGGCTACTTCGATTCCATTCTGAAATCAACTTCTTTACTACAGCTTTTCTTTGCCAAGAGCAAAGCTTACTTTATTACGCCACGGTCATTGCAAAGTTGGGGGGGGGGGGCACCACAGGAATCCGCCCGACTGCTGACGATCTCATTCCGCGCATTAACCCGGCCTTGAAAAGCCATTCAGGGGCACCAGCGAACTTGATTTTATTATTCTTATTTTGATAGATTAACAAGAGGACCAATGTTGGAGTGTCAACACCGTGATAAGATATTAAGTGTGAATTACGATATCCTTGAGGGAGGCGTTTTCCCCCCGCTGTATACTCAAGGGTTAAATTTCACAAAGAGCTAAAGATTACGTGTACCAATCTTATTTGCTGAGTGTGACTTCACAATACAAATTAATTCGCTGATATTGACAACTCATCTTTACAGATGAATCTTAGAGCTAGCTGTTTGAACAAACTGCAGCTTTAAAGCACATTCAACAAGAATATGCTAATACCAGAATAAGGTTACCATTGAAACAACCATGTTACATGTGCAATGACTGGTCTCCAGCTCTTTCTGCTATCAAAACATTGTTAAGCAATACTTTCTGCTTAAGCGGCTTTATAAAATTGTGCCTAGATCTACAGTATGTCCAAACTTGACATACTCAGGCTGGGTGTGTTCAAAACACAGTTATACACAACACTCCTTTCCGCACAGTCATTTTCCACAGCACTTCATTCTCATTTTGGACTGCTGATGCTGCTACATGCAGTTTATCTTTAACCTTTTTTCAAAATAATGGATAGCTAGCAAATACTTGGCTCATTTCCATAGCCTTAAATTTAAAATCTTGAAATCTCATACAAATTGAGATGGCAGGTAATAAAACTCAGAAATGGGGTATACAGGGACGGGAAATGCTGCTATGCTTTGGATTTCCGTCGCTATGACTAAACATTAACTGACCTATTTGTGAACTCTAGTCAGATGGTGTATTCAATTTGGCACGAAGGCTCTAACTTTTAAACGAGAAAAAAACCATTTCCAAAACTAATGTAAATTACAGACAAATGTGTCTAGTTTCCCCTCTGCTTGTCAAAAATAACCCAAAGTAATATCACCTAGGCCCAATTTATTAAGTATAAAACCGCCCGTTTTGCAGTCTTATTATCCACCACACAAAATCCAGCCTTTTTATAAATTGTTGTCCTTCAGATGTTCCGCTAAGAGAAAAAAAAAAGTGGAAATTTGAAGAAATTTTGTTTTTACATTAAAATGAATAATTGAATTAAAGAAGACGCTGAGTTTGTCTGTACTTTTACCAGCTTTGCATTCAAGCATTTGTCTTTCCAGGGAGCAAGGATTCTTCACCTTTTTCGACTTCACCACAGGCTAATCCTCCTCCATTCTGTCCTTTAACCCCCACACCCCCACCTCCCCCAGCCAACCCTACCCACCGCTTTGACCCTTGCCCTACCGGCAGCGTTATTTTACTTAATTATAGATCCGTGTATAACATCAGCTATCAGCATACAAGTGACAACATTGAAACGCCAACATTCTCCTACTCATTTTTAAGACTATACCCCCGCCACCTTCAAAACCACGGCTTTGGCTTCGGGTCTGTCTACGGCTAATGAAGCCTGAACCTGGGCTGAAATCGAAGCCACAGTTTGGGAAAAGGACAATCTAATGTTTAACTCATTGGTTTCTGTGAAAGGAAATGAAGTCTCCGCCCATTCCCAATTAACCCATGGCAAGCCAAGATGTTATCAATTAACCAATCATCTACATGACATGTACGAAGTACTTATTACACAACAGTGTAGAGTTGAACCAAAATAACATCTTTTATTTCCGATGCAATTTGTACAATAAAATACAAACTCAGTGTCCATTACTGTACATCCAGCCGTTTGCTGTGTTTGCAGGCGTGGCCATCTTGTCTGGGTTCCTTACAAACAGAATGTTACCCCTCAGTGGAAAGAAATCGTAGAAATGCAGCACCTGTCTGGTCTTCCTTTGTTTGTTCTTAAAACTACCTCCATTTTTTAAGGTATTATTATAGGATTGGTAGAGCTGAGAAAATAGTCGCAGACAGTGATCATGTTCTGTGTGATCAACCATTATTACATGAAATAAGAAGCCTGTGAAAATTTGAGCTCCATGCACAATGTTCAGTGTGTAAACACATTGTCCTTGGTTGAAACAACCGAAATCAGCTGTTATGTTATGTTATGTATGTTTGTTTGTTTGTTTGTTTGTTTGTTTGTTTGTTTGTTTGTTTGTTCGTTCGTTCGTTGTTTGCTTGCTTGTTTGTTTGGTTGGCTGGTTGGTGTTTTTTCTTTCTGTTCTTATTTTCTAGGTTTTCAGATACAGTTTTCTCAAGTATGACTACTTCAGAGAGGGGGGATTCCAAGTATGAACTATATAATCAGTAAACTTTCAGACTAAAATTAAACAGTTATGTTTTTATCATTACCAAATCCTGTATTGTAATACTCAAGTGGTAAACAACCAGAACACACCAGAATTAAAATGCAAGACGGGGCAATCGTGACAGAGCAAATTAATGGTTGTGCTAAAATAACAAGTAAACAAAGAGATGTCACCAAACAGAAGTGTTCCATTAAAACTTCGGTTTGAAGTGTTTGCTTGTGCTGCACTTGGATATTCTCAAACAAACACGTAACAAAAATAAAGAGAGGGTTTAAAAAAAAATGGCCGCTGTTTGGTGATGCACAGAGACCCCTCAAGCTGCTTGAGCGAAAAACATTCCAAGAATGTGAATCAAATTTTGACTTTTAAGTCTAGATCTCTACGAAAAAACCACCATAACATTCATTTAAATGCATTTTGTGCATGGAAATTTCAAATTGCTTCGATTACAATATTGCTAGATGTCCATTTTGAGAGAATTTTTCATATTATGACAAAAATGTGAGTGTTAAATAGTTTGGTGTGTAACACACGCAAAGCTGAGTTGAAGGTTTTCCAGATCACATGACGTTCCTGCTTTATCAGATTTACGTCTGTCCTCCCACCTTCGTCATATAATTTCCCAGCAAAAAAAAAAAAAAAAAAAAAAAGAGGGAAAAAACACACATAGATTATGAGCCAAAAGGCCATGTAATGTAAGTTGTTTTGAGCGGTATTCTACTTATTTGTGTTACCAAAATGTTATGGTCCCACACTCTTAGGACCAGAACTTATTTCCCAAGGGACGAAGCACACAAGCGTTGGTGTCGGTCATATTTCCTGTTCGTAGACTCCATTAATTGAGTCACAGTACACAATACACAACGAAGCACCCAACTTCTTCCTTTTTGTACTTTCCAGCCTCGGTATGGTAACGTGAATTTGTTATGGTGGAAAGCAAGATGGCTGTACATTAACAATATTAGGATGAGCATGCTCCCTCTTCATCTTGAATTCTCAATTCATTGAGTGGTTTATAAATATTTTCTTTCATGCTCATTAATTTCAGACGGGTCCATTACTTTCAAATTGGTTTTTCATCATTTAAAGATACACGTGGTCATCAGTTCCAATGACGTCAGTATCAGCCGTTTCGACGGGTGTTGATTCAATGACGACATCATTAAATTCCAGTTCGTCGTCGTCGTCGTCGTCATTTATGAGTGGCTCGTCTTGCGGGGTATCAATGACAACCGAGTCATTGACGACGTCACGTACGTCATCAGAAGGAGGCAGAATCGATACCGACACTGCTTCAGTGTTTTCAGTCGGGTTCGTCGTCGGTTCAGTATCGATATTCGTAACACTCGTCGCCTGCTGTTGCGATATGGAAGGAATGTCGATACCGGAGCCACAGGCCTCCTCGTATGTTGGCGGTGGAGGGCGGTCTACAAACGGAGCGTATGGTGGCGCCTTCGGTCCATGGTAATGAACAATCGACGTGGAAGACAGAATACTACTAGAGGGCTCGCTGGGCTCACTGGGCTCTTCGACAGCCCGTCGACACGTCAGACGTCTTGAACTCTCGCAGCTTCTCGTGTGTCTGATGTTAGGGAATGGCGTCATGGGAGAGTTGGGGTTGTAGGGACTTCGCGCCGGTAGGATCCCCGGACACTGGTCGTCGCATTTCTGTACACATCTGTAGAGCCAAGAGCAGCAAGCAATTAAGAACAGGACGAAAAAGATGGCTAGAATCCACGGGATAAATTCGGATAAATCTGAAAAAGAGACAAACAAAACGATTTACTTTTTGAGAACAAATAACTCAAGAGACCATTGGTCATTGAATACATGTACACCTCACCTAAGGTACGAGTAGTGTGGTCTGTCCAACACATGATCACACAAATCTCAAATTTCACAAAGCATTTCAGACAGGCGTCACATTATAGGTCACTGGCTGCGATGCACTAAATCATTTTGGGAGTGTTAAAGGCTTTTAAGCTTTAGAGAGTACTTTGTAAATGCTGCCACGTGCGGCAGGCTTAGGCTCCGTCTCCGGGCTCCGTTTGATGTTGGAAACACCCTGCAAAATGTGCACTGCTCCACAATCGATGACGGAGCCCAAGCCAAGGTTTAGAAAAAGGAAAAGGCACCTTGGAGTAGTCGCATGAACCCACTAGCCATGGATGTGGTAATCGTAAAGCTGTTTCCTTAAAATGACGTCACAAGCGTCAAGGGAGCCTTGGATGTGTCATTCGCATTATTCCGGTACACCGGTGCCCGTCTCAGATCTATGCCAGTTGGGTTCTCTGAACAGGCTGAGGCTTTAAGCCAAGAGGCACTCCCTGCATGACGTAAGACTCCTTCACGATCCCCGTTTACGGATTCCTAATTTGTCAACGAAGCTCGCCATTGTGATGCATTTGATGCTGCTGCGGACGAGGTAGTTTTTTTTTCTCGCAATAAGTCAAGGCTTGTTTTGAGTGCAAAGTCGTACACAATTGTGCTCCAATTAAATATAATTAGCTGTCGATTGTAACGCGTTAGTGCCGCGTTAGTGCATGTTTACTACAATTTGCGATGTTGTGACGTCATCCATAGGTCAAGTACATTGCGAATACCTTAGTCGCGTCCCCTGTGTCCAGTAGCAGATTTTGATTACTGGTTCTCTTTATAGCCTGAAGGGTCCACACCATTTTGCCCTTCCCTCCCAACCTTGATTTCAGATGTAATCTTGTTTCTGTTTGTTTATGATGTTAGGCCTATACACAAACAACATGACAGTACAAATACTCAAAACTACATAACAAATTTGTTTACAAATTTACTTTTAAAACTACAGAAATCTGAGACTCACGGACTGAATTTAAAAAGTGCTAACGTTCACAAAAGAGTCTTAAAGTGACCAAGCTAACAATTTGATCGTGATGTACGATTAGGCCGTGTCCGAAGTGATGGGTTATATTGGCTTTGGCTGGAACGCCGGTAAGTCCTATTCTCTAACGTTGTCGTTGCAGCCAGTGGTCATAAGCGCAGCCAAAGTCGTTTAATTCGGACACGGCTGGCTGTTTCAATAGTGAAAATATAGAGCAACTCCAACAAGACTAATTTGGTATGCAACGATGACATAATATGCACATGAAGATGGTTGTTAGTCATAATGCAATTACAGATTTGCCCTATGACCGGATGACAGCTATTTTGGAAAATGGCTGCCGATCACTACTTGTCTCCTTGCTTTCTGTTGGCATGTACATGAAATGATTCTCGTGTCCAAACAAGTCTGTAATAAAGTTTGCAGTTCATTTCCAATGCATTGGTGGCGTGTTCTGGGATCAAAGTTACCGCCACTTTACAAAATGGCCGCCATTTCACAAAATGGCCGCCATTTCGTCAACTATTCCCAACACCACTCGGTGTACGAATGTAGGTGAAATACTTGCTCTATAGGGTAACATAAATGTAACGTGGACGAGAAGTGCTCATTAACACAGGAAATGACAAATAATAGGATATTTTCAGAGATTTTGTCTGGTTCATAATATCAGTATAGGCCTGTGCGGATTCTCGTCAATAAGCAAATGTGTATTTTTAGAAAGATTGCTAGTCTTGGTTCGAGATGTTTATACACATACTGCGCATTAGTACAAACAGTTTCGAAATATTATTTACCAAAAATAGGCGTCTTTCAAAAAGATTTTTTTTTAAACAATATTGTTCGGTCTGTTTTTAGCCTCATTGTACGAGGTTGCATAATCTCATCGACCCCACATTAATTATTGTGCCAGATGTTTGTTGTGACTTGCAAGCAGCCCAGTGCAAACAGCACTATTATAGACAAAGCTAATTATTGTACCAATTTGTACGTCTTATTTGATTTTTGCGTTCGCACTCGATTTTGGCCTGCATGACAATTCCGGGGTCTGTTTCATTTTCACTCAGAATAGTTCACAATACTTCCCAACGAACAATATAGCAGTGGAATTTAAACAATGAGTCACCGTTGATTAGGCTCCACCCATCCCTGTGATAAAACCGGGGTCTGACCTGGAGAAGGTTGCATTCTGAAGTTTTGGGCCTTACAGCTGGGTTGTAAACTCAAGGAGGCATTCCCTATTGGGTGGGGTCGATATTCTACACCACTCACACTCTAATTCCTATCATAGAGAAGACGCTTACGGTTTCATCTTAATTAAACACAACGAAATGTGACAAAAATTAAAAAAAAAAAATTTTTAAACATCGACTGTTCTAACGTGTATACATACTTACTATGCCAGGGCATGCTGTCAAAGTGTCCCACAGTCGGCTCGATGCTCAGCTGGAAGTGTCCGTGATTGAAACAATTACCTCGGTGTCAAATGAAGCTATTCCTGTCATAAAGCATATCCAATCAAATTCATCAAGTTACAAAGACACTCATACACAACAAAATGCAGTTTTATTTGTGTAAATAGAACAATCTGGTTGATCGTACGTTACAACTGACTATTCTTATTCTGATTTGTAAGTCAAAGTTTTCTTCAACACTTGGCGATCAAGCCACAGCCGAAGCCGTAGCCGTAGCCGTAGCAGTTAATTCAGACAGAGCCTTTACAGGTGTTTTCTCGAAAACGTTACCACCTAAATTAATGATGATTTATTGGTTTGTTGTTTTTTTGTCTAGGGGATGTTTAACGGATAGTTTTCAAGGACTCCAAGATCAAATTCAGTTTTGTGATCCACACATTTTCCAGTAGAGTCCTTATAAACATGGATGGAACACTAATTAGTGAGTATCTAACGTCACGTTTAAACGGTGTAAAATACCGCTGTGTGTGATACCCTTCGAGTGCAATTTGTGTCAACATCAACAAAAAAAATTCGATGACGCCACTTTTCAAATAGAATGGTCCGTGCGTTTTTGTACGGATAAGTTTGAGTTCATTCCTGAAGTTTGATGATCCTCAATCAAAACAGCAATGGACTTGACCTTTTGACTGACCCCAAGTTTCCTCTTTATATCGTACCGACCCATTCGTTCTTGATGTTCGATGACGTCACGTTTCAAATTTCGCCATGAAAAAGTATCAGATAAAATGACATTTTACACCGTTTTATAATGAGAGCTTAGAGACTTGTATTTTTTCCCGCCTTCCAAAAGGAACCTATCTATTGAAAAATAAGTGCATTACCAAACTAAATTTGACATTGACGCCCCTCTTTAACAAACACCCCTTTATCAGAAATTAACCATCCCTCTGTACATTGGGGATTAGCTAGCAGATTCTAAATTGGAACTTCCGATGACAGATTCTGGGTAGTGACAGTACAAATTTAAAAAAACGTCTCTATCATTACATGTACAGCTCATTGCTATTATTGGGTATATATTATTCCCACCATTGCATACTTCGTTGGATTATATGACGACGTATGTCAATGTTAAATCTATAACTGTTAAATTATACTGGATGAACTTGAGCCTGTTGCTAGATTACAACTGAATGGTTGCATCACTTTCTTCACGGGTGAATGTGAACAATTTAAAACTAAAATTTCTGGGAATTATTTACAGGAAATACTAATGCAACAAATCTCAAACAGATTATGACAATCTGTCATTGTAACCAAGAAATCCATGATTGGGGGGGGGGATTTATCATCTTCGAAGCTGTCAGTCCGTTTGGCACAGAGGGCGCTCCTGACAGAATCAGTGACGTAATAATTATGTGCCCACAACTTCGTGTAAATTTTTTATTTGAATAAGCTGAATTTTCATTCTGAAAATAAGACTTTGAAGCTGTGAAAATGGAAGTTATCGTGCATTTAAACTTACCTATGTTCACTAAATCAAAAGTAGTGGATCATGTGGGTGGGTTATAATTAGTCCAAGATTCTTCAGTCGGCTGGTTCTACAAAGAAGTTCGAGGAGAACGGCTGACAAAATTGCCGAAGGAACGGAAGAGTTTGAACCAGGTCGAACCGTTGGCACAACGGACGATCAACCTCAAAACACAGACTTACCTCACCGTCTCGTTCTTACGAAGACTTACGTCAAATCACATCGTCGAGACTTGGTTATTTACAAAACCTGACTTATTTGCCAAGAAGTTCCGATGGGTTGATTTTTACACCACAAAACGCGAGTCGAGTATTCATCGATATTTAGTTGCTATATTCATGAAGAAAACTATACTCGGTGATAATTTTGCAATATATATATGCAATGCTGCTGAATTTGAAAGTTTTACATGATGATAGCTTGGCGTTCAGACTATATCGATTTTACGTACAATACTTAGATATCCATTGCTAGTTTCGATGCGGTAGCATAGGATTGTTTCACCAGGCTAGGTTGGCATCATACAGTCATGACCGCACGCTGGTCGATTAGTCACGATAGCTTGGGTGAGTACTTCTGCAAGGCCAGTATAATGCACGTCGTAGCCGTGTCTGAGAGATAGGCCAAGCTAGGCAGCTTACCCACTTATTTTATGAACGGGAAGGGTACGAGGCTTGGGGGAAATATTCAAAGCACCGCAATGTTACGTTCTTCCGGCTTTGATAATTCTGATTCAGAATATTTTCAGCAGATAGTAGACTTGCTTCAAGTCCCTTGTTAAACCTGACTTTATACATTCTGAGGGAGCTGACCAGGCTCAGCGCTGCTAAAAGCAGCAACATTGTGTTGATTAACAGTTTTCTGCTTAGCAAAAAAGGAACAGGATCCTACCAGTCACAGATGGTGGCATGGTGCTTTGGCTGGTAAAAATTATTTTGGTACGCATAATATTTTGTAGTGCTCGGCAATTGTTTTTTCTTGCGAGCAGTTCTAAGAAATTGGGACCAGGACCGTTTTTTCAAGAAACATTCACGTCTCATACATTATCTGTTCTTTGTGCTCTTTTATTTTTATTCGTCCACTTGGCAAAATGGTGCTGACTTAAACTAATCACAAATACCCGGAATCCATAAAAACTTTCTTAAAAGGAGTTCAAACCAACACTGTTTGTGTTCTTAGGCTAATAACTAAATTGCTTGCGAAATGATCACATTGTTCTTACATCAACAGCTCTTTAACATTAATGCATGTATTTTTTTAATATGTTTTATATAAGTCTTTGTTAACCTTTTTTAGGCCGTTGTGACAGTTGAAAATCAGTTATAACTCATAAAAAAAAAACAAGCCTTCGAAATATTTTCACACAAGAAAAGTTACTTCTTAGTTTATATTTTCAGAGTGCCCAAATACATGTAGGCCTGGTACTTTTAAGTGCTTATTTGGTAATCTTATAGAATAGCCCGCCACTGCCCTAGAATAGAACACTGACTAGCACTGCAGTGCACCTCTTTTGTGCCGAAGGGGGCCTGCCGACTGGGTAATAAGGCAACTGGGCACACACCCTTCCGTAACCTAACAAGTGTCACATTATGCTCCAAACTTCACACCCACTGCTAAGACCAAGAACAGCCGGGGCTTAGTCAATGAAATTATATTTAGACGATTTTCGTTTCTTTTCAGCCAAATGTGACTGCCGATCTTAATTTGTCATTCTAAATGCGGACAACAATATCATATATATTTTCCCCATGACAATTAGAGAACATCAGCTACCCTTGTGTTCACAAGGAAGTCTTTAATTTTGTTTTCGGAGCTCGATAAAACTACACTGATAGCAAGGCAGCACAGTTTACAAATAGCGCAGCATTTACAATCAAAGAACTTCAATTTACAGAATAATTTAGTCTCGATAAGAAATACAACCTCAGTACAATGAAAAATGTTTACGGAAAAGTACGTGTAAAACCATTTTTCCAAGAAAATTTTCAGCTGTACAGAGCACCAAGTCCGACACTCGTTGGCACGCACACCCTCTTTCCTCCAGTGATGTTCTTCTTGTCTGATTTGTTTGAAATATAATACAAAAAACTGGCGCATTACAGTACTGCTGACGTCTGCATTTTGCAATCAGGGAGATTATGTACAACAATCAGGGAGATATTTAAAATTACTTTCATTATAACAGGGACAAAGTTTCCACTCCATAATCAGGAAGGTTTTCAAATGTGTCCATCAGAACATGAAAAGATTGGTTTATTTGCAGGAAAGTTTCTGCAGAATCAAGGAGAGCTGGAAGCTCTGCCAATAATCATTTTTCCAGAGTGTGGCCAGCCTGACTTTCTCGGAATCCGGTCCGCGGGTCCGGTAATGTGCCGAACAGCGTTTGGCTTCGATTTCACAAAGCAAAGCAATAAGATTCATCTTAAGATGAGTTGTTAATATCACCATAGTGAATTGTATTGTGACATCACATTTTGATTAGCACTTTGATATTTTTTATACAGGTTTGACACACAATATTAAGCATATACTATGGGAAATCAAACAACAAGTCCCATAAAGACCTTTCTTTTGTTAACAAACATTGACCACCGTTTTTATATAAGCAGCCTCGAGTTTCACTGGGTTGGCACAAGTTTCCCTTTTTAATAAAAGTAGCCTTTACTAGAAAAACTACTTTGTAGTACACTTTGCATTACTTCCAGGCTGTGGGAATTCGACCGCAGCTTGCGTTGTGCCCTTGTTTGTACATTTCTTAAACCTCCCGCGTCAGAATTTGTCTTAATTCCTGGTCCCTGGGGGACCTTACCCTATCCAGGTGAGGCTGACCCGGAAAATGGTTTTAAAAATTGGATTTTTAACTCGAGTCCTGCGTTAGTTTTGTCCCATTTTTGGGTCGTGCTGACCCAGAAATGGACCGGACCACCAGGGAACAAGACCTCGATCAATTCTGACCGGAAGTTTTTAGAGTTTAAAGTTGAGGTCTCTTTGGGTACTATAGGCCTGCTGAAAGACTATAGCCCAGCATGCTACTAAAAACACAAACGCAGTTACTCTTTAAAAAACAAAATAATAATATATTGAAACAATAAAAACATGATGTCGATTTGCGAGGTCCAGTTTTGTCAACACTTTTGTTAAACACCTCGAACATGCACGAATAGTTCGCCACGATTCTTTTAGCACAATACGGAGTCCCACAAGTGCCGTTCCACTTATTGAGATAACGAGATCGGCTCTCCAGTGAAGGAGCTCCATATGGATCTTGCGTGGCCATTTTGTTGGCGAATCGCGCAATAATTACGAGCAATGTGCTTGGAACGCGAAGAAACGTACAATCAGACAATCATATGGCACTTGTACATTGTTGAAAAACAATTAAATTTCAGTTCATACCAGCTCCGACGACTCGCTTTGAAATTAACACATTTCTTTGCGTTAGACGGGTCTCTTAACTTTTAGTTAAATCACACCAAAGTCTTTCCTTTTATAGTTAACATCGTCCTCCCATTTGTCAGGTGGCTGAGCTTCAATGCCGCCCTCATCGACCATCTCCTTGTGAAACCCTATGACGTTACCGTAAGAGGGCGGTGCTGGTGACGAAGAAGGCTGGTACATGCCGTCACAGGAGGGAGGGTACGACGAATTGGTATGGGGCGTGTACGTTGCGTCCACCGGGGGGTGGTTGTACACACCACCCTCCTGGGGTGCGTATCCCGTCTGTGGCGTTGAGTAGTGGTTCGGGAAATGGTTGACTGTTTTGTGGTCCCGCAGTTGAATCTGGTCCCGGGTAGTGTTGATGCCGGGGGTGTCGGATTCAGGCTCCCGGTTGCTACACTGACGTACGCAGCAGTACATTAGGGCGAAGAGCATTATTATACCGAGAATGATCAAGACGATGTGCCACCAAAACAAACCTAAAGAGATCAGAAAATAGAAACAAACTCATTACGATGCCGTGTCAACCCCGTTGTTTTACGGGGGAGGGTCCTTTGAAACCCTGCGAACAACAATGGTACAACAATTGTACAACTCGTCTGGGTAGCTCTTGCCGACTAATCAAACACATTCGCACTGTTAATCAATAACCAATTTACATTTTCTTGAAGTTATTTTCTCTTCGGACGGTCTGCAGTATCAGCTGTTATGGGGGGCCAAGTATTCACACAGTTGAAAAGGCTGACCCAAGTTTCTCAGACAAGTTAATTTTTTTCCTGTTGATTTTCTTTGATAATGAGGATGGACTAATAAAACAAATGAAAATATTTGATTACAAAATTAACTGGTGATGTTGTAGGGTCAGCTACAGCTATGATACCGATGCACCTCAGGGTTAATTTTTATCGAGTGTCCGATAACACAACCGGTTTCTTTCCAACTCAATTTTTGCAAAAAATAAGTTAGTGGTCTAACGTGTCGACCCTAGCAGAGTCTTTCTCAAAAGCTTTCTTGATTTAGCCTTCGAGAAAGACTCTGCTAGGGTCGAAACGTCAGACTTATTTTTGCATTTATACCCTGGTCCTTTTGGTTGGTAAGCAGTTTGCAAAAGCTAATTCCATTCACTCGGTTTTTAAAATACTTTCGTTTTATCAAAAAGGGATAGTGACGATGACGATCACGCCACGGTAATAATAGTAATAGTGACCATGTCTGTCTATAAATTTAAGAGACGGGAGCGGGGTAGATAAAACAATTTGGCCAAAGATGAATTACAAAAGATGACAGTAAATACAAGTACATTTTTCACATGAGTTTTGAAGCTGGTATATGTAGTGACTTGCTGGAGATTGGGATGGGGAGTTCATTCACATAGTGATATGGGCCTGAGTATAAACATTTTACCGTATTTCTGTTGCTCAGTATATAGTTTCCCCCTCACCATTTACTTTGATCGATAATTGTGCCTGTCGGTGTCACCCCCGCAGAAGCCCTGAGTGGGAACTGAAGCCCTTCGGCATTTAAGGGCGGACTGCTCAATCTATCGACCAAGTCGCTCGATCGTTGACGATGATAAACCATTTCGGTTCATTGGTAACTCTTAAGCCCATGTTACACGAGGCAACTTACAGGCAATATAGCTCCAGGCAATCTTCAATAATTCACATGTCAACTTTCTCATTATTATCTTGGGGACAGTGATTTACAGCTTAAGAATGTCTCTTGTGCTGCCGAAGTGTTTCTTGTGCATGCAGTGCATTTGGTTTTTCTCAAGTTGCCAGAAAAAACTGCCCTGTGTGACATGGCTTTTACAGTGCACGTTGCAATATTCTTAACTGTTTCCACTTTGTTGAGTCTCCCTTGTTCACACTATGCTAACAAAAAAACACGTTTTTGACGAGAAGATGGTGGTAGTTTCTTCCGCCCTTCCAACAACCCCACGCCACACCCCCATTGTTTTACCTCCTCTCGACGAGTAGCTGGTATTGCCGTAAGAAGTGGTGCGTCTTGTTGAGCCTCGTCTTGTTGAGCTGTGTCTTGACCGAGTTAGCTTCCGAGTCCCTGTTGAAATGAACATGTGGAGTGGGTGGATTCAATAATGTGCGTCGGGTGTCAGACCCGTCACACTGTACGGTTTTGCTTTCTTCTTTGTTTTCTCTCTAAACGTCTTCTGTACACATCTTCGGGTGGTTGCAGTGTTTGCCGGTGTGGTAGGAGATTCTGCCCCCCCCCCCCACGACGAATTGTGTGAAAACTTCTTCTGATAGCGCCCTCTTTTGATTCAATCTCCTCCAGCCATGTTAATTTTCCATATGGGGGCAGAATTTCCGGGGGACAGATTTCCCTAGGTCAAACTGACGCAAAAATCCGAGTCAAATCAAAACATTTTGATCAGTTTCCGGGCCATGCCGAACCCAGATTTTTTATCAGGCCCCCTTGGGATCCGGAATCTGGATCAATTCTGACCGAGAAGTTTATAGAGTGCATAAAACAGTCGTAGAGGATTCAAAGGGTTTTTTTTTATATCAGGAAAATTTTATTTAGAATAGAAGATTGTATGTTATACTCACTCGACTCCGTGAGGTGAAAAACCAAAATCAGGACGAAAAGTAGAACCAGCGCACGAGTAGAGGGCGCCATTTCTGTCGGTTGATATTCAAAAACTAATACATTCTAACGAGAAGGATAAATTCATAATGTGTATTAATTAGGAGGTCAGAATCTATTTTAAATGCAAACAAAATATAGGCTACTATAAACAGTTCATAAGTTGCGAAAAAGCAAAAGTAAGGTATGGTAAATATGGTTATCCGTCTAAGTTCCGATTTAACCGCAAATATCAGCATAAAGAGACACCCAATATTGCAATTATCGATTTTGTATACAGACTTTCTCGGTATTCTCTCACTGTATACACCCGAGTGAAAACCAAGCCACATTACGCTCAGTTTCGGAGATCAATTTCCAGAAACAACTGCCGTGGCCCTGAAATCGAATCAAGGGCCTGACCTACTTTTAAGGCTGATCGAATTATCATTTTGCGATGTTTATTTCGGGAGTCAAAAAATGTCATTTTGCTGCGCCAAATAATTTGCATTTGGAGGCAACGATACGCCTAGGAGCAGGCTATTGTGCTGAGTTTCCTTTGTGTAAAAATATCCTCGGATGCATTATTCGGGAAACTATGGAAAGTCTCTATAGAAAAATGTTATGCGCATTCACAAATTGCAGTAGATTCGTGTAAGCCGGCCAATTTCTATATTTAGAATTCAATAAATAATGAAGTAGTGGTACCGAACAAAACAACAAAAACATCTAACGAGATAATTGCCGAAGGCTTTGGGGAAAATTTAAGGTTAACAAAGACTTGCAGATATAGCAGCCCGGTAACTAGCACGGTTGGCTTTGCACCGTATTCTGATGGGAAATGGTCCCGATAGATGTTTTATGTTATGCAGTTATTTGTCATCATATCGAGACTGAACGATAGAATTAGTCTGATCCCTTTTTATTACAACGAGATGTGTAATCGTCCGTATCATTTCACACTGGGGACACGACTAAAAAAGCCCATTTTCCGTCTGTGCTTGTACATTTTAGTAACAAACTTCCCCTTGAAATTTTTAAGAATATTGAACACTCTGTCCTTTGTGTTTCGGACGTCTTGTGGTCAAACAAGCCCCTTCGCTCTACCCCCTTTGTCTCCTTTTCATTGTTCATCCCTTGTTTGTTATAAGTGCTTTCTGCCTCTCTCCCCCTCCCCCCTCTCTCTCTCTCTTCATTTCTTTTCACTTCATTGCTTTAAATTTGTCACATATTATGTACCTTTTGTGTGTGTTGTGTTATCATTTAGCCTTGAGAAAGACTGTGCTAGGGTCGAGACGTCAGGCCATTAACTATTCTTTATCAATGTTGAATTTCCTAACACTACTTGGTGAAAAGAAAATGCACTATGAAAACCATCCCTCTTTAATTTTTCCCACTTTGAAGGCCATCAACGAATTTCCTGCATGTTTACTGTAAATCCGACACGAGGACAAAATGGTTCTCTCAAGCAGAATGTAATTACGAGACGAGTGAGAGTGGACAGATATTTCATCTTTACCGACGCAGAAAACTACCGTCGCCATTTTAAAACTCTACAATACGTGACTACGTCAAACTCTATTATTTTGCGGCTACTGTGCTAAATTTTATTGCAGTCTGGGAAATCTTATTACACCCGGGGTATGAAGCTTTTTTTCACATCATTATCAGGCCTATTACCCCTCAGAGGGATAGAGATGTTTATTCCCTATAAAAATGGAACATGCTTGTTCTTCCCTCAAGCTATTGATATGAATGGAAAATACTAAACTATAGCGGTTAAAAGCCGAAATGTACAATTTACAAAAACAGCCGTTAAAACACTTTAAAAAACCACATAAGCAATATATTACATAAACATATCGAAATAAAGAAATTTAGAAACGTATAGAAACTCTTGCAACAAATTTGTGACAGCAAAATGTTTTGCTCGTGATCCGTAGAGCCTGTCCACAAGATAGATAAAAGTATTTTAAGCGGACAAAAAAGTCCATGGGAGAGCGATATTCAGTCGGAGTCGTTTCGAGTTTCCAGCTCATATCAGATAACAATGCGTTTGACCGTGCGGGGGGAAACAGCCTGAAATCAAAACGTGTAGAGCAGGGTCTCCCCGCAAGCTGTGAGGAAATTGAGGGGGGAGCTCATGATGCTTGCACCGCTCCCGGACTCGCTTGCCTCGCAGCGATGATGCGCTCTTTTGTTCATTTGCTTTGTCTGAATTTAATGGTCTCCCTATAATATGGGGTCTATTTTATTTTTAAACATGGAAGGTCTGTTTGTTATGTGTCTTCATTTTCCGTGACAGTCCATTACTGTGCTCTTAATGCTTGTTGCCTCTAATGAATTGATTCGACAGCCAATGTTTGCCACACTCTAAGTAAATTTGACTGTCCGTGTTGGAAAGGTTTGGGGTATAATAATCAAGTTGATGAAAATGTATTGCAATAGGAGATCCAAATACAAATTAATTTCCCGAAAAATTTACAGAGTGTATTTTGTTTGCATTCGCTGTTATGTATATCATCTTTTGGTTCAGTGACATTACCAAAAATAACACTACAGAACGCATTTTCTGAATTCTTAAGAGCATCCAGTGTCACCATGCAAGAGAAGCAAGTGCCACTGCATATAATAAGAACAGCAGGTGTCGCCAATCAAGAACAACGAGTGTCACTTGCACAAGAACAGCAAGTGTCGCCACTAAAGAACAGCAAGTATCACCGCACAAGAACAGCGAGTGTCACTGCACAAGAACAGCAAAGTGTCACCGCACAAGAACAGTGAGTGTCACAGAACTAGAACAGCAAGTGTCACTGCACAAGAACAGCAAGTGTCACTGCACAAGAACAGCAAGTGTCACTGCACAAGAACAGCAAGTGTCACTGCACAAGAACAGCAAGTGTCACTGCACAAGAACAGCAAAGTGTCACCGCACAAGAACAGCGAGTGCCACTGCACAAGAACAGCAAGTGTCACTGCACAAGAACAGCAAGTGTCACTGCACAAGAACAGCAAGTGTCACTGCACAAGAACAGCAAGTGTCACTGCACAAGAACAGCAAGTGTCACTGCACAAGAACAGCAAGTGTCACTGCACAAGAACAGCGAGTGTCACTGCACAAGAACAGCAAGTGTCACTGCACAAGAACAGCAAGTGTCACTTGCACAAGAACAGCAAAGTGTCACTGCACAAGAACAGCAAGTGTCACTGCACAAGAACAGCAAGTGTCACTGCACAAGAACAGCAAGTGTCACTGCACAAGAACAGCAAGTGTCACTGCACAAGAACAGCAAAGTGTCACTGCACAAAAACAGCAAGTGTCACTGCACAAGAACAGCAAAGTGTCACTGCACAAGAACAGCAAAGTGTCACTGCACAAGAACAGCAAAGTGTCACCGCACAAGAACAGCAAGTGTCACTGCACAAGAACAGCAAGTGTCACTGCACAAGAACAGCAAAGTGTCACTTGCACAAGAACAGCAAAGTGTCACTGCACAAGAACAGCAAGTGTCACTGCACAAGAACAGCAAGTGTCACTTGCACAAGAACAGCAAAGTGTCACTGCACAAGAACAGCAAGTGTCACTGCACAAGAACAGCAAAGTGTCACCGCACAAGAACAGCAAGTGTCACTGCACAAGAACAGCAAGTGTCACCGCACAAGAACAGCAAGTGTCACCGCACAAGAACAGCAAGTGTCATTGCACAAGAAAAGCCAATGTCACCACACGCTGTCTCGGCATCCATATGGACAGACTGAATGTCTTTGACCAATGCGAGGAATATGCATCCTCAAGGTGATTCCCAAGCCACGGCACACAAACCTCGAAAACACCAAACAGTTTCACTATCATAAATGATGCAACGAAATTGCTAAGCACAGCAAAACAATAATGATTAGCCTATACAGGTCCATCGGCAAACCATGTCCCGCGACGTACATTGCTTGTGACTGATGTCTTCCCGCGGATGCTTATTTGTTCTGAGACATTGTTCCTGCTCGTCATTTAATTGTCCTTCGGGATAAGTGAAGAGACATTTAAACACAAGTGGTCAGATGCAATTGCCTGCCTTAACATTAACTTACTTTACAGGAGCGTCCGCTCGGAGAGACATGTCTGCAAACTATTGGTGTGATTTGGTATTGATTTGGTAAAACAAAAAAACAGTCTACCTTGGGGCAAATGTTATTGTGAACCTGAAAGAATAACAACCATTATTGTCGTGGGATAGAGGGCCACATCGTGTTCTCCTCCCCTTCCTCCCACATTAAGACCACCATCTTGGCCCAATTTCATAGAGCTGCTTAAAGGAGCAATTAGTGCTTCACAATTTCTTGCTCAATGAACGGCTTCGACTGCGCGGGCAAGGTTGGGATTCGAACCCCCATCTCGACGACTCAGCAACCAGTGCCCAATTTTATAGCACCGCATAAAAAGCATCCGAGACAAATCAAGTTTGCTAACCAGAATAAGGTCACCAGCCAATTGTCACACGTACCGTCTTTGACCGCCTGTTTAGTTTTGCTAAACAGAACACAACTATGCAAAATTGTCTACATAAGCAGCTCTATGAAATTGAGCCTTGGACTTGATAGATGTGACGCCAATACTTAATTCTTAAACATTTATATATACATTTATACCCCTTTAAGTTTGGTCACAGCAGGCTTAATTCATAATCACCATACAGTTGCTGAATAGAGTAATACGAATGAGGATGCAGCGTAAGAAAAGGAACACACGTTACGGTGCTTTGATGCAGGCGATAAATGAGCCGGGCGCTCCTCATGCAGCATGGAGCGCCGAAGCTGTGAAAACAACCGACGGTATTGCATACACATCGGTATTAGGGCAATCATGTTGATTTGGCGTCCAATTTCAAGGCTGTCCACACTGCAGACGAATTCGCTCACCAAGTCATGTTTTAACTATAGAGCAATGTAAGAAAACTAGGTGTTTTTTTAATGGACTCTTAAAGGCTGTGTTTTGGTGGGCTTTAAGAAGTGACCCTTTCTTCATCGACTTCTCATCTTGGATTTACTCAATAGTGTTTAACTTTTGAGACTTTAAAAACTTGTTTCAACCAGACACAAAATGTGTAGTATAGTGGTCTTACAGACATGTCGGGCGCCATATTGGTCAGGTTTCCTGTTAACAACATTAGCACTCATCAATGACGACGTAGCGCCAGACTATGTTTTCCAAGCCTCGGTTTGGTCACATTAAATACCCATCAATCGCTGAAACTCGAATAAGACACATCGTGGCCGATGAGTAAAGAGTGCCGGACTCAGGCTCTGGTGTTTCTGATCAGCAGAGTATGGGTTCATGTCCCGGCCGTTGCACTCGAGGATTTGAGCAAGATACTTTACTATAATTGCTTTCCTTTTTGGATGGGACATTAAGCCTTGGGTCCCGTGTTTGTGGTAGTGCACGTAAAAGAACCCAGAACACGTATCGTGGAAGAGCAGGGTGTCAACCCTTGTGTTTTTGGTTCACACATCAAGCACTCTTGTTTACAGGTTCCCTCATGCTTGCCAGCTACACTGAGAAAATAATTTATGAGGCATTCTTGATTTCACTGCCAAAAATACATGATAATGAACTTTAGCTCTAAAAAGGTACCCCGTCCTCTACCCTTTCGATTCCGCCTAAAGAACTGACTTCATCAGGCTTGAGCTACTCATACAGTGATTAATTGAGGCATAGAAACATCGAGGCAGCATTACGTGACATTACTCATCGTCTCTCATTGTGTATAGTACAAGGACTTGAGGGTTGTCCGATCCCACTCTGTGTACTCAATCTCCGCGCTTCATTCTACCGTCTTCAGGTTCAAGCTAGGACAATTGGATGTGCTTAAAGGGGTACTGTCAATAAAACAACAACAAAAACCTTGTAGACGCAGAACGCGCCTCTCCACAATGCGCGTCTTCCATTTCCGCCATTTTGGAGAGTCAATTCCTTTTGTATATTATGGCCGTTTTCGAAAACACGGCTCTGGCCTGGGCACCGTTCGCCTGATTGAAGCCCCGTATAAGGAAATAACTGACGGAGCCAAAGCCCAAGCCCAAGCAATGGTTTCGATAACGGCCAATGACTGCAAAATGGCGGACAGGACAGGCGCGTTTAAGTGCAATTCGCGTCGTGCATAGGGTCGGTATCCTCTTTTATGGAATGGAGCAAATTCATTCTCAAAGTTTTTAATAAATACACCATCCAACCAGAGCCCAATTTCATAAAGCTGCTTAAGCACAAAAATCTGCTAAGCACAATACAATTTTGCTTACCAGAATAAGGTTACCAGCCAAACTGCCATGTCACGTGTACGATTTGTGACTGGTATCCTGCTCATTTCTGCTTAGCAGGAAATTGTGATGCTTTAAGGTTACCAGCCAAAATGTCATTTAACGCGTATAAATGACTGGTATGTAGTGCTTTCTCGCTTCTAAGCAAATTGTTAAGCAATATTTTCTGCTCATGCAGCTCTGTGACATTGGGCCCTTGGTGGTTCGTGAAGACTGTAAGCAGATGTTTTATGCTAATACGGAGCGATTCTTTGCAGAATGTGTTTCTGTTTCATAAACACTGCTTACCATAAACAAAGCAATCTATAGTCACAGCCCATCTTTCACTTTCAGCCGCGATTTGGGAATATGGCTGCTCCTTAAAGCGTTGACACAACAAAAGTTCACCGCAGACGGTCCTCTCAACAAGACTTGCTTCTTCAGTCTCAGATGTATTCCTTTAAGAAGATTGTTTTCTTCTTCCACAAAAGCCCTGTGAGATTTCAGTCCGAAGCTGTTGTGATTTCTAATTCAGGATCAAGCCTGTTTATGCCGAGAGTCTGGGGGCTGTTTTCAGAAAACATCAACCATGATTGCGTATCTTTAACAGCGGATCAACGACCTGATGAGTTGTAATGTCACTCGACGTTTTAGTACAGCATCTTCAAGACGATTCTTCACCGCTTTTTAAGGTCCCATGGGGATTTTACTCCGACTAGTCATCCTAACACTTGAAGTCATTGCGTTGTCAATTTCAAGATTCAAGATTGGAGAATCGTTGCTGGCAAGGTAATTTACACGTAGCGATTAAATTAAGCAAAACGTTATTTGTAAGGCAATTTAGCAAAAATGTAAGCCATGAATATATTTAAGATATGACTTTGTGTATTTCTACTCAGTTGTCGTGGGTCGCATCTTCAAGACGATTCCCTTATCTTAGGCCTTGCCATGGGTTGCATCTTCGAGACGATTCTTCATCCCATGGCCCTGTGAGAATCCATTTCGAAATCTCCTTCGAGCGGATGAAGTTGTTTTGCTGTCAATTTCACGATTAGGCTTCTGGCGGCCGGCGGCCTGTGTATCGTCGAGGGGAATGTGCTCCCCTCCCTCAGGAATTACATGCAGGATAATAAAATCGTCTGTAAATTTCACAACTTGAAGAGAAGCAAAAAGCAGATAAAAAAAATGAACTGTAGAAGAAAGTGTTATCCATTAGGTCTAAATGCACATATATTGGACCGGACACTCACACGTCAGGTGTGTTTTCAATCCCTTTACTTCATGGTCACGTGGGTTTCACGCATTGGGAAATCCGCCCATTCGGGGATTTCGCCCATTTGGGGTTTCCCTCCCACGTCTAAAACTTAACGTTTCTTGCGTTTCTGTAAACTTTGTAAGTTTGTATTCTTGTTGTCTATTTTTTGGTATGCCTTTACTTGTATTTATTCTCGTTGAACACAGTGAAGACACATTCAGTCCTTTTTATCATGGCAATAAATATTTTGAATCTTTTGAAGCTTCGGGCATACCCGCTAATGTACGTCAAACTGTCTCAACACGTGAACACCCTTTTCCCCAGTGTAGTGCCACCCCCCCCCCCCCCCCCCAAAGAGTAAAGAGCCAGCTTTGAGGACCTTCATATACCACCCAAGGATGAGACCTGAGCCCTATTAGCTGAAATTGTTGACGATCTCTGTTCGCCTCTGTCTACCCCCGTTGTCATGTCACGTGTCCCTTTTTAAATTATTATTATTATTATATGTTGTTGTTTTTTTCTGGGGACGGGCTATGTTTCAGGCTCTGCTTATTCTGATTTCAAATTTTCTGATGATTTTTATAAGATGGTTTATCAATGTTTCACTGTTTGTTATTATGAACACTTGATATTTTCATTATGAGGGACAGACAAATTTTAGATGAATTTAAATTAAAATGGGTTTTTTGAAAGATAAATACCGGGCATAAATATATTATATTAATACTTTCTTCAGCTTATGCAAATGAACGGGACACGTGAATTTCAATTATCAAACCCATTAGTCCAGAGTATAAACATACTCGGTTGCTTTTGTTTGCCCTGCACGAATGTCTTTGCTATAAATGTCATTTTGTTGGGTGTTACATTCAAATGATAATGTCGTCATTAGTATACCCAGCCCCACATCCAAAACACCATGACCAGAGCGCACGTTGTGAGATAGATGGGGCTTGCACAATGATGACAAATCCATTCATCTTACGAGAATGACTCATTCTAACCACGATCCATTGGAGAAGGTGGGTTTTTTTTTCTATCTCCCCCCCCCCCTGGATGGGGTCTTTGAGGTTTTCATCCGAACCAAGAACCATGGCAACTGATTTGTGTGATGAGTCACCAATTGAGGAAATGGTCAAACGCTACGAAATGCTAGCGAGTCTAGAGGGGCTGGGAGAGAGAGAGAGATGGGGGGGGGGGAGAATTCAATTCTGATGTTAAGTTTGGTCTAAGGAAATCGCTGTGAGGAATAACAGACAAGGCTATAGATCCTCTCGAGGATAAGAAACAGGGTGGAAGGAATTCTTGATTTGGAATTGATTACTGTACACCTGTTCACTGGCTCAGTACCACGATTTGCAATGAAATGATATTAATCTGAAAGGGGTTTGATATCGGCCACAAGGGATTCTGTTTCTAACAGGTGTCAGTGGAGAAATATTATGTTCACACACGACAATTAAAACACATGTCCGTGACAAGGTTGTTATGAAATGATGTATGAGCGGTCTAACTAGAAAAAAGGCTCACACGTGAGTAGTTGGAGATGACATGAAAAAATGAAAGTAGCCCTTCGCAGTAGGTTTCGACACCTGTCAAGCGGACGAAAATCAGGCATTCTTGGGGGAAGTGCATAATTAATTTAACATTTCGAAACACAGTCGAAACTTAGATTTCAGTGATGGATTCCCTTGCACGCGTGACGCGTTTTTGTTTGTTTGTTTGTTGTTGTTGTTGTTGTTGTTGTTGTTGTTGTTGTTGTTGTTGTTATATATACATAACAATTCTGCGCTGCTTGTGATCATCGTTCTCCGCTTACTGTGCAAGCGTTGAATTTCTGCGCTAGTTGTGTAAGCGAAGACTGCCTAGTAACGTGGAGTTCGCACGCGCACAGGCAAAAATCCCCTGCTAACCCGTGAAATACGCTTGACGTAAGCGCATAATTCTTGCTTCCGTAAGCGTCGATTCGTTGCTTACGTTAAGCAGAGCCATGAAATTGGGCCTAGATGGTGGATGAGCAGAACCTGGTCAACCAAACCGTTTCCGCAACCAGTTTAATACTAAAAAAAAAAACATCGTCACTCGATCGATAGAAGACCAGGGTCCAATTACATTGCTCTGCTTTTAGCCGAAATCGTTGCTTACTGATCCCTGTAAAGCACTTAGTTCCATGTGAAGTAAGCACAGAATTCCGTGGTGTAAAGCCTGGCTATGACATTTGGCCGTAAGATATGACGGCACTTGCATCGTCATGGTAAAGGCAAAACTATCAAAAATGCCGTCAAAGGACAGTTTACCGGTATTGATTTATGCACCACTTAACAGCGTTTCTCGTGGGTCGCAGAGTAAGGAGCTTGTTTCATTTCGAGGAATCAGCTCTGAATATCTTAAATCTGCTGATTTGTTTTGATCTGTTTAGATTACTCTTCTTTCTTTTTTTAATTCTCCATAGCCCTGGAAAGTCTTTCACCTTCGCATAAGTTTACGGCAAAGAATAAGTGTTATTTTACTCAGGCTACTTAATTCCCTAAAAAAAAAAAATAATAATAATAAAAAATTAAAAAATATTTTAAAAATCGGCATGTTTCATGTCCTGTTCTTCGTACCGTTTAACAGTCCAGTCCACACACCTTCTAAATGTATTTATCTTACTAAATAGTAAAGACTATATAAACCATGTAAACTTGGTTTATAAATAATAAATAAACAAATAAATACATTATATATACAAAAGTGACATTGCACATTCCAGGGCCTTTCTGGAAGGCAATATACTACACTGGTCATGTGGGCAATTTCATAGGCGTCCTACTCAGGGGGCTGGAGGACCGAGGGCAACTGCCCTCCAAAATGTTGGCAAAACAGTGGGGGAAATTCGGGCACAGAAAGAAAGTGGAAACTGGTCATTGTCGTAGCCGTCATTTCAGCCACGGCTCGATCATATCTTGTACCGGTCCCGCCGCTAAAATCTTTGCGTGAGAAGGGAAACAACAATCTGCCCGTCTGTTCGATTTCATACTAGATGCCCCGTCTTAATCGGCGCTGCCTCGAGCTTGCAGCTGCTCTTCCCAAATGATACAACTAAAAATGCGTGAGACTCTATAAGTAATTACTTTAATAACTGCCCTAAGAAATTCTCAAGTCTGATGTGTTTACGAAACATATTTTTAAACAGCCTACTCTTATTTCGGTTGAATTCGAAAACGGCAACGATTATGCACACAAATCCCAAGCAAAACATAAGCTGCTATTTCTCAAGAACATAACCCTAAAATGTGATGAATCTTCCCTGAGTAGCTGTATGGTGTGTTTAGTGGAAGATGGTAGAAATTGGAATTTCTCTTCCTAAGAGTCTTGAGAAAATCTTCACATTCGACTATTTTGTTCTGTATTTTTGTTTGGCCTTTTGCCAAAAGCCGATGTATAATAAAAGTACGGTATTCTCGGTGCGTCCCAGTCGACACAAAAAATAACATCACAAAGCAAAAGCGTCGATTGGTGATTGTTTCAAAAACATTCACTCGGAGCGAGTCAACAATAAAGAATTAGAAGTTGCAGTTTTGCGAACATAACCAAGCATCTAGTTTGCAAAGGTATGAGATTGCACAGATTTGAGTTTGCGAAGGTACGGGGTGACCAGATACCATCAATACACACAGAGTAAGCAAACCGAAAAACATCCATTTTACGAGAAATAAAGTATTGGGTAAAATGGAGTGGGTGGAGCAGGTGCTGGATCCTTTTCCCGCCACCGAATAGGCCTATTCCAAGATTTACGCTGTATACAATATCTTGAACGCAATGCTCATGTAGAACCAGTGAACGCACCGAGCAGTGACGACGAATCTTTCATGCACTTCGCCGTAGATACATGTACATGAAACCCACACAGCAACGAAAAACCACAAAGAAACCTACCTTTTAAAAAACCATGGCCCGCTAAGTCCTTTCTGATGAAGTGAAACCTCGTCTCTAAATAATCACCCTAGCAACACGTCATCTTAAAATTGGAATCTTAAAGTGCTCGGCATATTTTCCATTGAGAAGCAGCTGGGTAATATCCTCATTTTTCTGCTTCCCGCCTCTCGACTCACTCCGACGTTCCCAAAAGCTCACTGCATCAACGTGACTAATACATTGTCGATATTTTTATCGTCTGACTTCATCAGCCATCTACCTTATTCGACGGTACCCAGCGAGAGAATACTATAATAAAACATTGTATCACAGAAGTTTATATCAAAGACAACAGATTTTATACTATGAGAAGGAAGTAACCGGCACATGTATTTTTCCGAATAAAATATTAAATAATAATGAAAAAATACAACATTTTGGGGTGAGTTTTTTTATTCAGAATGTCGATTACCTCTGGGTACCGTCAATGCTTCTTTGTTCGCATCAGTATCGGCAAAATGATGCACGCTGACTGCATCCGTACGCGTCAAGGACAACTCCAGTCTAGTCATCAGCGGCGCATTGTTTTCATTTTGCACAACCCCTTGTTTGTTTTTCATCATGATAATTTATTTCCGATCAGGGATACCCAGTGCTTTTTGAAGACACTTATAACCATATGATTATCCTAGACCTATTTGTCTATTGTGTTGTTATATTTGTCCTCTTTATTTTAGGGTGGTTGGAGGTTTGCTTGATCTTATTTTTACCTTTTTCGTAAGAGCTAAATCGTAGTAAATGCCCGATTGATGTTTAATTATTTTAAATGGTGTGGACAATGTTGATACCAGTGGAATTATAAATGTACACAATTATATGGTAAGATGGCCACGGGGGAAAATTTTAATAATTCTTGCTTGAAATGCTATGGGTGTCGTTTTTTGAGAAATTAGTAAAACAATGTGTATGCTTAGTCACACAAAGTGCAGATACCGGTCTTTGAAAATTCCCACTGCTGAGCACGCCCTTAAATAAATCTCCTTTTTTATTTTGCTACTGAGGAAATTTCATACTATTTTATGTATTTATTTATTTATTTATTTATGTTTTTTGGGGGGTGGGGGCGGGGGAGGGTTAGAAAAAGAGCATATGTGAAATGGGCTTTTTGATATTTTTAAAGCAACAATGCCCATACATGGAAACAAAAGAATCGCCCCTAATGTTCGAATACATGCGAGGTGAGGGCGCTCTTTGAGCTCTAAGAAGACAATACAGCCGTCGATTTCACCAAACTCTTCCTAACTTGGGATTAATCTTAGGACTTAGGACGAGTCCCAGCCTTGCACTGTAACATGTAAACCTTAAGTTTAATCCTAAGTTAGGACTAGTTACTCGTCCTAACTCGAGATAGGATTAATCCTAGCGTTTCGTGAAATCGGCTGCAGGGTGTTAGAGACAAGGCTCCAATTTCGTAAAACCGCCAAGCAAAACAAAATCGCTCAGCACAAATACCTTGCTTGGCAGAAATTGGTTATCAGTGTACATTGCCATGTAATGATTATTGCTCAAGATAGAATCCCCCGCTAGTTTTTCGCTTAGCTATTACCTTTTTAAACAAATTTTCCAAAACATCTCTTATGAACTAATTAGGCCCATATTTCAACTTTTACCTTTAGATAGGTTGCAATATGACGTAAATCGGCCATCTTTACGGCCAATTTGGAACACACAGTCATGCGTTTTGCGCGAGAACGGCGTGCAGCACGCGCACATTTCACAAAACTCATTGCAGGATTGGTTAGTAAACTGCGCGGCTGCGTTAATAATTTGAGCGCTTGACGCGCCTGCAAGCCAAAATGCAATAGACCGTGCAAGTCTCGCGCGTATTCGAACATTTTTGGACCACTGTGGTCCCACGTACATTGCTTTAACGCGTTAAAGAAACAAACTCACGCGCTTTAACGGATCCCAATGTTCGAATACGCGCGAGACTTGCACAGTCTATTTGCTCGTACAGATGGCGTCTATTGGGAACTATCTTTACACAAATCTGATGAGCAAAGTCTGTTTTTAGCACTTCCAACCAGGGTTAAAATACAATGCTGTAAAACAACATGAACAGAACGTACTTTGAGAACCAAATGAGGGCGCTATCAGAAGAAATTTGTACACCGCTCGCCGTATGGGATGGGGGCGAAGAACCTCCTGCCACACTGGTATGGGTCAGAGGGTACACCCATGGTTCCCATAATTTAACAAGCTATTTTCCTCTTGTACTGAATACCGCCTCCTTTAAAATCATCTAAAGAACTCCTGAGATTCCACTGAATGAAGGCAAAACGGGGTGGTGGTGGGGGGGGGGGTACACCTTGCCCCAATATCGAGCACCAAATGTAATAAATCCACGTGGAGTGCTTAGAAATGTACCGTGTTGAACAGCTTTAAAATGTTCAATGTTTTTATAAGCTAATTAAATACACAACTTTTAAGCTTCCAACCTTTTCTTCTCATTTAGTTCCCAAGCTATTATTCATATCTCCTTTACGGTAATGAAACCAAAGGGACCCTCAAAAGCCGCTGAGATTGTGACCCGTATGCCCGAAGACACTGTGTAGACAAGGGTCCAATTTCATAAAGACATTAAGCAGAAATACTGCTTAGCAAGTTTCTTTTCTGAGCACAAATTGAGTTGAGGACTAGTGAATAAGTAAACTTTATGAATTGGCTGGTTAGGCCTACCCGTTTCAAATTTGCAAAAGATTTTTCAGTGTGCTAAGCAAGTTTTGTGCTTACAGGCTTTATGAAATTGGCTCATGAGTGAAGAAATGTTTGCCGCTTTAAAAATAATTAACTGCCCTCAATAAGGACAACATTAAGACAGACAAACAAAGGTATAGACAAACAAATAAACTATGTTTTTCAAGTTATTTCTGTTTATCAACTTTCAAACATACATACATACATTTTCTATAGCCGACTACTAATAATATTTGTAAAATTTAACGAAAAGATAAACTTACGCATTTCAATCTGATATGACAATGACTGTCACGTATCTGGAGAGGTGAAAACAGATAAAAAGCCTCAGGGAGAAATCTGAAAATTCCTCTCGGACCCTCTTAAGAGCGTGGAGCACTTGCTCCAGATTCCTACTTCACGACTGTCTTTAAAGGAAAAAGTACAACAACACACTCTGGAACAGGCACAAATATTAACTTACATCACAATAATGTGCATTTAGTCAAAGAGTACGAACTGTGTACAACCGTGAATTTTGAAAGTGTTTTCTGTTGCAAGAGAAGCAAATACTTGTCAGAAGTCAAAAAATTACACTATGAATTGAACCATACCAGAGGGTTAAAAAGAATACATACATTATTAACTATATTATTACTAGTCATGGTTTATCAAAAACTAATTTGGAAGTTGCCGAAGGCAACATTAGATTGAATTTACAAATTAAATAATCAAATCTTTGAATGGTGGTATTTTACGACATTACCCTTAGACCCCCAAATCTGCCATTTTCCACTAAAACACCACAAAAATTTGTCGCATAATTCCTAAATATCACCATTATAACAGTTCTAGAAATAACACTAAAATACAAATACTTTAACTGTACGAAATTATTGATAATTCCATATTCTTTCAAATGTTTAATTGAATGTCTGAAAGCATTAAACCTTGTCTCTTTTGCTCACTTTATAATGCTTCCTTTAAACTATTATTTCATCACCAGTGTACATGTATATCAACATCTAGTTGCATGTAAAGAACCAATCAGGATAGTAGCTGGATACGAAAACTCAAAAACCCTGTGGGAAACGTGAGAACGTATGTTGGCCCCAAGCTTGCTATCTCATGCCAACCTGACGATCGGATTCACAACAAACCAACTCTAATAGCTAATACACATGTACAGCACAATAATGAAATTTTGTTTTGATGTATCACAGTGACAACAAGCGCTTGCGCACCAAGAAACTCCATATCAACTTCACAATATGGTCTTACTAAAGGTGGACTATAGGAAGTGGGTTATACAGTTATTTTTTTTAAACTATTTATTGTGACATTCTGTAGTCAGATATTCATTCCTGGACTTAACTTTTATAATTTCTGTTAGTGCCTGATTATAATGTATTCCATGTAGGACACACCTTTGTTAATTTTATTAATTTATTTTACCCAGTTAACCCTTTAGAGACCATTCATTTCTGTTTAACCATCGCTATACGCCCAGACATTTCTAATCTTAGAGATTTTTTACTCAGTTGTACTCGGGGAAAAACCATCAGGAAATTTAATATGAAACAGAAACACAAGGCTTTTTTATAGAATTGTAAATTCTATGTAGTTATGTGAACAGTGGAAAATGTTTTTGGTACAAGATGTTTGTGGCCACTATGGTCTCTAAATGGTTTTAAAAACTGTTACCTTTGAGTCCCTGCATACATTACTACAAATCAGTTTAGTATTTACAAGAATTGCTGTCTGTATATTCGGTTTGCGGTAACACCATGTGTATATCTACTAGCTATGTAGATTTGTTCTTAGAGAACTAGGTATTGCTTTTTTAAAATTCTACTCCGCGGCAGTAGAATAAAAAAGTAAGACCTAGTTCTCCAAGAACAAATCTACATAGCTAGTAGATATACACATGGTGTTACTGCAAACCAAATATACATTGATACCTTGGACCTTGTCACACGAGGCAACTATTGCAGGCAACTTGGAGGCAACCAACTGCAGTGCATGCTACAGGACCACTTCGGTAGCACAGGAGTAGTTTTTCAAATGTCTTACAATCCCCCGAGTAAAATAAGCAAAAATTCTTGTAGATTTCCTGGAACTGGTAGCCTGTAAATTGTCTCATGTGACATGGTCCTAAGGATGATCTATAGACCTTTATCATGCTGCCGCCATCTTGGTCATGTTCCCTGTATCCAGTAACAGTATTGGATGCTAACATTCACTGTACAAAAAAGGTACCAGATTATTTTTCCTTCCAGCCTCGGTTTGGTTACATTGAGCTGAATAGGAGAAAATCAAGATGGCCGCACCATGATAAAGGTCTATTGTAGGGAGTCTTGGCAATGTCCTCCGAAGCTGGCAAAAGTTCGTTTACAAGCTTTGTAGTCGTCCTGCAGGAAAAAAAAACAAAGTGATGTGTGATTACATTAGAGAAAAATAATTTCCCACATAAGCCCTTTCTGTCAGTTTTTTTCTCTTCTTATTCTTCTTTATTTGATTCCACTCAATGGTTGCAATGTTTCATACATCATACACACAATTGAAATTAGTCTTAAAGATTCCAATTTGTTGTTGTTGTTGCAAACCATGACGATTTTAATGGTAGGTTATAAAGGGTGAAAGAATAAATTAATTTAAATCAAGTTTTCAATAAAATACACCATTCAACCAATATGTTAAAATTTATCATCAAATTTAGTGGTCACCTTTAAACAACAAAAATTTTCTTTTTTTCAATTGCAACACCAGTGATATTGGGAGTTTGACTTTGACAGTATAATCCAGATGGAAATGTTTCCCTGGAGGTTTGGTATGAGATAAAATTACACTCATTGAGGTTTCAGATTGAAACTAATATAACAGACGGGCTGTAAGGTCAAATTCAGTTTTGCAATCCACTCATTTTCAAATAGAGGCTTTATGAAAATGGGGAAAAAACAGTAAATCGGAGCAAAATGCCACTGTGTTTGATACCCTTGAAGTGCAATTTTTGTCTAAATCCAAAATTGTTCGATGTCTAATTTCAAACTTATGGTTTGTACGTTTTTCTACGATATAATTTGTAGTTCATTCCTGAATTTTGATGCTATTCAATCAAAACAGCATTGGGATTTGACCTTTTGTCTACCACTTCGGCATTTGGGGGTTAATTTCCTTTGTGTAACTTTTGACACCCAAAATGGGACACTCCCTACCTCAAAAAGTATAGAGTTTTGCTTGTCATGTGTTTCTATAGTCTCTCTTTTCATGAAGAGTGTGAAACATCTACTGGAAGTCAGTGTCTTACCTACTACTCTGTTGACTGCTGCTCTGCCACTGTGTCCATCACTCCATCAATCTCATCGCCAACATCACGCCTGAAGAAACATCGCAGCTGAAGATGCAATATCTCATCAAATTCCTTCACTCCTGATGCATCAAACATAAAACAAAGAAAAAATATATGAATCAGGAATGTTTCTATGTCACTGATTCCACGGTTGTAATGTAGTAAATTCACGATGGTGGAGTACTGTTGTTTTGTTGAGGCGTAGGTCAACAATGAGGTAGGGAGTGACCCCAAGGGAAAAAAGCTTCCTGTACAAATTAAAAATGCCAGCTCACTCACTTCATTCAAGACACTCCTTAAAGCTCACCTGTTCCAGCAGATTAACTAACCATTTAACTGTGCCTCAGCGCCTCAGAGCAAACTTGCGATTTTGGCGCTTTAAAAAGGACTTTTGATTGATTAATTGATTAATTAATTGGTGATTAAATAATTTAACCCAAAAGGGAGACATTCCCTACATTACCACTAAACATTTTTCTTTTGTTTCATTTCTATATACCCTTCCCTTGGGATCACCCCCTACTCCCAACAAAACGACAGTACTCCACCGTCTTGAATTTGTTTTTGTATGAAAAAGATAACCATGGGGGTAGTGATCCATTGAAAATGGGTTTAGTAATTAGTAATTATTTTTAAAAAAGAGTTATATGAAGCTCAACACCCCTGAATGCCTCATAAAGCAAACCAGTTCCCATGGTTTCGGAGAGGTTTTTTCCCTTCAAATGCCAGAGTAAGACGTTATCTTTCACAACTCTAGTTCAAAAAAAGTGTTCTTACAATGTTGTTTTACAATGCAGTGCAAAAAATATACATCTGGAGCAGTTGTAATTGTATCAAGACAGGGTATTTGTCTTGAAATTGTTACATGAGGTGTGAAAGCCTTCTCCAGTTTATAAAAGAAGTCAAACTTGATTAAAGAACAAGCCATACACACCATCTTGCTGCTAATGGAACTCGAATTGAGGACATCATCTCTCTGCTTTGCCTTGGGCCAACTTTGATGTTTCTGATGAGGGAGCCAGGGGTTGGTTGTTCCTGTGGGTGGGATTCTTACTCGGGTATCTTCAAAGGAGCTGTTCCTGAGGGAGTCGGGGTCTTCCTTGCCTATATTCCAGGAGCTCTACCTGGGGATGGGGCTCTTCCTCGAGGCTATTGAATTGGCCGAGGCTGCACTTGTCATTCCTACTCCACCAACGCCTCATCACAATCCTCCATTCCTATTTTATCAAAGACAACAGGAAAAAGGAAGAAAAGCGTCATTATGAAATGGCCTGCGTACACTGCCATCGCAGTACATGACATGGGTGCAGTTTGAACTTTGATGTCATATGCAAAGACACTACTGGGCAGCCGAGGTGCTGGTGGCAGGGATTTGCTTTGGTTTGGCTCCCTAAATGTTGGAAATGGTAGACGTGCATTGTGCAGAGGTGCATATCATGTTGTGAAAGTCAATTGACACCTTGCAGTCGAGGAACGCACTTCCACAAAATGTGCATCTACAATTATTTCCACCATTTTTGGTATAAATTTATTTGTCTCAATGTTGACACCAAAAATTGGGGACAAGAATAGGCAAAAAAAAATATTCTAAAAAACCTGAAAGTGTTTTACTCGGTGATACGAAAGCCTTTTACTCCACTTGATTAAAATATGCCAAGTTTGATAAAAGTGCAAATATTGACTTACGATAACTCAAGTTTGAAGTCACCGTCTCTCTTCTCATGCCTTGGGCCATCTTAGATGTTTAGGGGCTCATCCTGGAGGCTCGTCCTGGGGGCTCGCCCTGGGGAGGGGCTTGTCCTGGGGGCTCATCCTGGAGGCTCGTTCTGGGGTTTCATCCTGGAGGCTCGCCTGGGGGCTCGTCGTCCTGGGGGCTTGTCCTGGGGGCTCATCCTGGGGCACTTCCTGGCAACTCCTCCTGGGGATTCTTCAACATATCAAGATATGCCATGCACACCTGAATGCCTCTGATAAAGCTGAATAGTTGGCCTGTATGTTAGAAATGGTGCATTTATCTTTACAGCAGTGCAAATTGTCCAATAGTTGGGGATAGAAAGGCATTACAGGGCATTTAAAGATTTGTTTTCTACATTTTTTGTAGGTTTTTGAACTGACATGACAAAATTTACCATCCCAAGATCCTTAATTGGATGGTCCTTATGAAAGAACCCATATTTTAAAAAAAAAACCCAGAGATGACACAACAAATAGTCAAGTAATAACCATAAGGGAAACTCACTGGGTAAGTTTAACTAACTTGGGTTGACTCAAAACTTCAACCTATGGATTAACGTGCCGGCGCTCTACCAACTGAGCTATCTAGACCTATTGCTGGCAGTCTCGTTATTTAGTAATCGTTGTTGGGGGTGCCAATGAGAAGCCATACAACCTGTAACTGCCATTATAGCCAGGGATTTATGATACAACCTAGAAGCATCAGTAGAGGGATCACCATAAGGGGATGCAACTTTTTATTTCAAATATTAAGAAATGAACCACAATATTCAAGGGTTAGTGCCAGTACGAGTGTCAAATTTAATAAAGGTACAAACCATAACTACCATCTTTAATGGAACTCAAGTAGAAGCTGCAATCTCCCCTCAGCCTTGGGCCACCACAGATGTTTCTCAGTTCCTCCTCCCCTCCAAAGAGACTATAGTGACTAGGAACACATTAAGACCTCCATCATCAATCAAGCGCCATTCGTCATTGTCCTCTGACGGTGCTCTTCAGTGGGATGAAGGTGTGAATCCTGAATCCAATTAGCACACTGAGCGTTCTGCTACAGGAGAATAAAAAAAACTAGCCTTGCTAGGAAAGGTAAGTACCTGCCAGGACGGTGCTTTATATTCCAACACCCTATGTTTCGAAAAACCCCTCATGATTTACATGCTAGGGTTAGGGTAAGGGGTAGGATTAGGAAAAAACACTAGTGGGGTGACAAAACATAGGGGTGTTTTAACCACCAGGGCCCAATTTTATAGAGCTACTTAAGCAGACAATATTGCTTTAAATGTATTTGCTTAGCAGAAATGAGCAGGGTACCAGTCATAAAATGTACGTGTGACATTGCAGTTTGGCTGGTAACCTTATTCTGGTAAGCATAATTTTGTTGTGCTTAGCTACTTTTTGTGCTTTTAAGCAGCTCTATGAAATTGGGCCCAGGACAGATGTTAGTGTTACCTTATTTCTTAGAGAAAATAAACTCTAAGACAATGAAGTGTCTTGCACCTTTGAGATGAATCTGTTGAAGAAGAAAAGAGTTGACCAAGTTCCACCTGGCCACTTATTAACTTAGCTCGCCTTACATCTTACCTCCTATTAGGTCCAATTAGGTCCAGATGATAATAAAACATCTTGCATCCAAGAGATAAATCTGCAATGAGAGGAAAGTGTTGACCCATCCCAGCAGGTCAAATGTTAGTACCTTAGCTTGCCTTACATCTTACCTCCTATTAGGTCCAGATGATAACAAAACATCTTGCATCCAAGAGATAAATCTGCAATGAGAGGAAAGTGTTGACCCATCCCAGCAGGTCAGATGTTAGTACCTTAGCTTGCCTTACATCTTACCTCCTATTAGGTCCAGGTGATAACAAAGCAGCTTGCATCCAAGAGATAAATCTGCAATGAGAGGAAAGTGTTGACCCATCCCAGCAGGTCAGATGTTAGTACCTTAGCTTGCCTTACATCTTACCTCCTATTAGGTCCAGATGATAACAAAACATCTTGCATCCAAGAGATAAATCTGCAATGAGAGGAAAGTGTTGACCCAGCCCAGCAGGTCAGATGTTAGTACCTTAGCTTGCCTTACATCTTACCTCCTATTAGGTCCAGATGATAATAAAGCAGCTTGCATCCATGAGATAAAACTGCAATGAGAGAAAAGTGCTGACTCAGCAGGCCAGATGTTAGTATATAATCTAACCTTACACATTCTGTCTTATCGCCAATGATATCCTGAGGATACATCCAGTGTAGTTGAAGAATCAAGAACTCTGTTTAAAAAAAGAAAACTGATGACCTAGGTCAAGGTTAGTGGCTGTTCAACTTTACCTCATCTTACCCCGATAATTTAAGAAGTAAAGACTCACTAAAGCACCTTCAGTGAGTCAACTGTCTGGTTGGACAGAGTAACAAGGAAAAGAAAGGATTTGCTTTCCCTTACTTTGTCAAGTTACTTGTATCTGAACGTTCAACGCTTAAGCCTGGCATCTGTCTGTAAGATGCAACTGCATCAGCTTGGCCCAATCTTATAAACATCCTTTGTGATATGCTTTTGCTTAGGCCTACTGATATAAGAAATTCTAACTATTCCTTAACTGTCATACTTATCCTATAACTGCTACTTGTTTACCATTAGGCCTAAAGCTAATTCAACTATACATAAACAAAGAAAGAAAGTTAAAAAAAGGTTGTCCAACTTTTTAAGAAGTAATTGCATAAAAGCCCTCAACATTTTACAGTCGTCACAGGCGGGACTTTGCCTGATTTACAAGTTTATGACCAGACTCAACCATTTTACATATAATTCCAAACGGAATCAAGGAGATGTTGTGTATACTTTTAAGTATCACTTACACTGACGCCCTTTAGCAAACACTATACTGTCGACACAGGTGGGAGTTTACCTGATTTAACACTGTTACCATTTGTTATAATTTAAATCTTCTTTTGCTGGAAATTTGAAAACATTTCTATCGTTTATCACAACCTGTACATAGATGCCTTTAAATCAACATTTCATTGTTGATATAGGGGCAACTTTACCAAATTGACACCTTCTGCTTTTTTGTTCAATTTTATTCACCGTTTTTTTTTTCCAGGAAATTTGATAACAATTCCTATTTTTAATAACAGAGGCCCTTTGGTAAACATTTTACTGCCGACACAGGTGAGACTTTACCTTATTAACAATTTGTTTTTATGTTGCTTAAATTCAATCCACATAAACTATTAATGAAAATAAATATTTTCCAGTCAAGATGATATTTTCTACTTTAAAAGCAACACACCACAGAAGCCTTTTTTAAGTCAACATTTTATTGTAAACACAGGTGGGACTTTACCTAATTTACAACTTTTAAGGTTTGCTCCAATTTCAATTAATTTTTCCCTTTGAAATTGAACATTTCCTACTTTGCAATTATCTTGTACACTGGCGTCCCTTAAGTCAAGTCTTTATGTCAAACACAGGTGGGACTGTACCTGGTTTACAAATATTTTATTTTTGTCCATTAGGACATTTTACAACATAAATTACAGAGATATTTTGTACTTTTAACCTGTACAGTGCCCTTTGGTCAACATTTTACCGTCAACACAGGTGGGACTTCACCTGATTTACACATTTTGCATTTGTTCCAGTTTTATTCCACTTTATTTCTGGAAATTATAAAACATATCTCAGTACAAAGAATCTCTTTAAATCAACACAGGCAGAACTTAACCCAGTTTACACTTTTTCATTGTTCTAATTTAATTCACTTTATTTCTGGAAATTTGACATTTCCTACTACTTTTTAAAAACAATTACACAGGAACCTTATCAACCTTTCCATGTCAATACAGGCAAAGGATTCAATTTTTTTCTTTTTTTTTTACATACAACCTGCCTTTATATACTTTTTATATTTCATAAAAACATAACCATTAACTATTTTCCAGACAAGATGATATTTTCTACTTTAAAACAACACATACACAGAAGGCTTTTTTAGTCAACATTTTATTGTCAACACAGGAGGGACTTTGCCTGATTTACAACTATTAATTCATTCTTCCCTTGAAATTGGATTGTTGCCTCTTTTGCAATTAACCTGTACACTGGTGTCTCGCCAATATTTCATGTCAATACAGGTGGGACTGTTACCTGATTTACAAATGATTAATTTTTGTCCACTAGGATGTTTCACATATAACTCAAAAAAATTACTCAGGTTTCGTACTTTTAACCTGTACACAAAAGCCCTTAAGTTAACGTTTTAATGCCAACACAGGTGGGACTTCACCTGATTTACAAATTTTGTATTTCTTCCAGTTTTATTCCTGGAAATTTAAAAAACATTTCTCTCTGCCCCTCGATCGAAAAACAACCTTTTGGTGAATGGCTCTCACCATTGATTTAAAAAAAACAAATAAATAAATAAATAAATAAACAAGTAAAATTGTTTACTCTTTGCAATAAACCTGTACACAGAATCTGTTTAGATCAACATTTTCAATACAGGCAGAACTTCACCTGGTCTACAATTTATTTCTATTTCTTGATTTTGATCCACTTTGTTTCTGGAAATGTGACCTTTCCTACAACCTTTCAATGTCAATACAGGTATGAGATTCATAAAAAAAATATATATAACCTGTCTTCACATATTTCGTACTTCATTCAAAATGTAAACAATAAATAATTCCCAGACACAGGGATTTTTCCTACTTTAAAACAACACACACACAGAAGCCCTTTTTAAGTAAACACACAATAAATTACAGAGATATTTTGTACTTTTAATCTGTACACAGTGCCCTTTGGTCAACATTTTACTGTCAACACAGGTGGGACTTCACCTGATTCACACATTTTGTATTTGTTCAGTTTTATTCCACTTTGTTTCTGGAAGTTAAAAAACATTTCTCTCTGCCTCTCGATCGAAAAACAACCTTTTGGTGAATGGGTCTCACCAGTGATTAAATAAAAAAATAACACAAATAATTTCTGGAAATTTGACATTTCCTACTATTTTTTTAAAACAGGTAGGCCTACACAGGACCCTTATAATCAACCTTTCCATGTCAATAAAGGTAAGAGACTCACATTTTTTTTTACATACAACCTGTCTTCATATATTTCTATGTTTCATTCAAAGCATAACCATTAACTATTTTCCAGACAAGGGGATATTTTCTACTTTTAATAACACATACATAGAAGGCCTTTTTAGTCAACATTTGTATTGTCAACACAGGAGGGACTGTACCTGATTTACAACCCTTAAAGTTTGCTCCAATTTCAATTCATTCTTCCCTTGAAATTGGATTGTTGCCTCTTTTGCAATTAACCTGTACACTGGTGTCTTGCCAATATTTCATGTCAATACAGGTGGGACTGTTACCTGATTTACAAATGATTAATGTTTGTCCACTAGGATGGTTAACAGATAGTTCAAAAAAAATTACGGAGATGTTTCGTACTGTAAACCTGTACACAAAAGCCCTTTAGTTAACATTTTAATGCCAACACAGGTGGGGACTTCACCTGATTTACAAATTTTGTATTTGTTCCAGCTTTATTTCTGGAAATTAAAAAACATTTCTCTCGGCCCCTCGATCGAAAAACAACCTTTTGGTGAATGGGTCTCACCATTGATTAAATGAATAAATAAATAAATTAATTAATTAATAATAAGTAAATTTGTTTACTCTTTGCAATAAACCTGTACACAAAATCTCTTTAAATCAACACAGGCAGAACTTCACCTAGTTTAACACTTTATGTTCATTGCTCCAATTTAATCCACTTTATTTCTGGAAATTTGACATTTCCTACTACTTTTTTAAAACAATTAATTACACAGGACCCTTATAATCAACCTTTCCATGTCAATAAAGGTAAAAGATTCACAATTTGTTTTACATACAACCTGTCTTCATATATTTTTTATATTTCATCAAAACATAACCATTAACTATTTTCCAGACAAGATGATATTTTCTACTTTAAAACAACACATACACAGAAGGCCTTTTTAGTCAACATTTTGTTGTCAACACAGGAGGGACTGTACCTGATTTACAACCGTTAAAGTTTGCTCCAATTTCAATTCATTCTTCCCTTGAAATTGGATAAATTTCTCTTTTTAAATTTCTCTTTAGTTCAAAAAAATGTACGGAGATGTTTCGTACTGTAAACCTGTACACAAAAGCCCTTTAGTTAACATTTTAATGCCAACACAGGTGGGGACTTCACCTGATTTACAAATTTTGTATTTGTTCCAGTTTTATTCCTGGAAATTTTAAAAACATTTCTCTCTGCCCCTCGATCGAAAAACAACCTTTTGGTGAATGGCTCTCACCATTGATTAAAAAAAACCAAATAAATAAATAAATAAATAAATAAGTAAAATTGTTTACTCTTTGCAATACACCTGTACACAAAATCTCTTAAAATAAACATTGTCATCACAGGCAGAACTTCACCTGGTCTACAATTTATTTCTATTTCTTGATTTTGATCCACTTTATTTCTGGAAGTGTGACCTTTCCTACAACCTTTCAATGTCAATACAGGTATGAGATTCATAAAAAAAATATATATAACCTGTCTTCACATATTTCGTACTTCATTCAAAATGTAAACAATAAATAATTCCCAGACACAGGGATTTTTCCTACTTAAAAACAACACACACACAGAAGCCCTTTTTAAGTAAACACAAAATAAGTTACAGAGATATTTTGTACTTTTAACCTGTACACAGTGCCCTTTGGTCAACATTTTACCATCAACACAGGTGGGACTTCACCTGATTTACAAATTTTGCATTTGATCCAGTTTTATTCCACTTTGTTTCTGGAAGTTAAAAAACATTTCTCTCTGCCTCTCGATCGAAAAACAACCTTTGGTGAATGGGTCTCACCAGTGATGAAATAAAAAAATAACACAAATAATTTCTGGAAATTTGACATTTCCTACTATTTTTTTAAAACAGGTAGGCCTACACAGGACCCTTATAATCAACCTTTCCATGTCAATAAAGGTAAGAGACTCACATTTTTTTTACATACAACCTGTCTTCATATATTTTCTATGTTTCATTCAAAGCATAGGTCTAACCATTAACTATTTTCCAGACAAGGGGATATTTTCTACTTTTAATAACACATACATAGAAGCTCTTTTTAATCAACATTTTATTGTCAACTATTAAGGTTTGCTCCAATTTCAATTCATTCTTCCCTTGAAATTGAATAATTTCCTCTTTTGCAATTAACCTGTACACTGGTGTCACACCAATATTTCATGTCAATACAGGTGGGACTGTTACCTGATTTCTAAATGATTAATTTTTGTCCAATAGGATGTTTAACATATAACTCAAAAAAAATTACGGAGATATTTTGTACTTTTAACCTGTACCCAAAAGCCCTGTAGTTAGTGTTTTAATGCCAACACAGGTGGGACTTCACCTGATTTACAAATTTTGTATTTGTTCCAGTTTTATTCCACTTTATTTCTGGAAGTTAAAAAACATTTCTCTCTGCCCCTCGATCAAAAAACACCCTTTTGGTGAATGGGTCTCACCAATGATTAAATAAATAAATAAATAAATAAATAATAAATAAGTAAAATTGCTTACTCTTTGCAATAAACCTGTACACAAAATCTCTTTAAATTAACACAGGCAGAACTTCACCTATTTTAACACTTTATTTTCATTGCTCCAATTTAATCCACTTTATTTCTGGAAATTTGACATTTCCTACTACTTTTTAAAAACAATTAATTACACAGGACCCTTATAATCAACCTTTCCATGTCAATAAAGGTAAAAGATTCACAATTTGTTTTACATACAACCTGTCTTCATATATGTTTTATATTTCATCAAAACATAACCATTAACTATTTTCCAGACAAGATGATATTTTCTACTTTAAAACACATACACAGAAGGCCTTTTTAGTCAACATTTTGTTGTCAACACAGGAGGGACTGTACCTGATTTACAACCATTAAAGTTTGCTCCAATTTCAATTCTTTCTTCCCTTGAAATTGGATTGTTGCCTCTTTTGCAATTAACCTGTACACTGGTGTCTTGCCAATATTTCATGTCAATACAGGTGGAACTGTTACCTGATTTATAAATGATTAATTTTTTTCCACTAGGATGTTTTACATATAACTCAAAAAATTTACGGAGATATTTTGTACTTTTAACCTGTACACAAAAGCCCTATAGTTAACGTTTTAATGCCAACACAGGTGGGACTTCACCTGATTTACAAATTTTGTATTTGTTCCAGTTTTATTCCTGGAAATTTGAAAAACATTTCTCTCTGCCCCTCGATCGAAAAACAACCTTTTGGTGAATGGGTCTCACCATTGATTAAAAAAAACCAAATAAATAAATAAATAAATAAATAAGTAAAATTGTTTACTCTTTGCAATACACCTGTACACAAAATCTCTTAAAATAAACATTGTCAACACAGGCAGAACTTCACCTGGTCTACAATTTATTTCTATTTCTTGATTTTGATCCACTTTATTTCTGGAAGTGTGACCTTTCCTACAACCTTTCAATGTCAATACAGGTATGAGATTCAAGTCAATTTAAAATATATATATAACCTGTCTTCATATATTTCGTATTTCATTCAAAATGTAAACAATAAAAAATTCCCAGACACAGGGATTTTTCCTACTTTAAAACAACACATACACAGAAGCTCTTTTTAATCAACATTTTATTGTAAACACAGGAGGGACTATACCTGGTTTACAACTGTCAAGGTTCGCTCCAATTTCAATTCATTCTTCCCTTGAAATTGGATAAATTTCTCTTTTGCAATTAACCTGTACACTGGTGTCACACCAATATTTCATCTCAATACAGGTGGGACTGTTACCTGATTTACAAATGATTAATTTTTGTCCACTAAGATGTTTTACATTTAACTCAAAAAAATTATTCAGATGTTTTGTACTTTTAACCTGTACACAAAAGCCCTTAAGTTGATGTTTTAATGCCAACACAGGTGGGACTTCACCTGATTTACAAATTTTGTATTTGTTCCAGTTTTATTCCTGGAATTTAAAAAACATTTCTCTCTGCCCCTCGATCGAAAAACAACCTTTTGGTGAATGGGTCTCACCAATGATTTAATAAATAAACAAATAATTAAATAAGAAAAAGAAGTAAAATTGTCTACCATTTGCAATAAACCTGTACACACAATCTCTTTAGATCAACATTTTCGATACGTTTACAATTTATTTTCATTTCTCAATTTTGATCCACTTTATTTCTTGAAATGTGACATTTCCTACAACCTTTCAATGTCAGTACAGGTATGAGATTCATAAAAAAAAAATATATATATATATATATACAACCTGTCTTCATGTATTTCATATTTCATTCAAAATGTAAACAATAAATATTTCCCCAAATCAAACAGGGATACTTTCTACTTTAAAAAAACACACACAGGAGCCCTTTTTCAGTCAACATTTTATTGTCAACACAGGAGGGACTTTACCTGATTTACAACTGATAAGGTTTGCTCCAATCTAAATTCATTCTTCCCTTGAAATTGAATTATTTCCTACTTAGCAATTAACCTATACTCTAGTGTCACATAATTAAGTCCACATTTCAGGTCCATACAGGTGGATCTGTTACCTGGTTTACAAATGTTTTAAGTGTCCAACTTCAATCTACTTTTCCCTGTTGATGTTCATTACTTTCACAATTAACCCGTACACAGAAGCCCTTTGGTCAACATGTTACTGTCAACACAGGTGGGACTTTGCCTGATTCACAAAATTAACATTTTTTTAGCTGCTTCAAATGTTTTACACATAATTCCGAAAGACATTAAGGAGATATTGTGTACTCTTAGCTGGGACACAGAAGCCCTTTAGTCAACATGTTACTGTCAACACAGGCGGGACTTTGCCTGATTCACAAATTTAGAATTTGTGCCAGCTTTATTTCTGGAAATTAAAAAACATTTCTCTCGGCCCCTCGATCGAAAAACAACCTTTTGGTGAATGGTCTCACCATTGATTAAATAAATAAATAAACAAGCAAAATTGTTTACTCTTTGCAATAAACCTGTACACAGAATCTGTTTAGATCAACATTTTCAATACAGGCAGAACTTCACCTGGTTTACAATTTATTTTCATTTCTCGATTTTGATCCACTTTATTTCTGGAAACGTGACCTTTCTTACAACCTTTCAATGTCAATACAGGTATGAGATTCAAGTCAATTTGAAAAAATACATCTAACCTGTCTTCATATATATTGTATTTCATTCAAAATGTAACCAATAAATATTTCCCAGACACTCGGATATTTTCTACTTTAAAACACACACATAAGCCCTTTTTATGTAAACACAGGAGGGACTTTACCTGATTTACTACTAAGGTTTGCTCCAATTTCGATTCATTCTTCCTTTGAAATAGAATATTTCCTACTTAGCAATTAACCTGTACTCAAGTGTCACATGATTAAGTCATAATTTAAGGTTCATTACTGTCAACACAGTGGGACTCTAACTGATTTAAACATTTTAAAATTAATTTAAATTTCAATAACCTTTCCCTGGAACTGGACGTTGCCGATTTTTGCAATAAAAATGTACACAGAAGCCCATTAGCTAACATGTTACTGTCAACACAGGCAGGACTTTGCCAGATTCACAATATTTAACATTTTTACCCGATTCGGACGTTTTACATATAATTTTCTAAAGACATTAAGAAGATGTAATGTACCAACACTTTCATAGAAGCCCTTTAGTCAACATGTTACTGTCAACACAGGCGGGACTTCGCCTGATTCACACATTTAGAATTTTGGCGCCAATTCAAACAACTTACACATAATTCCAAAAGACACTAAGGAGATATTGTGTACTCTTAGCTGGGACACAGAAGCCCTTTAGTCATTATGTTACTGCCAACACAGGCGGGACTTTACCTGATTTACAATTTTGTTATTTGTTCTAATTTTAATCACCTTTATTTGTGGAATTTGGGAGATTTTTCCTACTTTTAAATAACAATTACCCAGAAGCCTTTTTGCAAACATGTTACCATCAACACAGGCAGGACTTTACCTGATTCACGAGTTTTACACTTTTAATTTGATACACAAGCACTTAATACAATGTCACTTTTGTGTAAGGTAATAAATTAGGACAACCACACACATTATTCAGTAAAACTTTATTTTCAGGAGAGGGGAAGAGGAGGGGAAGGAGAGGGGTGACCTGAAAGAAAAAAAACCTGAGTATACATATATTTTTTAAACAGTCTAAAATTAGTAGGGGAGATGGCCTTAGCTTTCGATCCAAACCGGACCTTCGTCAGAGGCATAAACAAGAACAAACACAAACATATCCATTTATAGCAAAAAGAGGAGCAAAGGATTAAGGGAGAGTATCCAGAAAAAAGCGGGAAAATATAGCCAATCAGAGTTATAAATTTACAAACAATGGGGTGGCTAGGAACCAATCAGAGTAAAGTAGTGAGGACAAAGGATGGTCAGCGTGAAAGGGTGAATCACTGAACCATAAAGGTGGTACCACATTGTAGGCAGTACAATGCGGGAAGCATGAAAGGGTAGGATTATTTTTTAAATGTTTTAAATAGTATACACAAAACAAAATTTTGACCTATCAAGCACTTGAGGGCGCAATTTCATACTTCAAGACAAACTTCATCTCGGATATTTTTTCAGAGAGGACACAGCACTCCGTTTAGAATTGTCGAGAAACAACTTAAACCTGTTTCCTTTTTACATTTTGTCGATTGAAACCAAGAAAATCTTCCTAAAAATTATCATTCCATGGCCGTCATCTAAAACTAATCATTCTTTTTACCATCATTTAGTTTTCTTTTCTGTCAACAGTTCTGCCCCTCACAAAGTTATTTAAAAACTGAGCCAATAAAAAGAGTATTTTACCAATGTTAAAAATTTGCTTCTTCATAAATACTTATTAAAACTGTTTGATTCGTTTGGTTATACTCAGAAAAATTTGTGACATAAAACTTGTAATTTTAAGTTGATGAACACTGCAGATGCAACTAACTTAAGACAGGCTTGAAATATAGAACTTGGGATTCTGACGAATGAAGATCTTATGGTTATTCAATCCTTTACAGGTTACCGATTTTAAGCAATTGAAGAACTTGGATTTGGACAAATGAAGATCTTTAGATGTGACGAAATGAAGAACTTTGATGTGAAGGTAAATTGAAACACAAAACTTGATATTTTGAAGTCGGTGAGCATTGGAGACGTTGTTTACTGATGAAGACAATCTTGAAATGAAGAAGAACTTGAATTCTAACAATTGAAGGAGATCTTTAGATGCGAAGAAATGAAGAACTTTGATGTGAAAGTGAAAATGAAAAACAAAACTTGATATTTTGAAGTCGATTATCACTTGAGACGTTATTTTCTGATGAAGACAAGCTTGAAATGAAGAAAACTTGGATTCTGACAATTGAAGGAGATCTTTTGTTTATTCCATCCTTTCCAGGTTTCCGGTTTTTTTTAGCAAAAGAGGAACCCTTTCAAATTATCAGTGCTACAAATATGCACCGAAGAGTTGACCCTCTATGCAACGGTCACTTGATAAGGAGGAACGACGGAGACTTGACTTGCTGAAGAAGATATTTCAAAATTGATAATTTGAAGTCGGAGAGCACTAGAGACGTAATTAACTAATGAAGACAAGCTTGAAATGAAGAAGAACTTGGATTCTGACGATTGAAGGAGAACTTTTGTTTATTCCAATCTTTTCAGGTTTCCGCTTTTTTAGCAAAAGAGGAACTCTTTCAAATTATCAGTGCTACAAATATGCACCGAAGAGTTGACCCTCTTATGCACAGTCACCTGATAAGGAGGAATGATGGAGACTTGACTTGCTGAAGAAGATATTCCTCCAATGAAAAAGAGCTTAAACTTGTAGACGAAAATGAAACACAAAACTTCACATTTTGAAGTCGGAGAGAGCAATGGAGACGTAATTTACTTATGAAGACGAGCTTGAAATGAAGAAGAACTCAAATTCTGATGATTGAAGAAGATCTTTTTGTTTATTCCATCCTTTTCAGGTTTCCACTTTTTTAGCAAAAGAGGAACTCTTTCAAATTATCAGTGCTACAAATATGCACCGAAGAGTTGACCCTCTATGCAACGGTCACTTGATCAGGAGGAATGAAGGAGACTTGACTTGTTGTAGAAGATCATTCATGAATGAAGGAGAACTCAGATGTGAAGACGAAAATGAAACACGAAACTTAATATTTTGAAGTTGATGAGCACTAGAGACGTTGTTTACTGATGAAGAAAATCTTGAAATAAAGAAGAACCTGAATTCTGACGATTGAAGGAGATCTTTTGTTTATTCCATCCTTTTCAGGCTTCTGTTTTGTAGCAAAAGAGGAACTCTTTCAAATTATCAGAGCTACAAATATGCACCGAAGAGTCAACCCTCTATGCACAGTCACCAGATAAGGAGGAATGACGGAGACTTGACTTGCTGAAGATATTCCTCCAATGAAATAGAGCTTGAACGTGAAGAAAATGAAACACAAAACTTTATATTTTGAAGTCGGAGAGCAATGGAGACGTAATTTACTTATGAAGACAATCTTGAAATGAAGAAGAACTTGAATTGAAGAAGATCTTTTTGTTTATTCCATCCTTTTCAGGTTTCTGCTTTTTTAGCAAAAGAGGAACTCTTTCAAATTATCAGTGCTACAAATATGCACCGAAGAGTCAACCCTCTATGCACAGTCACCAGATAAGGAGGAATGACGGAGATTTGACTTGCTGAAGATATTCCTCCATTGAAAAAGAGCTTAAACTTGAAGAAGAAAATGAAACACAAAACTTTATATTTTGAAGTCGGAGAGCAATGGAGACGTAATTTACTTATGAAGACAATCTTGAAATGAAGAAGAACTTGAATTCTGATGATTGAATTGAAGATCTTTTTGTTTATTCCATCCTTTTCAAGTTTCTGCTTTTTTAGCAAAAGAGGAACTCTTTCAAATTATCAGTGCTACAAATATGCACCGAAGAGTCAACCCTCTATGCAGTCACCAGATAAGGAGGAATGACGGAGACTTGACTTGCTGAAGATATTCCTCCATTGAAATAGAGCTTAAACTTGAAGAAAATGAAACACAAAACTTGATAATTTAAAGTCGGAGAGCAATGGAGACGTAATTTACTTATGAAGACAATCTTGAAATGAAGAAGAACTTGAATTCTGATGATTGAATTGAAGAAGACCTTTTTGTTTATTCCATCCTTTTCAGGTTTCCGCTTTTTTAGCAAAAGAGGAACTCTTTCAAATTATCAGTGCTACAAATATGCACCGAAGAGTTGACCCTCTATGCAACGGTCACTTGATCAGGAGGAATGAAGGAGACTTGACTTGTTGTAGAAGATCATTCATGAATGAGGGAGAACTCAGATAAGAAGACGAAAATGAAACACAAAACTTAATATTTTGAAGTTGATGAGTACTGGAGACGTTGTTTACTGATGAAGAAAATCTTGAAATAAAGAAGAACCTGAATTCTGACGATTGAAGGAGATCTTTTGTTTATTCCATCCTTTTCAGGCTTCTGTTTTGTAGCAAAAGAGGAACTCTTTCAAATTATCAGTGCTACAAATATGCACCGAAGAGTTGACCCTCTATGCAGTCACCTGATAAGGAGGAATGACGGAGACTTGACTTGCTGAAGATATTCCTCCAATGAAAAGAGCTTGAACGTGAAGAAGAAAATGAAACACAAAACTTTATATTTTGAAATCGGAGAGCAATGGAGATGTAATTTACTTATGAAGACAATCTTGAAATGAAGAAGAACTCGAATTCTGATGATTGAATTGAAGGAGATCTTTTTGTTTATTCCATCCTTTTCAGGTTTCTGCTTTTTTAGCAAAAGAGGAACTCTCTCAACGTATCAGTGCTACAAATATGCACCGAAGAGTCAACCCTCTATGCACAGTCACCTGATAAGGAGGAATGACGGAGACTTGACTTGCTGAAGATATTCCTCCATTGAAAAAGAGCTTGAACGTGAAGAAAATGAAACACAAAACTTTATATTTTGAAGTCGGAGAGCAATGGAGACGTAATTTACTTATGAAGACAATCTTGAAATGAAGAAGAACTCGAATTCTGATGATTGAATTGAAGGAGATCTTTTTGTTTATTCCATCCTTTTCAGGTTTCCGCTTTTTTAGCAAAAGAGGAACTCTTTCAAATTATCAGTGCTACAAATATGCACCGAAGAGTTGACCCTCTATGCAACGGTCACTTGATCTGGAGGAATGAAGGAGACTTGACTTGTTGTAGAAGATCATTCATGAATGAAGGAGAACTCAGATATGAAGATGAAAATGAAACACAAAACTTAATATTTTGAAGTTGATGAGTACTGGAGACGTTGTTTACTGATGAAGAAAATCTTGAAAAAAGAAGAACCTGAATTCTGACGATTGAAGGAGATCTTTTATTTATTCCATCCTTTTCAGGCTTCTGTTTTGTAGCAAAAGAGAAACTCTTTCAAATTATCAGTGCTACAAATATGCACCGAAGAGTCAACCCTCTATGCACAGTCACCTGATAAGGAGGAATGATGGAGACATGACTTGCTGAAGATATTCCTCTATGAAATAGAGCTTGAACGTGAAGAAGAAAATGAAACACAAAACTTTATATTTTGAAATCTGAAAGCAATGGAGACGTAATTTACTTATAAAGACAATCTTGAAATGAAGAACTTGGATTCTGACGATTGAAGGAGATCTTTTGTTTATTCCATCCTTTTCAGGTTTCCGCTTTTTTAGCAAAAGAGGAACCCTTTCAAATTATCAGTGCTACAAATATGCACAGAAGAGTTGACCCTCTATGCAACGGTCACTTGATCAGGAGGAATGAAGGAGACTTGACTTGTTGTAGAAGATCATTCATGAATGAAGGAGAACTCAGATATGAAGACGAAAATGAAACACAAAACTTTGTATTTTGAAGTCGTAGAGCAATGGAGACATAATTTACTTATGAAGACAATCTTGAAATGAAGAAGAACTTGAATTCTGATGATTGAATTGAAGAAGATCTTTTTGTTTATTCCATCCTTTTCAGGTTTCTGCTTTTGTAGCAAAAGAGGAACTCTTTCAAATTATCAGTGCTACAAATATGCACCGAAGAGTTGACCCTCTATGCAACGGTCACTTGATCAGGAGGAATGAAGGAGACTTGACTTGCTGAAGATATTCCTCCATTGAAATAGAGCTTAAACTTGAAGAAGAAAATGAAACACCAAACTTGATAATTTAAAGTGGGAGAGCACTAGAGACGTAATTAACTAATGAAGACAAGCTTGAAATGAAGAAGAACTTGGATTCTGATGATTGAAGGAGATATTTTGTTTATTCCATTCTTTTTAGGTTTCTGCTTTTTTAGCAAAAGAGGAACTCTTTGAAATTATCAGTGCTACAAATATGCACCGAAGAGTCAACCCTCTATGCACAGTCACCAGATAAGGAGGAATGATGGAGACTTGACTTGCTGAAGATATTCCTCCATTGAAAAAGAGCTTAAACTTGAAGAAGAAAATGAAACACAAAACTTGACATTTTGAAGTCGGAGAGCAATGGAGAGTGGAGACGTAATTTACTTATGAAGACAAGCTTGAAATGAAGAACTTGAATTCTGATGATTGAAGGAGATCTTTTGTTTGTTCCATTCTTTTTAGGTTTCTGTTTTGTAGCAAAAGAGGAACTCTTTCAAATTATCAGTGCTACAAATATGCACCGAAGAGTTGACCCTCTATGCAGTCACCTGATAAGGAGGAATGACGGAGACTTGACTTGCTGAAGATATTCCTCCAATGAAAAAGAGCCTAAACTTGAAGAAGAAAATGAAACACAAAACTTTATATTTTGAAGTCGGAGAGCACTAGAGACGTAATTAACTTATGAAGACTAGCTTGAAATGAAGAACTTGAATTCTGATGATTGAAGGAGATCTTTTGTTTATTCCATTCTTTTTAGGTTTCTGTTTTGTAGCAAAAGAGGAACTCTTTCAAATTATCAGTGCTACAAATATGCACCGAAGAGTTAACCCTCTATGCAGTCACCTGATAAGGAGGAATGACGGAGACTTGACTTGCTGAAGATATTCCTCCAATGAAAAAGAGCCTAAACTTGAAGAAGAAAATGAAACACAAAACTTTATATTTTGAAGTCGGAGAGCACTAGAGACGTAATTAACTTATGAAGACTAGCTTGAAATGAACTTGGATTCTGACGATTGAAGGAGATCTTTTGTTTATTCCATCCTTTTCAGGTTTCCGCTTTTTTAGCAAAAGAGGAACCCTTTCAAATTATCAGTGCTACAAATATGCACCGAAGAGTTGACCCTCTATGTAACGGTCACTTGATCAGGAGGAATGAAGGAGACTTGACTTGCTGAAGAAGATCATTCATGAATGAAGGAGAACTCAGATGTGAAGACGAAAAAGAAACACAAATTCGTCCCATTCAACTTCTTAACTCAAATTTAATCCACCAAGTGAATTATGTTGGTACGTGTTTTAAGATGAATAAACACTTGTCATGAGATGCAAACTACTGAACATAATTAATTAAGCTTAATTTTTAAGTATTATTTGTCTATAGCAAGGCAATCTTTTTTACCTTGATTAGAGATCTTGTTATGTAGCAGTGTATTCCTTTTTGATTCCCATGTTTATAATAATCCTAGAGTTGCAAGACATTTTTGAAGGACACAACTTTTAGAATAAATCATAAATGCATTGCAAGCATTAAAACGTACAGCTGGAAATAATGGTAGAACATAAGAAAAGACCGGTGAATTAATGGTGAATTAATTGCGAAGAAGCAACTTTTTTTACATTGGTGTATCGGCCAATAAAACATCCAAGGCAAGGATCCCTTTGTAATAAAATAAATTTAAAAGATTGGAAAAACCAGCCCAAATTCACTGGCTGCCCCTAAACACTCCCCACACTGTGTTTTGACAGGCCATGAAATGATTCCTTAAAGTTGGTTGTTGCTCCTACAGTCAATTTGGCAGCCTTTTATCATTTAACAAGCTTTGAATTGACTACTTAATTGGCAAGAAGATTAGGATCAGGTCGTTGTGCGAACGCACAAAGCCGAAAAGGTCACAAATAGGTCAACCTATTAAAGTCAAGTTATGCGAAACACCTTGTTACATTCCAAGGTCTTTGAAAGCTCTAAAACCACAAAAGCTAAGAAATCCAAACAGGTGACTGGCTATACGAAGTCTAAGATATGCAGGCATGCGCAGTTCAGTGCGGTGATTTGCATGGCCCTTTTCATGTATCGAGATTCTCTCTCAACCTACCAACTTATGAAATCGTGAAGTTGCACTGACTTAGTGCCAATCAATTGCTATGCTAGCACAGAAATGCCCTTATTCCAGAATAGATAAGGTTCTTACACTTACAGTAAAAAAAAAAAACATTCGCGGGTAGAGTAACCATGCCAAGCCAAGGACTGTTAAGCTCACATCTTTAGAATTCGTGAGGAAAAGGGAAACGAAGTATGTAGTTATAATTTCAAATTGCATATTTTAGGGTGCATTTTCAAACATTAAAGGTTTAAAAACATATTTTCTTACATGCTGGGAACGGGAGGGGCGAAATCAAGCTAAATTTAAGGGCAATGACACAACTTAAAGTTTCAGCGCTGAGCAAGTGTTTCGGGCGGTTTTAGGAAGAAAAATGTGTTTTTAATGTTTTTTAGCAAGTGTGAAAAAAACAATTTACATGAAAAAAGTACACATTTATTCTGACTCACGAATGACGACCTCTTCAAGACGAGCCCTTGTGGCTTCCAATCGTCTCAGTCATTGGACAAAGATGCATTTTAAGTTCAGTCCACACAAAGTCTGACGGCCTCTTTCTCCCATCACAGTCACAGAACCACTCCGTCGCTGGCATTCCATGGACACAAAAATCGTCATTTTCGGCAAGAAATCCTCTTCGAAGTCACAAAAAACAGTTATTATTGTTCCAAGATGACTCTTCAAAGTCTAGGACACATTTTGAGGAACAAAAAGTGTCTGGAAATTGTGAAATCCGAGTCAATGGGTAGAGCAAAACTTCCACAGGTCCGTCTTCCTTGAAATCCAGCTAATTTGTGGCGAAGGCGGCAAGAAAATTTGCCCATATTTGTCAACCTCATGGTTGAGAGTTGGCGTAGGGTTATTTATGTAAGAAATAATTGAAAGTAATTAATAAAATTAATCCGCGGCCCAAAAGAAATTCATCATCCTGACTTTATAGATAATATCTGTGCATTGAGTTATTTAATAATAAATATAATACAAATACAAAACATATGATTGACTTTTTCTTCACGTAAAGTGATATTTTCTCTGTTTCCATTGCTCTATTTTGTATCGGTTTGAGAAGAAGTGATGAGTTCATTCCGTCACTTTGGTTGAATTTGATTGGTTAGAACTTGTGACGGGGTTCATTAACCTGATTCAAAGGGGCTATTAGCAGACGATAATCTCATTGCTCGGCGCGAAACAGGTTGACAGGCCCCCAAAATAGTTTTAGCTAACTTTTGATTCAGAAAAAAATACAGCACTGGAAAAACGAGCAAACCATTTTTTTCACGCAACTGTAGGTGATTTTATCAAAATGGTTAGCTGGATGGCAGTGTTGCATTCCCCCAGGGTGGGGGAGGGGGGTGGTGGTGGTTGGTGGTAGGCCAAGTAGCAGGCGGGTAGGAAAGCGGTGGGCGTGGTTGTGTGTGTATGTTTACATGGACCGGAGGGTTTCGCGTGGATAATGCAGACCACATCAATTAGTGGTGGCAGAGTTCTTGTCTTTAGTGAGAAAACCGTATTCTGAAATTGTGGTGATCAAGGGAAACAGTTTTCAAATCCAGTGAGGAATATGATAATGGAGTACACTTTGGGTGGATCATGAAAGAGGGATGGGTAGAGATACCGGAGTGATGGTGTGGAAGCTAAATCTCCACCCCTCCAAAGTCAAGATCTGTGCTGATCAAAATTAAGCTTCCCTTTGCTTTTGTGACTACAAATACACACGCCCACTCGGGAGATCTGCTCGAATTCTGTTAGCATGGTGGTAGAAAGAAATACCTCCATGCTGTTGTGACTGCGACCGCAATATTCCCAGGGTACAAAGGTTACAAGGACGGGCGAACGTGTGATACGTGATACTGAGCGATGGTAATGCCTGCAGGGTACTGGTGGTACTACAGTCAGTGGCCAATGTAGCGGTGTGCTTTATCACAATATTGTTCAAACCTTATATTATAACGTTGTAAAAGGTACTTGGCTGTAGTTTTGATTGTAAAGAAAACCCATATGCAGCAGGTTGTTAAATTCCCAAGCTAAATGTACTGTGTGACTGCCATGACGTCTACAAAGTAACTACCGCAATAATTTACTGACAGGCGATTGATGAGGTAACCGAGAGTTTTTAAGATACAACCCATTATTTTTTTGTTTTTATTATAGAGAAGTTAAATGGCTTATTCAGTTCTTGTTAATTCATCAGCACGCCATTCGGTATAGGCCTTGTAAGTTCGTAATTTAATTCAATTCAATTTTCACATTTACAAGTAACACCACCGATTCAGGTCGCGAGTCGACCAACAACCGTGCATGATGAGCCGCGTTGTACCCACGGCAGGTGCATGTTCTTGCCACTGCTGCGGTTACATTTACCATGGAGGTAGAATTAATCCATGCATTTACAAACTCTACTTTGCACACTTGCAGGGTAAATACACTTGATTGCCTCGAAATATTGTTCCCATTTGTTAACCGAATTACAATTGTAGTTGCCTTTTGTGTGTTTAAAGCAGACCCATTCATTTAGTCGACTGAGCTGAGGGAGAGATACTACCGAGATTTCATTTTGGAGACCGTGAATTCACCGTGACTGAGGAACACTCCGTGGGGGCAATCATGTGGACTGTACCGTTCATCTTCCTTGTGGTCGCGGTGATGTCGTATGTCCTCGTACCAACAGAGACATCAATCGTTTTAAGTGAATTCCCAGGTGTGTATGATATAATTGTTTGCAAAAAGTGCATCTTCAAATCGATTCCAATTGTATGAATTTTATTTTGCTTAAAAAACCAAATGGGCTGTTGAGGGAAATTAATAATATGGAGGTAGAAGCATGGAGGTACTGATTTCTACCTCCATGGTAGAAGTAACCATTTGGGAATTTCAATCAACCACAGGCAAAATTATCAACAATTAAATTAAGGAACTTGCCAGCTGTTCCCAGTCCATTCATGCATGGTGTTTTTTCTGCAAATGAAGGAACAATAATATAGGGCCACTTGACTTGGTTTATAATTGAATTATAATAAATAGGCCACATGACAATTGTGGCATCACATGTTTATTAAGCCACGGATAGAGCTTGGATGTCCTGCAGGCACAGCTTGTACAATTTAACAGAAGAAATTATTCTTCTTATATTTTATATGGCTGTCTGATTTTTATCAGCTTTTGTTATATATTTTTCTTTTCCTGAACAGTAAATAAAACAAGTGTCTCAGCTTTGTTCACAATTCTATCAGTCGTCACATTCATCAGGGATTTCCTGGAACACAGGCGTAAACCACGTAGAGAAGTTCAAAAGACACAGTCTCTTTCCTCAGCACAACCTCACGCCTCAACCCCATTGTCCCCTGAGAGGTGTATGCGAGGTGTCATAATAAAGAACTATGGTGAGGACAGCATCAGTGTGAGTCACGAGGTCCCTCGTCCTGAGGTTACATATGTTGATGAGGTGTTGGTACGAGTGCATGCAGCTTCGGTTAACCCTCTTGATGTGCAGATCAGCACGGGGGTAGGACAGGAACTTTGCAATAGCATGAGGTCTATGAAAGGAGTAAGTTGACACCGTGTTAGGGTCTAAAAATTGTTGGCTTCGGAGTTCGGATGAGGACAGTGACAGGTGTTCCAAGAAGCCTTACTTGAAGGCTATTGGAAGAATCTTTCAGAGACATCAATCTCTCTCCCCCCCCCCCTCTCTCTCTCTCTCTCTCTGTCTCTCTCTCGTCATGTTTTGTATAACCCTGCTCCCAAAAGTGGACTACTTGTCAATGTTGCACTTTTGAAAATGAGTGACACCTGCCCCCCCCAGCCCAGCCCACACCACCCCCGCCACCAAAGATTATAGAGCATCAAAGGGGAACTGGAGCTCTATCTATTGTTGGGATGTGAAATACTCATGGGCGCCACTTCAGTAAGCAACTGTCTTGTTCTTGCACTGTGGTGCATCAAAATAGATGCTTGCTGAAATGGCATCCAGTTCACATTTCACATTTAAGTTTCGGCCCAAGATCCCCATCTTGCACCTTCGATGCTCATTAATATTTGCCCACCACCCGCACTCACCACCCACACCACATCTATTCGAAGGGGCGAATCTTGACTGGCTAAAAGGCACTCACTATCAAAGTGAAGGAGTTGTTACTTGCATTCATTGTTCTAGCTTTGAAGGGAGACAGCACAACACCCCCCCCCCCCCATCCCATTGCATAAACAATATACCATTTCTTCAGTGTAAAGTGATGGCTTTGAAATGGATTTTACAAGATTTCCTTATAAAAAATTTGTTTCAAAACTATCAGGCATTATATGTTTTTCATTGTTTGTGACATCTTACAAGCTCTTTAAAACAACACATGTAAATTATTAGTTATGTTTCCAATCCAGATGCCTGCAGGAAGTGGCAGGGAGTTTCCTGTTATACTAGGAAGAGATTTTTCAGGAGTAGTGGAGCGTGTCGGATCTAAGGTCACAAAGGTCAAAGTGGGAGATGAAGTAAGTAAATAAAACAGTTAAGTATGTATATCGGGCCCTGTAGTCAGAGTTTGAACTCAAGTGGCTGGCCCATTTTTCATGTTTGCTCTTTTTTGGTTTGATAAAACCTCATTACACTTAGTGATAATAACATAATTATTCCAAATTAACACTGCAATGGAATTTTTTAATGAGAAGCAAAACCAACAGACTGTTTTTTTAATACTGACTTTCTCAAGGATGACAAATTTCAGACTTTTATCTGAATTCTGACATTTACATGTCTGCCTGGTGAGCAAAAACAAATCTGTAATTTTCTCCAGATTTGAACAAATTCCTGCTCCTTGATACATTTCTCTAGCACTGAGGATACTCTTCCCAAAAGCTCCTTGGAGTCTATAATATCAGGGTCGGAGGTTCATACTTTTTTGTCAACGTTGACTTCCAACCCTGCAATCTCAAAAATTCTAATGTCAACTAATTTAAATAACTCCACTGCAATCCTGGCTCATCAGGAACTTTACGGAGTTCAAGCAAAAATTTGTGTTTCATAACAAATTTATGCTAGGCAAAAAAAAGGCAGAAAAATCTGTAATAATTCTCTTAATGATGGCTGATAGCTCATTAGGACGAAGCAATATTTATCTGCACTAAGCAAATGTGAAATAATCAGGATTGTTTGAACTTAGGTGTGGGCAGCTCTTCCATTCTACTATCGTGAAGGTAGTATGGGTGACTACATCGTCGTTACGGAGGAGGTACTTTCTAAGAAGCCAAGAAACGTCAGCCACGAGGAAGCCGCAGCGTTGCCTAATGTGGGTACTTGTGTCTGGTGCTCATTGGTTCTAACTGCTGTCATTGGATCAAAGAGAACTAAACAACAAAGGTTGGTTGGAAACATTTCCATGGAGCTGCCAAAAATTTACAATCAATTTTTGCTAAGGCCCCCCCCCCCATGAACAAAAGTACAAAACATTCTAAAAACAGGAAGACTACTAACCCAAATGCTAAGTGGTATCATTGATTGACCAATTTCTTGACATATTGTACGCTTTGGAGGGGGGCAAAGAAAACAAAACTAGTGGGGGCTGGGGGTGTTTAATGCACAATAAAACGTTAAACAGAACAGCAGATTTTCAAAGTGTGTCAACATCCCCTCTTCAATGCTTGAAACACTTCTTCTGGTAAATGTTTTCCCTCTCTTCTTTTTGTTTGAACAATTTCTCATGTATAGCAGAGCAAAATGCTACACAAACTGTATCAGTTGCTACTCAAAAATCACCAGCTGCTTACTTAATAATAGCATTCAGTATGCACACGAAACAAGTTTGGTCTAAATATTTTTGCTATTCACAAAATCTGTGCCTGCTAAGAGCAAGTTAATAAATTGGCTGACCCCAGGGTTGGGGTGCCCACAGGTGCCCAAGCCAGTTGCTAGTCTTGGAATGTAACCCCTTCTGCTAAGCAAATATTTTCTGTGCTTAGCAGCTTTTACTTAAAACTCCGAGCATGCCTTTTAGACCAGTGAAGTTTCCCTAGTGTCTGCATAAATATCCCAAACTTTTCTCCTTTTGGTCTCAAGGGTTTTGATTACGGGCGGCACAGGAGGAGTTGGAACATTTGCCACTCAGCTCATCAAGGCGTGGGGAGGTCATGTGACAGCCACTTGTCAGGACGCACACGGAGTGAAGCTTCTTTGTGATCTTGGAGCAGATGATGTCATCAACATCTCCGAAGTTGATTTGGAGACTTCTCTCATCAGCAAACCAAAGTGAGTTGATGGTTGTCAAGCCCTGGGAAAATCTTGTGTCGTGGCCGAATGTTAAGAGTACCAAACTCAAGCCCTGGTGTTTCTGATCAGCAGAGTGTGGGTTCGAGTCCCGGTCGTGACATTTGTGTCCTTGAGCAAGATACTTTACCATAGTTGCTTTGTCCAACGGATGGGACACTATTTGAATTTTGGCCTTTCCATTTCTTGAGGTGAAACCAAGTGGAATGGGGAAAAGCCACATTTCAAAGAGTGATTTTATTCTGCGACCATATCTTTTGCAACTCATATGCATCCAATATTTGGTATAATTCGTTTAATCTTGAGGAATATTTTATGATTTTTATCCAAGGTTTGATGTAATAATTGACACTGTTGGTGCATCAGTAAGACAGACGTGTTTTAAGCTGTGTGATAAAAGTGGTTTCATCGTCAGCATGGTATCCCCTTCCTTTGAAAATGCCGACAAGTACGGAGTTATGGTGGGAGCTTTTGTGACCAACATCTCAAAAATGAAACAGGTGAGACAAAAGGTTCAGGTAAAATCAAGTTTCTTTTGATATGAAATCAGCTTCTGATATTCAGGCATTGAACTTTCATCTTTTAAAGAGTCGGTGATTCTTATATTGCAAGAAGCATCAACATCAGAGTTTCAAGGAATATTTTGAGGGACATTCGAGGCCAAGAAGCAGCAAATGCAATGTCGACCGTAATATCCAGGCCTGCTCTTTGGGTAGATAGTACAACTATTCAAAATTAAAAATAAGTTTTTGGTTGAACAAAGCGGGACTTGAACCTGCGTCCTCCATATTTATGTGCCGGCACTCTACCAACTGAGCTACCCAGCCATAATGTTGGTGGTCTTCCTATTTTGTCAATATCTTTGTTCAGTGGAGCCAGTCAGAAGCCCAAATTTTAAAATGTAATTTTTTTTTCTTTCTGTTTGTCAGTCTTGGGCCAACAGATGTGACTTTAGATGGGGTTTTACCCTACCTGAAGGGAAGATTCTGGACAGAATAACTAAGTACGTCGAGGCAAAGAAGGTAAGCACAAGAATCTTAGTGACAATGTCAATATGATACTGTCATCAGTCATAAACTACTTGACGGCATGTTCCCAAAGGATTTGGGAATTTCTCAGGAATGGGTTATGTAACGATCAGGTGATTTTACCTTCAATACCACCAGCTTACTGTGTACACAATGCTAAAAGGGGAAGTATGTTAGTGGGCAGTGGAAGAGTAAATTAATTTCCATTCATTTGTTTTCACAACAAACCTGTGAAAATTTCATCAAATTCTGTGATCTCTTTTAGTGGAAATAGGAAATAACATAAAACTAATAGATTTAAAAACCTTTGTATTTTGTAAGGGATTGTTGTGCATGTTGGAAATAAGGATTGCGGCAATCTAAATAAGAACAGATACTTTTTTATGGGGGGGGGGGGGGGTCTTTATATGCAATTTTCTGGAATTTGACAAAATCTCAGACGGCTGATTTGTCTGGAGGATTTTTCAGTGGTAAAAACTTTATATTCTGTGAGCTTCAGATTGAAACTTATCAACAGTTTTTCGAACTCAATAAGATTTGTGTACTTGGTCTTGAACCAACAGTCATTGTAATTTCTGCATGTGACATTCTTCAAGGCGTTTCAATCATGTTGTAACAATCTCTCGTTATTGTTTTGGGTTTTTTTTCTTTTAGATAAGACCCGTTATAGATCAGGTGTACAAAGTGGAGGATGCCAGAAAAGCATTTCGACATGTAGAGACTGGTCCAACAAAGGGAAAAACGGTGGTCACATTTGACTGACCTCAGCCAAATTTCACATCGCTGTCAGGAAGAAATTTAGCAGGGGACAATTTGAGAGACTATGTTCACTACATTGAATTTAGGCTGGAAACTTTGTTCATCTGAAGCATGACTACCTGTACTAATCAAACTATGGCCCTGCATTTGAGCTTTGGGGAGCCAAGGCTCACTGTCCACAACATTTGAGTGAAATCCACGCAGAATTTTCCCTGGCGTTTTAACAACTCTTGGGTCAAGTTGATAACAACAAGCCTTTGATGGAATTTTGTGATGAAATAAAGGAAACTAATACAAAGTACTCAGGATTGTGACACTTCTCGAGTGATTTTCTAGAAATGTTTGTCTTTTGTAGGAAGGGTTAAAATATATGTTTTATTGTTTTATCAAACCTTGAAGATTGCACAGAATTTGTTCCATATTGAACCAGGTTATACTTCAAGGTAGTCTTGTTGCATGACGTTGTTGATCATTATTTAACCTCCACCTGTGATGTCATGCCATATTGATCCATCGCTTCATTATTTCACTTGAATGGCGCGATAGCTACATTTAAACAACATCACGCGACGCCATTCGTGCGAACTAATGGAGTGCTGGAACAATATAGCATGACATCACAGGTGGAGGTCAAGTCGCATAATGCCATCGAACGATAGCAAGAACTGTTAGGAAAACTTTAATCATCCACCACACAAAACCGAAGGGTTCATGCCTTTACACACGCCAATGTACGGGGTACTTTAACAATGGAACAGTGCTACCCCACAAGGTTTTCTTAGTCCTAGTGGTACCCCGCAGAGAATTTCTTGAGAAAAGGACTAATTAAAAGTGCACTTTCATCATGATCTTAACATGGAATTATGCTTTCTCATCCAGTAGTAACTGGGCGACAGTTCATAATTCCATATATATCATGAAAACTGCCCCTTTAAATAGAAAAAAAAAACTGCTTAGTGCTTATCAAATTTCTTTGCAATACAAAAAAACTAGTGGGGCACCAGTCTTAACATGGAATTTGGCTGGTAATCTGTTTCTGCTAAGCAATATTTGTCTATGCTTAGCAAGTTTTTGTACTTAATGAAATTGGGTCCCGACATCATTTAAAATTCGTGTTGTTTTGGTTGTGTTGTTTTGGGAGTCGATTTTCTCCAACTTACACGATGCACGCGTGTTTATACACTAGCTACTCGCCATATCTTTACAAAAAAATTTGACTCCCAAAATGACAGACCCTCAGCCGACAGCAGCCACAGGTGACGTTGGTGCAAGGGTAAATATTTCTAGTGCCAGAGTGGCTCAAGAAAGGACAAAAGCAGACAAAATAAAAGAGACATCACCACACAAATATTACTGTGTTTGGAGACACACGTTAAACAATTTTTTAATAAGATCTTTCCATTTTAGCATTAGACCATTGCAATATAGTTTGGGCCATATCTTAACTTGAACTGGGTCCTCCTTCATGATGAATAATGGTGTGCTATAGCAGAATGCTCCCCCTCCCAATTACGCTGACGGTGCTGCATTGTGCATTGCACCCTACACGTACGGCTTGTTTAAAGAGTCCAGTCGGGGAACTCGAAGAGAACATCTTTGCCAGTCAGCTTCTTGTAGACAGCACTGAAGGTGTCGGTCTGTGAAAAAGAAAACGAACCAAAACGATACATTCTTTAACTGTTGCGATATCAAGGTCATTAAACTTAATCAGTTCACAATTTAATTTTTGTTTCAAATACGAAAAGGAAAAGCAAACCTGCCCTTGGTGATAAATGTAAGTGGACAATTTGGTTTACGACATGCACCTCATTAAACATCCTACACCACAAGTGCCAATAGCGGGAAAACCCACGCAATCAGGTAGGGACTGAAAAGGTGATCTACATGCAAGGCTCCAGTCTGAGGTGGGATTCGAACCGGGGTCCACAGAGGTGAAAGGCAGGGAAAGGAACCACTGAGCCAAACTGAACTTGCAATAACCATCAACATTTTAAACTGAGTTGACAATCAATATTACAGACCACTTTATGTTTTCCCCTTCAACTTATGGGGGTGTAAAATCTTTGGTTCCAATGTAATTTGCACTGGGTTTCCACAAGACCCAATCCTAAATCCCAAGGTGTGTCCATAGAAATTGAATCTTACTACCAGAAAGTTAGAATTTTTCAAAAATTAACGACAATACGGTAAAGTGGGACTATAATGAAGGCTCCACATGTGCATCAAGGCTCGTGCGGGTTGTACCAAATTCTAACAACTCAAAGATTCCTTTCGGCTATGTTCACACTACCAAGGCAACTCCCAGAAAAATTTAAACCTCAACACCACCCCCGTGTTAGTTCCACACTTTATGTGATTTTCCTGGGAAAATGAACACCATTATCTGGCTTGAGCCTACTCCCAAGAAACGGGTTACCATTTCCAGGGAAATTTCTTTTTCCCCAGGAAATTGAAAGTTAGCAATTCAAGTGTGTAAAAGGTAACAAATAAATTCCTGAAAATTTCCTGGGAAATTCGTCAAGTGTGAAAAAGTCAAATAAACTTTCCTTGGAACTCCTTGGACAATTCAACAAGTGTGGAAAGGTCAAACAAAATTTCCTTGGAATTTCTTGTGAAATTCACCAAAATTTGCCAAGTGTGAAAATTTAACTTTTGGGGGGTATTCCCTGGTTAGAAGTATGAAAGAGGTTTTAGACAACGGACATACCTTGTAATCCACCTGAATCTGTTGGCTCTTGTCCAGATGCACCTTGATGATTTTGGTTCCATCCAGTCTGACCCGGATCCTCTTGCCGACGATCTCCGACGGGTAGACAAGGTCCTCCAGGATAGAGTCGTGCACGGCGGTCAGTGTCCTGCTACGGGGGCGCTTCTGCTTGTTCTTTGTTCTTGACTTGCGCGTGGGCTTGGGGAGGATGCGTCTCTGCCAGATGAAGTGAATAAAGTGATTGATTGAGTGATGAAACACAAGATGGCAAATATTTCAACTGAACAGTAAATCCCTTTGAGAAGGGGTTTGGAAGGGTAAGAATTGAAGAAAACTTTGTTAAAAGCTATTTTCAGTTTAAAGCTGTTGAAAAGCTCATCCAGTGATTCTAATCATTTTAAATTAACCCTCTTCCTGATTAACCGCTCAACATCATCAATGATGTCTTGAATAATATTTCATTTACCTGCAATATATCACGAGGTGAATAAATCCACACAGTACAGAGTTTAGTACTCCATTGTTCTACCATAACACAATCCATTCAGTTTAATAGTTCCACCTGGTGGATCAACGCACCGACATATTTACTAATGAAAAATAGGAAAGATTTTATACCTGTGCTACAAAGACAACATGCTTGCCGCTGAACTTCTTCTCAAGTTCTCGCACCAGTCTGTTCTGGACTTTCTGGAAAGCCCTGAGCTGTGGCACTGGGACAAAGATGACGATAGCCTTCTTGTTGCCTCCAAAATCAATTTCCTGAAATATAAAACATGGTGAAAAAAAATCAAAGGTTTAACCCTTTTCATCATAAAAAAAGGGAACAAAAAAAACCCCACAATAACAAAACAATCGCACAATAGGCCTAAATGTCAGCATTCTTTTGCATTTCTCAAGACCATCTTGTTGACACAAAGATCTTGAGGTATTGCAAAGGAAAGCTTTCAATGTCGTCCATCAGCGAATCCCAAGAGCTTTGGATAAAACAGCTTTCGGGAATTAGAAAAAATGGACCATTATCGGCAAATAACCTTTTTACGATTGATCTAATTCACCTGACCTCATTATTACAATAATCTCGGTTGCGACATTTCGTAGCCCCCATGTTAGTGTAGTGCGCATTTTAGGCAACGTGTCGTTTACACACTAACCATAATTTTTCGGTGCAATTTGACTCTCATAACAGCAAGCATAAAAGCCAGAAGCCAGCTGCATTTGACATTAATTAGTGCAGATGGTCAGTATACTGATGCCTTCAGTTAACAGGACACCAACACAACAAAAACATTTATTTTGTTAATGGCTTTGCGTTTTCTTTCCCTGCCTTTCACATTTGGGGACCCTGGTTCGAAACCCCACTTCTGACCGGAGCCTCGCTCTAGATGGAGTTTTCCTCAACACCTAAATCTGAATTTTGTTTTGTTATCTTCTCTTTACATGTATCTTCAGGCCTACAGGTCACAGTGCAAAGTGCTTAAGAGGATTTCTCAGTTTCATTACCAGAATAATAATTATAGAAATAACGACATACCTTGGCTCCTGTGATGAACAGCTCACGAAGTTGACTCTTCAACTCAGAGTTGATCTCAAGTTCAAGGAGGGCCTATCAAAATCATTCATAAAAACAAAATATTAAAATTACTAAAGCAATATAATTCAAGACCAATCTTTGAAAGTTTTGACAGAACTTTCCCCCTTTTTATAGCAGTTTAATAGCATTAAGAATTTAACAAAGAATAATTCAAGACCCAAATATATTTTTGAGGGGTAAACCTATGTATTGATTTGTTAAAGGGTGTGACAAATCACGGACTGCTCAATTTTTGAAAAGTATTGAGGAATTAGATTACATTCATTTGTAACATTAGTTTCCTACCTGTGAGATGGACAGTTCAAATTCATCTGCCTTTTCGCCTTGTGGCTTTATGATCTTGGCTCCTGCACTGAACACGGCCATCTTGGACCACGGCTGCAACAGAAAGACAAAAACATCTTAAGGTAAACATCATTTGAAACCTTTCAACAATCAATGTACATAACCATAGAACTTTCACGGTTATATGCAACATTTAGCCCCACCGGCAAACATAAAAAACAAGTTACACTTACTCGCCAAGATATATGAACATGAATGAGACAGCAATTGAATTATGTTCGCACCCATGCTACCAGTTACATTTTTAAGATGGCATTGTAGATCTACGCCAAGGAAGTAGCCTCGATCCCTAGGGAAGTATATTTGAATTTGCTCAGAAATACGTAAGTAGTAATTCTGAGCAATAAATTTCATGAATATTTGCAATAACTTTTTAAAAGGTTAGTAAGTTCAACAGCCAAAGCACTGCTGTAGAGCACTGTAGAGGAAAGCTTTTAAAAGAGGTAAATGGACATTTTCAGTTGGTTAAAATTGTCGACCCAAGCGAAGGGTACATCATACAGGTATGCATCCAAAACAACGAGCCATACAACTTTACATGCTACACGAGTGTGAATGGTTTGGCTGTGCGGCTACCAAGGATTCACATACCTGATGTCAACCTTTTTGTTCACAACACCAAGTCACATGGGTCAATTAAATTTGCTTGTTTCAAACACACGCTGCCACCTGCGACTTGGCGCTGGACCGGCCACATGCCGGCTGGAACTAGTTCACGCATCCATCTGGAATGGTGAGTGGAAGTTCCGTTCCGGCGCCTGGTCAATCGCAGACAGCAACGCACATTCAAGATCGACAAAGTAAACAAACCTGAGACTTAAACAAGATAGTGCATACAATATTTTTACCTAACAAATGTTTTTTAAAAATGCGTTCAAACGCAGGGGGGTATTTAAATCATATCATTATAAATTATTATTATGAAGCAGTACCAGTCCCCCAGTAGCCAGCAGTAGACAGTAATTCCAACCATTGCTCCATGTTCCAACTAACATGACCAAGGAAAAAGGAAGAAGAGAAAGTCCCAGTGTTTCCCAGTTTATATATTTTTGTCTCAATAATATTAATAAAAAATAAAAAGGAAATAATGAACATGATGAATGAACAGGATAAAAAAGTGCCAATCAAATTCAACATCTGTTATATCAGTAGATTTGCGATCTTGCATTCATAACAAAATTATCGCTTAAAGTGTTAACTAATGCTAAAAAAAACTTTAAGAAAGATCCAATATTGATGTAACGTTGTAATGTGTACTGGGTGTAATGCACAGTCAGTACATGATGATGTATTTGGAATAGATGCGTTTTAGGCACACATGAATTGTATTATGATGTTCATTTTCATCCTTATAAATCACAAACATCACACATCATTACGAAAATAAATTTCACACAGCAACTACTTGATCCTTTAAATTTATTACTATTTCCTTATCTACGAATATTATTAATCTGTTTTTATGATATCCAACGTTAAAAATTTAAGTTTTAATCGCCATTCTGAACTTACTCTAGAACTACGGCCGAAAAGGCATAAATTTCTCTCAAATCTCGTCGGAACGGGAATGTACGAGAAGTTGGATCAGTTGCGTGGATGTAAATTATGATCAGTAAAATATGTTGAAAGTATAAATTTAAAAATAATAAAGACCCTTTTTAAAAATATTTTTTGATTAAAAAAGTATTTTTCAATTTTACTATGTTTAAAAAAAATTTAAGTTATACTTTTAGAAAAATTTAAATTAACATGTTAGAACGAGACCTTATTATCAACTTTAAACTTTGACCTTATTTTCCACTGGTTCCAGACGTGCCCTTTTTCAAAACGTTCGGTTTACGGCGGTGAACCAGTGGGACATGTGTTCGTGTGTAGTGCGGTGCCCAGTCGTGGCGGCGAAAGTAATCAAAACATGAAAATGACGAGCCTGAGTAGTGAATGAATACTTCTCGTTTTTGTCGGGCCCTTGGAATTCTTTCTCAAATCATGCCCAAATTTCACTATGCTGTTAGGAGTGGACGGAGTGTTGGAGTTTTTGAGTCCTGGTAAACAATCATTTTGTGTTTATTTTCGACGTGATGGATGGAAGAGTATTTGACAAATGAAATGAACCTGAATGTGCATTAACAAATGTAGGTTAGCTACAAACTTTCAAAGACATACCGTAGATGGCGCTATATCAGTGCACTTTTAACTTTTTACTCACTTCCAAGAAAAGACAGTTTTTTCGGGTGGGGGGGGGGGGGGGTTGCAGACTTAGATAAGATTAAGAATAACCTGCCTCCAAATCTCTATTTATTATGTTAAAATTAATACAAATAACATGAATAAATTAATATATTTATTAATGTATTCAAAATCAAAGTTAAAAAGTAATAATTAATAATTTGTAGAATTTAATAAATTATTATTAACTACATACACTGACACTGGTTGGAGTTTTGAGACTCAAAATAATTCTTAATAAATTAAAAATTAAGTATAAGTAAGTGTATAATACTATACTTTTAGTTATCTTCCCAGCTGCTGCTTTGTAGTGAACTTTATTTAGCCCGCAAATTTTGCCCTCTTGTGTCTTTGATACCTACCTACCTGACTGAGTTATTTGAGTAGCCGATAAGCATAAGGTTTTATAAATTAACAAATAAGTTTTTGTCCGCATCCCATCAGTAGCAGAGAGGAAACGAAACTGCATTTCTACCATGTGTCTACCTCCATGTTTCAAACCGACACTATCTGGGTTCGGTTCCCAGCCAGAGCTTTTTTTTAGCTCAAGAACACACTAGCTAAAACAGATAGCTAAACAGATCGACAACAGAGTGCACCAGATGAACAATTCTCATATATATATATTTTCATATTGTATTTGTTCCAGGGATGAATGTAAATCTAGCGTGAATGGCTTCAAAGATGCCCGGTACAAGAAGTTTGGAACGGCAAAGGAGGCTTGGGACTTTGTGAATGCCGGGGAGGATCCGAACCCTTACTTCAAAAAAGGACATCAATCTCAGGGAGGACAACAACACAAGAGTTATCCTGCAACATCATCGTCATATTCCTACAACAACAAGAGGTCGGAAGCTGCATCTGTAAGTTATGCACCTGCTTCAATGACAATAGACTATGGTAAGATTCCGAGGAAGCTGGTGTTATGTGCCTGTTTTAAAAATGTTAAGAAAGAAACCTAAGATTTCCTGCAACATATTATTATGCAAGTCAAGTTTTTGGTTTTTTTTTTTGAAAATTCTGAATAAAGCTAGCAGACCCGATACTTTGTTCCTGTAAGGTCAAGGACTTTTTCAAAGTAAAGATCAAACATTTGTATTGGAACATTTCAAAGGGAAACAAGGCAATGACCAAGGGGCACCAAAGCAATTTGCAAGGGTATCAAGGCAATCATCTCATCTGCTGAATGGTTTTGTCAGGAAGGTTGTTCATGGACACAATCCAGTTTTGATTTCACAATTAAACACAATAAACAGGGTCAGGGGGACCTTCTTCAAGAATTATCAAACTTTTTATGTCTGTCTGTTAAAAAAAAAGTTAGTGCTATTTCTTAAAAGACATTATTTGCCATGTAACGATCTGTGGAGTTCAGTGGATTAGGGTTGTTGTGGTCATCAGACCTTGTGCAAATAAAGTGTTTTGAGTAGGGCGCCCTTGACTAGAGGTCAAAAGAAGGTTGCTCATTGGCCTATTCTGTACGTGGCACATTATGTGTGTTTTCCATAACTTCATCATCAATTTTCCTCTAAGGTTGCGTCATACTGACGTCAATGCATAAGGCCCAGTTGCCCGCTGGCACTTACAGATTCTTGTGTTTTGTCTCCACTGTGTAGAGCCGCAACAGATAGAGTTTGTTCATAAGATTTCGTACAGCACCAAGAGAAAATACGAACATGAAACTGAATCTGAAAGCAGCTCAGTTACATTTCAATGCAAGAAGATAAGAAGCTCCAGCACTGGATCCTCCTCGTCTTTCAGCTCATCGTCATCTGTATCATCATCTCCACCATCGGGAAGCGGTAAGGCTTCTTGTACTTACAAAATACAAATCTACTTATAAAATTCTGGAAAGAAAAAAACAAACAAACATCTGGCCATTCTCATAAAAAGTGTTAAATGCATGCTTTACATCTTGGCTCCATTGTAAACCAAAGAGATAGCACTAGCAAGACGGTTTGTGTTGAGCAATGATACCGCAAGGCTGTCAAGAAGTGTCAATTCACTGTGATTGTATTGTACTCTTTTACAAGTTCATCAGTTTCCCTTCTGAAGTATGACTTTGTCAATTTTTTCATTAGGAGAAAAGTGTTTCCCTATCCCTGAGTCAACAAAAATCTTTTACCTTGATGCACAGCATCAACAGAGTTATTTTCCACAGTTACCTCAACAGAGTTAACCCTAACCATGCTAAGTGCAACAATATGCACCAAATGGTAATAGTTGTTGTGATCTGTTGCATTTGGCAGTCAACGCAGATGTCATTCTTTGACTGAATTTGTTGCATTTAGCAGTGAAGTGACTTCATATAGGTTTGGGTGCTTCTATTGTATCTGAACAACTTATAATAGGTATTTCAAAATATTTTTATGGGAAAAGTATTGACAAGTATGATGTAATATTAGGTAAGAATCATAATTCAAATTATATTCAAAAGACTGTATAATAACAGTTAAACATTTAAATTACAGTTACAAGTCACCACTACACTTATGTGCATACTGTTGCATTTAGCAGGGCAAACACCCTTGCTCAGTCCTAACACAAACAGCATGCCTGCACATTGCAACAATATCCCTTGTTGCATTTTGTTGCATTTGGCATGGTTCTCATTTCAACTGTGTTGCATTCTGTTGTATTTGGCAAGGTATGTAGAGAGACCCTAATGGGGGTTAGGGTTAAAGAATTTTCCTGGGTTACAACATAGAGCTGCTTCAACACAAAAAGTAGCAGAGCACATATTTCTGCTTACTGAAAAAAGGTAACCAGCCAAAACACCATTCTGCATGTACTGTCTGTGAGTGGTGTCCCGCTAATTTTTGCTTAGTAAAAAATTGTTAAGCAAGATTTTGTGCTAAAGCAGATCCATGGCATTGGGCCCATGTGTGGTTACTTGAGATTTGTTGTATGTTTTAGGATACCTAACCCTTGACAGTTGAATGACATTTTCAATATTATTTTCACAGGTAGGGCTGTTGTATATACAGATGGCTCATGTGTGAGTAACGGACGTAGGGGCGCTCGTGCAGGTGTCGGTGTGTACTGGGGAGACAATAATTGCTACAATACCAGCGAGAGACTAGAGGGAAGACAGACCAATCAGAGAGCTGAGATCACGGTAAATAATGGGCAGGTTTAAACGTCTAAGAAAACCCTCAGCTAGCCTTTGTTGTAGTTCTTGTTGTGGCCAAGCAATTCAGTGCATTAGACTCAAGTTCTGGTGGTTAAGTCATCAGGGTGTGGGTTCGAATCCTGGTCATGACATTTTTGTCATTGAGCAAGACACTTTACTGTAATTGCTTCTCTTCACCCAGGGGTAAATGGGTACCTGGGAATGCAGAGATGGTTCTTGTGATTGGTGTAGCTTGGTGCGCTACATATTTGGCAGCACAGGCTGTATACTCCCGAGGGAGCTGCGATGGTTTTTAAAAGAAATGAAATAAACGTCCCAGTAACAAGGGGTAATAATGTTAGAGCGCCATGAGCGTCACTGAATGAAGATTTTGAGCACTATTAAAGAAGTTGACCAATTTTTTGAAACCATTTAACTGCACAGTTTGGGTATGGTGGCAGAGGTGTCATGCTGTGTGTCTACTGTGTAGATACAGTCGGCACATAATGATATTAATCGGACATTTCTAGTGTGCCATGTATGTGAAGAAGGACACTCCTATTGTTTGTGTTTTACCCACACACCGATGTGCGCTCAGTATTGAACACTCCACACTTTTCAGAGTCCTGTGAAAAAAAAATCACAGTCATGTTACTTGGATGGGATTTGAATCCAAGACCTTTGACATTCTTGAGTGGGTGTCTTACCACTGGACCACCGAGCTTGGACGGTAGTAAGAGGCAGTTCTTAAATATTGTTTTTATCTTGTGAGATTCATTTTGTCTGTCCACAGGCTGCCATAAGAGCTCTGCAAACAGCCAAGTCAAGAGACATCAAAGAGCTTACATTGTACACAGACAGCAAGTACACGATGAAATGTGAGTAGTGGCTACAATGACATTTATCAGGGTTAAAATCTTTCAAATTCATGAATGGGTTTACCTCATTCAGGCCTAGAATTACACAAAGGCAACGGATTCCATGGCCTCTGTTGCCCCTGGCCTTGGCCTTAATGCCCCTTAATCAAATTTCCCATATACTCGAGGATTTTCCAATGGAAGTGCCTTTTGCAAAATGAGAATGGCCTTGCCATCTCAAAGATGAAATTCCAGGCCTGCTCAGTGCTCATTGACTGAAAGGTTGACGACTCAGAAAGGTGGATGTAATGCAATAGCACTCCATACTTGAAGGCCAAGTACCTGGTTCTCAGACATATGTATCGAGTTTCACTAACGATGGCACGCGTACATGTCCAAGTTTTATGTTTACTTGCATGTGCAAATATACTATGTGTAGTTTGGGGGTATGTGAATGATATTGAATGGCCAAACAGGAGGGTTGACTGTGGGCTGTGTAGATGCATTGACCACATGGTATCATATTGCAGGCTGGCATAGTTTATCTATCATTCAAAATCACAGCGGATGATATTGAATGGTCAGACAGTAGGAGGGTTGACTGCGTACTGTGTAGATGCATTCACCACATGATATCATATTGCAGGTTGGATAAATTTATCTATCATTGAAAACCACAACGGATGATATTGAATGGTCAGACAGTAGGATGATTATTGGGAAAAAAACCTGTTAGTTTGATTGTTCCTTTATTCGGCAGCCATAACAGAATGGATGACACGGTGGAAACAGAATGGCTGGAAGACAGCGGGGAACAAAGACGTGCAGAACAAGGAAGATCTACAGACCCTTGATGGTCTTTGCCAACAGGTCAACGTGGACTGGGTAAGAGAGAATGAGGGTAGAATTCATGATTAACCACTAGCTTTGTTCTCCCTTAACAGTGGTCCGCTGGCAAGATGCCCAACAACATGTTTTGTTTAACTCTGTTGAAAAAACTGCTGTTTACAATTTTAACACTTCCCTCTTATTGTCACTTTCAGAAATACGTGCCAGGCCATGCCAATATCAAAGGCAACGAGGAAGCGGATTCTCTAGCTAGAGCCGGAGCAAGAATGCCATCTACTAGTTGATAGATGTAAAAACGCCCCGATTATGTTGCAGCCACCTGTCTTGTATCCAATATGCAATGCTAGTCATGAATACTGATGTCTGAAAAAAGGGAACAGACTGTTTTGTCATCCAGCCTCGCTTTGATGTGAATGGCCAAGCATGGTTTCTGTGGCATTGTCACACCCTGTTCTGGCTGTGTTTGGTTAAGTAAGCAGTTGTGAACATCTGGGGAATAGACTGTGCCTCACGCATATTTTAAGACTTTTGGGACCACTTTAAACCCCACGTACACTGCTGTAACTTAGCAGGGAAAGCACCATTGCTCAGTCCTAACACAAACAACATGCCTGCACAATGCAACAAAATCCCTTGTTGCATTTTGTTGCATTTGGCATGGTTCTCATTTCAACTGTGTTGCATTCTGTTGTATTTGGCAGGCTTTGTAGAGAGACCCTAAATGGGGTTAGGGTTAAAGACAACTTTTCTAAACAACTTGGGAAAACTCCATGTAGACACTTGTCCACTGCGACGCGACCTTGCCTCATCTGGACAATGGGACAGGGAAACGATTAATTTGGGAATTTTGCTGCAAAGTGTCCAATAAATATCCGTATTGGACTCCAATATTAAATCGTGAAGCGCCAGTAATACATGGTGAACCACCAATGTAATGACAAGGCTTGCTTATTGCTTGCTTATTGCGACTCAAAAGGTCGGACTTTAGTGATAGCTCTCCAAACCACCCTATCTTGATGTCTTGTCCACTTAAACCTGTGTCCTCTGCTAGGAGTTTGATGTAATCTTTAGGGGGCTGGCCTGACAAGGAACTCTGTGTATTGTATTTATTTTTAAAAAGCATGTAAATTTACTTGCCTCTTCGAAACAAAATAAGTATATTTATTGTTATGTATTCATGTTGTCATAAAAATATGTTTACTAATTTTTGAATAAATCTTTATCTTTTTGAGATTAAGCCTAGTTGAGATGCCTCAGTTTATGTGAGTTTGTACAAAGATGCAGCTGTAGCGGTTAGACATTGCATCACTCAAACACCACCTTCAGGGCTTGAATCTGTGGGGTAAATCCAAAAGACTGCAGAGCTATGTGGACTTACACACGTCCACACAGTGTTATTTACAGTGTTGAGGAATAGGTTTTTCCTGAAGTGTATAGAACAAAGGAATGTCCACACTGTGAATGCAACACGGAGCTGGGTTTGTGTGTTTACATTCACACCTGAAAATATGACGCTTAAGTGTTTAATTCAATAATCACGGCTTGATTATCAATCAAGTTGGAGAAATTAACATTCTCACAGTGCCGAGATTAATTCTTTGTTCGAGATAGTCGACATTTTTAGCATTCGCATGAGTATATTCATTAAAATAGCAAGAAATTTGGTTTCTTAAAAACTTATCCAATTGTGGTTAAATGATGAATGCATTACTAGGCACTTTTAACCAAATTTCAAAATGCCTTGTACTTTTCCTGTTTCCACTAGTACTCTAGTATACCACCAGCATACAGTGCAGTCGGTTGCCTCCGACTGTAAAAAATAACCTCATGTGACAAGACCCTCAGATCAATTACAATTCAAAAAAACATAGTACAGTGTACACACTTTTGCATTTATTAAAAACTCTGCCTTTGGCTTATTCCAAATTTAAAGGCAGGGGTGATTTACTGAGGGACACATAATTATTGTTTGTACACTCCCCGTTTTTAAAAAACTTATAAAGGGTTTAGCACGGTGCAGCAGTTTCAGGAATGCTTAGGGCCAGAAGAACGGGAGTATTAATCCAGTTTGATGTGTTAGAACACTGGACCACAACAAGCTACATAACCATTTACTCCATTGTACTGCCGAGGAGGCAAAATGATTCATTCAAACTGACAAGTACTTTTTTTCTATATATAATTTTATTGCATATGTTGAAAATCAAACTTGCTTTAAAAATGAGGGCATTAATACAGAAACGGTGCCGTTTTACTACAAAACTTGAACTTGATTTTTCCTCCAATCTCAAAAAACCACAATACAAGTACTACTAGATATTAAGACAAAATAATTATACATAGCAAATAACAAAAAAAGTTGAAAGATAAAATAAATTATAAAAAGTTTGATCAGGTTTTTAAACCTGTGTGGACCTAGTGTGACCCAAGACATCAGTGATCGATAGTGGATTGTGTTTGCATGCTCCTACTAATTTGTAATAGAGCGCCCTCTTACAGCATGATTTCACCAACGAGACCAGCTAACATCTTGGGAATCCTACAGCATTGGGTTAACTTTTCTTTTTTATTTCTACCCAGCGTTTCATAAGGAGCCAATCAGCGCGTGATCACAGAAATAAATTAAATTATTATGTCACCCCAGGTCATGTATGTTAATAATTGGAATTTATGTAAAAAATGTTCTTCGATCACGCCCTGATTGGTTCCCTTGGAAAGGCTGGGGAGAAAAACAACGAAAAAGTTAACGCAATGCTGCTGAATTCTTAAGAGCTGGTCAAGTCGGTTAAATCATGCCACAAGAGGGCACACACCCAATCTGCTAACGATCACTGACACCTTGGGCCAAGACTTGTTCAGACTTTGCTTTGGAAACTTCAAAAGCGAGAATCGAACCTCAAACCTCCCAACTGTCTTTGATGGTTTGATTGCCTTCACAGTTTCTTATGGCCCTTTTTGAGACCAAGGATTCAGCTTCAGCTTTGTCTTAGACTTTGTCCACCTGTTTGAAGCCCCGCCCGTCCACCTGTTTTTCAAAATAACCGTGGTTTGAAAAAGGGCCTGTGTGGTGTTTCATTGTCTCTTTTTTTCATGTACACAGTGCTTATTCCTACAACAAGCGCTTATCAGGCTGCAGTATTGTTTACTTCCATCCAAATTAAGGCTGTGTTTGAAATGCCCGCTATGGCTATGACTAGATCGCCAAGTCATCACCCTTCCAAGCATAGGAAATCCTTAGCAACACCCTAAGCAAGAGTCGTAGCCATAGCCATATCTAAAAATTTGGATACGGCCTACCATACCTTACACTTTACCGGTAAATGATCTGGCCCCTTCTGTACTAAGTGATGATCACATCTGTGATCCTACTTATGCACAAGGAACTTGACCAACACGGCTGCAGGATAATAAAAGTCTTATAGAGGTAGTCAGCTGTGTCCAAATTGATGGCTGTGGCTGGCTCTTACTGCCCTCAGCAACAGCTGCAGCCAAAGCTCTAACCCGGACACAGCCTAAGTCAATCGCTTATACAAGTACTAAAAATATTCACGAGAAGTGAAATCAAACCTTTCAACGAACACGAACTTTCACATCATGCAAACTATACATAGATACAAATTAATACACTGGGAATATAGCCCAAGATGTCTGCTTCATCATTTACTCTCTCTGTAAAACTTGATGAAAGAAAAATAACATCAGTGGAAATTGCCATATTTTTTGAGAAAATGTGGATTTGTAGGGTAGGATTTAAAATGAAACATCATTCCAACAACCTGTATACATTTGTCAGTCTGTGACTGCCGAGAATAACTTAGAGCAAATGGTGAAGTTGTTAAACTGTCAGACAGATCTCCAGTCAAATGAATGCCGGACGACCATTGCTTCAAAATGATACAAAATTGCATTTTGCTTTACAACGGTACAACACCTGGCGATACAATTTTCCTGGATACTTGAGAATTGTATGTACTTACTAATCAAGTAAGTTATTTTGTAGTAACTTGAAAGTACAGTTTCTTCGTGTCTGCAAATGATGCAATCCATCTTTAAGCACTTTACACCAAGTGTAAACCTAGCCCTGGAAGACTTCCGCTGTCACACACAGAACTGAGGAAGAATCCTACTTGAGCTTAGTTTAATTAAAACCCTTGACAATTGCACTGCAAGAAGTGTTCACTGACACTGCATATTATTTCATGCTTAGCTCCGTTTAAAATGGTTACAAACCCTTACTCCCTAAGCCCCTACAGGCAACCTCAATCCTCCACTATCCTCCACTCTACGGTCACTCAAAACCAAAATGTTTGGACTTGGAACAAGATTGGTTTGCCTGTCCCAGTGGTCAGCAATTGTTATTTGAGCCTACAGTCCTCAATCCTCCACAGTCAGACAACTTCATGAACAGGATTAGGAAGGGTAAGAGTTTTCAGCATTCAATATCTGTTTAATCAAAGAAGAAGTATATAATTTGAATACATACTTCTCATATTAAATTATATTTTTACAGCTTGAACATAGAGTGATAATTACAAAGTGCCAATTTTAAAGCTTGAAATTAAGTTATCAACAAAGCCGTAGTGTCTTTGTTGCCAATCAGGCATTCAGATTTTCCAATAAACAATCTGCTTCACCACGAAACAAAAAATATCATCCACAAAGACTGAAATCCAAACTGTGATTTCTCTGATGTAATCAAACTAACAAAACAGAAATGTCACACCACTTCACTTCAAAAGTAGGAAAATGCTGTAAGGTGCAACAAGGAGTTGCGCACTTCAGGACCAGATGACCGACTCTCTTTGTGCATTGTCTCAAAGAGACTGAACTGAAGGAGCGTTCAAAATGAATCTGTTAAGTATTCCAGCAGGCAGACATGAACTGGTTCATTATACCGCCGGAACATTTCATTGGACTAGTCGAAGCGTAATGCACACATTCATTCATGTGGAAATATTTCCATATTTCGGAAACACTTTTACAAGACTTTAGGTGGAGATTTAGATTTGAGAACCTCACCCAAGCAGTGATACTCCACAGAGGCAGCAGAGGCAATTGCCTCCATGCCCCTGACATTTCCTTGGTGCCCCTTGAAATGATCCAGTGCAAAGTTGAATTTCCTTCATCAAGGTGCCCTTCACTATCAAGTAAAAACTGCCATTCACTTGGAACAACCAGCAAACCGCTTAGCGATGTAAATAACGTGCATGGTAGGCCTATACTTTTAACACCATTAATATTTATAATTATTTATAATTATAAGTATGGTCATAGAGACTAATTCTATTTAATTTGCAAAAACAATGCAACAGTGGATAAGATGAAGGCAATGGTAAACACTATGGGTAAGGCATATTCTTTAAAAAAGTAGCCCTCCAGAAGAAGTGAAAAGTGTGTTCTCCGTTTTACACAGCTGTTCGAGCTACCACCTGGGCCCAATTTCATAGAGCTGCTTTGTAAGCACAAAAAGGTGCAAAGCATAACAAAATTATGCTTACCAGAATAAGGTAACCAGCCAAACTACTACGTCTCATGTGCAATATGTGCCTGGTATGCTGCTCATTTCTGCTAGGCAGAAAGTTTGGTAAGCAATAATTTCTGCTTTAAGTAGCTTTATATGGCCATGGATGCCGTGAGAAGTTCTATCATAATTTCCCTTCATCTGAGCTTCTAAAAGAGACCAAAGCTACGCCTCCAGCTGTAAAACCAATTTCACATTTGAATTGATGCAAAGTTGATGCAAAGCGATTGTGAAACAACAAAAACTTTGGCCAGGACTGCCAGAAAAAACCTTATCCATTGTGATTTGCCTTGATCTAAGCTTCCAAAAGAGACAAATGCTACGCTTCTGGCCGTAAAACCAATTTTAAAATCGATTTATATTTTAAGTTGATGCAAAAACGCTTGGGAAACAACCCAATCTGTTGGCTACCTCATTTTGAGCATGTTTGCAACAATACTATCAGCAAACTTCAGAGCCCTGAGTTAAAAAATCAGCATTTTGGGGAGGGGGGGGGGGCGGGCGGGACTTGGTTTTGGTGAATGGCGATGACTCTATTGATCATTGACAAAAGTTTACAAACATTTCAAAGATAAATTCGTAGAGTGTAGAACGGACTTGATGTTCGGCAGCTCACTGCATCAACAATCTAAGAAGTTCGCTGCCATCAGAAGCTCCAGAGCGATTTCAGGGGCGATGGGGAACTCGGGAATCTCTGTTGAACTATTTGTGTAGCGTACCTTGTAGGTGAAGTACATGCATACCTTGCAGAGAACATGTGACCTGCGTTGACAGACAGGTAAGAATATTTTAGATAGTTGTGAAAAGTGCTTACATACAAATTCACTAGTTTACAAATACCCTCCTTCACTTGTTAACATTTCCCTTTAAGTTGACCAGACTTTACACTTATGCCAACAAATAAAAATTTGATGTTAATTTCTGACTTACGGAATTTCTCTGAAGAATACTTCATTCGCTTCATTCTCAGCAAACGTACCTGAAAAAAAGGAGAATAACAAATAAAGACTTGTCAGGGGACATCATGTAATTTACATTGTAAACCATCGTAGTACCTTGTAAACCATTACATGGTGACATGTCGTCTATGTAAAGGAAAAAGGTCTCATCTTCAAAATGTAGCTCCGAAAACAATGCACCTTGCAGGAAAAATTACTGAGCATTTTGTGAAAAAGCGCGACAAGAACTTTGTATTGTTATTATTTTAACCAATCAGAGAAGACCGACAGGAAAAAATGTGTTTGTGCATCATTTTGTTGTGCTGGCTAGATATCCACTGCCTCGTTTATAACAATTAATTAAGATGCAAATTAGCTGAGAAGTTTCAGCATGAAGGGTTAAGAATACTGATGATGAGAAGAAAACAAAACTGAAATCAACTCCAACCCACCAGGCCCACTCAGCATGGCTTTTATCGTCCCCGAAGTCAGCGCCAAATCACGCTTCACGTAAAACTCATGACCGTCCGATGACACCAGTTTGACGTAGAGGGCATCTGGTCCTTCACAGCCTCCGTATATCTTGTCATCTTCACCATCTTTGTGATCAGCCATGATAAGGTGGATGAAGTTAGACGCAGTGAAAATCTGTCTAATGCACGAGGTAGTTTGTTTTCTCTATAAATTAGAAGAAGGGATAAAAACAAATGAGTTATTGAAAATTATAAATAATCAGGAAAACAACAGTACAACGCACATTCACAAACAAACCTCAGTCATAATGTTCTAACTTCTGTCATAATGTTCCATCCCAACTTCAACTTGACTATTGTCCCAACTAACGGGAATACTATAGTTGGGACTGGTCCCACTTTGAGTGTTAAAGTTGGGGCGTCCCAACTTAGTTGGGATTGCCCATGCCATAGAGATCAACAGGATGCCGTGATCGATCATGCGTGGATTGCTGTGTTCAGTATCAAAGTAGGCATTCACATTTAATTTCCCTTCTCTCGGAAAACCAAAGTTCTAATCCCTGTCTAATTAACAACAACTGTCCGGAAACTAGGCATTACAAAACTCTTCCTCCACAAGTGAAATTAGCGTGTAAAAACCAAAAGAGAGTACTTTACAACATAAACTATTTACCTTGATAATATTTGTACCAGATATTTCAAAAAGTTACCCGTCACAAGTCGGACGTTTATCCAAAAAGGTCGTGGTCGTACTTCCGTTTTGAGCGCGGCCTTCCTTGCCTTGGTTTTATGTTTGTTAGTTTAGTAAAGTGGGTCAGCGGTTCGTGCTTTATCAACTGTAGTTTTCGGATCTTTTGTTTGAGCATAACAACTTGTTTTGTTGTTCATGAGTGGTTCTCAGCCTCGCTACCATGGGCAGAGCGCCGTATCGATACCTCTGGTGCCCCTGGTAGGGATGTACATGTACTAAAAAACAACGCTTAATAAATTGGGCGAGCAAGGCATGCTGGGGGAAAATGGCGCGGCGAGATCGATCATCTCTGGGAACAAGGCTGGAGAGGTTCTTTGAGGCTTGAGGATCCGATATTTACCTCACACACGCAATCAAAAACAAGAGATTCATTTATTTTTTCGTTGAGGGCGCCGTGGCAGTTAGACAGTCGATGTTGTTTGTAGCTCAGCTCCTCGTGAGCTGCTTGAGCACAAAAAGCAGCTTAGCAGAAAACAGTTGTGCTTACCAGAATGTCACATCTGTATCATTTGTGATTTGTTTCTTGCTAATTGGGGTTCAGCATAAACAATATGTTTTCTGTATGGTTGATTTTGTCTCATGGAGGAAGGACTATGAACTATAGAAATCCCCCTAAATTGTTCCTACCTATTATAAAATAATTTCACTGACACTTACAGAATGTGGTATCATCCCTTTTTCCAGACAAGTTACTTATTGTTTATTCAGCTTCATTGTAAATGTTCTGTCTGGTTTAAATTGTCAAGTTCAAAAAGTAATTGATACTAAATGTTGAAACTGGAAAATAAACCTAACTGGATGTAGAGAAAATGGTTCCGGGAATAGCTTCATGCAGTAAGCATTACATAGAACGGGGGGATCTTTTGAAAACAAAGCAAAATGAGTATTGTGAAAGTAAGAACCGACTTCTTAATGAAGCTAAATTTGTGTTTGGCTATTCAATCTGCTGAATATTGAAGATTTTTCTCGCAAATAAGTAAACCAACGACTTCATAAATAAAGTCAAATAACCAATCAATAAAAATCACAAATTGATTCTTAAAAACATTATTTATTTTATTTATTACAATTTATTCCACACTAAAAAAGAACTGTACAAAATATAGCCTCGCTAATGAACATACATACTGACAAAAATTGATAACAAAACCCTTCAAGTTAAAAAAAAAAATTACATAAAATTGAAATTTAAGTTCTGAATTATTATTTAAGCAAATGGAGAAAGGTTGGTACAAGACACCTTATTAAGGCACCATGCATTTAAAAAAAAAGACTCTGTCTCGGTTGCTCGGTTGGTCTTGAGTTTATACCAGGCCTCGTCGCTGAATACACAAAAAGTTTTTTGAGAAGAGTAAATATGACACCCCATGCCAAGATTAAACAATCCCTGCCCAAACTCAGAACTTGGTTTACACTAAATGAGAAGATGTTTCAAATTGCAATTTAACTGAGGTAAGTATATCAAGGTTGATGATGATACTTTTTAAAAAAATCTTCGTCATCACCAAATTAGATCAAACATTGAGAAGTTTTCATTTGCCATCAAATCATTCCCTGAATGGAAGTCTACCTGCGGTGATCGACTCAAACTCATTAGAAAAATTTGAATTCCATACACATGTACAGTCATACCTCATTATAAAAAGACGTTCTGCTTATACAGAGTACATTCTGAATCTCATTTCTGCGTTGTGTTTCTTTGTTTGTTTGCTGTCCTCTTACAACAATGTTCCTCTTATGAAGAGGTAGTTTTGCCAGTCCCAGCCATCTTGTTATAACAAGAGATGACTGTAAATAAGTCGGTCTCACCAGTGCATGCACAAACTGTGGTGATCAAGAGGTATTTTACAGATTATTCCAACAGGAACAGAAAACAGAAACATCAGACATAAAACATGTCTCTCAACAGATTACAATGGTTATAGTCTTTGCAATAAAGGCATTCCACTAGTTCCAGGAACTGACTGACTTTTGCATGGGGCATCCAAAACACGTATCAACTTGGAGACCCCTCTTGTACAAGAGGCGAACCAAAACCCTCCACTTTTTAACTTAAAAGCAATTTAAAACTCCAAAATAGCGTATCAGACAAAGAGTTCAGCAGGTGCACTGTAGATACACTAATCACTGGGGGGGGGGGGGGATATCAACTATATTGGCCAATTACTAAACAGTGACCACCTTTGTGTGAACCATTTTCATCAAGCTGCCATCTATGTTTGGTACCCTATTTGAAATAGCAATCGGGGCCCAATTTCATGGCTCTGTTTACCGTAAGCAAAGAATTGGTGCTTTCGGAAGCAGGGAATTCCGCGCTTACGTCAAGTGTATTTCGGGGGTTAGCAGAGAATGTTTGCTTGTGCGCGTGCGAACTCCACGTTACTAGGCATTCTTCGCTTACACAGCTAGCGCAGAAATTCGGCGCTTGCACAGTAAGCGGAGAATGGTGATCGCAAGCGCAGAATTCGGCGGTAAGCAGAGCCATGAAATTGGGCCCTTGTTTACTAATTCCTGTTCAACACAAAAAAGGGGAAAATACTTTTCTTTCAAGCCCATTTTTCAGGTAAGTTTAAAACAAGAGAGGAAATGAAGATAGCTTCACAATAACACAGTTCTTTTCAGTTATTAACCCTTTAGAGACCAAAGAGGTTGCAAGTGGCTTGAACCAAAATGCTGATGGCAGCCACAAAAGGTTGCAACATCTGACCACCTTTCCCTCGGCCAAAAGCTGTCAAAGTAAAGGTCATGCCTTTATTTGACATGTGCCAATGTTTTCCCATGTCAACACGAAATCTACAACTCTAAAACATAATCACATATTTCTGTTTTCTTTTATGATTTTTTCAGATATTTTACCTGAAAGAAAATTGTGTAATATTATCCATGTCTTTGCATTTCATTATGATTATACAATGATGACTGGGCTCTGTGCAAGGATAAATATTTCACAACTGAACAAATTCCAAGAGCAGAGAGTTTTACAAAAAGAATTCCCATGTAAAATAATTATTGATCAAATAAAAAGTAGGGCCATTCTTAGCTTTTAAAAAAACATGAGCAATAACAAGTAATATACAAAAACGTGAATTGTATCTACATTAAAATTAAACAGTAACACAAGTCGATAAAAAAACAAGTGAGAGGCTTCAAATGTCCAACATCATAATTAGGTTCGAGTGGATGCAGGCCTTGAATTACCCAGAGGCCATGATGACGTGCGTGTTTTCCGATTCTCAACCTTGGTGCCCTTTCAAAAGTTTCCAGTAGCCTTAAAGAATTGTCCAACGGCAGTGCCCTAATATAATAAAAAAATAGCCTGACCCTCTTGATGAAGGGGCACCAAGGTCAAGACCAGGGGCAATGGAGGCCATGGCCTCTGTGGCCTCCATGTAATTCCCGGCCTGGAATGGTCGAATGCTCACATTGGCTTTTGTTGATTCATTTACTCTTTTACAAATTAAAACCATAATCTTAAATGCGTCATTTACCGTATGAAAAGTTCCCCTTTTCCAGTCAATTTTGTACATATTGTGGAGGCAAATGTAAAACCAGCGTTAAGCTGTTCTCAATGAATGTTCTCAATCAAAGATTCAATGTGCAAATTTTTTGTAAATGTTTGTCTGTGAATTTTTGTTTGGTGAGACCAAAGTCAAAGGCATCTTTTCATTGGGATTTGAGAGTCCATGTTTTTTTTTTCAAGATACATCATCCAATTCTTGTTTCAATGGATGATGGTAAAAAATTGATAAAATTAGAAGAACAAGCTATTTTCATTTAGTCTAAAAAGTTATAGACTTTTATATGAGATACTGAATGAAGCTGCTCATCAATGACACAATCTCATTTGTACTTTTTAAATGAACTTTTACTAGGAATATCTAACTAGTAATAGGTGACTTAAAACTAGTTTAGTGAGTTAAAAACTAGTAATAGTTAGTTAAAAACTAGTAAAAGTTAGTTTAAAGGTAGAAATGAGTTTTGTGTCGGAAAATGATACTACATGTATCTCCAGTCATCAGCATGAAAACATACGCTAAAGTACTTACTGTTTTATTTGGTTTAAAACGGCATCATTTGTCACAAGCCGTTTGGAGGTTGCAAGTACAGATTCTTTAGTCTTTGGGTGAGAGATACGAGTGATACAACTTTAAATACAATCATGAGCAATGTGCTACCTTCATCAGCAGTGGTCCATAGTTCAGGACAAACATGGAACCATTCCTAAAACATCCCAAGCATTTTCTTGGTGTCAAAAACAAATTGCAGACAAGCAACCTCTCAACTCAATAAAACGTGCTTAGCATTTTAGATGTACTGTCAGTCTTCAGTAATTTTTGTGTGTGTTAAAAACAGTGCTCACTACCATTGTCCCAAACTCGTTCTGTATAAAAGTGTACATCCTGTACACAAAATAGTACAATGTACGAGTGATTTATTTGTTTAAATACAAATGTTCAAATTTATTTTCTACAATATTCCGTTAAAGATAATTTACATTTCCCCTTCTACAAACCACCTGTCAATAGTACAGACCGGAGTTGAACTTCATACAGCTGAACGCTTAGCAAAAAATAAGCTGTCAACCAGTCACAAACTATTATGCTTTACACAGAAATTTGGCTGGTAGCCAGTTTCCGCTAAGCAATACTTGCCTGTGCTAAGTAAATTGTTAAACTTAGCAGCTTAACCCCAATGGTCCTAAATCCTCAAAAATCCCATAAATCCCTTGCATTTGCAGCTATCACCAAGTCAAACTATGGACATGTGCACAGGTGTACGCGCCGCGCACAACTCTCAGCCAATGACAGGTCTTCATTGACCTGAGTGAGGGCGCTGTGTTTAGCTTGTGACATCATATGCAAAGGCTTTATTCAGGAAGTCGTCTGACTTTGTAGGGTATGGCAGTACAGGCCAAAGTAACAATTGCTTACCTGTTTTTGGTCAATGGTCATTGATTTACCAATGGCAAAATTCAACCAAAACAGGTATTGGTTACGACCACGAAAATGCACCCAAGGGCTTTTTCCAAACCTCGTCTTAGACCCCATTTCACTGTTTCAAAATTGATGATGGAGCCCAAGCTAGAGGCAGAAGCTGAGGTTTGGAAAAGGGCCATAAATGTACGTCAACATTTTTGCAACGCCAGTAGCAGCAGAAATACAAGGTTCTTTTAAACTCTTCACATACATCTGCACATGCTCACATTTCCGAGAAAACGATGGAGTTATCTGATATGTCTGCTGCCACCTAGAGTCCACAGAAGTCTTCCGTTGAGTATCGAGTTTATATCACCGTGTCAGCGCAAAAACGTTGTATCTCCAAAATTAGCACTTAAGCTATGCGAGAGTTTCAAATTGTCAAACGATGTTTTTTGCAAGGAGCATTATCATGCGAGATATGAACATTTCGCAAAATCAAGATGTTTTTGCACCGACGCGACGACATCATTGTATAGAGAAACAACATGGAAGATGAGGGAGTTTCTCTGGCCAGAAGTCACTTGGCCTCATGATATGAGGGACAGCGAGGCAATGAGGGATTCAAAATACATCTATTTTAAATATAGAACTGTCAAGCGCCGTCATTAGACCCCTTTGTAAAAAAAAAGAAGGCCCCTGAACATGAATTGGAAATTTACAAAAAAGGAAAAGCAAAGATTTCACTTTGCTTTTTACCAATAAAGGTATTTATGAATGGGTATAAAAGAGTAATGACTCGGTTTAAAGCGGCCATTTTAAGAACGGAGAGTAATGACTCAGTTTAAATGACTCGGTTTAAAGCGGCCGTTTTAAGAACCCGTCATCACCCTTTTATCCCAACTCTAACCTTAAAATAAAAATACACGATTGTTGTCACCATTAGTCTGGCCTCAGTCATCACTGCAGGGAAGCTATGCAGGTTTGTAATCGTTAACGGCCATGACGAGAGCTCCGAGGAAGATTTGGGTTTCAGGAATGTGGACAAATTTATCTCCTATCATGAAATTATCTGCAAAAAAAATAAATAAATAAAAATGCAATCATGAAAATTACAGTTGAACATCTAAACTTTCATGCTTTTGGGCAAGGTATTTTAGGCCAAGTGATGGATTCTCTCGTGGGCTTTATTCAGGTATGAAATTTTGCCCTTAGGAAAATATTACAAGGGGTGATCTATACTTGTACATATGGTGTAGGTTTAAATGCTTTTCATGCTATTTAATTATAATTAAACTGCTGAATTTTCTGGGGGCAAAAAAGCAGCGTTCTAGCCACTGAGACACTGCCAAAGTCATTCATTCTGACACGCCCTTGGCTTCCTTGGCTTCTTTGCCTCGTTCTTTGACATACCGATCTGACTTTAGCCTTGATAAAGTCCTTCTTGTGTGTGAGGTTGAAGTCTGGATAAGTCTCGTACACCTTCTTGCATACCATCTTCATCGTGACCAGTTCAAGGTTGGCTTTGGCCAGGAAGTCTTGTATCGTCTTCTCGATCTGTGCTTCCTACAAGACAGGAGGGGGAAACACCGACAACATAAGGATTGGTTTTAAAGCATGGGTTCACGATTCATATATTGAAACATAAGTCATAAATACCCCCCCCCCCCAACAGTTTAGGCAGTCCTATTGGTTGAAAGGTGGTCACATGACCATGTTTAAACGGCCGATAAAACCATAGCTAGAGCTCTTTAAGACTGGTTGGCTAAGGTGCCTTTGGCATTCATAGCGGCAGCCACATATATATCGATACAAAACTGCACCAGTCTATTTTGGACGTAACCATCACTGGGATTCTTATGCAGTTTCCAAATTATTGGCTGTGGCTGGCCGACCACATTAACATGAGTTGAAGCATAGGTGACCTTTAGCAGCACCCGTATCAACAGACACAGCGACTAACCAAGACATGGTGTGATAGAGTTTTTGTGTCAAACAAGTTACGATGATTCCAAAGGTATCTGCTCACTATAAAAAAAATCAAATTTAAGACTTTTTAAGACCCTATAATGCTACCCTTATCAAATGGTAAGACCCAAAATAAGTGAATAAAGCAGGTGAAACAGCAATACCCATTTCACACTTTATGTTCATTTTTTTACACGCAGCGTAATTCAGTTCTTAACCCCAAACAGGAAAATTCATTTATACATTTTATCCATTTTTTTTAAAGACCTCAAATAACTGAATTCAATGCTTATGAAGGCCTTAAATTTGGATAGTTCAATTTAAGTTTTTGTAATACTTTTTAGGGTTCCGAAGAAACCCTTGGTTCTTTGGTCCACTACTCATTACTCACTGTTGGCTCGGCCTTCTTGATCAGAGGTTCATCGTCCGAACTGTCGTCTGAGTCTTCGATTGCTGTAGACGGAAAGAATAAACCATGAAGTAAAAAACACTCAACCGAAAGTCTTCCATGGGAATCCGGTTCGTGTGTATTTATTTCAACCAAGATTTCACTGTAAGCCATGCCCACAGTGGGCCACTTCACTCAAACTGGTTCCGATTACCTGAAGCCCATAAGAAATGCTTTGAGCTAGATTTTGTGTGAGGATTTATTTAAGAAAACTTTAACAATTGGACTTGGCTTTTAGGATGTTAGGATGTGGTTAGAATGAAACATTTGTTCGACTTACAAAGTTTCTTGAATTTACTCTTGGGCACTGATTTGGGCGTAATCTGTATCACTGCCTTTTTGGGTGTGGACTTTTTTGGCGTGGTTTTCTTGGGTGCAACTTTCTTTGTAGGGGACTTCTTCGGTGACTTCGGCGTGGCTTTCTTTTCCGATTTCTTCTTCTCAGCCTTCTTCTTGGGCGTCGGCTTGTCTAATTTCGCTTTCTTCTTCTTGGGCTCCTGAAAGAGGGAAATTGGGGTTAACATTTAGATTTTTTTCGAAATTGTTTTGACCCACTTAGCTACCTAAAATTTCGATTTATAAATTTACTAAATGGCTTCATAATAATAAAATCTTTACACCGAAGAAGAGAGTAATGCCTCAAATGAACCAGGGCCAAATTTCAAAGCAAAGAATCGACTCTTACAGAAGCAGGGAATTCCACGCTAACGTCAAGCGTATTTCATGGGTTAGCAGATCATTTTTGCTTGTGCGCATGCGTACTCCACATTACTAGGCATTCTTCGCTTACACAGCCAGCGCAGAAATTCGGCGCTTGCACAGTAAGTGAAGAATGATAGTTGCAAGCACAGAATTCGGCGGTGAGCAGAGCCATGAAAATGGGCCCAGATACTTTAGATCAAACGTCTTCAACACGCATGATGACGCAGCGATCCAGCCATAGCCATAGCTGCCAATTCAGACACTCCTTCAGTACCCACACCAGGGGCTCGATGGCAATATAGTCTGGCGCCCTAACTGTACAATCTAATGAAGTATTTGTAATTGCCACTGCACACAGGAAACTTGACAAAGATGAACAGGGATGAGAGTCATTGTTGTTAAAAAAGTCTGAAACTACATGTTGGATCCAAATTTTAGGACATAGGGCCTACTTGAAATGATGGCGTTTTTACCTTTTGGTAACCCATAGGGAGGCTTTGGAAGTCAAATGGCTTTCAGGAACAGTGTCCTAAGCACAAGTGAAGTAGATCAAAGTGTCAGTCTTTAATTCTTTAAATTTTAATGTATGTGGAAAAATTAAAGTCTTTTTTTTATTCACCAGGATGACATAAAAAGTCTGAATTCAAACAAAAGTCTGAAAAATCTCATCCCTGGATGGTGTAAGTGTTGTTAAGAATCAACAGACCTCCTCCTCCTCCTCTGCCTCTACTTCAGCTTCGTCGTCTTCATCAGCAGCAGCCATATCATCCTCATTTTCACCCTCATCTCCCTCTTCCACCTCATCTGATGATTTCTTTTTGGGCTTCTTGGGCTTCTTAGCCTTCTTGGCATCACCGGAACCATCTTCCTGTCGTTTCCTCTTCTTTCCCTTCTTCTTCACTGGCTTGGACTTCTTTTCTATAAAACCCGAAAGTGCACAAAATAGGATCAACAACAAAATCCAATACAACCCAATTTCCCCTTTAACATTTGAGCTGGGAACCCTTGAAAAAGGCCTTGATTCTAGCACTAGCTGGTACCCACTTTCTAGTCCAAGTTTGGAACGATGACCACCTGCTGACATGCAGACAATTCTTGGTCTTGATAATCACCCTCGTGTTTTTGGTCGAGAGTACCAACCAATTTTAAAGCTTTTCCCAAATGGTCTTTGTGAGAACTTGGTCAAAGTAAAAGCTTTTCCAGAATGGTTAAAAAATATGTAAACATTTTTATAATTGTCTGGAAGGCTACATAAATGTGTAATCTACAAAAAAAAAGTCAACATAATGTTGATCATGTGAAATCATTGTAATGAGTGTTCGTTTGAACAAAGAAAAATTGACGAGAGGGCGATTTAAACCAGCCACCTCTGGATTAACATGCCGGCGCTCTACCAATGGGAGACTTTGGAATGCTAGCTGGTAGCAGTTTTACCAGGTAAATTTCAATCATTTACAAAGTTCTGAGCATGTTCTAATTACCGAGAAGGATGGATTTACCTGGCAAGTCTGCTGCCACCAAGCGTCCCTAAAGCCCCCCATTGAGCCATCTAGCGGTCTCACTGTTTTGTCAATATCTTTGTTCGCGGGCATTTGTTATTACTTTTGAGGGCTTCAGGAGTCAATCTGAATTTAAAGTAAATCTGAAAATGATACAAATCTCAGGACTTACTTTGTTGTGGGTGCAGTTTTCCCGATGCCTCTGGCTTCAAACAGAAGGTCATTATCCTCTCCATGATTTCATCTTTAGTTCCTTTCTTGTCCAGATCAAGCCACATGCAGATCTCTTTCAACCCGGGCATGGTATATCTACAAACATGAAAAAAGTCAGTCCATATAACACCTTTAAGCACGGGTACAACATCAGTTATTGTCACAGACTACATACCGCACTTTGTTTGACCCAACATATACATGAAATAGCAAACCTGTAAAAGTTTAAGCCCAATCCGTCGTCAGAGTCACATAAAAAAAAGTGAAATACTTTTCCACTGTTTACAAACGTTTAGATTTGATCTCGCAAGATCTCAACTGATTGATAAAGTAATTTCTCAAAAGCTGTAGTATTTCAGGCCAAAGTATTTCCAGGGAATTTTTCCACCGTGACCGTCTTTAAACCAAGAATTAAGTTATGTGCAAATCTGTGAACAGTTCTATTTTCAATCTTACCAATGTTGTGCACAGCCTTTTATTAAAAAGGAGTTTGGGTTAGTAGTATGTTCTTAAAACATTAGTGTTCCAAAACCAGTGCTGGGCCATTCTTTTAAACTTGTCAAAACTTTATGCAAATTGTTTGTTTACTTATTTGTTTTGGTTTGGTTTTAGTTTTGGGCTTTTTAAAAAAAATTTAACAGCTATAAAAATGGAATACAAAAGTGTGAGAAACCTACCTGACCAAAATGGCTTCTTTCTTGTTGTATTCTGGCGTCCCCTTCTCAAAGTTGAACCCGGAAAACTTACGGATATTTCTTTTGATTTCATTTTGCTGCAATGAGAAAGAGACGGTCCGGATGAGGTTTGCCGGTTCTCCGAGAAAAAATCTTGGACACACCATGCCTGGAATTTCATCTTTGAGAGGGCAAGCCACTTTCATTTTGAAAAGGGCACTTCCTTTGGAAAAAGGTTCACACCTGTGGCATTGGCCAGCATTGAAAAGAACCTCCAACTATTCAAGGTTGGGTCTTAGATTGTTTTTTGTCAACATAATACTGATTTATAGGCAAACTTATTGACTCAGATACAATAAAAGTCACCCATGAAAATTTCACCTGAATACAGTGTCTACTTGTTGAGAAAGCAACAACAAAACTGTCACAGTAATTTCATCAGGAAAGTCAAACCCATCCACGTTTAGCGAGGTGACACGGGTACCAACAGCATCTCTAGCCGCAGCATTCAGAAAAGAACACCACTTGGGATACTCCAAATTTTGTGTACACTTTTAATGTTTTCCAATCAACAGTCTGAGCATTTCAGACAAAATAACGTCGCATGATGCTTATTACCACAAAACCATCTTTTAAGCTTTCAGAAAGAAATTAAACAACTTTTTTGAGAGTCATTACCAAAGTGTGACCCTACCTATAAAAGAAATAGTGCAATGATTTTTTTATTTTTAAAATTGTTGTTTTCTCATGAGATATTGCCAATCTAACAAGGCCGTATGGCCACTTCAAGGTGAGGGCTAAACTGACTTGGGCTGTCAACCCAGGTCAACTATCACCAGGGGCATGTTGCCATCTACTCCTGGGGCTGAAACAGGGTTACCCCCTTCACAGTCCGTATGGATGTAGGCATGGGTATCATCCACTAGGAGCCTGGTTGGCAGAGCAGAGTGTACAACCTTCCCAACTTTTTACGAAGCAATTATGGTTAAGTGCCTTGCTCAAGGACACAAGTGTCATGACCGGGATTCGAACCCACACTCTGCTGCTAACAACACCTGAGCTTTGGTCCGATGAACTAAACTGCTTGCCCACGACACGCTGCCAGATATTCTATGAGTGTAGAGAATTATTTTCGGGTCAAATTTTCATTACATACCTTGCCAGTCTTTCCAAAGAAGAACCTGTAGAGTGCCCTGAAGTTGTCTGAACTTGTCTTCCCGATGTAAAACTCAACTGTTAAGAAACAGAATTTCAAAAAGGTCAGCTCTATTCTTAAACAAATTACTAACACATACTGACAGGCCTCGTAATAACCCACGGCACCCACAACAATTCATTGCCGTGGTGCCCTGTGCTTTTGCTGTGGTGCCCTTTGCGAAGTTCCAATACAAATTTACATTTTCCTCATAGAGTGCCCCTTACCAGAGGAAAACTGCTGAGCCCCTTCAAGAGCAAAGTTCACGGCCTGTACTGACCAGGGCCCAATTTCATAGAGCTACTTCAGGGCTCACCCTTAACACTAGCCCAGCGACACTGTCAAGTGAAAACTGTAACAGGCTAGTGAACACCACTTCTCAACTTGCCTTGTGGGCTGCTAAAAACTGTGCAAACTACTTGCTTCTTCCTTTTTAGAAGTGAATAATACATTTTTTAAATGTGTTACTTTATTTTGGAGTATGTGAATGTAACTTCATTTGACCGGTAAACTGGTTGTGATCTCTACCATTAATACATCAGAAAGAAACATTTATGACAATACAAGTTTAAAATCTGGGCTACTAAATTTCCTTGGGGCAAGTTAAATGCCCAGCTTACTAGCCTGGAGGGCTACTTTAAAAACAGCTCAGGCGCTAGGCCTGTGCTTAAGCAGAAAATATACAAACAATATATAAACAAATTTACGCTTACAAATAAAAAGGTTACCAGCCAAAATACCACGCCATATGCAACATCTTTGACTGGTATCTTGCTAATTTTTGAAAAATTGTCTGCTTCAGCATTGAAATTGGGCCGAGGAGCTTTCAAAACTTGCTGAGAACAAACAATGGAAACACACACCCGTGTACGCATCACGCAAAAGGCACCAGCCAATGAGAAGTTTCTTCCTTTGACCTTTAGTGAGGGCGCTGTTTGAGCTCATGGCATCTTATATGCAAGAAGTTTATTTAAAACTTGGGTCAAACTACGAACACTCACTGTTTGGGATATCACCAAGCTTCATTCCATTTCCGTCTTCCACCTCAAACTTGGTGTCTGTGACTTCTTTCTTGGTGTCAAAGGTCAGTCTCTCGGTCTTCTTCCTTTCTCGTTTTCCTTCCATGAGCCTGACTGGTCCGTCAAGTGAGCCCACTGGGGAAACAGACACAAAAATTATAATTTTCAATCCCCAAAGGTAATTACATTTATATTGGTTTTTGGAAGAATAAATTTGTTTCCTCTGATTTGAAACAAACACACATCAGACATCACAAAACCAACCTATGAAAATTTCATTTGTAAAAATACAACTGCATATAATTGGATTTTGTGATCATTTATGCTATCATCATGATCATCATGTTTTTTAAACTTTTAGGGAATTTCAAATAGTAAAAATTGTCTCTGGAGGAACAGTGCCGGGATTAAGTTTTTGTTCAAACTTACGGTACACTAAAAGTGCTCTAAGGCCATGCATGTCAGACATGATCGCCATTCACATGGTGGTGGTGTTCTGATAATAAGAACATCCTTTCATTGAACTTAAACATCTGAGAGAACTTACAGGGGAGTTCTTCATCACTTGATTCTTCATCGTCTTCATCTTCCCCCTCCTCCTCCTCCTCCTTTGTCACCTTATCACCATTCTCATTGGGATCAGCTTTCCTCTTCTGTGGCGTTTTCTTGGGTGTTGAGATTTTAGCGGGTGACTTGGCAGATGACTTGGCTGGCGACTTTGCCGGTGACTTGGCTGTTGACTTGGCTGATGACTTGACGGGTGACTTGGTCGAGACTATTGACTCGTCTGCCGCCATGTCTTCTTCCTCCCTGGATTCCACCTGAGGATCCATCTTGGCATTTGCTTCCATTCCCTTCTGGAGTCAAAACAAAAACACGTGCTTAAACTTTACTTTAAAGGGTAATGTTGTTGGAAGAGCAAATTTCTTACTGTGTTTAACAAGTTTTCATTAAACGTGCACCATAAAATTACGAGCAACTTGATACTAAAATATCATTAAACTCCTATTAAACAAATATTTTAGAAAAAATATCAAAAATTGGTTTACGTTTTGTCTCAGATTTTGTAACAATTTCTAGTAAAAGAAAATTATTAATAATGAAATATTAGTATATGTTTCCGGTAACGGCTAAAGTTTAATAAATTCTATTTCTTAATCTTCTGCACTTTCTTGATATGACGCGTTGGTAGCCAACTTGTTGATGTAATCTATTAAAGTTGATGGATTTTCTACCATAATGCTGCATTCGATTCCCCGCTACACTGCAGCCTCGTTTGTAAAATAACGATCAAGAATGTTTTTCTTTTGTAAGTTTACTCCTAAAAATAAATGTACACTTCAGACTTAATAAAGAATCTGAGTTATTAGAAAACATAATTCAGTGAATTACATCACAAAAAGTTCTGATGTCTGACAATTTATAATTAAAAATATGGATTAAATTCTTTTTCTGATTTGTGGCTCCCAAGGATTTTATTGTTCTTGATAAATTTCTGTATCCATCCGGCAACCACTTTCAAACATTTTAATAAAAGAAAAGGGATTTATCACTTTATAATTAATTAATCAATTATAATTAATAATAATAAAATATGGGATTTTTTTATTGTTTAAAATGTAATGCCGATGGATGGATTTTATTTCTCTTTTTTTAATATTCCCTTTAAAAAGGCTTTAGGAATAGTAGTAGTACTAGTGTAGTAGTACGGTGGTAGAAATGAACTTCTAGTGTAGTACCATAGTACGTACGTAGTTGGGAACTTGAAGTGTCACGTAGTGCATAAAACGTACATAACGTGAAATATAACATCGATACAGTACAGCGACTAGCTGAACATCCAGACCACAACCAATTGACTTGTAGTTGTATTGTACATGTACATACGATGATACGTACGAAAAACATACACTACAGTACAGTATACACACTAGAAAAATCAGCGTGTCGAGTTTAGGGAAGTAGAACACCCCAAAATCAGTCACATGGCATTCTTAATGGACACTGAATCATAACAACCTCAAATAGACCTGAAACTAACAAATGTGAGATAAATACCCCTGGTTTCTGATCAACGTCACTGTTTTCTGCCTTGGACTTCGCTCTAGATTTCCACGTTGTGATCCCAGCGCGGCTGGTTTCCAAAATGGCGGTACCTGCGGCGCGAGAAAATCATCCAATCACGATGGGTGTTGAATAGTAATTTGGTCAGCAGATGATATAACGTTCGTTATCATTGGGTTAGGTGCTGAATACTGAAACGGGTAGATGGTTGAGAACCAGACTCGGCCTCGTTTTGGAATCAATGGCGTCTTGCGTGGAAACTTCTGAAAGATCGGCATTTTTTGCAAAGAACATCGCCACTCCATCGCGGTTTTGGGGTTGATGGAGTTATAAATGAGAGCACCGCACTGCAGCAAATAAAAAAGTTAAAACGGTATATGCCTAGCTAGCTGGATGGCCCCTTCACACGCAGCGGAGACCATAGAGAACTGATCGAGACGGACCCTTTTGGTCCCTACTTCCTACTCTACCTATGTGCATACTCTTCTTATGCCGTCAACTTTCTTCCAACTTCGTCGTCAAATTAATCATCTCTTCTTGCTAATTGACTATAAACAACTCAGTTAACTGCCAAAAAATCAGCTGAAAATAATAATAAGGCAGGTGTAAAAAGGCATAAACTTAGTCCATGCCTGCGTGACCTTTTTTTGTTGTTGGTGAATAAGAAAGTTCAAAAACAAAACGCCCCATGTGTTGAAGTCGACAACATACACATGTTCATGTAAATGTAGAGCTGTTTCCAGTGCGCTTCAATGCTTCAAACCAGTGGACGGCGACTAGGGGGTCAAAATCTGCAGCCGTAGTTTTGTAAAAAGCCTAGGTAAATATTAATCTTGAAAAAAATAGGCGCGATTCTATGCATCTTGGTTCGAATAATTTTTAAGCTCAATAAAATAGTTCGTGCCCAGAAGAGGGCAATATCAGCAAGATAACAAAAGTGTAGAAATGGTAACTCCATTATTGTTTAAATCTGAAAAATCACCTTTTACAAATGTCATACCAGTAGCAATACTGGAGTGAAATATTTGCGTCTAAAATACTTTTTAAAGAAGGGAAAATAGAACTTCGAGGAAGCCCAAACTACCGGTGTGGCAGGCCAGGAGATTCTGCCCCACCCCCCTTTTCATACGGCGAAGAACTAGTGTGCACAATCTTCTTTTGATAGCGCCCTCTTTTGAATCCTCCTCCTCCAGCCCATTTTAATTTCCTATTTACAGGAGACAGCATCTACGGAGGACAGATTTCCATAGGACACCGGAATAGATTTCCATAGGACACCGGAATCATCATAACGAGAAGTGAAAATGAAAAACAACCGACAAAATTTGACCATTTTGATGTCCTCATAAAAACCGCAACCACTGTTTGTTGTTGGCTTCCTACTAAATTTGCTGTAGGATTTTCTGTATACATGTATACACAAACAAACAAAACATCCTACTAACTATCACATCAACTCGGTCTAACAAGATCGTTTTTCTCAGGTACGGAGACATGAGTATGCATACTTTTATTAGTTCCATTGCGATGTGGACGAAGCATTTTACTTATTATCACCCTATAGATAGTTCCAAATAGACGCCATCTTTACGGGCAACTTGCATTTGGCTTGCATGCAGGCGCTCAAATTATTAACGCAGCCGCGCTGTTTCTAACCAATCGTGCAATGAGTTTGGTGAAATGTGCGCGTGCTGCACGCTATTTTCGCGCGAAACGCATAACTGTGTGTTCAAAATTGCCCGTAAAGATGGACGATTTACGTCATAATTGCAACCTATCTATTGTTATAATGTAAATGTATAAAACTCATAATTTAATTCTACCTAATTTACAAGCAGTATAAACTATTTATACACTTTATGTAAATAATAATTTATAATTTGTACAGAGGTAATATTCAAAGGCTTTTTACACTTTGTGTAACCATATGGGGGGTCTACCAAAATTAATTGCTGCCAGATCTTTGTTTTAATGTAAACACGTAATTCCATTGCACTTTCATTTTTAATTCCTTGTCAATTATAAAAATTTACTTTTCAGCAGCGTTCGTCAATAAAACTTTTACTATTTTGCAACCTTCTTGTCGGTCTCAAAAAACTTTCATGTAAAATACAATCACAATAACCCTTATGAAAACAATAAACTCGTGTCACCGAAAGCAAAATATTACAGTTTTGGAATTTCATTTGTTAAGGACAAGGTCGCTTTCAACGGGAATGGAATTTTGCATTGCAATCAAGACAATGGGTACATTTTTAAAGAAGGTGCAAAAAGTGGGGCACGGACAATCTCTAAGCCATTAACAAATTATACGAGCATACTTTCACAACCGATTTTCCAATCAAAATAAATTATGATTATCTAAAAGGATAAAACACATCTTCATTTGGTAACTGACACTGTAAGCTTGATCATTTACGAAGTAAACCACCAAAACAAAAATCGTCACGTTCACCCGTTTCATTTTTTTTTTATTTTTAAGTTGAACATCTTTGGTTTTTGTCTTTTTGAATAATAATTAAAGAAACGTGTGTAAATCAAATCGAAAATGGAAGTCCGCCACTTTGGCAGCAACTTAAATAGCGGTAGCATAGAGGAATGCAAGTCCTGCTTTTCTGTGTTTTATAAATATGCGTTACATACAGCGTTCCTTTGCCCTTATATTTACCAATGCTTGTATTTATACCCAATGCTCTAATACAAATATGCAAGACGAATGTAAGATTAAATGGTAATAAAGTCTACTTCCAACATGCTACACAATCTTTACAAGCACAAATTGTTGTAGCCGGTATACAGAAAAAGGTAATTATTTCAATTATCATGTTAATCACAAATTAATATCGCAGCAATTACACCTTATTAAACAGGCATAGAGAGGGGTAGTTGTGACAATGGGAAATTCTACATTCGCCGATTATAAAGGCACTGTTATACCAGTCGTTCCAAAATATTGTGCTGTATTAATGTAGAATACAGAATGAAATCTTCCTGAGGTATATAGCGAGAAATAAAAGTTAAAAATAAAAATAAACTTCTTAGTATAATAAATAAAAAATGCTGGAGATTTTGTTTTCTTCTCCAAGGTCATCACAGTGGTCCTAGCAAACGTTTTCATTTTTTTTTTATGAAAGCATTTAACTTGAGGTCAAGAACCTCAGGAAGGCACATTTCTCCTAGGCATTCTTAACGTTTCTTGTTATGAGCTCAAGACTGAAACCCCATTCAATGACCTCTCCCATTTGATAGAGTGAACCGTTAAGTGATTTTTTTTTTCAGTGTAAGTATGCAACATTACTGTATACCAGCGCCAATTTGAGGCAAATGGATCATAGACCAATTGCATAGGCAGCCATCGACGAAGTCACACAAAAACATACTAGCACAACTCTCAGCCAGTCCACGGTACGTCTTCCTTTGACCTCAAGTTTGACCCACTGTGGGTCCTTTCTCTATGGTAGAACTTGGCTCTTCTTTCTTCACTAGGACCTCATTTGGAATGATTTTGATGTCATTTGTCCATCTAAGAGATGCATATTGAATTACTCAAGGGGTTTAAGGGATTTGGTAAGAAAGGAATTCCGAATGGCTTAAGATTCTCCATGGTGTGACCAGATAAATCAAATTAATTCTTTAATTTATTACAGTGATTGTAAGATTAGCTAAAATAGTCTATTAAACGGACTCTCTCAAGTGATACAAAAAGGAAATTCACTCAGTGAATCTGAAACCCTGATATGTAAAGTTTATCATATTTACACAGTGAGCATACCGTTCAGTGCTAAGAATGACCAGGACAACGTTGCTTTGTCTCTCCGACGAAGCCACGCCTGGCAGCTTCAAGTTCTCCGATTGGCAGTTGGGAATCTCCTTGATGGACATGTGTTAGCGAGCGTGTTTGGTCAGTGGTCACCCCTGATAAGTCAAGAAGTCTATGTTGTTTACACGGTGAGCTTACTGTACAGCGCCAAGAATGACCGGTATCATGCTACTTTGTTTCTCCGACGAAGCCATGTCGGTCAGCTTGGTGACCTCCAACTGCCAGTTGGGAATCTTCTTGGTGGACATGTGACGGCGAGCGTGCTTGGTTAAGTGATCACTGCGCATGAAGCGTCTGTCACACATCGGGCAGGCAAACTTCTTTTCGCCGGTGTGGGTACGCTTGTGCCGCGACAGCTCGTCTGATCGAGCAAAACGCTTGTCACATTTTTCCCAGCTGCAGACGAAAGGTTTCTCACCTGGATCAAGATCAAGACAGAAAAAAGAGAAATACTGAAACCCTCGAACAATAAACTTTCAAAACCTCCCTTTACAACACTTAATACATCTCGTCGGATTAAATAAGTGCATAAAAAGAGGCATAGCAATATCTATTCAAAGTGTGAAAATTGTATTTTTCAACGAAAATTGACGGGGAGGGGGATAAAACAACTCTCCCATTTAGCGTCTTTGAAAGTACTAAACATTGAAAGTCATTCTCTATCACATCTTAACAGGGAATTGCTTACCTGTATGTGTTCTTAAATGTGCCTTCAGATGGGAACTCTTGAAGTAAGTCTTCCCACAGTTTTCATGCATACACAAGTGGTTCCTTCTTCTGGAGAACTCCATTAGGGCTGGCTGCACGGCCGTTTTACTTGAGTTTGCAGAGTTTGTGTTTGGGACTGGGGCTGGTGCCAGGGGACAGTACTTTGTTACATTGGGTCCAGTTGCTTCACTCTTTGGCGCATTACTTATGACTTGCATCATGTTTGTTGGGACAGCCATGACAATGAGTTTGTACTGTGTTTGATTTGGCAATTGTGTGGAGTTTTCTGAAGGTGATGTAGTAGTTGTGGCTGATTGCTTTGTGATCACTGGGACAGATGGCATGCTGACTGCTTCAGGTGTTGACACAACAGTTCTTGAACTAGATATTGCACTTGATCCTGTGGAGCCAACAGGCACAAAACGGCAAATACTTCCAGCGCTCATCACAGGTATCTTAAACACTTCTCCAGACGGTCCATTGATTGCATTTGTTGTGACCGTAGTCGAGTTCTGGTTTGGTGTTGAGCTCATTGTACTCAAAGTGTGAGTTAAAGAGGTCGCTGGTAGCTTTACAGCGCCACTGGCTGCACCAGACACTGCTGCTGCATCTCTGACCCATCTACTTGGCCGCTCCTCGCAAGACATGACGCTTGGAGTTGCATTCACAACACTGCAGCTGCCCAATCGGTGCGTCACCAGCAAAGGGCTTGTTGGGATCGACTGCTGGGCTCTGTTGGTTGCAGGATTAACTATTCTGTTAACAGGGACACTGGCAATAGGCATGTTGAACTGGGTGAAATTTAGCCCAGGTGGGGGTGTCAGAGGGGGTGTTTCAATGCAGCTCTGAAATGAATACAAATTATGGAGTATTATTATCACATTAATTCAAGTTGCGAAACCAATGTAACAAACTTTGTTCAGCATTTCTTTGTCAAAAACTCTCAACATACAAATTTAAAGAATTCTCTACAATAATCTCTAGGTGTTTTAAGATCAATACAAAACAAATTTGGGAAAAAATGATTACTCCTTGCAAGACACTTACAGGTCTTTTGTTGTAGAAAGATGTGAACTCCATGCTTGTAGAGTCCCCGAGCGCCATCGCGACGTGTTCATCCAGGGATGCAGCTGGCGAGAGGGGGGCATCATGTGGAGGACTGACGGGTGAAGGGGGTAGGGAGGATGTGTCTGATTTGGAAGCCGTTGGATAATTCCTCATCAGCAGGAGAGTCTCCACAGCATCGTAGTCAGACCGCTCCATTGCAGCTTCCTGGGTTTTGCGCTTCTTGCGAGGACAAGTTTCCTGCAGGGTTGAGAGAGAAACAATTCAATGTGGTTTCCATTCTAAAACAAAGTTGTTGTTTTTTTAAAAAGAGGGGCACGGTTCAGTGCTTATGGGTACCAAGAGAAGCACTACACTTTCAAACATGATCCTGTTCTGTTGTTGTTGGTATTTTTTTTTTACAAATGAGACACTAACCTGTATCTTTTTTACAATAAACAAAATAATTTAAATTATAATCCTGCTTACTTTACATAGCACTTGCAAATGTGATTATTTTACCTATCACTCGGGATCTTTTTCCAAATCAATTACAATTTATACTTCAGGTCATCTTATTTATAAGCTTTTCCTTTATTCAATAACTTTTATCAAAGAAAGTTGTTTGATTGGTAAAACCATTTGAGATTTCCAGTTTTACGATGCACTATGTTATAACATGTTGGGGCAGTGCTGGACAAAATTACACAATCTTTGCCTTTCTGATTAACTAAGAGTTTCCATGGTTGATTTAATGATTTGTACACAGGTAGCTATCTCTCTCAATGATCACTCGCTGAAGGACTGATCAACCTCCACTGAACAAACAACATAGTAGTGTAAGGGCAACATTGCCTCCAATCTGCCACCTCATTGGAGGAAACAAATGTGAATATTCATCAACAGGTCAGGCCAATCTTCTGCCACTAGCCCATTGGTTGACAGAGGATGACATCAGTGGATGAATCATGATGTGATGAAATATTCAAATGAGCCAGCTACTGTAAGTCTGACCTTGCACGCTCTACTTGTGAGCTGGTTTGTAATTTACTACGTCAAACATGTGGAATAATTCACAAGACTGTTTATAAAATATCTCCATGAAAACAAATACAACTTGAGGAGGGAAAAGAGTCCCTGGGTCCAAGGCAATTGCTTCCATTGGGCGCAAACATAATAAATGATATGGCTTTTCCAAAAGCATTGTATGTTGATTATGAATCATACAGTATAGGGAAGCCTGCATTGACAACTTCAGAACAATAATGACGTCCTTCACAATCAAAAGGCACAAAGGGAACAGCTCTGGAAATGTTTTATAATCAATTATGTTTGTGCAATCATGTCCGAAAAGCACACAGAAATTGGTATTTCTTTTTCATGCCAAATGAAAATCTCTGAAAAGAACAAAATCTCATTTTTAAACCTTGCATAGCCAAAATGCCTAACATCAAGTTACATGTCCTCAAATATCTTGATTTTTGTAATAATTAAAACTTTATTGGCAGGATACAGTTGCATGTAAAACACAAAATATAACAATAACAATGAAATATAAGATTCTTTAAAACTGAATTTGTAAAAGAAAATGGCCAAGCATAGAAGTTTGTACAGTGTTTTCAGATTTCTACAGCACTAAAAGAGAGGGGCATCAGCCGTTGTACTAAAAACAAATGATTCGAAGGGTAATTGAAAGGGACACTTGGATCTCACTCTCTTTAAACATATTTAGTATTTAGTTCAAATCTTTCATTTGACTAACTTTCATGCCCACATTTTGCTTTGAGAATTCTATGAACCTCTAGGCAGGAAGTAGACATTACTGATGATTGTGGGCATCATGAAGACATGAGAAAGGTCAAATGTTAATGCATAGTTTAGGGACAGGCAAGCTTTACACAAACTTCCTGTTAAGGATTCAACTTTATGTGTGATTTTGTCTGATCTCAGAGCTAGTGTGAAAATGGAAAAAATTGTTTAAAATGCGCTAGGCCAAATGTACCTTAGGCACACAAAGGAAGAAGAAATTATACAGAGATGGTCCAATTATCAACCCGAGAATATACCAAATTACACATAGAAAGAAGAGAAATTTTCTATCGGACTACCCTTTGCATAAAAAAAACCCCATTTTGCCTTGACAAGTATGAAATTTTGGGTCTTGAAGTGTCTTTATGTTTGCTGTTACTTAGGGAAAAAAAGACAAACATTTTGTTTCAATGCTAGAAAACCTGAATACTGGTTTTGACGAGGTCAAATTACTTGACCAGACAATGTGACTTTAAAGCAGTACACCCACTACTTCCTTTTATGAGAGACACCTACCTTCCCCAAAATGTCAACCATGACCTCATACCCTTTTGCCATGTTGGTTAGGAGAGTCAGGTCATAGTGGACAAAAGGTGGGGCATCAATTTCATATTCACGTTCAAGTGAACTGTACATTAACATTAGGCCTACTGTGCATGTTCATATGAAAGGTCACTATTTCGGGTGTATTGTTTGTTGTTTTTATTTAATCAGTATGCAAAGTCCCCTTTGGGGATGCTCAGTTCAGGTCACCACCATGCCTTGATAGCAATAGGAGGTCATGGTTTTTCATTTTAACTGGATGATTTTTCTCAGACATTTAAGAACTTCAGAAACACTGTTTAGCAAGTGGGAGAGGCAGTGAAAAATGAAAGTGGTGGGGTTAATTGGCAGTTATAAACAGGTACTTCCTACCACACGATGTGCAGCGGTTCTGTACATATTTAAACACTTCCCAAACTGGAGCTCTAGTCTTTATCTGGTCAAACGAAAATCCTTAAAAAATTGTTTACACCAAGTAGTTTGGTTTCTGACAAATATTAATCTTTTAACAAATCATCGCAATATTTGGTTTTCAATTATACTTTGCTGAAGATGGTGTAAGCAAGGCAGTATTGTGCAGGAGTCCAACTTTATTTCAATTAAATTCCATATTTAAAAAACTTCATCTTGTACGTAATGAAACTTCTTCACAGCCCATTATCTCTTTTGTAAATTAAAACCCCCAAAATAAGAGTTAAATTAATAACATATAAAAGTATTTTTATACAATATACTTTATCAAAATTGGTAGTTAAACTTTATGATGCATCAAGTTAAGCCATATCAAGATTGCATACGTACAGTCAGTTGATTTATCACTCTGATAATGTGTAGCTCAACGACCCAACTCGTAAACAAACCCATGCACAATATCAGCTGCATCAATCGTTTTCATTTTGAATTGAGCAAATAAAGTTATCGCTAAACGAGGTTGGCATCACTGGGTTCAGTAATATGTCCTTCCCTACACGCCCCTTAACAAACACTTCACTTGGTGGGGCTAAAACGAAATTGAGTAAACTAAAGTTGTGATAAACATAAAGAATTCAGAGTTTGTAGATTGTGTTGAAACATTGTACACAGAAAAACTTGGATGGGTGAATTATAATTTCTGCATTAAGTTATTACCAACTTGAATTGACAAAATATCCGCATAGTAAACCACGAGATAAAATAAAAAGGGGAGAAATAAGTATTTATTCCCAAACAGTCAATGTAGGCCTAATTGTAAAAACCAAACAAAATTTAACAAACAGGATTTCAACATTAGTCGATTGTCATAATAACTTACTGGCTTTATTTAGATATTTTATACTTTTAAGTTGTGTTCATAAGAAAATACTAGCATTCTTAAATAAATTAGCATGATTAGCAATTGATTATTGAGAAGTAAAGGGTAGACGAGCCCTATTGTTTCTGGCAACTGGCATTCGTAAACGATTGTCGCAACTACTGCTGGCGTTGCAGTGTAAAAACTGAGCACTCGACTATTCATTAATTATAAAACAAAACAAATGATTTGTGAAAGACAAAAGACTAAAAACAAAAACAATCCCACAGCGACATTGCAAAGAGCCGATATTTTTCGTAATAATACTTTGAAAGAAAACAACAGACCAAATTAACAAAAACATTTTGTTTACGCCCGTGAAAAAAAAAAGGAAAATTCATTGAAAACATCACTCATTCATATGGCATACTGCAGTACTGGAATCAGCTGATTAAAAATTCTACAGAAATTACACAAAGCTATAAAAACAAAGTGTCTTACCATTGGGTATGTGGCAGGAGGGGTTGATGGAGGCGAGGGTGGAAAGGAAGACATTCCTTTTCTAAGCTTGTACAGATCTTACGAAGAACTTTTCGTCAGAGCATATCAGAGTCAGTCCAATAAATCGCGTGTGTGTAAAATAATAAACCATTGACGAAATTTTTCTTCGAGTCCTAGCCTACCTTGCTGATCACGAAGGGTGTGTGTGCACGAGTTTCATAATGACAACAACAACATCATGAACAAGCAGCCATGTGGAGTTCGGGCAGAGGCGGGTCATGGGATGGACCAATCAGAGCACAACATTTTGGAGGCTTGACCAATCAGGTTATCTTTGTCATGCAGGCGCTGCATGGCTCAAGGATGGCTTAGGCATGCGGTGAAAGCGTGTTGTTTCATGACTCGACTTTGACAGGTAGTATGGAGCGGGGCAACATCACGCATGCTTTTTGTGGCTATGTCATCGGCGGCATGCGCGTATTTTATGAACAATTGCTCACTTTTAATTTTATAATGCGGCCTTCCTTCTGACGTTTTCGGTGATGAAAATGTTTATTTTCGTCAGCATTCATGGTTTCAACCGTGGTGGCGCTGTTTCAGCTGACGAAGTATCAATTCTGAAGGAAAGAATTAGATAAGCCTTCTTGCCTAGAAAAATTCCAAATTGGCCTTTAATTGTTTTATAACGTTCATAATAGGCTAAGAAATGTTTTTAGTTTTATCATAAAAATTATTTCGGCTGTTGAGACAAAATTAATATTCCCTATAACTTTCCATAATAGGCCCAGTTACTTTTTCTCCCCAGCGCTAATTATTAAAAAGGCCATTCATTTTGAAGCTGTGTCACAATACCGGGACATATGAAAGTGCTGAGTTTCAAACCATAGTTTTAAATTATTGTTTAAAAAAAAAGTATTTTCTCAATTATGCCCTAATTGCTATTATTAATACAGCCTATAGGGCCTATAGTTTTTTTGAACATTATGTAACTTTTAACACTGAAGTCTATGATCCCAAAGAATTGCGTGTCTGTCGTGAATGCGGAACAACACTCATTTTTTATAAAAACACAGAAATCACACTGTGTCTGCTGTGGGTAGAATTCAATGCCCAAGCAATTGAATCACCCACCTGGAAGTCTCCGAGCACAGAGATTGAGCGATGTGTTATTCAGCTGATCATTCACCCATCCCCATACAGTAACACAAAACGCTAAAATAATAACTGTTTGCATATTTATTGTATTTATTGTATATTTATTGGTATTACGTACTCTGTTTTAGGCCTATCATAGTTTGGACCCTCAACCAATGTGTGAGAATCCCGGAGGGTGTGCGTACAGTGGGCCTACAAAGAAAGACGATGCTGCTGATGCAATGAGAGTTTTGTGGAAGCAATTCATCTTCAAAGGTTTTATCACAAATAAAAAAATAATTAAAACAACAAAATTAAATCAATAATAATCACAAGTTGCGAAAAACAAATATTTTATTTTATTCTGCAAAAAAATATTCTTTGAAGAATAGCTTTGAACGACTGATAATCGTGGGCTATATCAACCTTCATAGTTCGTAACCCCCCCCCCCCACCCCCGTTGCCCCCTCCCACAATATCTCCCATTCTTGCAGTCGAACTGTTCGACCGCATGCAAAATCACGCTTTTACGCGCGCTACCACCAGACTTATGCAACTTTTGTATGAGATAACGTCAGTTCTCCGTCCAGCAGAAAAAAAACTTCACGGTTCACTGGTTCATCTCGGTGCTTGACGACGTCGGCCCTGGTTCGGCCCCATAATGGGTTGCATGGACCATGGACTCAGCTTAGGACTCGGTCTTTAATCAGGTTGACAGTAACTAAGCTGGAGCAGAAGCCTAAGCCATGATTTTGAAAACGGTCACTCTTTGATTGGTTTAGCGTCTTAGTAAAGGAGAAGATCGTGATCGGTCCCATCTCCATTTTTAGTTCAAAGGCGCAAGCCACACATTAAGTTGAGGGCGCTATTTTATTCTTCCATTTCGCCAACTTGTCTCGTCACGAAAGTAGTGCGTAACTTGCGCCATGTCGTAAAGTTTCGTGAAATAGGCTGCTATGTACAAGCATTCAGCGTGTGGAACTTTTCCTCGGTCATTTGCATGCTGTGACGGGATCCGTAGTGTTTTGTACACCCAAGGGGGGCAAATAGCAAATTGTATTCCGGACTGCAGAGTTTGAACTGTTTTAACAACCAGTCGGCAAGACATGAAAAGCCAAGCCTGTGTTTATGTGCAGTGGTGGTATACCAAATTTTGTGTACATTTATGCCAGGAACAAATTTCACAGCCCATAAAAAAATACACAACTCTGGGAACTGACCCCCCCCCCCCCCCCCATCTAAGATATATGGAATTGTCCTGTCTAGGATCTCATGGACGATCAAGTCCCTCGGGGCTTTGCAAGTGACAAAAACCCAAGAAAAACTTAAAATCTGCCATCTAACACTGGCGGACTGGAAGAATTAAGGGCTTTAAACTTCTACGCGTTCGTCACGATCTAGTGCACGTTCAAACCTTTTACCATGTTCACGTGACCGTTTGCCGCTCCCATGCGAGAACCTGCGTATAAAAATGATTTACACGCGTCCGATCTATCGGTACTATCATAGATATAGAATATAATTTATTCTATATCTATGCTCTCAGCCAATGACAGCCTTTCCACGCGTGCACGTTTCATCAACAATGGCGGCCAATAGAACTTATGCATTGACGTCATCCAACCGCCATCTTAGAGGTAAAACGGTTTGCAGCCGGGCCCGTTTGCAGCCGGGCCCGTTTGCGAAACAATCGAATCGCACAGATTTGTACGCGCGGCGCACAGGATTGGCCAATGAACAACCTCCTTTTGCCTCTAGGTAAGGGCGCCCTACTGAAATGACGTCATGTGCATAAGGTCTATAAGGGTCTAATGCTGGGGGTGTTGGCAGCGCCGCAAGGTTTTGTACACAAAGACATGGAAAATCGTTGTTTATTTTAATTTTTGTGTTATGTACATTGCAACAGAAGCGCGTAAAAATTAATGTAGGCCAAATCGTTTTTCGGGTTTCACGAAGAGCCATGTATGTCAGTAGTATGAGCGTGCTCACGTGACAACATACGCGCCCCTTTCCTATGGATAGTTCCCAATAGACGCCATCTTTAAGGGCAAATTGCATTTTGGCTTGCAGGCGCGTCAAGCGCTCAAATTGTTAACGCAGCCGAGCTGTCCACTAACCAATCGTAAGATGAGTTTTGTGAAATGGGCGCGTGCTGCACGCCGTTCTCACGCAAAACGCATGACTGTGTGTTCCAAATTGCCCATAAAGATGGCCGAATTACGTCATATTGCAACCTATCTATAGTAAAAACACGTTAAACAGCTGGGTGTGTAGGCCATCTCACTTTTTAGGTTTCACGAAGAGACACGTATTTTTGACTAATTACTATGGTAATTAGCCAATATATTAAAGAAATTAGTTAGCCAATTGAGAGGTTAAATTTATACAGAATCATATGAGAGATCTCAAACTGCAAACCGTGGCTTTAGTTCTGCAGATTTTGCAGTTTTAAGCCAAGCAGAGTGTAAAATGTAACCTCAATCAGGCGTGTGAAAACGGTGACCATGTGACACAGCAACATGAAACTCACATGCAGTTTTAATGTTTATTATGCCAAACATGGGTATTCTGTTCGATCGTCAAGGTTGTATTTAAATTGTATTAATTTTCGATACTTGTTTTTATTGTATTTCCATGCGGGACTTCGTAAAGGTGGTCAGGGTCCACAGTCTCATTTATTTAACATGTTCCCTACCTTTCCAAACAGCTGGGTTATCCCTAACTTGGCTGGCCATCAGTGCAGTAACCGTCCTTGAGGCTGGTGTGGTCCTGTTGCACAGTCTGCCCTAGACTGGATGGGTTAGGTGTCTGTTGATAAAATCTCCCAGTCACCTAACTTTTAAAGTACATGTAGGTCGGTGTCATTGCTGGGTAAATTTTGGTTCAATGGAACCACTGATTTATGTCTTAAGGATGTTCCGCACCAACTTGACAATCGTCTTAATTGGTCCCATTTTGAGTGTTAAAGTTGGGGCGCCCCAATAGTTGGGATCGCACTAGGTACAGAGCACCCTCCCTCCACGAATAAACTAAAAACAATCAATAGTAAGTATGAAGTTGTTAAAACCACCGTAAAATACTAGTACTTGAGAATATTTAAATTTAATTAGAATTTGGTTTTCCAAGAGAAGGGCCTTATTAATTAAGATTGTGCGTATACCGTTTGCAGTGGTGTAACACAGCAATCCTTGCATGATCGATCACGGTCATCCTGTTGTTGAGCTCTATGGGCGATCCCAACTACAGTTGGGACGCCCCAACTTTTTAACACTCAAGTTGGGACCGGTCCCCATTATAGTTGGAACGATTGTCAAGTTGGGACGGAACAAGGACAGTCTGTTTTGACTGTGTCAACTTATTTAAGTTTGGCTCAAATTCTGTTGACATATGTTCAGTTTTACCATTTACCACAGAGTTTTGTAAAGCACCATGGTTCCACTCTATCTTGTTGAATTGTTTATTTTTTGGTAAAGACCAGTTGAAGTAAAGTAGGCTTAGGTCTGATCATTAAAGGTGATTGTGACCATAAGAGTGTACAAGTCCATTTAAAGGGAAATGCACTGTTAAGTTGTTTAAAGTACAGGCTTTGTTAGTGTAAAGTGTGTGAACTTTATTTTTCAGTAATTTTTGTATACAGGGTTTTTGTTTTGCTTCGTTAGTTTGTCCTTGCGTCATTTTTTCAATGTGTGAAAATTGTCGTTTACATGAAGAAGGACACAGTTTCAAATTCAAGAATGATACAAAACAGTTACATATCATAATATGATTTCAATGCTTATAAAACTGTTAATACAGTTTTAAAAGTTGTCAATGTATATTCATAATACCAATATGTGTATTGGTAAACGGGTGGGTTTATCTCTGGACCAATGTGATTGGTTGCTGAGCAACCAATCATATTGGCCACTTTTGACCAATGTGATTGCAGGTTAACAGATTGGTTTATGGCTCAACCAACGGTGATTGGTTGCCGAGCAACCAATCATAATGGTCACTTTTGACCAATCGTATTGGTTAAACAAGTGCTTTATAATGCAAAACATCATCTTGGTCGGTCTTTTAAGTTCGTGAGTCCCCTCCTGCCGTCTAGATTAGTCAACAAAATCGCTGGTATGCCTACATTATTAGAGGGGAGTAAATAAAGCTGCGCTGTAGCTGTATGTCACAGCCAAGAAAGGAGAAAGGGACCTGGAAAAGTCCGTCGCAATTCAAGTTGACCTATCATTATATCAATAACCATTGTGAGTAACTAAATGCTAATGTAAGCAATAGCCTATTGCCATTGGTGTCTATGAACTATGTTTGAATTATTTATCAGGTTTATTCATTTCCTTCCTCCATCGTATATATCATTAAATTCGTTTTAAATTTAGGCCTATAATACTATACAGAGTGATGATTGTTTTGTTGTACGGTAGTAAGGGTTTATTCGGCTGCACAGACAATGCCCAGTGGTTCATGTAACATGGCGATGTTTTCTTTTAATATTACACAGCCAATCAACAGTAACAATGCTAGCATATAAAAGTTACTCCTTCGTGTTTTCTTAGGCGTAAAATTATTTCTCAGTATAGGTCGTGCGTGATGCTTTTTGAAAAATGGGAGTGACACCCACGCAACAGTAACACTCAGTCTCATGCGGCTTACTCCGACTGCTTATCCCAAATTATTTCTTGAACTTATGGTGTAATTGTTTTTCCTTTTGTTTATTAGAATAATGGTCAAAACAAATACAAATGACATTTTGAGTCAATCCCCTGTTCCGAAATAATTTATGTAGGGTAAACCGCTGAGTGCCGGCCTATATAGACAAGACATTGGGGAGATATTCAATGACGAAATGATGGAAAATGAAGTATACACAGAATATACACGAAGATAACATTATTGGGTAGTGGTGGTTGTTGTATAACTTACACTCCTCCCAATTGCAAGCCAGTTTATACGCCCCTGGTGACGAATTCCAGCTGACGACACTGTTTTGATCCTGAATGATTGTTCTGAAAATGAAAATTAATGTTCTTCATTGGGTAGGTGCCCAGGAACTTTTCAGACACTTGGTGTTGAGTGTTCTACCAAACCAGACTCTACGATTTTGCTTTAACTATATAAATAAGTTTATTTTATTTTTATTTATTCAGATTGCTCTGGGAATGATATAACGTTAGCATGACTGTTTCTTAAATCGTTTTTGTGACTAAACTTATCTCATTTGGACTATCCATAATAACCCTCCTCGAATGTTCGCAAGAGTTGAGCGCAGCTGAACACTTGCGAATAATATTCGTTAATTTGTGACGTCAACATTCGCTTCGCATTCGCAGGAAGTATGAACCGGGCTTAACTCTGGGCCTAACTCGTTTACTTTAAAAATCAAAATGATAAATTCACACAGCAGTTATACGTTTTTCCATCAATAAGGGCGATGTTCTGGAGGGTATAGACCTTTCCATTGTTGATAAACAAACCGCGCTGGTTGGCATGGACCACCGAATGTTAGTAAAACAGTCAATCGTGTTAGCAGATGTTTTAACCAAATTCACCATTTTCGGCAAATTTGTAATTAAATAAAATACATCCCATGATCGGTTGCTTTGTTTCCAATAAATTCAACACTATTTTTGAATACTTGTGTAACATTGTTACAAACTGTAGCTATCTGTTTTTGTTTTGCATTAATGGCTTTCCATAGTTTTCCAACCTGGGTTGGCAAAAACTTGGGCTGTGACGTTGCAAAAGAAAGGTCTATTATATTGTACAATGGTAATATTCAAGTAGTAAGAAGTGTGTTGGGAGTTTGCAGGGTGTCAATTTCATTTTGTGGTCTTGTACACAACGATGGCAGTTTTCAGGTCCGACTCCGTTGGCAATACCCGGGAAGTACTTTACAATAGAGAACGTATCTCCAATGGTACTTCAACATTCTACCACAAATGGTGGTTTTTCTGTATTGCCATGAATTACTATACTAATTGTTATTTTTGTATTGAATGTACTGATATACTGATCTAAAACTTTATTCTGCTATCGGTGAAAAATAAACGACTATCCCCTTGTGGTATATATATATTTTTTTAATGTGTCCACATTCAACGCTGTTATTGTGCTTATGTTGAGTTGACGAATCTTGCTTTTTGTCATTTATTCAATGAAATGGGTCTTTAAAATAAATCAAAAACCTGTCAAATGTTATAGCCTACCATATCATATAGACTTTTTCCTTTTCATCTTCTGTCGTATGAATTTGTTTTGTTTACTTAAGCTCGTTCTCCCGTTAACGCGTTTCTTGATAACAAGCGAAGCGAAAAAGGCGTTTTTTTCTCCTTTTCGCTCATACTTCATATTTGGTTACAAATTGAGCAAGGCATTCTGGGAAAGAAAATAAAATGGCGCGTCGAGATCGTACACCACTGTCCTTTGACAGCGCGCTCTGCGAAGTCTTTAACACATAATGATCAACCACAGGACTAATTAAAATATCCAATATATTTGGATATTTTAAAGTCACACTTCCAGGGGTTATGATCGAGCAAGGCATTCTGGGAAAGAAAACAAAATGGCGCGTCGAGATCGTACACCACTGGGAACGAGGTTGGGAGCAACTGTCCCCCCTATCATTCTTTTTCGATCTTGTGATAGGTCTAACTGTATGCAGTTAGTTTAGGGTGACCACGTAAAAACATGATACATTTGAAATGTATTGCGTCGAAATACGTGCATTTTTACACGCGCGTACTATTAAGCGCCCAACAAGCGCCCTACGAGCTCGAATGTTTTAACAAGTGTGCACGCAAAGCCGTATATTTTGGTTAGCCAATCATCATTGATTTTCAGTGTTTCCCACCAGGGCCCAATTTCATAGAGCTGCTAAGCACACAAATTTGCTTAGCATGAAATTTCTTCCTTGATAAAAACAAGATTACCAACCAAATTTCCATGTGTTGCATATTGCTTATTACTGGTAGTCAGCTGTTGTTTGCTTATCCTGAAAATCATGTGGAAATTTGGTTGGTAATCCTGTTTTTATCAAGGAAGAAATTTCATGCTAAGCAAATTTTTGTGCTTAGCAGCTCTATGAAATTGGGCCCAGGGGTTAGCGACGAGAGGTATCGATACGGCGCGCTGCCCATGGTAGTGAGGCTGCGACGAGAGGTATCGATACGGCGCGCTGCCCATGGTAGCGAAGCTGTTATATTCTATATCTATGGGTCTGACGCCTTGCACGGCGCAGAACGCACCAACGCACCATACATTTCCACAGCAAGGACTTGCTCTTATATGATCATTATTTATGATGCAGGGGCTGCAAAACTAAATTTTTACAAGTTTAACAAGCACGGTTTGCTTAAATCATAATGGAGCAGATCATGGTGCCCAGCAACTAAAGTTTATTCTCTTCATATCACTGTAAGTGAAGTTTCATCTTTTTCTTTATAAAAACAAAGAAAAAGAAATCCCACCGCATCCAAGATGGGAGGGTAATTAGCATGGAGTTAGTATTAGACACGAACTTATGAAATGGTCCCTGAAGAGACCGTGCACTGTCCAGATGGCGCGCAGGAATCTTGGATATTTTTCCACGCCCAGTTTTTAAAGCTGTGATAAAACTAATCTGAACGCAAAATGTACAAATTTCACCAAACTATTCGTAATATTTTTGATAAGTATAAGATTATGTGTCATTATTTTGAGGTAGATATGTTGGAAAGTGTAACATCCTGTCCCATTTGGGAACTACTTTCTTACAAACAGAATCTAGGTCAGGTCTGGGTAAAAAGGTCAATTACGGTGGCGCGCGCGGATGTTTGTGCACGTCGTCACCCACAAACGGACGACTGCTGTCTGTCCCGAGTCGTCCTTTCGATCTCTTTCACGATGCGCCTGTAACGACAGCTAAAGAATCAGCGAAAACCTGCTGCATTTCACCCAAGAACTTGATGTTTTTCTCCCCTTAGAGACTCCTTCAACCGCCAAAATTCCTCGTCGGCGGAGTAAACCCTTGTGCCCCTCGGAGCCCTCAATTTTGGTAAGTATTTTGTTGGAGTCTTTACGGTTAAAATGTGGAAAATATGCCAACCGGTTTTCAGCCATGCTTTCCACACGTGAGCTTATTAAGTATTTGTTGCACATGGTAGTGCAATAGCCAATATGTGTACGTGTGGTTGGGCTCGGCGGCCATTTTGTCAGTATTAAGTGGTCACACGGGGAGGGGAGTTAATCGTGTAGTCAGTAAAATATGTGAAGAATGTTAGGTCTGCCTGGTTGTAATATTAAACATATTAAAGCGATATGTTTTTGGAAAGGTCACTGAATGTCCGAGTCAAAACTAAACATTCTTTCTTGACAGATTTCGGTAGTAAAAATCGATAAAAATAAGACTAGTAAAATAATCATGATAATTAAATTTTAAATGAATGTTAGAAATTGAGATACGTGTGTTTCCACTTCTAATTTATGGCAGTTAAAGCATGGTTCTGTTGGTTAAACTAACTGGAAAATTTAATGTTCTTTTGACAAAATATATTTAATACTATAATGTCAATGAGAACCTCTTTTCTTGGTGAGAATCAAACTAGCCCAACTGGATGACTGTCTCTGGCATCTGCTGGTAAAAATGGCCTTTTCACTCCAATCCAAGTCCAACAATTAAATTTTGAGGGACGTCAATCATACCACCACACCACAGGCACATGCATGCACAACAATTGGCAACATTTTATTTTACACGTCGAATGTTAATGACCAATTAAAAAAAAATTTGTTTAATGAAATGGACATGAGTAATTAATAATATAATAATTAATAATAATAACTTTTTTGTAATTCTAGTAATTGATAACATTTCAGACTAATTTAAATTACAATTTTAGGAAATTAAAATTCGTCCTGAAAACATCACCGCCTTTTGTGTGTAACTGTCACTGCCATGACTGCCGGTCATTTTACACTGTATCTCTCATCTTTTTTTTCCTCAAGTAACTAGTAAGATGACCTTCTTTGGGCTGTCTCGAACATCTATAATAATGTCATATTTTCCCCTCAAAATAGAGCTGAGATATTGGCTTTTAATTATGGCCAAGTTTAGAGAGCTAAAAATGAAAGAGATGCAGCATTTAGAGTAAAGGCATGAATTCCAGGGCATAATAATTATCAACAGTACTTCTACCCATAAATATTTTGTGTGTTTACACGTCAACCAATGTAAAGTGGTTAAAGTTTAAAGTCCAAAAGATAATGACCATAAACACTTACTTGGTAAGAAGCACTACAGCTGTTAATTAATGCGTAACATTTCAAGAAACAATTTCCTTCAAAGGAACATGGTTTTTAGAGAGAGAGAGAGGGATTCAAAAATATTTTAATCTGAGAAACGTTCTGTCAGATGATGTGTTTCAATTGCGGATTATTCTTCATGCGCAGACAAAACCCCTCCAGTTTCTCTATCTCAAAAACGCTACCAAAAATGAAATTTTCACAGGTTAGTTTTATTGTGTAAATCTGCAATTATATTGGATCAAAGCGATCGAACAGTATAGCCAATTAGCCTGTGAGAAAGACTCTACTAGGGTCAAGACGTCAAGACATTAAAACATTTTTTCATTTATACCATAGGCCCTTTTGATTGGTAAGCAGCTAATTCCATTTTCTAAAAAAAATTATTGGAAATTGACGACTTACAGTTGAGTTTGATTCTTTCTTTTTTAGGGGGGTTTCTGTAACAAATACTGGACTGTTGAGCCAGAAGGATCTGAGCACCTAGACCAGCAGTTGGACTTCAACTTGGAGCCGGAGTGGGACCCCAGCTGATATTTGCTGGGTACCCTTAGGTTTCACTTCTCAGTGTAAGTAGCCACTTTTCATATTTCTTTTCAGGCATGATGTTCTTCCTTTTAACGTCTGATTTCCAATTGTTTGCCCGTGGGAAAAAATGGAAAAATTAAAATAAAATAGCCTGAAAGTCTTTTAAAGCCTACACCATGTGTGCATGTACATTTAGGTCAGGCTGTGTTTTACTGGATAAAATGGTCCTACTTATGTCCCAAGGACCAAATATAATGCATGTAAACTTTGTTTTACAGTTTTGAATTCCTTGATCGGAAGGTAAGGATATAAACCCATCAGCAAAGCAAAGTTTACACTTTTCATGTCATTATTTATATTAATGTATTTAACCATAGATAATCTGACTCCAGTGACAATTATTGAGTGTTTCGTTGCTTTCAAGAAAAAAAGAAAATAAAGAAAGAAAAAGATTCTAAACATGAAAAAACACTTCAACAAAATAACAAATACCACTCGGGGATCTGTGTCAAGCTGCGTATAAAATGAAAAATACCATATGGTCTTCTCACGGGAAGGGAGCAGAAAATAATCAATATTTTGACCTGTGCGCTTGTTTACCTACCCCCTGGTTATCAGAATCAACTTTAAGTGGAATCCTCTTTGCAGCGATCAATTTCTGTTTTGATGTGAATAGCAGATCTGGTTAGAGATCATGTTTTGATTGATTGCATGGCATATGCCATTTTTCAGCTTGAGAAAAAAACTAAACAAACCAATACTTCAGATCACATTCAAAAATATTTCAGATGCATAAGAATAATATTAAATAATTTTCTTCTGAAAAGTCATTGGTTCTAAAAGCAATTTTCCTGTGTCTCGTCGTCTTACAGCCTTCTTCGAATTTCATAAAAATCACCCACCACCTGTAAACCTCAAAAGGGGGCGTGTTTTCGACTTGTAAAAAAAAAAAGGGAGTGCAATGGAGCGCTTCACAGCCCAGGATATTGAGGCCGAGGTGTACGGCAGGGGCACAATTGTGAGAGACATTGTTCAGGATAAAGTTTCCGACTCCACAAACAGAGAGGTTTGTTCATAGTAATTATGTCCATTTTTTTTTCAAATTTGACTGTTTCCTTCCCCCCCCCCCCCTCTCTTGAATTTGAAATGTTTGCTGTTACGATTTTTTATAGTGAAATGAGTTTGCTTGCATACATGTAGGTGCTGTCTTTATGAATGTATCCACTTAGTGCATTGGGTTGGAATCGTTTATGCACTCTAAATGTCTATGATGATAAAGTCATATGATTGGTTTGATTGATTAATGATAGTGGAGCACTTGATTAGTTCGAACTTTGCCCACTAGAGATATGTACATAGCAAATGTGCCACCAGTGTGTTTGACCTGGTTCCTCCTATCAGAATGTTTGAGCATGGAACTGGGCTTTCTGCTTCTTCTCACCCAAACATTCATGCTGTGCTGAAATGTAGAACAACAAGCCGTTCCAACAGCTTTTTTCCCACACACTGCATCTCTTCAGAACTCCTTGCCCTGGTGCATGTTTCTCTCCATCCTACATTCAAGTCTGTTTTTAACCCTCTCGTTACCAAACGGCTCGTGGCCACATATTTTCACCACTTTTACCTTTAGCAGGAAACACACATGGGTACACAACAGAAAGCTTGTGGTCAAAGGTTAATTTTACAAACTCTATTTTTACCTTTAAAATTTAATTTTAGAGCATAATAAAAAAAAAAATCCAACTTAAAAACTCAAAAGTCATTAAATTCAGCAAATAAATGTTCAAGTTCTTTGTCTTTGTTTCCTCAATGTGCTCTGTGAACACAAACACTTCTTTGTACTCAAACCATATCCATCTCCTTTGGTGTTTGGCCTTTTTGGATCTTTCCATTCTAGTTTGTTTGAAAGGATCGCATAATAGCAACCTTATTTGTTAAGGGAAAATCTAATCTGTCTCTTTTCAACAATAGTTAACTTGGGTATGAAGGATAAACATAGACAAAAGTGCAGCTTTTAAAAAAATGCCCTTGGGTACGTTTTGTGTGTGTTATCTTAGTCGACAATAGTCAAGCATGGTATGGTGCAAAGTCGGGAATTTCTAATGGAAATCAAGGGAATTGTCAAAGTGCTATTTATGAATAACTGAATTGTTATTTGCCTTATATAGGATCCAGATGATGCATTTTTCATCGGTGATCTGGGGGATGTGGTTGTCAAGCACCAAAAATGGCTCAAATCATTGCCACGCGTTGAACCATTTTATGGTAAGTATTTAAAACCTAAGTATGTAGGGAAATAAAACTGATTACCTTTTCTTAGCATTTGCTTTTGCCTGTAGTATGAAGAGGGCCTAAGTCAGCTCAGCTTGGGTTGACCTTAAATATAACATGAAGTTAACATGGTGTTTCTTAAATGACGATACTAATTCACTAACGATTATTTGTTCATATATTTAGCTGTGAAGTGCAATCCTGATCATTCCGTTGTGAAACTTCTGGCTGGACTGAAGACCAACTTTGACTGCGCCAGTAAGGTAGGAAAGCAAGAATGAGCAACAAATGTTCATGTCGATGTTGACCTCTTGCATGGCTGGAAACGCATATTTGTATGATGCACATCTACCATTTCTGCCATTTTGAGAGGCATTTCATTTGTGTTCTTGACTCCCATCCTCAAATGTTGCATAACATACATGTAGGTGCTTGTAAGTGTGCTGAGCATCGTGAAATGGGTCAAAACCATAGACTATGTTTTAATGAATTATTTAACTGGTTTTGACACAAACTTGGAGTCATTTTGATCTCCCTTATCTTTTAAGTCTTTATGTAATGTTGACCGTTGCTATGGCGATGAGGATATACACTTGCCCTCTCTGAGTCACCATGACTGAACGAAGTCAAACTGTACTCTTATTTGATAATCTGAGCCTACATCCAATCAATTGCAAAACTGTTTTCACCCTAACCACCCTCAAATCCTCCAATAACCATCTCGTGGTTTTTTGTTTTTGTTTGATGGAATAGATACTGACATCCAGGGCACCCCCCTCAAAAATCAAAAGTCTGGGCCCAATTTCATAGAGCTGCTTAAGCACAAAAAGTAGCTAAGCACAAGAAAATTATACTTGCCAAAATAAGGTGACCAGCCAAAATACCATTTCACATGCACCGTTTTTGACTGGTATCCTGCTCATTTTTCGCTTGGGGGAAATTGTTCAGCAAATTATGTGTATCCTTAATACAGGGATGAGAAATTTCAGACTTTAATCTGATTTAAGACTGTTTAAAGTGTGCTTAGTAAACCCCAAATGTTGTTTCTCCAAGTGAAATAAGTCCTGCTCGTTGATCTACTGAGGATACTGTTCCTAAAAGCTCCTCGGAATCTATAACTCCAGGAGTTATGAAAAGGTGGACGTGCCATCATTTCAATGTACCGCCTGAGATCTGGAACCCAGTTTCAGACGTTTTTTTTCAGAAGTGACTCTTGCCCCTGTTATTAATATGAGCGTCTTCTTCCATCAAACAGAGTGAAATTCAGATGGTACTGAACTTGGGTGTGGCTCCGTCCCGAATCATTTTTGCCAACCCATGCAAGCAGCGCTCTCACTTGAAATTTGCCGCCCAGGAGGGCGTTGACCTCATGACCTTTGACAATGAGGAGGAGCTCCACAAGATAAAAAAAGTCTTCCCCGAAGCACGGTAAAGTTCAAAATTATTCTTCCTCTTTTTGTTTTTGCCTCAGCTATTTATTTATTTTTTTTTTTTCCACAAAATGCTGGTTATCAATGCATTTTACCCTAAGGAATTATGGAACACTGGGCTGTGTCAAAGCGGACTGTGTCATAGTCTGCTGTGTCACAGCGGACAAGGTTGGTATCTTCATGAAGTCGCCCATGTTGTTTAAAAGTAAAGTGTGGGGCGGACAGTTCCTGTGTCCATTTTGTGTGTGTTGTAAAAAAAAGTATTCAAATGACAAGGATCTATGTGTGAGTTGCATAAAACAAATATGAAATGCATTTTGTTCGCGCACTTGGTGAAATCTGGCTTTTCCATTTCACTCAGCTTCCCCTAAGGGAAAGGAAAAGTCCAGATTTCACCTTGCGATTATACTCTGTGACAATGCACTCGTACACCTCAATGTTTGTATAATATCATTATCAATCATCAAGTGTCTTTGAAACTGTGTTTTCAGAGCAATACTAACTTATTTAAGACACAACTTCAAATTTGTTCTAAGCTGTGTGTATTTGTTATCCGTCTTACAGCCTTGTGCTGCGTATCTTGACTGACGACTCCACTGCCCAGTGTCAACTGGGTCTCAAGTATGGCTGCCACCCAAAGCACGCTCAATACCTACTGCAGCTGGCCAAACAGCTGGAACTTGACGTCGTCGGTATCAGGTGAGCTACTACACTCATTGAGTTTCGTGAATAGGCAATGGGCTCTGCCTGCATGTAATTTCTCTGGATTTTTTCAGATTTCAGGATTTTCTCAAATATGTCGGGGCCTGCAAATTTCTTTCAAAAAGTCAAGTAGTCGCCAAAGATTAGAAAGAAATAGTCCAGAACATGATATAAGATTGTATTTCTGATGATACGCAGAGACTGAAAACCTGAATTTTAACATCTTGGAAGTTCAAATTCCAGAATAAGTGGGAACCCAGGCCTGTGAGCTGTTTTTCAGGAAGCTTTACATTCATCAAATCTCATACTTGGTTCTCCCCCCCCCCCCCTTTCAACCCCGATCTTAAAGCTCCCCATAAAGTTGGTTACTTAATAGCCTGAAAAGGTCTATAAAGCTGCTACCATATGAAGGTCCGCCCCTGTACTCAATCAAAGTTGACTCTTTTTTTTTTAAGGGTCAAATTATCATGACTGACATCTGGAGGTCGGGCCTAATTTTGCTTGAAATATGATTGTTTTGTGTATAGCTTCCACGTCGGCAGTGGCTGTCGTCATTCAGGTGCATTTGCCGATGCTATCCAGTCCGCCCGCACCATCTTTGACTATGGAGAGCGTCTTGGAATCAAGATGGACCTCTTGGATATCGGAGGAGGTTACCCTGGCCAGGCTTCTGCAGCTATTCCATTTGAAGAGGTAATGGTTAAGATACTCCAAGTTTTTAAAGGAAATCTGGTTTGGTTCAGTGGTTTCTTTCTCTGCCTTTCACCTTTGCAGACCCCAGGGTTGTGCGTCTGATATATTTTCATAAACGGTTTAACGGAAATTCCGTTTAACTGTTTTCCCACTGATTTCAATCCAAATTGAGAATCAGAACTATGGTGGAGGTTACTCATGATTGTTGATGGCAGCTCTCTATTTTCTGTGTATGAAAAATAGAACAGTTGTACCCAGTCCTGAGGCAAATGTTGGGGCAAATCCTGTGTACTGGTGTAGTGTTTTGGGAGTACAAAGCAAAATGTATAACAAATAGTAGGAGATTGAGATTTTTCGACTGACAAAAGGTCTGTTTCTGTTTCTAAGATTGACAGTCCATGTCAAACATAAGACCCTTTCGAATTACCATTCAAGTTGTGAAAACTGTTTCATTTTCCCCCGTACAGTTTGCCCATGTGATCAACGCTGCCCTCGAGGAACATTTTCCAGCCAGCAGCGGAGTTCGCATCATCGCGGAACCGGGTCGCTTCTACGTGGCATCGGCGTTCACTCTTTGCGTTAACATCACATCCAAGCGCATGGTTGCTCGCGACATTCAGACATTCTCTGTCAAGGAGTCTAAAGGTAACAACTTTTCATCAATTGACAACCTCTCTGTGTTATGTAATCTGGCTAACTTGGGAGGAAGGGGTGGTTTAAGTGTGGCATTACTAGTGAATTCAACTGTCTCGTGTCACTCTCATGCCTAAATAAATATTAAATGACAATCTCGTGTTGATAATAATCTTTTGCTATGGCGATGAGGATATATACTTGCCCTCTCTGAGTCACCATGACTGAACGAAGTCAAACTGTACTCAAATTCTGAGCCACTCGCATCAACTGACAACCGCAGACGCATTTTTTTATTTACATTCCTTTCATGAACGACCATATTCGAATTAGCTGCTCTACGTCTTTTGCTATGGGTATCATATGCTTCAGCGTTTATTCATGTGACAATCAATCCACACTTTGCTTTTCTTATTTTGACACAAATGTCCTTTTTGAAATTACAGATCTCGTAGCCAACTCCGTTGCTCCATCCAAGTGTGAAGAGCCAGCATTCATGTACTATGTCAATGACGGGGTCTATGGCTCTTTCAATTGCTTGCTGTACGATCACGCTACAGTGATGCCCAAACTCCTCAAGGTAAATTAGTTCATCTGCTCATATTGTGTAGGCGTCGTACTTCATAGAGGCAAGGGAGGAAATTGCCTCCATACCTGTGATAGTTGCCTTGGTGCTCCTTGATATATTCCAGTAGAATATTACATTTTCCTTATAGAGGTGCCTTGCTTTAGGAAAAGCTCCTTTGTCCTTAATACAGTAAGTCACAAATGTCCAAATCTTTTTGATCTATCAATATTTTATATTTTGCACAGGAGAGGAGCAAGAATGCCCTGGAGTATTCCACCAGTATCTGGGGACCTTCTTGCGATGGGCTGGACCGTATCGTTGAGCACTGTCTGCTGCCGGAGCTTGAGGTTGGGGAATGGATGATTTATGAAGGTCAGTACAAAGACTCTGCTGATACTTTTGACATTTATAATCTAGTTTGTTTTTTAAATGCATGTTCAATTTATATGCTGGTTACCGATTTACACTTGACTCGCAATGAACACCTGTATCAGAAATATTCTCTTTTCGTCAGTACTTTATATGCTAAATTGTATTCTATTTTAACAACCAATTCACCAAAATATAGTCAATTACATAATAATTAAGATAGGCTGGGTCCCAAGTTCATGTGTGTTTAATATTGAATGACAAATTGTTGTTTATTTGGCCATATCTGAGTTAGTTGCTACGGCTATGGCTTTGGCTAGATTTCCACATCATCATGCGTTAGGGTGTCCTTAGTAACACCCTTAGCAACGGTCATAGCTACCAATTCGGATATGGCCTAATTATTTTTTTTTTGGGGTTGCATGTACGGCGGACACTGTTTGGTTTGGGTGTATACAGACCAACACTGATACAGACAAAATACCCCAACCTAATGTAGTGTCATAGTGTCGTGTCCACCATGTATCAAAACGGCTTATTTTCCTTGGCGATGATGATATATACTTGCCCTCTCTGAGTCACCGTGACTGAACGAAGTCAAACTGTACTCAAAATCTGAGCCATTCGCTTCAACGGACACCATAATGAGATAACTTGTCTTTAACCATGTCTTTGTTTAATTAACTATTAGGTGTAGACATTGATTGTTGTCAAAGATGATTTTTGTTGTTAATACTTAAAAACCAATTCCAGTTGATTTGTCATCAAACATTCATCATGAAGTCGTCCTCTGGTCTAGCCCTCGATTTGCTTGCGCTGCGGCCGTCTGCATCAAACATAAAACTAATGCTCTGGTCATTGTTACTGAGAAGCTGTGTGAATGTCGTTGAACAAATGTCACCCAGACAAAACCATGCTCATGTCCCCCACGATCGATCAGCGTCAATGATTCTGTGACGTAGACACAAGTGCGATCATGTCACTTTTTTGATACAGTGGCGCGCATTTTGATGGAAAGTGTTGAGACAAACTGTGTATTTCAATACTGTTTAACTTTTTGTTGTTGAAGGATTGTTAGTTGACATAGTTTAAAATGTGATATTTGCTAGTCCATTTGCCAGCGACAACTCGCACGAAGTTACAACTGCACACAGGTCTGCCTAGAGCTCTTTTTCCTACTCTGTTGTAAGCTTGGGCGGTTATACGGTATTACCGAGTAGTCACGGTTTTTGTTCAATACCGAAAATACCGTGAGCTATTTTAGAAATACCGAAATACCGTCCCGCACGGTTTTCAATTTCAATACCACCAAAAAAACAAAACATGAACGCATGTGCTGTAGCCATTTAAAAAAATAAATAAAAAAACTTATCTGTTAGGCCATAAATGAGGAGAATACAAAGCCCAATTGTCTATCCCGAGCAGACTGTTTATTGTTTGCGGTTTTTAGCAGTTTCCTGCCCCCGGCGGCACCCGGCCGTATCTCTGTAAGTAAGCGGGCGATCACAACACAAGCAAACGCACGCTCGACGTTTTGCAATGCCATTTGGGTGAGCGAACACCTCAAGAGGGCGCTACATTTTTAGTGCGCCCTCTACCGACAGCTTGTATAAGTTGCGACAAAGAGCGTCAAAAGCGGCGAATTTCTGATAAACACCGACAATCCGCGACTTCCTGGTTACACGTTCGGATCGGGATCGTGGCGCGCTGGTTAACAAGTACATGCATTAGCAATGCACAAGTGGCTGTGCGGGTACCACCAAGATACCGACAGCGCGTGCAGCATGCAAACGAAAATAGATCGCAGAAAATAGATCGCGGTATTTTCATCAAGTTATCAACCATGAGAATTTCCTACCGCTGCTGCACGAACAGTAAGCTTATTTTGATAAGTTTTATGATGAAAACAAGTCAATCTATTTGTCCTAATAAAAGATAAAGACAAGCTCAGCGCTAACCTGTTGTTAAATAACCATGATTGTCTGGCCTCAATTCAATGCGTGGTGTTTGTTGTGCTTTAATTCTTTGGGGGTTTTTCCCCATCCGAAAAGTTCCCGGTAATACCGATAACCGCGGTATTTTGGCGACGGTATACCGTGGACCCTAAAATCAAAAACCGCCCAAGCTTACTCTGTTGTCATTCTCTTGTAATCTGTTACCTGTCATTCTAGCCACGTGCCCAACCCTTCCATTATGTAGCTATAATTCCCCCATCATTTTTTTCTTTCCTGTCGGAACAGATATGGGTGCATACACCATGTGTGCAGGGTCGGAGTTCAATGGATTCAAGCGTCCCATTGGCTATTATGTTGTCCCAGACACCCTCGTGTAAGTCTCTTTGTTTCTTATTTGAGCTTAAATTTCAGACCTGGGAACGTTCAGTTTCTGGTCGTTCAAATCCACATCGGAGTAAAAAACATCCATTTGATTCAAATATGGGTGGTTAATTATGGTGTACAGACCAACAACTTTGAAATGTACCCATTGGATCCTGTCTTCTGGATCATCTACGCTAGTGGTCATACCACTTTGCTTGATAAGTTCACCCATTTAATCCCACTTTGTTTGATAAATTCACCCATTTGTACCCACATCAGTTATGATCACCCATTGGATCCTGTCTTCTGGGTTATGTACAGTAAAAGTACCCCATTTAATCCCATTTTTGTTATTTTGGGTTTTTTTTCCAGGCCACTGCTCAAGAATATCTTCCCGGATGATCCCAGCCTTCCTTGCAAGTATACTACCCTGAAGGATGCAGCCACTCCACTGACCACTGACCGCTACACCTCCCTGTTGACCGATTTCATCTCCTGTTCAGATGTTGAAAACACCCCTTCTTTTGCCGTGCCCGAGATTGGACCAGAGTTCTGATGCAGCTCCATACCAAATATACTGTACAAAATTTAAGAAAATAAAAATTATGTTTGCTTTTGTAAGTTCTGCCATGTGATTTAGAGAGGGTCTCAAAAGTTGGTATGTTTCAGACCAAAGAATCATTCACGTGGGCACACGCCCTCAATCCACTTGTGCCAAAGTACGGGAGCAATCCTACATTGATTGAATTGAATACGTGCATTACTTGAACAGGTGCATTAGTATTTTAAGTGTTCCAGTGGAACATTCCGGCATTCCAACGGAACGGTCCTTGAGCACTTAAGATTGTCCTAACTTTTGAGGTTCTCCTTTATGATGATTTTCAAATATTAGTTGATATGTTCATGGTGTATGATGTATTTTATTTTTCAAATCCCAAAAAGTTTGAAATAGTATTTTTCTTACCGTATTGCTGGTTATGTAATTGGCTATCTCATGGGGCGACCATCTTTGTGTTTATGTTTATCCTGTCAAAAATGCAACCCAAATGGCTGGTAAAAACTTGTGTGACGCAAGTAAAGAATCAAGTACACTTGCCATTACGAGAAGAGGTTCACCCCCATGTTTGTGGCATGGTTGGTTGTTAAAGTTTGCAATACCACACCTTGTAAAGCGTCGCGTGTGCTACAATATGAATATAACATGGGTCTTATAATTTAAAACAGCTCTGCATACCACAAGATAAAATAAAGGCCACTTTGGGACACCCTTAGGGTGGGAAAAGTGCAACTTAAGAGTTGCCAATAATTTTACGAGTCACTGGTGCCTCAGCCATATAAACTGAGCGCCTGTTAAGTTTTCAGTTGTAACCGGTCTTTAAAGTTATAAGAACATTATCATCTCTTTATCTCATTGGGCAACCTCATTTGTAAAGTAGAATTCATTTTCTTTGAGTTGTACCTGTCCACTCACCCTTTCTGCTGTACCCTTCTGATTTAGGTCAGCGCGGTTTGCTTTTGAAATGTAGTTCATATTTAGAGGTACTAGGCATATTTCTGAAGGTGCCATTCGCTTTTAATAAAAGAGCGTCTTTTGCTTTATCTGCTGTTTGTTATATAATTATACTTGGGTATTAGTATGGGAATCATTACCTTAGTCTGACACAATTGGGAAAAGTGATATCAATGAACGATGTTTTAAATATTGTGACCTTTTTCTAATCGTTCGCACGCTGCTCTCCATTTTACAGAGTTATCTTTTTGAAACTTAAACGAGGTCACACAATCCTACTCAGCCGAGACGATCAACCAAGGTCAATACGTGATTTCCTGCAAATGCATCGTTTCTCATTGTGTGTGGACTTTATCATTGATTTATATTATATTGACGCGTTGACGTCATCCAGCCGCCATCTTAGAGTGAACTGATGATGAAACAATGGAAAACGCATAGGACTGGCCAATAAACAATGTCTTTTTGACCTCTAGGTGAGGGTACCCTTCTCTAATGACGTCATTACAGTATATTGCCTGCTTTGAAGCTCGCTAGCGGTCTTTTGGCGCCTCCGTGTTTTTTATGGAGCTAAGGGAAACTATTCTGAGTCAGGTCTGCATCGTTTTGTGCTAGTTTTATTTGACGCTATAAGAGTCGCCAAAATTATGATCAATAAAAAAAAAGCCATTATCCATTTGAACTAGGTTATGTTCTCATACTCTTTGATCACGTCAGTTCTACCGGCTGGTACACTCCGCGTTAGCCAAGACTTTTCAAGCACTTTTCAGGCATGATATTCTTTCCTACTTGCATCTGATTTTCGATTGGTTTGCCCTCGGATAAACAATACATGTACATAACTTGTATTGTTAGATGGCTTGGAAAAAGTCTTCACAAGCCTACACACATTTCATCCCGTTACTGTTTTTCCCCATGCATGTCTGCATTTTGTATTGGTAGTTTTATTTCCCCACATTCATCACAAAAGTGTTTTGTAGGCTGATGTACCTTTAAGAACGATTTTGACAACAAACTTCCTTCGAGGCCCGAAATTACAACTGTAGGTTGTACCATGTCAAATGAAATGTCCCGATTTTTAGTTCCAAGTACAAATGATTGCGGCTGAAAGTTGTAAAAAGTCCGGTTTTACACAGCTCTTGTTGTGCTGTTGCAACATTGAACGTAACGTCTTTGGCCATAGTCAGTCGTAGCCATATACGTCAATTGCAGAGCATGCTAGCTCTCCCTGATTCTGGGGAAAATAAACCAATCTTTCCATGGTCTGATGAACAGATTTGAAAATCTCCCTGATTCTGGAAGCAATTCACTGTAATGTTGAATGGTTTACCAAATATCTCTCTGATTGCTGAGCAAATACTTCCATGATTGCAAGATGCAAATGTTGGTAACTCTTGGGATGTGGCTTTTAAGTTTTATGCTGTTTGCAATGATTAGGAAATAACTGTTTAAGAAGTTGGTGTGCAAGTATTTAGAAACGACTTTGGCTGAAGACAACATGTTAAGAGAGGGGAATGTGGCTACATTTCGCCTGCTAAGAAATACATTATATAACTTATTGCAGCTGATTTGACACGTGCATTTTAAAAACAATTAAAAGCATGTTCTGCGTGTAATTTTGCTGCCTGTGAGGGACATGTACATTGTTCAGGATGTGCTTAACGCTTATCGGCTTGGATGTGTCCGCCTTAAAGGACAAAACAATTTTCTTATGAAAATATAACAATGAAACTTTAAAGGATTGTAAAAAAAACCAAAAACAAAACAACCGACAGAACAATCTTTGGATTGGCTTTTAATTCATAATGAAATGCGTATTCTACACGGGGCCATGGAGATGGTGTGCCTATTTGAAGGACCTAATCATTATACTAAATACAATGTATACGTGTATTCAGGTTTTTTCTTCAGTTTCAACCATTTTGGTGAATGTTGTTATTGTTAACAGAGAATATGTAGTGGCATTGCTTGTACTACTTTGAGTTTTGAATTTACTATTGGGTTATTATGCATTAGGTAACCGATAACAATTAAAGAATTTGTTGCAGAGAATTTGGCATTGTGTTTGTGATTGTTTAAAAAGTGGGTCTTCCAGCGTGTGAAAAGTATTGTTTGAAGCTGTGCATGGTGTGAATCACAAAAGAAACTATATGAAGACGAGCAGAGTTTGCAGGTCGAAACGTCGAGACCACAGTGGTTCGTCTCGGAACCAATACTTCTCCCCAACGAGTGTTACACTCTACATGGTTGTTTCCGCAACCATGGTTGTTCCCGCATTCTAGGGTAGTTGTCTTGAGTAATACTGTACAGTGCTGGACGCTCATGGGACAGGCCCCAAACACAAATTAGTTTTTCTTTGTCCCTGATGCAAATTTAACATCTAGGTATAGTGTTGGGATGCATGCACCAATTTGTATACAATGTGCTGTGTATAACTATCTCGAATCTATAAATATAGCTATTTCAAATGTAAATCTCAATTATTGTCAAATTGGCAAAAAATCTGAGCAATGGTGCAATGGCGATTGGGGTGGGGGTGGTCTTCAAAATGACAATTCTTGATTTCGACAAAAATATTTCTTTAATTCAGGAGGATTTGGTATTGGTGTAACTTTATAATCGCTGAGCTTTCCTATTGAAACTATTCGTTATAATATTATTTATTTACTCATTTATTTAGCTTCATAGTCGTAAATAACAAAAAACAAATACCCAACCAGAGGTAAAGGCACAACTCTAACCTCCATGAAGGAATAGAAAGAATAGGGGGGGGGGGGGAGAAAGTAAGAAAGAGAGGGACCCCCCCCCCCCACCCAGACAAACGAACAAACAAACACCTTTCGTGTACCTTTGTTTCCGGAACTCTTCGGTTTATTTTCCGTTTATTTCATATTCTGTCAACATTTTACACCAAAATGAAGTACATTTTTTTTAATGAAGTAGATATGCACGGTTATACAAAGAAAGAAGTCTAAGGTATTTTATTCTCGATACATTCTTGTTAGCCTTGGCATACCCTTAAGATGTCAAATAAAAAATGAACCACTGCGACAAAGGTTTTTGCTTACTTTTATGGGTTTTATCACTTAACGGTACTTTCTGCAGACTTCGGTCACTGTAAACTCTATAAGGGTTTGGTAAGTCTATGACATAATAGACCGTGCAAGTCTCGCGCGTATTCGAACATTTTTGGGACCACTGTGGTCCCCCACGTACATTGCTTTAACGCGTGAAAGAAACAAACTCACGCGCTTTAACGGATCCCAAATATTCGAATACGCGCGAGACTTGCACAGTCTATATAGGAGCTTGGGATATTGACAAGTTTGTTTGTTTCTTGTACCGATGAATCCATGGGCTGATTGAATTATGTAGCTAAACTAGGGTTCAGGGGGGGGGGGGGGTGCCAGCGCCAAAACGAGGGTAAAATAATGTTAGGGGCATTAAGGAGTCTTAAGTGCTAAAAAAAATTCTAGGGGGGTCTTTTCTAATACAACTAAATTCGATGATTCCGCTTGCATTTCTCTAATTGAACAAGTCCCTTTTCCAGCTAGCGCTCTTGTTATGCCATTAAATAATCCAAGATAATCTGACGTGAGTGTGAAAACAAAAACACTGTCTGCAGACTGTAAATGGAAAAATAGTTTTAAAAACGTGGAAGTTATCGCATTAAATCGTATAAAATTTAAAATTGTACTCCCGCCTAAATTTTGATCTCAACAGTCCAGATTTCAAACGGGGGGGGGGGGGACCTGGAATAACGCCCCCTGGTTATGCCACTGGGGAACGCATGGGGGAAACCCACTTATTAAGGTTGTTCTTGAATAATCTTTACACAAACTTCGAACCTGATTTTGGTTCTTGGTGAACGAACCAGTTCCAGACGTTTTTAGTTGCAAAATTCTTTCAACCGTGAATATGATGACGTATCTTCCCATGAGCCCGTAGCCTGCGTGAAATCTTATGTCAATTTCCCCCTAAAAAGTCAAAAGAAGTCTCAAGTTTTGATAACGAATGAAATGACAAGTTTTGGCATGCAGTGCTGTGATTTAACAAAATCTAAGAGGTATAATGTAGGAAACGTGCTTCACGAATGTTAGTAAAAAATATACATGATGGCCGAGTGGATTGAATGAAAGACCAGAAACATCTAGTAGTAGTAGCCTACATTTTGTTCATGCTACATGTAAATATTATGTGGAGAAAACCAGAAAGGAAAAATAAAAATATTTAATGTAAAAAAATATACTTTTTGTATTTAGAAAGCCTACTTGGTAAAACGTTGGTACGCCGATATCTTCATAATATTTCTACTGTTTGAATAGGATCAAATATTACACAGCCCTTTTGAAAAGGGTATGTCGTCATTAAGCTTAGAAGGCCTGACTGTACATGGAATCTTACGAACTTTCACCCAGTTACTGCACGCGCGCGCCCTCCCCTGTATCATGAAGAGCGTGCGCGTTCGAGCACGAACTGGGTGAGTTAACAATAGACATTGATCTCCATTATAGACTGTGCAAGTCTCGCGCGTATTCGAATATTTGGGATCCGTTAAAGCGCGTGAGTTTGTTTCTTTCACGCGTTAAAGCAATGTACGTGGAACCACAGTGGTCCCAAAAACGTTCGAATACGCGCGAGACTTGCATGGTCTATTGGAGATCAATTACAATAGACCTTATGCACATGACGTCATTTCAGTAGGGCGCCCTCACCTAGAGGTCAAAAGGAGGTTGTTCATTGGCCAATCCTGTGCGCCGCGCGTACAAATCTGTGCGATTTGATTGTTTCGTCACCGTTTTACCTCTAAGATGGCGGTTGGATGACGTCAATGCATAAGGTCTATAAGTAGACCACTTGCATGACGCGCAACACTAGTGGGGAGGCTGAGGACACGCACACGTAATTATGCACAAAGAACAACTACCGTCCAATGAAATGACTCCTTTTGCCCCAGTGAGGGCGCTGTTTGAAAATTTGACTGCCACAGGCCTGCTTTGATCACGACGACAAAGCCCATGAGCAAGTAAAATTTTATGACTAATTCTGCTTACGAAGAAATAATCTGGTAACCAGTCTCAAACATATTACACCATGGTGCGGTAGTGGGTCTGAATTTTTGAGAATAATAGCTCACTCCTGGGTGGGAGCTGGTGTGTTGGGATTCTCAGATGGTGAAATTTTGGACACTGCGTCCGTCAATATCCCAACCAAGGAACTGAATATTCATCAACTTTGCAACCAATGAACTGAATATTCATTGACTTTGTCACATTTGACCCCATTCACATAGCCAAGTATGGGCCTCGAGTGTCTATTTTTATTGTGAGAAAGCATAAGGTAATTTGCATGTTTTAAACGCACTTGTTGGGAATACACATTTAGTGGACTTATTGGCAACATTGTTCTTTTGTTTTGATCCTTAGTATCTCGGGAAACAACACAAACTAATGTAAAAACAATAACGTAGAACATACAACCACTAACAGTCTTCTTAACTAGTTAATTAAGTGAGTTGCAATAGGAGACGTTTTGGGGACATGCATGGTGGCAGCATTTTTCTCGAAAATATGCGCATGCTCAGAACTACGTAAGCACCGTAAATTTACCTTGTTAGTCTGCTGCCACCTAGCGTTAAAAAGTCTCCCATTAATAACACCCGTGTAAAAAACATCGATTGTTCACAAATTTCTGCCGAAGTAGCTCTGTACGAACTCGGTCTCATTTCATCTGCTAAATGCAAGGGTTCATTGTGTTCTGACTAATCAACTTTAGCATGCGCGGCAAGTGCTGTTGACGTCCCAACGCAAACAAACATCTTCGTCATTTTCCCTTTTATTTTGCCTTTTTATAGCCCAACAAGCATGAGAACTGATTCCAAGTTTGTAGAGAGAAGCCTGTCCATAGTTTTTTTCCGCTCAGTCTCAAACTCGGTTTGGTTAGGTTGAGTTGAAACGGAGAGGAAAAAGTAATAATAATACAAATAGCAGCAATATAATTATCAAAGACATACTGGCCTGTCCAAGTTCGATTATAGTGAGGGCTGGTAAGTCATGTTATTTATTTCACTATTTTCTCCAAAGTGCAATGCCCTGGGGGAGTCAAGTCCTTGATATCCAAAACTGGACTATTCCACATAAGATAGGTATCAGGCCCCACAGTCGTGTGTTTTTCTTTTTGAGGGGCTGAACAAAATATGTTTACTCCAAAATTATACTTCGTGTACAAAACAGACCCACCCAGTTCTAACTTTCTGATTAAGTGGAGCTATGTACTCTTTGTGTAGCAGGCTTCTAGATGTCTTGCTGACAGCCTGCGCTAGGTTCTGGGGTTTCCAACATCCCTCCCCCTGCCAATCAATTTTGTTTTTGTTTTAGCTTACTGGGGAGACTGGCTAGTAGAACCTTCCTCCATTTTTTGTAATTCACGGGGATACTCCCTCAATTTTTAAGGTTACGTCACGCGACTGATTCCCGACAATGTTTATGAAACAATGGACTTGGGTCAGCCACCGGCGTTGCCACGGCAGATTTTGGGGGAGCTAGTCGAACTATACACCAGCCAGAACCCTTACACTGAATTCACTGTACTTGGGTGACATGTTGCTACTCCATGGGAGACTTTGATGACTCTAGGGGTATGTTTTCGCGGCCGTAACCAATACATGTTTCGGTTCAAATGGCCATTCGTTAGTCACTGGCCTTGGTTACAGCCGCAAAAACGCATCCCTGGTGGCAGCAACCTCACCAGGTTAAAAATCAAATTTTCTCTGAAGTCTTCCCAAGCTCAGAATTCAATAAGCAATGGAAATAATAAACAAGTCTGCTGCCACCTAGCGTCCATAAGTCTCCCACTGAACCACATTGTAACGCTGAACGGGAAGAGAGGCTTCTCACGGTGCGAGCGTCCGGCGTTATTCCTTGAATGAGAGTAGCAATATGTCTCCATGATACCTTCACCCATGGCGTGTTTCTGTATCCAGTCAGTACAATAGAGATCACTAGTCCTTAACCTAAAGCTAATTAATTGATTCCTCCTTCGGAATGTGACACCACCGACAAATATCGTGTACAAAATTTCAGAAGTCTAAAGTTCATACGTACAGGTACCAGACTTTTGGTACTAAATCCTTTAGAAAATCATGCATTTCATGCATTATTCTTAAATGTACACAATACAGATGGAAATGAATATATATTATATTATATTATATGATTTCCATGTTTTATATTATTTTTACAGGTAATAAAATTACTCACTTAGGATATAAATTATTCAGTATAGACAATCAAATTTGGACCTGAGATTAAATATTAATATTGAATGTTTTATTTCAAAGCTTATTACAGATAGAAGAAGTGATAGATAATTCGACATTACATACCGAGCCGTTTATAAGTTAATTGGTGTAATAAAGTGTCGTATTCCCTGCCTGCCACATCGATCATGTACACAAATTCCCTTTCAAACTTGGGTGCCATACCATATTCCCCTCCTGGCCTCAGATTTTGTTAGATTCATTTTTTTCTAAAGGTAGCAACACGACGGCTGTTCCGTGATAGAGGTCTGACGTACAACGTGCCATTAATGCCTCGTCGACAATAAAAAGATGCATGGATAAAAATGTCAAGCTTAAGTACAAAATAGTTACAGGGTACGACTAGAATTAAGAAAGACATGATAAAATTTGGTGAAAAGCAGCCATAAAAACAAGTTTTGAGGTGAAACACACTATTTTCAGTGCGTCCGCGGGGGAGGGTTGGGGGTGTTGTGACATTGACTTGCGGCTATTTTTTCCCCCACTAACCTATCTTTCATAATTGTTTTGCTGCAGTGGGCATAATCCTCAAATTGTTTTGTATACTTGATTTCTATTGCAGATTGGTTTTTTTTTATAAACGGGTATAGCGAACTAATTTGGAATGAAAGGAGAGTTTGATTTTTTAATTTGTGTTTTGTATGTCATTGAAGTGAACTCCGGGGGTATTAATTTGTGTTTCCCCATCGGTCCGAAACCCTGGACAATGCCACTGCTTTTTCCTTTGCCTACCTTACTGCTCAGAACACAATAAGATCAAAATGTAATTATTAAGAGGGGGTTTTGGAAATATCTAGTTGCAATTTTAAATTTATTTTAAACGTGCGGTGTTAATACCTTACTTTTGCACAGACGATTTTGTTCAATGCCGAATAAGTAGCTATATCCTATTGCACTAAATATAGTATTTTGAAGATTCCTTCCTGGCAATGAGATTGGATAGTCTAATATCACCAAAACAAGCTATTAGAGAGAAGATTATATAAAATTATGTATTTTTGGTTTACACTAGTATTTTATTGGATTATTGGCTTGTAGTTGATGTCTATCCGGAATGGAAAAACACCTCTGTTAATTAATAGTGAGTGACACGAGCTACATGGTAACTGGATAACGGGCTTGCGCCGGTGTCGTGGGTTTCGAGCCAGCACCTGATATAACGGTTATTTCTCTTAGTGTGTCATCGTACCCATGCGGCTGTACGGGGGATGGTCTCGTTATATCGCCCACCAGCTCAACACCGTTCCCAACTATGACCGGTGAAAAGCGAACCGCCGGTGACGTCAACTCGGAGCATCCGCCGGTATCGTTGGGATCGGCGAAGGGTTCCCCAACTGGATTGGCAACGTCGGGTGGTGGCGTATGGCTTAAACTGCCCCTACTGTGTGGGGAGGGTGCCTCGAACTCATTGCTAGGGGGCGACTGGGTTAAGGGAGGGAAAATAAAGTGTTCACTCTCTTGGTTAGATCGACTGCTGTGAGCTGGCATGTCATCACAGTCCACCGAGCTGGGTAGTTTAAATTGCACAGAGGGCGAGTCATGGTGTTGCGAGTCACTGTCGTATGCATCCCTCAATGGTCCTGGTTTCGTTGTCTCAGCAAGAGGCTTAGATTTCTGAGTTATAACACCAAGAGGGCGAAGCTTCATGCTTTTACCCTTACCCTTCGCAGATTTAGAGTTTGGTGGCGGCGTGGTACCGCTGTCAGAGGTGCCGCTGTCGCTCGTCCGACTGTATGCTTTCTCAGTCCCCGACGACGCGGCTTTTCGGTTGTTTGATTTGCCGTGACCGATTCTGAGTCCACTAGTTAAGTTACCGATACCTGTAAGAATTGATGGTTTTTGTTTGAACTTCCGCGGCTTCCACTTGCTGACGGGCTTCTTGTTCGAGAGCCTCGGTTGTGGAGTATCGTCGGCCCGTGTATCAGAGTCCGTGGACGACACGCTGCGTGTGTCATCCTCTATTGTAACACGCTTGGGTGTGTTTCGCGGTGAAGTCTGACTGTCCCCCGAGCTCCATTTGCGGCCGAGGGGGGCATGCTCGGGCCCTCTCTCGTCTCCTGAGCTCAGAGGGTTCTTAAGGACTGGTTTAATCGATTTTTCTCTTGCTCCGTTGCCAGGAGCCTGCTCTCTTTGTGGACTCTGCGCACCGGCTTTAGTCCACGTTGTGGTAAAACCATCGTCCAGTTTCTGCACAATCACCTGGTCATCACCGGGAGTTTGTTGGGGATCTTTGTCAGTGCGGTCTCCTCCGAGGGCACCATCTCCGTCTGTAGATGGGTGATAGGAACCGAGTAATGGCTGGGTTTCGTTGGCATCTTCTGCGTCGTTCGGCGAGGTACCACCACGTCCGCGACCCTGGCCATTTGGTATGGTTTCAGACAGTGATCTCCCGTGTCCGCAATGAGCTTGAGATTGTTGCCCACCGTTAGGTATCTCAACAGTTAAGCGTACGGGGGAGCATGCCGGATCTGTATTACGATCAGAATTATTGCCCGTGTTACTCCGACGTTTTTCCGGTACCTTCCCACCCCTCCTGCCGGTAGTCTCATCCGCCGTTCCGAACAGAACACCACTTGGCTTTGAGTCCGCATATTGTTCCTCGCAGTCTCTGGGATGTTTTCCCGATTGCTGGGTCGAGTCCACTTCCTGACCGCGTATGCCAACCCCAGAATGACCGACAATCAGTCCCATCCGACCGATTGCACTGAAAATTTTGGGTCTCTCAGCCGGCCCAGCGTCCGGGAAGGCCTCCGAGGCCAAGCTGCTGGAACTTTGCTTGTTGGCGTGGTCCGTGTACGTAGTGGAGCTACATGTCCTATCCCTGTGGTAGACAGGGGTGCCTGGACGGTCCCCGATGTTACACCTGTAATTAAGTGGAAGGCAGTCCTTATTATAGTCTTCAGGTAGCCTGGGTTGCCTGTCAACGCCCGTCGCTCCTAGCTCCACCGAGGCATTACTGTACGTCTCGTCGTGACCGACGCTCCGGTGAGGACTGGACTGGGATTGCACACTCCCCTTGAACGACCCTTTCAGCACGTTGGTGGTGTCAACAATGACGTCCATCATATCAAGGCACGCATCTCTAATGTTCAGACTCACCAGGCTGCCGTTGAGCTTGGCCTTGTCCAGTGCCTCTCGGTGTTTGATGATTTTATCCTGCCTCTCTTGTTCGCGATAGTACTCGGAGAAGTTGTTCACAATGATGGGAATGGGCAGAGCAATGAACAGCACGCCACACACACAGCATATAGAGCCTATGACCTTCCCTGCTGGGGTGGTCGGGTAAATGTCTCCATAACCCACGGTTGTCATGGTGATAGCAGCCCACCAAAACGACTCGGGGATGCTCTTGAATTTGGTCTTATAACTATCTTTCTCGACGAAGTATGCTAAACTTGAGAAAAGTAATATTCCTATGGCCAAGAAGAGGATGAGTAAGCCGAGCTCCTTGTAGCTGCGACGAATTGTGTAACCGAGTGACTGCAGTCCGGTCGAATGCCTCGCCAGTTTCAAGATTCGCATAATGCGCATGATCCGGAATATCTGGACCAATCGGCGAACGTTTTGGAACTGCATCACACTCTCGCGCGACTCCTCGAGAAACATGGTGATGTAATACGGTAAGATCGCGATGAGATCGATGATGTTGAGGGCTCCCTTGAAGAACTTCCACTTGTTCGGGGCGGAGATCAGACGCAGCAAGTATTCCAGCGTGAACCAGGCTATGCAAACGCTTTCCACGTGGGCAAGGTCCTGGTTATCCATGTCACGGTGCTTTTCGTCCATGGATTTGAAAATGTCCATCGTGTTGAGTGATAGAGCGATGGTTGACAGAATAATGAAGAGGATTGATAACACAGCCACAACCTGCACATGGTAGAAAAACAAAAAATGTCATCATTACAGGATCGAAATCATAAAATAATAAGCACACCATCAAGCTAACCTATGAACATAGATCATCAAACTCACGTTTGAAAGAGAAAACAAAAAATAGCACCCCCCAAAAAAAAAAAACCACACAGTTAATGTGTTGTCATTATATTTTTGAACATTTGAATCAGTCTAGTGTGTCGAGGAAATTCTGTCCCGAATTGTGTAGAAGTTTTGTCTGATAGCGCCCTCTTTTGACACTGCTTCTTTCAGCCCATCTTGTTTTACCATAATTATGAGGGACACAGTCAGACACGCCAGAGGGACAAAAAATCCCCTATGACACCGGTGCATTTTGAAATAAACAACGGTGATTTTGGGGGTCTTCAAATGCTATTTTCTCAATTCTGACAAGAATTTAGGCAAAAATATATTGTTCCGGTCGTTAATGTACCCTCAAAGTTTTATCTAAAGTTAATTCGATAAATTTTATATTCATCTATTCGAGTCTCTGAGATGAACAATTCATTTTTGGGAGTGTAGATTATATTTTATGAATGTTTTGTATGTCTTCTTATTTGACTGGGTTAAATTTCACAAAGCATTAAGATTCATCTTACGACGAGTTGTCAGTATTACCACAGTGATTTGTTTTGTGACACCACACTTTGCTTATCAATTAAGATCGATAAACAGTGAAGATCAATATTGGCTCTTTGTGAAACCGGCCCCAGGTTCAACAGGCTTTCGAGCTACAGTGTATAAACGTACTTTTGTTGATTCTGGTTATCGCATTAGAAATTACGTGTGCCTTGTTTGTTTGTCTTGTTGTTTATGTATTATTCATTTGTTCACTCCACCGTCTAACTAATTGCCTGTTTGTGCGTATGTTTTGATAATGATCGAATAAAGAAGAATCCTATTATTATTCAGTGGGCTTTCAGATCGAAATTTAATATTTCTCTTATCGTTTTCAATAGCTACCAATCCAGTAGTACTGCAACGACCTCGCGCTCGTCCACGCTGTCAGGACGCATGTTGTAAACGAGGCTGAGGCCGAATCATCAACTCTGACAGATTCAAAATAATGAATGACTTCCACTGTCTCTGAGTTGTCTGGCCGTTTGTAATTCGTAAATGGATTTTTAACTACCGCCGTTTTCGGTCAAGGCTTCCTTCCCCCCAGTACGGGGGATTGTCAATCATTTTTTAATTACTTATCAACTCAATCAATAAAAATTAAACGCACTTTATAGTCAACATTTCACAATATTTCTATAAGAGCGGAACTTGAAACTGCGGTCCCCGGATGACCGCGCCGGTGCTCTACAAACTGGGCTTTCTAATCCTTAGATGGATATTTTCCCTATTTTGTCAATATCTTTGTTTGGGGTCCCAGTCAGAAGCCATTCAACCTGTAACTGCCGTAGGGGTTTACGAAACAACCAGGGAAGCTTGCTATTTCTGAAATAAAAAGTCGCTTCACCCACTCTGCTGCCACTTCCAAGGCTAATAATCTCTCTATGTCTTTTGTAAATGTACTTACCGCGTCCCTTTTTTTTAGTTCAAATCAATGTAACGACCGCTATTTCTTTCTTTTGTGTGAGATCAGATTATCAGTGTGATCTCTTTATCTTGCATTTCGCGGCTGTGGACCCCAGTTCAAATCCCACCCGGACCGGAGCCTTGCGTATGGATTGGGTTTCCAATTTTTACCTGATCACGTGGGTTTTTCCCCTATTTTATTTTAATTTTATTTATTTATTTATTTATTTATTTATTTATTTATTTATTTATTTATTTATTTGTTTATTTATTTTTTTATTTTTTTATTTATTTATTTATTTTTTCATTCATTCATTTATTTATTTATTTATTTATTTATTTTTTTTTAATTTTTTTATTTATTTATTATTTATTTATGTATTTATTATGATTATTTTTTATTTTTTATTTATTTTTATTTATTTATTTATTTATTTATTTATTTATTTATTTATTTATTTATTTATTTATTTATTTATTTATTTATTTGTTTATTTTATTTTTATTTTATTTTTATTTTTATTTTATTTTTATTTTTATTTTATTTTTATTTTTTTTTTTTTTTGGGGGGGGGGGGAGTTTCCGTACAAATCTAAACGAGATTTCTTCAAAAAAAAATTATATACACAAGTGTCTTCAGACCTAGAGGAATTAGGTTCAAAGCAATATTTTGGATTCCTTGGTTTAATAATGCCCATAAAATAATAATAATAAACCTTTACAATTGGCGTATATTATTACTTTGAATTGTCTGGCAGAGACCTTACTGTAGACAAGAACACGCATCTGTCATCGCTTGCTCTAATAAAAAAAAAGTCGTTCTTAGAAACAGACTCGGCTTTTGACGGGGGCGGCGTGACGTCATAATTTTACGATGCAGTTTGTGGCTTTATGACTGGGAGGAGTAGTTCTCATGATAAATGCACGCCAATTCAGAATGGATTTCCTCGAAGACGTCTTATCAAAGAGTGGGACTTCCGCAGCTTACTGAAAGACGAGGTACGATGCATCCTTGTTTTTATTAATTTGTATAGAAGAACAAGTTCATTCCGATCCTCTGATTTTCGACACCGTAAACACGGCAATTATACATTGGATTTGAACAAACATAAAAGTGTCATCAAATGAGGTGATCACGTTTCCGTTAAAACAGTGAATAATGACGTTTTGTTTTGTGTGGGTGTCGTGTTTTGTTTTCAAATTGGCCTTCGAGATGTTGAAAGGAAGTGCTTTGTATTTCTGATGGAAATTCCACCCCAGGGGAAACGATGTTTGTATTTACTGTGTTTTATAAAAAGCTTGAGGGGATTATTTCGATCTCGGTAATCAAAATAAGCAACGGTGATATTTTGGGGTCTTCAGATGGTATTCCCTCGAAGTACTGCTGACGAAAATATTTCTTTAGAGGATTAGTTCAAATTTTATTAATATATTTTTATTCTTTTTTTTCGGGGGGGGGGGTGAACATTGAAAGGTTCCTTGCGGGGTCAAAATTCAATTAAGGCGCTGACGAGAAACTAAAAATTAATATTCATGGGCCAAACCAATCATATAGATAGGTTGCAATAGACCGTGCAAGTCTCGCGCGTATTAGAACATTTTTGGGACCACTGTGGTCCCACGTACATTGCTTTAACGCGTGAAAGAAACAAACTCACGCACTTTAACGGATCCAAGTGTTTGAATACGCGCGAGACTTGCACAGTCTATATGACGTAAATCGGCCATCTTTACGGGCAATTTGGAACACACAGTAATGCGTTTTGCGCGAGAACGGCGTGCAGCACGCGCACATTTCACAAAACTCATTGCAGGATTGGTTAGTAAACTGCGCGGCTGCGTTAATAATTTGAGCGCTTGACGCGCCTGCAAGCCAAAATGTAACCTTTGTTTACAAAAAGAGTTTCCTTGAACATTCCAGTGCATTTGGGGCAGGCGAGATACAAACGCTGGTCATATGAGAAATTTCACATTTTTTTGTCACAATGTCCTCACAAACCAAAGACTTATAATAACAGCTGAAGAAGTTTTGAGATAAGCCACTTTTCTTCATCAAAATGTGATGAAAATCAGACAGTGCAATCTCAATATACAGTATAAGATTTAGCGTTTTCTTCCATTGGTCTGCGTGCAAATCGTCCCTACAGGAAGGACAGGCTCTGTGGTTCCTTTGTAAACATGGATGTCACTGGTCACATGGTCTACACTGTCATTAGAAATAGTTCAGAAGGTTTGTCAAACATTACTCAGCCGTGCTACCATGCGCACCGCACCGCTCGGTATGAGCGAGCAGCGCGTGCTGGTTAAAAAAAAATGGCGCTGCGAGATCGACCACCACTGGGAACGACGTTGAACATTACTATAATCGTGACTGAGAAAAATAATAATAATACAAACTTATAAAGCGCACTTTCTAATAACAATTTACTCAAGCGCTACAGAAATATACTACAAAAGTGTCAAGCTCTCTACAGAAAATTACTCCAAAGCAGGAAAGTTCATAACTTGCAGTAAACAGAAGTTTCTTGATATGAGTTTGAAATGTGTTGCGAGAGTGAGTGTTTCTGACTCAAACCTTCAACATTTTAAGAAGGAATATTTCATTAGTCAGTCACTCAACGCTCCAGTTTCCAAGAAAGAAATACTCCAACCCATTCCAACCCAAAAGAGTCCTCGGGTTTTGTTACAAAGCTGTGTGTAACGATAATACATGTTGTGACATGTTTTTATATGCCTTTTTTTCTCAAAAATGCCTCACGGGTGAACTTGTTTGGTCTCGTTTGCATAATATTCTAGACGAGAGCACTCACGGACGTAAATATTTCACGGGCAAGGATTGGTACTTGTCAAAACTTTACATCTTATGCGAGGTGTCGAGTGCGGGGTCTGCCCATATTGAAATTGGGTTATTTCCAATGCTTAAAGTGAACGTAGTATACTGTATACTCAGTACTTGGTATAATTGTTTTTGGTGTAGAATAAAACAGTTCAAATCCTCTTAACCCCCCCCCCCTCTAATACCCCCTCAAAAAAAAAAAAAAAAAAAAAAAAGAACACAAATTCGTGTGAAAAATAATTCATAAAGTTGGTGATTTTCCAGAAAAAACAACAACAAACGTTTTACTTTTTGTGAGGAGTTTCCTGCACATTCTTCGAATACATAGGCCTATGCTTATTTCAATTGCCTATAATCCAAATAAGTAATAATTAAAGTCCCGCTTGGCATTCTTTCTTTCTTGTTGCCTTGCGGGAACAAATTGAATTTAATATTCCATGATTTGTGGTCAATCAGTGTGTCGCCACCAGTTAGGAAGAAACCTCTCGCATGTTGTCTTGTTTTCCCAGTATCTTGAACAAACTACATGTAATGAATACAAAATGACGGTGTCGAATTTCCGGAACCATCTTTTTTTTTATCCAGTCAAATTTTACCGGGTGACATATAATCATCTGAAACGAAACACTACTTGAGTGTTTTGATGATATTCATTTTGATTTCTGAATGATTATTTTTAACACATAATTTTTTAACATACAGAGTAGGGCTCGTAACTATAAAAAAAGGGTAAGTAATATGAAAAGTCTGTCTTGATCGCATAATGTATTGCATCTAATTTGAATTTTCTTGCCCTCTTCCCATTACTTCATGATGGAGTATCTTCGACGTAAACACGGCAGCTACAACTCATGAACCGTGGACCAGAATTTCCATTTGAATTACAAATTATACGAGTGCCGCGGTGTGGACACTGGCGTAATGGTCCAACCTGTCTTCCCCAGGCCCCATTTATTGAATGAGTTAGTCGCAAAACCCGCAATTAAAAGTGGAAGGGGGGGGGGTGGCGTTTCTCCGGGGAGATGACGGCCAATTTACTATACGGACATCCCAATTTTTTTCGTACATTATTATTCAGTGTTTGAATTGAGGAACGGGACATGTTGATATCACGCCTGTCTGCTGCCGTAGATGTCAACACAATGTGCATGTTTGTCATTTATGTGGTGATCACCTCAGTCGGGTATCTTGTATGCCAATGAAGATTACAAAAGGTGATTTATACAGCCACCCGACTATTTCTTCGTTTCATTCATGGAAATGTATGGAGTGGAGGAAAACCACCACCAACAACGACGACGACAACGACGACGACAAAAACGACGACAACATGACTAAAAACGCGCCAACCGAATGTGTTTAAGTGCCCGCAGCAGGTTGCCTGTGCAGCGTGTACGTTGCAAACTAGAAGGATGGGAATGAATTTTGGGAACGGGTTTAAAAAAAAAATTATATTGTGTTTTGTATAGTTTTGCATCTGTATGAATGCGTTGTTAGTTTGTATCTCTATTTGCATGCCAGCTTGTGTACAGCGCTCTGATCTTAGTGGGCGCTATAAAATTCCTTCATGTATGTTTATGTATGTATTTACTCGTCCCAATAATCGATGATTTATTTTCCACGAACATTGTGTAAAGATTATAGACCTATAAAGGACCGAGTGGAGATACTCTGGTTTCAAAACCACAGACCAAAATACTTCTGCGTTCAGTGTTCTTCGTGGAAATCGAACATGATAGGCCAAACATCTCCCCCGAAGTATCGTCTGCGGGGACTGATGATGGATATAGTTAGAATATCCAGATTCGTCCAGAGCACTAATGGATTTTCACTCCATCTCATGTACGGCATCATCATGAACGCTGTCCCTGCACTCGAATATATACAACTCTCTTCGGAAAATACACGATGTGGCTTGCGCCTACAGCCAGGTTTCGACTTGCCACTCGCTGCCAAGCAATCCACGGGTGGGAAACGCGTGCCTTTGAATCGAAGCCGTGAGAAACACTTCGACAACAGATTTTGATCCGGTTGCAGACCGAAATTATTTGCTATATATTTTTGACTATAATCTGTGAAAGGGGTGAGGTTCGTTTGATTGACGTCATGGCGAGCACGTGACATCTTAATCGAATTCATCAATAACATTTATGTAGGAGATAATCATTAAGTCCTTAAATAATTTGGTCGACACTGATGTTCATGGACAAAAACAGCATTTCACTGAAATAAAGTGATGAGGATTAAGGCCTACGATTTTCCAAAAGCTACGTGCAAACAATTAAAGAGGATAAACACATAGCCGATTAAGATGATTTCCATTCATATCTGCCGGCTTCAATATTCAAATTCCGTGTATTAAAACCCCAACTTTATGATTCCCTTGTGGACATCAAGCATTCACCGAAGCAAGCGCCTGAGAGACCATAGCTTCACGGCTTCGCGCCAAAAAGGCGACACATTTATGCCCCGTTTTCCCGCCACAAGACGGGCTAGCAGCGAGAGATACACGAGCATCCAAGCGGCCATGAATATTGCATGAAACATCTCACGGTTTGACTGTCACTCGTATTTTTTTTCTATTATTTTTATAAACAGACGTCATCCCAGGTTTTTGATGATGAGTTGCAAGTGACCATAGGTCTTGTTTATGTTTTTTTTTCTCTCTCACTTTTTTTTACTCTCGTATATCCACCTACGTAAAATCCTAACTTACGGATGGACATCTTTCCTTCCTCCGCACTTCAGTCGTCGGTAATTATTATACCAAGTTTCAAACTTAGACGTTTTGTTTGTTTTGTTTTGTTTATAGATTTGTGTACGTTACCAGCTGTAATTTACCCTAGCCTTCTGATCATCAAAGCATTTCCGTTTAACAAAGCACGATGATGTTTCTAAGAAATAACAAATCAATTTACTAGTTTATATCTGATACTTGTTTCTCTTGAAGTTGATGCCATTCCCAATATTGTTTCCTGATAATTTTGTTCATGTGATTTGCGAGAAAAGTTGCCTCAATGCTCGACTCTTATTTCGATTTGCCAGATCGAAACAAACTTGATTGAAGGTGCACCAAACCCCTAAAACATGAAATGTTTTGGTGCTATTTTTGACAAGAAAACCAGTCTTGTGTTGAAGACAATAATTTTATCCACCTTGACATTGAGTCAATGGGTGCAAACTGCTTTCCTATTCTAGCCTCACTGCGACTGCGCGGGATTTATATGGAAGCAAAATGTGACGAACAAATCAATATAAACTTAAGGGTCTGGTCTCCTCGGTTCTTTCCCCCACTGTTGTTTCATTTTTTGCGAACACGGTGTAGTAAAAGTAATTCCTGTTTTGCAAAGTTCATCTTGGGGACAGTCGGTCAATAAAACGTCTCCGAGAACCTGTTTGCCCTTAAGCCTGACCACCGTCACCATGGCAACCACAGCTGCATCACAGCACCCCGAATCACATTATTTAAACTATAAACAGTACAACAACAAAAAAACATAACAATATAACATGGACTACCCCTCAGTTCACCGCGGAGGATCAAATTCCACATTTCAAGGCGCTTTACGGACTATCGGTTTTAAGCCAATTTGGACCTCAAGCATTGACGTCATCCTGCCGCCATCTGAGAGGTAAAAACCCCCAACAAAAACAAAACAAAAAACGCACAACTATATACACGCGGCGCACAGGATTGGCCAATGAACAACCTTCTTCCGATCTCTATACGCGAGGTTGGTCAACTCCATTTTAGGTCGTGTGCAAAGGTTTCTTGTGCTTAATTTGAACCCTCGCTTGGATTAGAGTTGACAACTTAACCTGGCAAACGACCCTCATGGGTGTAAAGCATGGTGGGCTTAAATGGTGTCAACCGCGATATTGGACTCCTTGGGGACGAGGTTAAAGTCACAGTCGCAGCGAGATCGCTGGTACACACCCGGGGGACGAGGTCACACGTCGCCACATTCGCTACAATTGTTCTTTGATAAATTGTCGCTTCCGAAGGTGTTTGACGGGTGACAATAACCCCGGCCTATAAAATAAAGTTTCAACTTGTGGAATGTGACACCACCTCATCATGACTATTTGTTTTCACTTTAGGTCAACCACATTACCTTTACAAGTACAAGGGACCACTCGGATCCCGTAACAAATCGTCATTAAAGTAATCATTTTGGGCAACAAGTAAACTTGAATATTAAATGAACTACCAGAAACACATGGGAATAAAACCTACCCGCGCAGCCTTGGAAGAATTCGGTTTCTCCATAAGATCCCATAACCTTTTCCTCCTACTGGACCAACAGCCCGTCCCGAAGACCTCCTGATTGTTCTCCCTAAGACTCTCTGATATCCTCTTTTCCTCCTCGAGAAGTTGCTCTTTCTTCTGGTGGTACTTGTGCTGGCAGCAGGACTCCAAGTACAGCTCATCGATGCCCCAGTACTGCAGATCGTTGGCGAAGGACATCGGGCACATACCCTCGATGAGGTGTAACTTACCGGTACGGTAGAAGTTCAAGATGGAGTTGAAGGAGGCGGGGTGTCGGTCGAAGAAATACTCGTTATCAACCAGGATGTAGTCATCGCAGAGGGCCATGATGGTCTCGTGGGTGGTACAGTCACGGAGCCTGCCGAGACGAGAGCGCGGGAGACGGTTCAACGTACGCCACAATACCTGAATATGAAATACAGAATGTTCATATTTGAATCTGTGCACTCTCATATCCAACCGGTCCGCGCCACAACATTCCACATGAGACTGTGGAGACTACGTCCACAGTACACCAGCTATAAAAAGGTATAAAACCATATACCCAATGCTAGCCTGGAAGGTGTGGTACTTTGTAGCAGTCTGTGGCACCAGTGTACAGGAGGGTTGATACTCCTATAAGGGGTGGCATGCAGTCACAAAGATATGGGATAAGGAAAACAAGTAGAGTAGAAAAACACTGAAACGGTCGTCGGCTTGTAAATTTAGTCTTCCCGTGAAAAAGTGGATTCACACCTTCAGCTTAAAGGTTGTCGTCTCCGAATGCACTGAAATGATTCCACATTCTCCATTGGATTAGTTTAGGAATACATTTCTTCGCCACAGCACCATGGTATAATAAGCTTGAGCTGGCACCCGTACGGAGAGCTTTACCAGTTACTTGTTTTGTATTTGTATAGAGCCTCTTGCATATGATTCTTACAAACAAAATTGTTTTGTTTTTTAAGTCATCTTACATGTATCTATCTGGTCTCTGTCATTGTGTTGTTGCTGTCCCTGTCATGCCCAAGTCATTGTCTGTCATAGGGAAAAGCATAAAAGCACCATGCTTCACTTTTTCCTACATGTTGGCTATGATTGTATAATGCTGTATGATTTTAGGGTTCTTGATATTTTCAAAGATTTGTGTTTTTGTTGCGTTGTTTACTATGTGACATTCATTATTCACACCTACATAATAATATAATTTTAATAACCTGTACTTGTCTTTGTAACCGCCATCATGAAATAAATGTTTATTGAATTGAATTTAATTGAATAAAACTTGAAATGTGAAATGGGGTTAAAGAGAGGCTCAAAGGTCAAATTCAGTTTGGTAATTTTCCAATACATAGAGTTCTCATGGAAGTGGGAAAACTAAAAGTCTCTTAAACCTCACGTGAAGCAGTGCGAAATTTGAAACATGTAACGTCATTGGAAAGCAACAAAGAATTGGTCTGTACACTCCAAAGATGAATTTCTGCGAAGGTCAAAAGGTCAAATTCAGTGCCGTTTCGATTGAATACCATCGACATTCAGGAATGAACTAGAACAAATTCGTGTGCAAAATGTACAGACCCATTTATTTGAAATGTGCCGCCATTGGACGTTTTTTGGATGTTGACAATAATCTTTCTAACCAGAAGGGTCCCGAACAAAATGGCATTTTTACACCGTTTTACCAAACAAAATGGCATTTTACACCGTTTCACCAAACAAAATGGCATTTTACACCGTTTCACCAAACAAAATGGCATTTTACACCGTTTCACCAAACAAAATGGCATTTTACACCGTTTTACCAAACAAAATGGCATTTTACACCGTTTCACCAAAAAAAAGGCGTTTTACACCGTTTTACCAAACAAAATGGCATTTTACACCGTTTTACCAAACAAAATGGCGTTTTACACCGTTTTACCAAACAAATGGCGTTTTACACCGTTTTACCAAACAAAATGGCGTTTTACACCGTTTTACCAAACAAAATGGCGTTTTACACCGTTTTACCAAACAAAATGGCGTTTTACACCGTTTTACCGTGAGGTTAGAGACGTTTAGTTTTCCACTTCCTTGAGGAACTCTATGTATTGGAAAATGAGTGGATCAAAAAACTGAATTTGACCTTTGGGGACCCTCTTTAAAAAGGTGAAAAGTGAGAAGGGGCCTACGATAAGATTATCTTATTGTGGCCGTTAGGATCGAATTACACATGTTTCTACCAAGTATAAAGGCCTCAAATTCTATACGTGGCTCAGACAATTGTCAATTCCTACTTCAATTCGGTTCCATTTTAAAAGGAAGAAAAACAACACAAACGAACAAAGCAATATTTACAAGGTTTGGCTGCCGAGATAAAATGCTTTCAAACCTATCACAGAACAGTATTCATATGTTGTTTCTGGCGAAGCATTTGTTATGAGTCTTAGTCACGGTTTTGATCTCAGGGCAGTAAAAAACAAGAGTATACACGGTCGTTAACATTTCGGTCTCCTTTCCATAATGCTAATAACAATTATAAACACTGTTAAACAAAAATACAAATAACACTGAAACCTGATATTGATAGTACACCGCGGCCTGTCGAGCATGAGTAATATAAATTGACCCACCGTTTTCAAATGGGCGGTTAAAAAAGGTATTATATAGGATTGGTAAGGATGAAAAACATCATTGTTTAATTTTAGTCTGAAAGCTGACTGATTATGAAGTTTGTACTTTAACCATTTTTTCTGTGAACTATTTCCAGCTGAAATGAAGTCATATTCGAGAAAACTGTTTCGAAAACCTTTACAAAAAATGCAACAGCTGATTTTGGTTGTTACAACACAAATTTGGGACAGTGTGTTTACATGCTCAAAATTGTGCATGGTTTTTCACTATTTTCTCCTGACTCACACAACGGATATCAAGCCCACATTTTCGCAGGTTTGCTATTTCATGTGTTCGGTTGATCACACAAAACATGAACCCTGTCTATTTTGTCGGTTATACCAATCCTGTTTAACACCTTTAATGGGCTTATATACATTTTCCTCGACAGACGTAGTAAATTTATCTCCCGGAGTTAATGATATGATAAACATTTCCATCAGAGACTGTTTGTTCTGCGGGATGTTTTGTGTATCCTGAAGCAATCTGTGTGACTTTGATTTTCACGTGGTCAGACTGCAGGGTTTTTGCAATCAGACAGTCGTGGACTACAATCTCATACGGTTGGGGAAAGTATTGCTATAGTCAGTCGTCTCACGAGTTTAAAGGTGCAGCACAGGTTTTTTCATAACAATATATTGCTTTTCATAATTTGTTATCACAGACGCTTAATTGATATGAGAAAGATTGGCCATAAATCCAGCTTGATGTGTGTTTCCTAAGTTAAGAAGCTCTCATTGCCAAGTAAATAAACCCAGACCCGTACATTTATAGGGGGTCAACCAAATAAATTATGACTGGATCAGAGCGCCAAAACCTTTTAGTATTTAGGAGGCCTCTCAAAAATATATTATGTAAATCACTGATCGATTTTAGGGTCACTACTTTTAGGCATTATTGAACTTGGGTCTCATGATTGTACTGTGGGTTTGTCGACTCATAGCTCTGGGTGCTTGGGTTGTGGAAGTTTTGTTAGAATGGTAAGTTTTGGGAGTTTTTGTTTTTAAATTATAGACCTTACCTCGTGTCTAACGCCTCCCACGTTGACGATGACGCGTTTAGACTTGGCGCGCAAACTGATAATAGCCATGTGGTCAGGAAGACTGGACGCCCGGGAACTCGACCTCTCTCGATGGATCGACATGCTTGTGTTATACAATCACTGTCCACGTAATACAACCACAATCTAACTCGTCCACAATGTCACAGTTATATGTACAGCTGTTTGTCGACTTGTCTTATATGGTATCTTTGTCAATGTTTGATGACGTGTTACAGATGGGAATCGTGGATGATTTCGGTAAGGTAATTCCACGAGGAGAGAAGAATCACAGCCACCCATCTGTGGGGAAGTTTATAGTTCCGTTTCGCGTCTCGTCGATGCATTTCGAGAAATCCTTAAGTGGGTGTAGACTTTGGAGTCAGCTCGGAACACACGGCGGTGTTTTGTGTGCTCGAATTGGCCGCAAATACTCACTCCCAAATAGTGAGCGGCAAAAGCACCCGAATGATGAGCTGACAATTGCGATGAGCAGATGTACTTCTCGGCTCTTTTTAATTAAGACAAACACGGCGTCGATCTGGAACGATTGCCGTCCTGTGTTGCTTTTGACCCCCCTTAGCAGCGATACTTGTGCGAAGCTCGTTTCTTGGATGCTGGATCTGCGAATGGCAAAAAAAGAAGGGGGAAAAAGGAAATAGTGAAAAATAGTGCCATTGCAAATCAATCATTTATAATTATTAGTAATTGGCGGTCACCAATCGTGCATGTCAAAATCATAGGGTCCGTTTGACACGACGAAGACTTCGTGGCCCGCTGCGGTTTTAATCATCGCTGGTGGACTCCCCTTTACTTGCTCAATCACGCGGCTGCAAGTCCGTGGGTTCACACCGGAGTCACGTCACGCATGCTTTTTCCGTTTCATAATTAATACCCGTTTCGGTTGATCTCACATTGTGGATTGACACTTTGGGGACGAGGGAGTTGTCTTAATTAGAGGATGACAGAGAGATCAGGGGTCAGTGTCAATGTATGCATCACTAATGTCTACCTGCAGGTCATTCTTCCATTGAAGGAAAAACAAAATTGCACCCGATGTAGTCATTTTCTATGTAAGCTTATGGCATTATTAGTACGCGAAGAGCATCGGCGAAGGATGTTTCAAACGATAGCCGATGATTCGACGTGTGATGACGCAGTGACCAAGCCGCAGCCGTAGCCGTGAAGGGAAACGGCCTAATCATAAAGCTACCCAGATCCGAATGGCATCTTCGAAACCACTTCAGGCTTTGGCTTATAGATTCCGTTGGAGTAGACGGATCCAATGGCGGAGCTGGAACCCAAGCCGGGATTTCAAAACGACGCCATTATGCGAAAGCTAAACAGCTACAGGTATTAACAACACAGCTTTCCAATGCATCGGTCCCAGGCACGTCCATGTACGCATGACGCTGATAATGTACATTACATGTATACTATAGCTAATGTGTGTTGACTATCATACGCTGATTATAATAGAAGTCGTGTTTGCACTGTGCAGGCAAAGCCCTCTATAATCTGTCTTCTGTGAGTGCATGAACACGGCTAGTAAAGCGTCTACGATACTATAGTCACCTCGAGAACACTGGCGAGAAGAAATTCACCCACAAAATGTCCACTGTCAAATCTTCAAAACAATCGCACACAGCGAGATTCTTCAGTATATTATTGTAACTGAATAGTTTGTTTTAGAACGTGCGACTGAGAGTCCTATACATTTCGCTGTTGCATTTCAGTCAAGTGATCCCAAAGTCCAGTCCAGATCTTTGCTTTCACGAACCCACTCTGCCTTCTTGGACAAACAGAGCTGGTCTTGTTAAACACCTGCTTGGCAACGGACACGTGACGTCACCGAGAGCACGCAGCTGTATACTAAGGCTTCTGGAAACTACTGTACCTTCTGAATTTGATAAAAGTAGTTCCGATTACTGACTTAATTCTGTAACATTTAAAGGCGAAAAATCTTCAGGTGCCAAATCCTTTGAGCAGAATATCATATCAGGACATCGCATGTTTTAAGTAACACGTGCGCACAACAGCAGAGGCTAGCCGTCTGTCGTTGACGAAGACTTGACGTCCACTTTAGTGCATCAGATGCTCTAAAAATAAATATGCTGTTTCACTCAATTACGTATACCAATTTTTTGCTAGTTATCGAATCGATTGTGGGATTTGTGAAAAGTTTTTGGCCTTTGCTCTTATTCTAAGTCTTTAGAGATCGTTACTAGCTTGAGGTGGGTGGTCAGAATTTATGAAATATGTCTTTTTTGTTTTCATCCAGCTTCTTGTCTTAAAACACACAAAGGTGTGATTTTCTGGTAGTAGTTAGCAATCTTTAAACGACTGACTAAACACTGTGGTCCTCAGGCCTGCAGACCTGCGTAAAGAGAAGTCGATGAGGAAACGCTCGTGCAGTTTCAGATGAGGGGAAACCTGCGTTATATCAAATTGAGACCGAATTTATTGCGCATTTTGTGAGGCTGCGTTTCAAGTGAGGATTGGAATCAACATCCGCAGACGGTGGAAGGCAGGGGGACTTTGCAACAAACAACCTTATCCCACTAAAACATCTCTATCATTAGAGCTGTAACCTGCGCCATATTGGATTAGAAACGCGCCATCGTAAATTAAAACTCTTGCATTAGAACGTCCGTCATCTCATGGTATGGCTATTAACCCATTGCACCGACGTCACAAGTGGCTAGCGTCTGCCACCGCTCGCCATTTTGAAATTCAAATTGCACCACGGACAATGCGATACCCGGGACGCAGGGACACCGTAAACGCACGAGGTCATTGACCCCAAAATGGCGTCAGGTCAATTGGGTCAATAGTTGGCAAATTCTCAGTGTTGCTGTTCTCTATTTTGCTGTCTTATTCGTAAGAAAGAGCATATTGTGGTTAACTTATTGTGGTTTCTTCTTTGAAATTCATTACTATCCAATATTTTAGAAGTTTTAATATACAAACGGAAACAAAAGAGAAATTGATACGTCAACTATCAATGTGTAGTTTGCACGGAAATAAAGGCAACATCCGCCATCTTGGATAAGTCTTGTCTAGGATACTGTGTAGTAAGGTTGTTTCTTCATCAGTTTAATTAATCCCGGAAAATACTAGAAAATAAATACGACTGAAGAAAAACAGGTTATCGTGCTGGCAAATAATTTGATAAATTTCCGCATCGCCAGCTACGGTATTTAGCACACCATTTCATCGAGAAACTGCGCAGAAATGCCCCTTTTCTAGTTTCATTTTGAACCACGTACGTTTCTATATAACATACAGTAGTTTTGAATCCATAACAGTATTTGCTCTGTAATTTTAATTGGATTAAAAAACACTCTAGTTTAATTGCCGTCATTAATTATTAGTCAGTACTTACAATAGGACCTCATCAAGGAAGGTTAATATGCGAAGAATAAATTTGCATGGGTCGTAGTTTAAACAACGTTCAGAATGATGGACGTTTGCAATGATCGTTTAATCACGCAACATGCATTATGTATTCTCACAGCGAAGTCGTGCTTGGTAAAGCTAGCCCCAAATTTGATTTCCCCCTTCTTCTTCATCTCAACATGTCTCCGTCAGACTGATTTGTCTCATTACGATGTTGAGTTGAGCATGTGTTTTGAGAATTAAAGCGGACCGGCAGCGAATTTTTTTCCCCTGAACCTTCAGGCAGTGTAAGTGGAGTTTAAGCCAATCAGAGCGAGGAACGTCACATAATACCGCTTTCTGGCCAACGTACATATATGTACACTGTACTGCCCGAAAGGTTCAGGAAAAAAAATTCGCGGACCGGCAACACATATTCTAGTTTCTACATCCCTGTGGAGACATCTTTTCTTCTTTCCTTTGTTCCTGTACTTAACATTCCCCCGTACACTTTCTACATTTAAAAAAAACCGTTGTGGAGCACCCCAGTCTTTATAGAATTCCCCTATGGAGACCTTTTGTTTTCCCTTTTTATGTTTTGTCTTCGGTCTCCATAAAGGTACCAAATATTAAACACTTATATTCCTGGTGTGACAATTCGATTTCTTGTGCAATTTTCAACTGCTTACTTGTAGTCGTTTTTCTTCAAAGATAAAGTAAAATTCTTCCGGTTTGCACAGCAGCATCCTCTTTACTTGTCTCGTGATTTTTCCCGCACTTTCCCAATGTTCACAATTTCAGCTCAGAAAATAATTTATTCTTTCAAATTCTCATGATGATACATAACAAATTTGTTTTGCATTAATTTTGTACTTCAAAGGGGATGTATACGTTTGGTAACGACTCTAAAAATTAATGGCGATAAAAAACTTACTTGGTTAGAAGTACAGCAGCTTTCGGTATAGTATAACTCATTTTGAGAAATTTTTTAATTCAAAATAATGTTTTTATGGGGAAAAACAAATATTAGTTTTTATCCCCCAAAATTTGAATCTGAGAAACGTTACAGTCAGAAACGTTTCTCGGATTGTGTAATCCTGTTGGGGAATATTCTTCACGCGCGGACTAATCGCTCCGGATTTTTGGCGATATCTCAAAAACGCAACCCCCTTTTGAAAAGAAATTGTCATAGCTTAGTTGTATTGCATATCTACATTTATAATAGGATTAAAACAATCGAACGGTTCCAAAAACCAAAGACGGCCTATATCGATCTTGGACACGTGACGGTGCTCAGAATGCCAGCCGTTACGGGGGCAAGTCTAAAGACGGTAAAACAATCGAAGGTCAACTACATTAATGTAATTTGATTACCGTGACAAAAGTGTCGACGAGCAATGCGTACACACACTAACTCTCAGCATTATGCATCCCGCATGCAACTTCGCGCCCGCATTTCGTTTCGACACTCTACGCGTTGTCAAACGCCTTGGGTTGCTTTTGACCGTTACGGCAATACAATCTCGCCTCTGCAGTTTCCCTTTGTTTCAAGTCATAACATTTCAAAGGAGAGATGTCAACGATTTTCACATAAGACTTGAAGGCTTGCGTGGTAGACAGACAATAACATATCAAATTTGCGGCGACACCGCAAATTTGAGTAATTGTGGTTCCAAAAGGAACTGGTGGACTCAACTTTTCTGTTCATCGCCAGGAGACCGATGGATTCCACCTGGGCCTGTGTAAGTCACAGGCCAAAATCTATTATTTCTTCCCTTTTGCAATTTTTTTGAAGCATTCGACGTAGACTGTTGTAGCTTGTACAACCCCTCTGGATTATCGGCACTATACTTTGCCTTTGTGTTTAAACCATTGAGTTGTACTTGTAAGTACAAAGTACCCAGAAGCCGGGCATTATTAAAATGTTAGGCTTTGAACGGTGGAGATAGATTTCATCTTTGCAATTATACCCAATGATATAAGGATTGATGGCTCTACAAAGAGACACTGGTTTTAAGAATTTATGAACTTTTTATTTTATTTTAGTGGAGATGTCATTTGTGTTATTGTTATTATTATTAATTATGTTATTATTTGTAAATTTCTTGTTTCCACAAAAAGGGATTTTTCAAAAACGTGAAGTCTCTAGAGCCGTTCTCGTGTTTTACAGTTTTAAAAAACACAATCAATACACCAAATCAAAGCTTAGACTCCAACTTGGATACAGAAGAAACAAACCATGACGTCACCATTGCGTCACTGTATTTTACATAATGGATTGACTTAAGGGTTGGACGAGTCACGCGAACATTCTTGTAATTTATTTTGTACACGGTTTGATGATCGTAAGACAGATGTAATGAATTGTCAAATTCACCTGTTCAAAGGTCAAATGGAAACCATAATAAGGAATTGGAGATGAACCCGTATCCCACCAGACCGTAATGAACAGTATTTTGATCAACTGTTCTTAGCTAGTCATCTGTAAACAGTCTTTGACGACTCGGTTGGTCGCTTCCCAGAACAGAGTCATATCGACTCTGGCAATATCATATAAACGGTCTGCATGGACCAGGTGCAGAATGGATTCCCTCTCTGTATGCAGCATTTTGTTGATTCAGCGACGAATGCATTTCACGTCATTTTGATTCAATTTAAAAGGAAAAAATGCAACAAAATATCACTCCAAAGTGGATACATTGTCGCCTGATTGCAGACTTATTCAGACATAATTTGATATTAGTTTGAGATTATTAATAATTGTGTATAAGTAAATTCCACTCTCGGTTTGCACACGGTACAAAAGTGCACTCTCTCTTGAGAGCCGTGTAGTGGGAGAGTTGTGACGTAGAGGGACCAGTTTTCTTCGGTCACGTGGTTGCTGGACGCTATTTGGTCGAAAGGCAGCACAACTCATTGGGCAGACTAGTCTGGCCCCCTTTATTCCGCCCATGCGTTTTTTGACACAAATGGCTTCTAATGACAAGTTGTGGCAACTCTACACGGCTCTTCTCTCTCTTGCACTCTCTCTCTCTCGCTCTGCTGCCACCTAGCGTTAAGTCACCTTTTATATCTTATGCATTGACGTCATCCAGCCCATCATCTTCGAGGTTAACCAATAAAACGTCGATAAAACAATGGAAACGCACAGATTTGTACACCCGGCGCCACAGTATGGGCAAATGAGCTACCCCTTTTGACCTCTACGTGAGGGCGCCCTACTAGAGTGACGCCATGCGCATAAGTAGGCATGTTCAACTACCGTTAAAAAATACACAAACCCTCAACTCAAACGACCCTTTCTCTTCTCTGTACACAGCATTACGAAAGGGACAGTCCTCCACCCCAAATATTGAACGTATTGAGACAACTGTACCCCACCCGTACCGCAACCCCGTACATGATCTTCTCGACCCCCCCCCCCATCCCAAACCCGCTCAAATAAGCTACTTATGTGCGTCTCAATTTGCAATGCATGGTATGATTATCTAGGCTAAACTATTTGTTCCGATTTCTAAGAACCTTTCACCCTTATCAACACTGTTCAATATTATCTCAGGGCTGGCGCTAAGTTTGTAGTGTTACCATAACCTTCCAATATGGCGACGGGCGGCGCCCTGATTCCGACGGCTGTTCGAGCCTCTCTTGCCGCTCGCATCAGTCTGGGCATCGTCGTGAACACGGTTGCAATGTACAAGGCCGAGTTCGCTATTGACTCGCCTTCTAATTAAGATTGCGCTTGAGCGTTTTTCCAGCATCTTCTCCACAACCATATAAACCGAGGTCATTTTTTTCTTCGCAGTTTTTTTCCTTCTAATTTTGCTGTAAATTCGTCAATCGATCCGGCCTTTTTATGAGCTATGGGTTTTCGCGGGTGCATGCGCCGATCAGGATCACGTTTTGATCACGGCAGTACTGTCCAATGCACCTGTATTCTATGGTCGCAAAAAATTCGTCATGCATTTTCCTTAAATATATAAATACATATATATGAATTTATGTTAAACTAGTAGGGGAGATTGCCTTAACTTTCGATCCAAACCGAACCATCGTCAAAGGCATAAACAAGCACAAACAAAAACATATATATTTATAGCAAGAAGAGGAGCAAAGAATTATGAGAAGGCATACAGAAAAAAGCGGGAAAATATAAATTTATTTAATAAAGGTTTTCCCGGTTATTTTCGGCAAAAAGCAGCTTGTTTCCCTTTCATTAGTTCGTATTAGATCGATTTTGCCTCTTCAGTTGAAACTATCATTCAATTTCGTTTTGACGTATCGCAAATTTATATATAGCACCATATTCAATTAAATACAGAGCGAACTTTTAAAGGAATGTTTACGTTTGGTAATCACTCTTAAAATTAATGGCAATACAAAACGAATTAGTTAGAAGTACAGTAGCTTTCGATTGTTTAAAGCATTTTGAGAATAGTTTCAACTTTGAAGTAATGTGGTTATGGAAAAAGACATCAGTTTTTATCCCTCAAAATTTGAATCTGAGAAACGTTACTGTCAGATACGTTTCCCAGATTGTTTATTCCAAGTATGGATTGTTCTTCCTGCGTGGACATAACCGCTCCGATTTCAAAAACCAAAGGTAAACGTTCTCTTTAAGCGAATCGAATGCGAAATCGGCATTCAATTTAGAAGAGTATAGGCGCAACTAGGGATAGTACCTGGGAACAAGGATGAACAGTTACTGCTTAGTGTTTTTACGGCTTTCACTTCTATAGTATTTTATTATTGTTAATTTCCCTTCGTTTTAACTATTGGTGTGTATAGTATATTATGTATTTTAATTATTTACATACAAACATAATTTATATACAACCATCGTAGATCATTATGCATACTGGAACGAGGTTGAGACCCAGTTTCTTTCGGATGTTACATATAAATTGTATAATGATCTACGATGGTTGTATATAAATTATGGTTGTATGTAAATAATTGTTATTTATAAATAATGGTTATTTAAAAATGAAACACGCTATTTTCCACGTTGCCATGGAATCGAGGCTAGCGGGCTCTCGACTCTACGAATCTTGATGATTGAGTCGACTGAGCCATCGAGACCAGCGTCCACCTTTTTCGGAGAATACTAGCAGTCGGTGTTTACGTCGCTTGCCAAAATCCGTCAACCTCGAGTTGACTCACATCTGCAAAGTCATGGTCGTTATATACAAACTGTACGGCATGTTGAAAAGCAGACTTAATTCAGACTGTCTTCTTATACATTGCCGCCCTCTCTCCCAGTCGAATTCTAGTTCGACCTCGCCTAGCCCCATTTCAGTACGCGACAATTCGTTAAGTGTGTTTAAGTGGTTGTACCGTCAATTAGTGGTATGCCTCAAGATGCAAGAAGATTTCCCCAAGGATTTCCGCCCAATTCAGAAGAATGAGATGCTCCCGTGACAAAAGCCAGAGGCGAATTTTGACCAGCCAGAGACCTTGTTAGCTACAGACCCTGACGACATTCCTCATCGAGCGGCCATTTTTATTTTCTCCCAATTCAAATCAATGTACTACCAAACCGAGGCTGGACGGGCACCATTTTGAAAATAGTCTGACGTCCTTTTGGTATCTTAAAACTCAGTACTAATTGTTATCATCCCACTCAAGGAATTATAAGGAATAACAATTTGTCTTCATTTTTCACACCAGCACAGAGGGTTAACCCCCGGATGGGACTCGACAGGTTTTTTTTTACGTCTTTGAAAAATTGTAATGTTGCAGAAGACGCTAATGATCTTGTTTCTTGAAAACCATTGATCGAACAAAGACAATCTTTGACTTCTCCCACTAAAGCTACATTCCTTTTATGATTCATAATCTTTTCCTTTTCGAAAATAACCCTTTGATTAATAGCTAAGGAAATGCTACTCAATCGTAAAAACTCTCTGACGTCATGAAATGTTTTTACCATATTCGGCAGAATTTCCTTTACAAACACCTATGAAAAAGCAATTATCCAACCCAAGCACGTGCACACCTGTTAAAATGGACACACACACAAAATAGGGCAAACGTAGATGGGTCGAACAAGGGCTTCACATCGAGGGAATTTTTTTTTAAAATATGAAGCCACATGTACGGCAACAAATCCTCAGGAGTATTTTGCTCGCAATGCACTTAGCGGTAGAATCTCTTTGCATTGTGGTGCAATTCATTCCACACGCCCCAGACTCTACGTTGCTGAATGGCAGACACGGATTCGGCTCAAATTATCGCGGTTGCCATGGTAATATGAGTTTCTGTATTTATTCGTCGTTGCGGGCGGTATGATTTTGCCAAGGTCATTTTAGAGATGTGGTAAACAATAATTGCCGAATATTTAACTCGCTTCATACAATCAGGGCCCAACTTCATAGAGCTGCTCAGGCAGATAATTTTGCTTAACACTTTCCTGCTGAGCGAAAATAAGCAGGATACCAATCAAAAATGGTCAATGTGACATGGTATTTAGGCTGGTAATCTGATTCTGGTAAGCATATTTTTTGTTGCGCTTAAGAAGCTCTATGAATTGTTGTCATTAAAAACAATAAGTACCCAGTTTGGACCCCTCTCTCTCTCTGCCATTAGGCATTCTGGTCCGGAAACATTAATCAGTCGAGTTAACTGCGTCATTAATATTTTCATTGCTTCACGGGAGAGCTGTTCATTCCAATGGCATGCCTGAAGCCTTTTTCAGGATCAAATGTTGTGGGTGAAAAATAACCTCTTTCCCTTCAACTACATTACTTCAAAGGGGGTCGTTGTTAACAATGTGTTATGATATCAACAGCTCTCTAGTGTTTTAAGTTAGTGTTTATGGTAGCTAAATTTTGGAGTAATAATCGAGGGTAAACCCTCCCTTTAAGCACTCAATGTTGCTAAACATGTTTTTTTCTGTTAAGCAAAAGCCAGCAGGATACCAGTCAAGAATAATGCATATGGCATTGTACGTTGGCTGTCAGCTTATTCTGGTTACCACCACACCTGTAAGCTTTAAATTCCCTGCGTGTTGCATACATATCATCATTGTAAAATTAGAATAGTTGAAGTAAATGTCTGTATCTATCGAGTCAGATCTGTCGATCCAAACATTAAAGGGCAGGTCTATAGCCTCACTGAAAAATAGTAAAACCACAACAATTAAAACTTGGAAAGCTCACTTGGTATCCCTCACTTGATAAGTCGATATTTATTACAGATTTAAGTTTCTAACACCGTTAGAAAAAATCAAAATTTCCCCTAGGCCTGTCATTGTTGTTGCCCCGAGGAGGACACCCCCCACCCCACCCCATCTTCATGGAAACCTCACGGATTTGTAATCCTATTATAGTAAGTTAAGTTTCTGTCGAGAGTATTAAATATCGAAGTGCAAGGTAAACTAACCCCAGTAATGGATGCTGTGAATGCGAACATCGGCGTGTAACTCAACGTGATGCGATTATTTCGGGTTTTCTTTCCTGTCCAAAAGTACTTCCTGCACTTCATCATGCTTGTTGAAAATTTCCGCTGCTTGATTTTGTTTCCTAAAAATGTTCAGGTTAAAAACGGTTCAGTGGTTAAGACCAACGAAGCAAAGCTTCTCTGATGGGATATGAATAAATCAAAATGATGAGTTAAATCTCAAAGTTAATTTCTGAGTTCAACGAAAACGAGTCTGTTATTTTTACGGTTATTCTGGCATCGTGGGTGCCAAATAATAACCGCAATGTTACTTACGGGTACCGTTAAAACAAAAGGAACACCACTTAAACGGAATTCGGTATGCAATAATGTGCTCTTCATCAAAACACCCCGGCCATTACAGTGTTTTATTTACGGTTGGTTTCCGTATATGTTTACGTTGCATGTAGTTTGGCTCCCGTACATTTTACGGTAAGTCACGCCGCAAGTTGTTACGTAACTCATTGGAAAATTACCGATTCGTCGTTTCCAGCAGTGACTGCTTTATATAATCAATCTAAAGGGCATTGTACCTTTGACACAAAATAGCAGTTTCGTTACGTTCAAAACGTAACTGTTGTTTTATTAACGTAAGAGTTCAAGAAGAGCTCCATCACTGGGCTCTTCTGATCAACATAAACTATGATCTCTTGTACGACGGCTTCCCGTGCCTCATCCAGACACTTGAGCATGTCACCATTTCTTGTGGTCTCCCTCGAGAACGAACCTACGTCACTAACGATGGGACTCCCTTCTTAAACAATAACAGTGAGATCACCCACAATTCTCAGAACGAGACGTGTGCGTAAAATTAAGAGAGAAGTTGTACACTGTCTTCAGGCACAACACACGGCTCTACAGTTTTAAAGTAATACATTCTTACGTAATTTACGTGACAATTTTTTTTGTTTTTTTATTAAGTAGATTTTTGAAAATTTCGTTTTACAACTGAATTCCTGGCGGCGCTTGGTTGTTTGAAACATTAAGTCAAGCTTGTTAAAAAGTAAAAAATAAATAAGTAAATAAATAAGTTAACAAATACATAATGTTTATTTTATACTGTCATTTGCATATTTCGTTGACTTGTTGGCTTACTGCTAATATTAGTAATTTTCTATAAGTAGTAGTCAAAAGGTCCTTAAATCTAAAATGGCTTTAAAAAAAAGTAAATTAAAAAAATAATACCCCCCCCCCTCCCGCACACAGATACTTTTCCCTAAAAATAATTCATGATTTTCTCTTCACCAAACAAATACCTTGGGGTAGACATAATATAATCAATAACGCAATTAATCGGAGCTTCAAAATAAAATAAAATAAACAAATTATGAAATTCATACGAATTTTTATAAGGAAAGTTGGCAATATTAGTGTAAATATTCTTTTCCAGCGTCCTTGCTAGACCAGCACGGTGGGAATATGATTGTGATTCGACCTCAGTAGAGGAGACTTCGCATATCATTACAGAGTCGACAGGGATGTACGCTTGGCAGACAGTACGCATTTGGATGAGTTCATTACTATATAGGGCCTCAGTATTCGATTCCACCGCATTCGTAATAATGATGTTCGTACATATATAATCGTTATTCGTTCTTCTTAAAAGACACGTTGTCCTGTTCGATTCGTCATGAGTGAAATGCTCACATTTTGACGTAATCGACTACATTAAAACCGGCATATGATAACTGATTATATAATCGTTATTCGTTCTTCTTAAAAGACACGTTGTCCTGTTCGATTCGTCATGAGTGAAATGCTCACATTTTGACGTAATCGACTACATTAAAACCGGCATATGATAACTGATTATCATAATCGATTCTGTAGCCTGTGTCTTTAGTGCACCGTTACAGTTCCTTGCCTACGAGGACTACCTCAAAACACTCCGTTGCATTAAGAAAATATTCGTCTGTCGCTATTATCCGATTCTATATATTTTGATATCGACTATTCGGTATCAATTTGTTATCATACTCGCAATCATAATAATGTGTGAATGTAAATGCAAGCAACATAACAATATAGACATCGGGATCTCCGCTTTATTCCCAAACCTCGTTCCTTCTCGCTTCATTTGGTGTATCGATATTCAAGTAGGATCGCATTTCAATACACTCTATCATTACAATATGTGTTCTGCATTACGTTATTAGTATTCCAAACTGGATATACATTTCAACGCAAAGGGGGAACAAGCGGCAAAAAATTCGACTCTCGTCAAAGCTACGCTGTTTTGACTGCATACAAGTACATCCAGGCATAGTGTTCAACTTGAATAACTGCCAGTGGTTTTTTTAGTGGGTTTCAACAAGTTGGCCTGCGTTTTTTGTTTTTAAAAATAGGGCCTATATAATATTTCAATCGTTTGGCCCCCAAGGTCCTGCCACCTGTTCAAATGTCTAAAGACTATATACCGATTTAAGGTGTAGAAACCGCGCATTGACTTCCTTAATGTAATTTAGTTTTTCTTCAGATAGAGCAATCACCGCATGAGCGGAACAAATCATGTACACACCAGCAGACATGACGTGCCTTAAGCACATGGTCTAGGCATGCGAGAAGAAACATGGAGGATAATGATTAGTCATGTTGAAGACACGGACAACATAATTCCATCAGTGGGGTTGGTACTGGCCGTGCCGTGAATGCGCTTGAGTTGAAGTGGATGCGTTCACTTCATTATGTTAACAAAGGTATCTCTTTGAATCAACAGAAAATCCATCTTGGAGGGGGAAAACCACACGGCGATGAGACTTGAGTCGGGATGAAAGCATATTTCAGACTTCCACTTTGATTTAAACCACAAGAAAACTATTTATGGTGCCACCAATTGCTTTGTTTTCCCACAAATTACAAACGGTCGTATAGATAGTTCCCAATAGACGCCATCTTTATGGGCAAATTGCATTTTGGCTTGCAGGCGCGTCAAACGCTCAAATCATTAACGCAGCCGCGCTGTTTTCTAACCAATCAGGCAATGAGTTTTGTGAAATGTGCGCGTGCTGCACGCCGTTTTCACGCAAAACGCATGACTGTGTGTTCCAAATTGCCCGTAAAGATGGCCGACTTACGTCATATTGCAACCTATCTATATGTGTTTATTTATCCAGTGGGTTGAATTTAAATGTAGGCGTATGAGTCGGTTGCATCAGAAACAATAGATATCTGCTCTCAAGACCGAGACAAAGCTAATTGACATTGTTCCTATCAACGCTCGCTATTCAACTCTGAAATGTAAAAGCTTTCCGAGGCTATCCAGCCTGTGTGAGTTTATATCTCACAATGCCGTTGAAATTTGAGAAAGGCTGCGAGTATTACAAACATTTGTTTTTTCAACTTTGACCTTTAGAGATTTTGATATGTAATATCTTAAGATTTTCCTCTCTTTTGTGACAAGATGAGGTGACTCTTTTGTCCTTTTCAATTAGAGCTTCAAAGTTGTTACTCCTTTAATGCTACATTATTACACGGTTGTTCAATGCCGCTAACTTGCTTGCGGGTATCTTCTTCAACGAGCCATAGTCGATTTCGCATAACACTTTGATTACGAAGTAGGGGGGGGGGGGAGAGAGAGCTTTGCTGGAGTAAAAGCTGCGTGCATTCGGGCATCAATGACAGGTAAATCTTAAATCCCAGGGTCCGCAGCCAGACACTGCCATCACTCTGGCAAATGTCCTAATCAAACAGAAGATTTATTGGGTATTATTTTGAAGATTAATTGTGGCAAATCCAAGCCTCCAGCGTTGGGGATGTTCCGCTCCCACAGTTCGAAATAATCTGTGAGGGCTGTTTTAATGGAAAGATGCCTAGTTGTCAAATCCTGTTTGGAGCTAGAATGCAGTGCTAATCACCGGGCTATGTGGTAGCTCCGTCGTTTGGACAAAACATTCTAATGACAAAAAAAAATTAACTTTATATCAGAGTTTAGAGGCGTTAATGCACAAAATGGAATGTGAAAATTACATTCATCCCAATCCTCACACCGCAATCAATCTGGGAACTCGTTAATATTACAACAATTATATATTATAAGCAATCTTCGAGAAGAGGAAGACTCGTCAGTCGTTCGTTGTGAGCGTCATTTCGATATGTCTCCTCGAAATAAGTATTAAATGTTTGGGGGTAATTTATTCACACTCTGTATATAATTGACGGAACATTACACTCGAAAAACTCCCGGGTCGGATTCGACCTGGATTGATGAGGTTTCGGGGGGGGGGGGGGAGGGTGACCCTCTTCTGGTACTGGCTGACCCGTAAACTGGTTTTACAATGGGGTTATGGCTATAGGATTATGCGTCAGTTTGACCCATTTCTGGGTCATTAACACAGATTCAGGGCTAATAATGGGTCAGGCCCCACGGGACCTGCGGAAACTGGGACAATGCGGACCTGGGAGGTTTTTTTTTATAGTGTTTATCCTTCTGATAAATATTGATGCTAAGTATCACTGTATGTTCCAATGGAATATTTAAGAACATAATAATTTGGGTATTTTTATTAGAACCATTCGTAATAATTCCTTTTCATGGGTTTTAAGGCTCAAATTTGTCGGTGCCGTATAAAGCCCTTAGGCGGCACATCTATTCCACCAAGATCACATCGGTTATATACAAGCAAACGTCTTATTGTGGAAATAAGTCCTTTCTTGAACACCCCTGTAGCATCGGAACGTAAGGTTCCGGGTGGACTGCTCCGTTTTTTGAGGAGCAACAAAAGCCATTTTCACACTGATCCGTGTAATTTGCGACCCCACGTAAAAAGTCTTCTATACACGGGTTTAAAACTGACCCGGAGATTCCTTTCACACGGCAATATCTAACCCAGAGAAATGTTAACCCATACTAACACTGAGATTGGTGGGTTAACCCTGTAGTCATGGGTGGGGTTAAAGTTTACCTGGATTAAGCCAGTTTTGAGTTCGTTAATCCAGAGAGTTTTTTAGCCCTGACAAGAGTGTAGTGTGAACGCTCACCTTGATCCGGAGAATCGCCGTGTGAATGTTTTCCTTAACGCGGAAATTCTCCGGATTAAAGTTTAGTTTGAAAGAGGTTAAAGAAACATGATTTCCTTGCAGCAGATGCCAAGGTCCGCAAAGTACGCTCGATGTAAACGAACTTCGTCCCGAGCATACCTCTTCATGAAACAACAACAAAAATTTCATTATAATAATTACTGCCCGTTCAGACACTACCTCAAACTCTACCTCACCACAAGCTGCCTCACGAATCCCCAATGTCTCGCCCTTTCACGATGAAAGAATGGAGTCCCAGAAAAACCTCGCGGGCCCCATTTAATTTTTCACACAGCATGTTCTAGTCTCCGGAGGGGAGGGAAGGGATGAATAATTCAGTGAAATTTCCATCTGTATTTTCAGGTTGTGAACATTAACCATCGTGGTCAAGCAAGTGGGACAGCTGAGTGAGTTGACCCACATCAGAGATGTATCATGACGGACGGGTTGCCCCGATGAGCAACGCAAGCTGACGACGGCGCGACTTCATTAATTGTTGTTGCTGACCGGCGGTTGCGTTTTCAACAAAACTAAAAACATACAAAAAATTTGTTTGTGTTTACTACTTACCCCTAAAAAGATTTCAGGAAAAGCCGAGTCGAAAGGGGCTACATTTGAATAATCCCTGTTTTGTCACAGAAAATGTGAGCATTTGTACAAACTTATGTAGGGTGTAGATTTAAAAAATACAAATTTGTTGGTCGATAGCCTACTCTCAACGTTTCAGAGTAGAACTTAAACATAGCCTTGGACAACCCACTCTTTCAAATAATTAAAAGCAGAGTGAAATTTAATAAATGTTAGATTTGCATCAGAGATAAAGAATGTTATTTGGTATTACTCATACATTGATCCGATAAAGCACTGTTTACTCAGGCTTTCCCGAGGCCTGTGAAAAAACACCCCACATGCATATCTCGGGCGTACACTAGTGTCGACCCCGCGTTTCTTCCGTTTGGACTGGACTCTCCACTTCTTCCCAAATCGTTATGTTCGTCTTATTTAGTAAAACCATGAAGCTGGCCTTCGAAAAAGACTCTGCTAGGGTCGAAACGTCAGGCCACTAACTATTTTTCTTCTTCATTTATACCATAGGTCCTTTTGGATGGTAAGCAGTTTGCAACAGCTAATACTGTTTTTCACTAATTAATAGAGAGACACTAAACTCACCTTGGCCATTTTATCTGGGGAATACTTGCACTACTTTGCAATCAATTTTCACGAGGCCTTTGAACATTGCACAGATTATCCGGGTCCCGTGTGGCTTGACCCATTTCCGGGTTAGAGTGACCCGGAATATGTGTTTAAAAGACCCAGAAATGGGTCAAATTGGCGCAGATACCGCGTAATCACGTTTAAAAAACCCCATTTACTTTAAGAAATGTGTCATGCTCCCAGTGACTTGAAATCTGGCCCGGGAGTTTTTGGAGTGTAGAAGACTGAGAATTTTGTTGGACATCTTATGAATTAGATGCAAGATTTCATACTTTAAACCTTATCGACCAGCAGACAGTCTATGTTGTCAGTAGTCGCATTACTTGTTAAACTGTCTCAGCAACTCGAAAAGAAAGAACTAGTTTACTAATTTACAGTTTGTTTGTAAAGTGAAATTTTTTTTATATAAATGCACTTCAAAAGCAACTCGATTGCAGTATCTCCACAGCATGGTCGTTAAAAAGTACAATGACCCCGAACGTGGAAGCAATTTAAGTTAATGGCACGTGTCAATGAAAAATATAAATACGGTCACGCTTCACTGTGTTTGTCTACATCCGTTAATTACTTCAAAAGCATTGACCTTTGCGTTAATGTATTTGCATATCGGCATATGATACAAGTACACCTGTCCTCAATTTGGCGCCGCCTGTCACTGTGGTCCATGTCAAATTTGGTCAAGACGCGTACCGGAAGTGAATGAGATGCATTTATTGGCTCAAGAGCTTCTTACTAAACAAACCTTCAAACAAATGATGACTGACAAGGCAACAATTTAAATAAAATACAAAAAAAGAAAAAAAGGCATTTAAGGAAACATATGTATATATATTCCTATTGATATAATTTGACTTCTCATGCCAATTACAAATATTCAAGTTCATACAAATAAACTTAATTATTAAGGACAAACGTAACTTTGACCGGAAGCGAAGGCAAAACAAGGAAAATTTCATTTTACTTAAACTGCGCAGGTTGTAGATCGAAGAAGGGGGTATAGGCCTATAGGTTAGGGGCAAGAGTGATTGCCAGAGGGGTGTCTGGTGTCTTTTGGATACCCTGTTTTAAATTTGGACACCCCTTTGTATCAATCATTTACACGTATATATTGTATGTGAACAACTTGGACACCCAGTTTTTAAATCCACAGCAAATTTTGACACCCTTTTACAAAATCCTAGCTAAAATGAAGGGGGGGTGGGATGTTAAAAGTAATCAATGAATTACTATTTCAACCCTCACAGGAGGGACTCATGTATGCACCCGGATGGAGACCGTGAGTTGGGTACTAGACTGCTAGGATTCGAACCTTATTCTCGTCACTGGGCATGGTCGTCGGACTAGGGGTTAAAACATTATACTCTAATTTAATATTGGGGATAAAACCGCACCTTTGTAACATGTTGATTTGTTTTCCTTGCATTACTTGGGAAGCTTCACATGAATATATACCGTGCCTATCACACATTGGTTTAACAACTCAAATAATGTGCTCTATTCACGTTGTATTTACACCGCAATGAAAAGTTCTATAGGGCCTTACATGGCCTTGGGTCTACCCACGACAGCAGACATCGTGACGATCGTGTGTGTATTGAAACATGAACCACCCACTGGCACCCCATCAGAAACAGGATCCGAAGGCATGGGGACTAGGTATACGCATGCACAGCCGCAAGCAATTTTTTACATTGTGAGGGACTTCGTTATTTTGTTCAGACTCGTTGGGATTCTAGGAATAGTCCAAATGAAAGCACAAAATATTACAAGCAGAAAAACAGACAGCAAGTCACACAAAATATATAGTGCACATGGCATGACATTTTGGCACGTAAGCCTAACCCTTTTTTATGCTTGGGTAAGCATTTTTCTTTTGATAAGCACATTATAGGGCACAAACGTCTTTATAAATTTTAGTTCAGACTTCTTTTCACGAAAGTATTTTAAAAAAACCCAGTTATTTTGATTCTGTACACAGGGAATCAGAAAATGTTTACCGCAATTAGAATCGGGGTTTATAGATACACAAAGTAGTCTGGCACCTTGCTTGTCTATTAAGCAGTGTAGGGGCCCAATTTCCAGAGCTGCTTTAGCGCAAAAACAGCTCATCACAACAACAAAATGCTTACTAAAATAAGGTTACCGGCCAAAATTCCATGGTTTTAAGAAGGGAACATTAATTTCAATACTCTAGTTTTCAAGACATGTCGTAAAGGGATGGTACATCATTTGGTTTGGGAAGAGTACATTCATTCCGATCCTCTAGTTTTTTAAGAAACATATCATAAAGGGATGGTACATCATTTGGTTTGGGAAGAGTACATTCATTCCAATCCTCTAGTTTTCAAGAAACATATCATACAGGGATGGTACATCATTTGGTTTGGGAAGAGTACATTCATTTCAATCCTCTAGTTTTCAAGAAACATATCATAAAGGGATGGTACATCATTTGGTTTGGGAAGAATACATTCATTCCGATCCTCTAGTTTTCAAGAAACATATCATACAGGGATGGTACATCATTTGGTTTGGGAAGAGTACATTCATTCCAATCCTCTAGTTTTCAAGACATGTCGTAAAGGGATGGTACATCATTTGGTTTGGGAAGAGTACATTCATTCCGATCCTCTAGTTTTTTAAGAAACATATCATAAAGGGATGGTACATCATTTGGTTTGGGAAGAGTACAATAATTCCAATCCTCTAGTTTTCAAGAAACATATCATAAAGGGATGGTACATCATTTGGTTTGGGAAGAGTACATTCATTCCAATCCTCTAGTTTTCAAGAAACATATCATAAAGGGATGGTACATCATTTGGTTTGGGAAGAGTACATTCATTCCAATTCTCTAGTTTTCAAGAAACATATCATACAGGGATGGTACATCATTTGGTTTGGGAAGAGTACATTCATTCCAATCCTCTAGTTTTTTAAGAAACATATCATAAAGGGATGGTACATCATTTGGTTTGGGAAGAGTACATTCATTCCAATCCTCTAGTTTTCAAGAAACATATCATACAGGGATGGTACATCATTTGGTTTGGGAAGAGTACATTCATTCCAATCCTCTAGTTTTCAAGAAACATATCATACAGGGATGGTACATCATTTGGTTTGGGAAGAGTACATTCATTCCAAACCTCTAGAATTCAAGAGACAAGACACAGTATCATAAAGGGATGGTACATCATTGGTTTTGAAAGACTACCTTCATCCCAATCCTTCAGTTTTCGAGACATATGTCAACAAGGGATGACGCATCATTGTTTTGTTGAAGAGTACATTCATTCCAATCTTCTAGTTTTCAAGAAACATATTATCAAAGGATGGTGCATCATTGGTTTTTAGAAGAGTACATTCATTCCAATCCTCTACTTTTCAAGAAACATATCACAAAGGAATGACACACCATTGGTTTTGAGAAGAGCACATTCATTCCAATCCTCTACTTTTCAAGAAACATATCACAAAGGGATGGTACATTATTGGTTTTTAGAAGATTCAAACAAATTCTCTAGTTTCCAAGACGTGTATCATACAATGATGATACATCATCGGTTTTAGGGAGATATACATTCAACCCAATCCTCTATAGTTTTCCATAAAGGGATATCACATCATTGGTTTTTAGAAGAGTGCATCAGAAGAAGAATTTTGAAAAGGGCATCATAGGTGTTTTGAAGAGTTCATTTCCACACGGATGACGATATCATTAGATCGTTGGGACTACATTCATTCCAATCCCATCTTCTTTGTACTCCAGGGAAATATCATAAAAGTGAAGATACATATTTTGTTTTGAAAGACTACACCCATTTCAATTCCCTAGTTATAAAAGGGGAACAAACACAAAGGGATTGTTTATACACCATCGGTGTTCTGAAGGATTAATTTGATTTCGATTGGATATTGTAAAACATGTGTTTGTAAATATTGATTTCTTCGCTCTTTTTTGTGTAGTCCCCAGTCAGTGTCAATTCCAAACACGAATGCCTAAACATATCTTCAGGCATATTACTTTTAAAAACACACTAGATGGTGTCTTTCTATGGGCAAATACGTGCGGAGCATTTATTTTTGGTTTGCAGGTTCGGCCAGAAATGAGCCAAATGATAATTCAATGCTGGTATTGCACTCATCCAAAAGGAATGCATTGCTTACATTGGAATTGTTATTGGCCATTATGCGTTACTCATCAATTCGAGCCTGACATCACCAGTGACTGTGTTCCGCTGCAATCTTTAAAATGGCATTCGAGGTCCGCAAAATATGTTCACCACACTCTCCCATAATGACCCTAAACAAAACAATGCAACGTATTGTTGTAAATAAAAGCTTGGAAGTGAACCAATCGACCAGAAATTTTCAGGATTGGATAAATTATGCTAACAGCCGGGAAAAAATGCTTATATACCGAGCAACGAGCGTGGAACGCTTTATGTTAATCAGCTCGAAACAATTATTGATGTTGTTTGTTACTTGTGCGCATGTTTGACATTCGCCGAGCAACGCTAGATCTGGGTACATAGAAGACTGGTTATTAATTGTACAGAAGCATATACTGTGTTTATGTAATAGAATCAAATTACCTTCGAACTGTTTGTCTTAGCAGGTGTGTGGATTCCAATTCTCGCTCGAGTCTCCCCGTCGTGTCGTTGAACATCCCATTATTAGAATATCTTAGACACGGTGTTAGATGCGTCTTCTCTGGCACGCCAAGACGCGAGATGTTATTTTCTGCAGACGCCCCATGTTGTTGTCTTCGTCGTTAATGAATTCGCCATACGCACGGGGTCGTACTCGCCAGCGAATAGGCCTACCGCGCAGTGCATTGCATCGACGTTATATCTGTGTGTACACCGTATTCTAACACACTGTGGTTCCGTGCGCCTTGTCCTCCTACAGCGGGTTCGTGGTCGTTCGTGTGCGGCGACCGCTAGACTCCCCGAATCGCCTCTCTCACTCTCTCCCGCTCCACTCTCTCCGTATGACGTCATCAACGGGGAAACGAGGGGCGAAATTCATCGCTTGAGGACTCCGTGCCCCGGGGTCACGTGATCAACGAAGACGATTTGCGGAATCAGACGCAGTAGACGTTTATGTTTTATTTATCGGCATTAATAATGATTAATTTTCGCCCCCAAGCCTCGCGCTCAAACTGTCAAAATGACGACTGTTGCATATGATTTCGGCCCCCACAGTCTTCGCCGGAAAAAAAACGTCAAATGCGCTAATTTTAGAAAGAAAAATAAATACTTGCGGTACAGAAGGTAGATAATTCAGTTTACAAAATACTGTCTCCCTTTACATTTTTTACGTGGGTGGTTGAGGAAGAGTTAAACAAGAAAAGCCAAATGTGACCCCTAATCGACAAATGTTAATCATGGTAAAATCCGCCAGTCTTCAATCACAAGGACCAACACACGGTATAATCATTCCAAATTAAAGGTCATTAAAGATACGAGTCAATAGTAATGGTGATGATAATAATAATACCATATTTTATTGTTCGCCATAAAAATGTTCAAAAGCGCGTCACAATAATCTCAAAAATATTGAAAGAACAACATAGAGTAAAAACAACAGTAACGCCCGCAAATAAAACAAAATCAGCCAAAGGCTTTAAAAAAAAATAATGAGGGTAACCCATTCCAATATGTCGGTGCGGCTTGAATAAATGACTTGTTCCCATTGGATTTAAAAAAAAATAATAATTTAATGTCTCTTAAAAATGTTAATTAATGTATGCTTAAAGGTCCCGTGCACACTCTGATAAATTCCTGTCAGAATTGAAACCCATGCAGATACGGGTCCCGTGCGGCTTGGCCAATTTCTGTGTCAGTATGACTTGGAATCTCTGTCAAAATGACACAGAAATGGGTCAAACTGACGCAGAATCCAAACTAAAATCCCTTTTTTTTTTAAACAACTCTCCGATTCAGCCCGAGCCATGAAGTGGTCAATCTGGCCCATGAATTTGTAAGAGTGCACCGTAAATCTGTGATTGCTAAAACTTCAGGCATGGAACATGGAACCTCGTTGCAGCATGAGAGTATTAGTTTCATATTTGCGACTAAACAGCTTATATTGTAAACACACCAGTCACGAATCATACCGTCATGCGATTTGTTACAACTCTTTGCAGTTTGCAGTTTGCTGAATTTTTTTTTTTTAAATAAGTCGATACATAAGATATGTATGAAATGAAAGTACGAAAAGCTTGGAACAATAAATAATTATTTCAACTCGCAGTGATAGATGAAAATATGGTTCACTAACATTGGCAGCTACTCTTGCATCCACCAGTTGATAAGTATTCATCGCTGAGTGAAAATTCTCACAATCAATATTATTTTTTATATAATGACTATCGAGAATTAAGTGACAAAAAATTATCCCATTTCAAAGTGTCCCATTCCTATAGTGCCTCATTTAAGTAAAAGAAACACATACAAAACAACAACAATAGTTAATAATAACAATAATAGTATTTTTTAAACAAATAAATATAAATAAAATATAAACTAACACCACCACCACCACGATCAATACCAGCAATGCAATCTTCGATTTTTCAATGTTGTATTTAGAAATTTGAAATAATAGTCTAGTGAGCTTCTTTTTTTTTTAAAGTTTAGCAATCCCTGTCGTAGTAAAAATTTTCATGCCATATTTAGCTTGACATTTAAAAAAAATGTGAATAAAAGGATATATACATGTTTTAATTCAGGAAGATCAAACTAATTATATCCAAGAATGCGCCTTTCAAACAATGGAGGGGTTTCTTTAACCTCTATGTTTCAACTAGCCTCGGAAATTTCCTCAATTTTTATTTATAAGTGGCCAGATATTTTTGACAATACAAAGTAACTGTTCGTGTTTTGATGTGTACGTTCGGAATCTGGCAAATCGAGCTGGTAGTCGTTTTGCCCTCACCCCTTGTGTTCTACCGGCGCATTTCCTGACCAATAACTTTAAAACATGTTGAAATTAAAGAGCATTCTTTCTCGGTAAATACAACATTACTTTTAGAAGAATTAAAGTCAATAACCTTGACAGGTGAATAATTTCCATAAAATTTGCAAAGTTTTTAGGAACGAAAAATTTGCAGTTGTTTTAAATAGATATAACTATTGGTGAATAAATTTCCACGCTCTCACCTGACCGACTATCTAGAGAGTGAGAATGGAAAAACATTAACCAAAAGGTGAACCCGTCCGTCATCAGCACTTTTGCCAACTTGTACAAATATCTAGATTTTCGTCCAGCAATATTTCGTCGAATTTCTCTGAATCCAAAGTCACGGATGATTCGTCTGTCATAATGGCATTGTAATAAACATGATCAGTATTGTAAACAGAAACGCTATTAGCAGACATAGAACAGTCGTTTAGCGCGGTTTTAAGGGATTGTTTGCGTTGTAATTGGTTCACATGAGGGCGCTGTTCACTATGTACCTCGGCAGAAATATGGCCAATATTTATTTCATTGTTCCGTTTTCTCTCGGTAGAAGTTTTTGACTTCCTCCAAAGCTGTTCTTCTGATGCGTTTTCTTTTCTTATTCCATTGATTTGAGGCTCTTTTCCTTTGCTTATAACTTCGACTTGTTCGTTGGAAGGGGAAAGCCGAGTCGTGTCGTCATTGGATGACGTGATGTAGTCAGCTACTGTCGAAGTCGGAGTTGGTTTTTCACTGAATGCATCAACCTCAAACATGACGCCATTTTTCTCAGCTTCGTCTTGAGCTACGGTGACTAATGCGCCGCTAATGATCGAGTCTATGTTTTTCGGACTGGGATCATGCGTTTCGCTAGATTTTGCGTCTTGCGAGTTTTCAGCTTTGTAAGACGACTTCTCGTCTTGGTTACTTGGACTGTTCGGCAACAAGGACAACGTAGTGATGATGTGGGTTGCCATGGCATTGATCTGGGTACCAGTCTGGGTCATGACCTTCTTTGCCTCCAACTTGGCCGCTTTTCGAGCCACTTTCTTCTCCGCTCGCTGTTTCCTTTCGCTGTTCCACCAGATACAACATGCGCACTTCTCGACAATGAGCAGATACGCCCACTCACTGAAAATACAGTAAAAGACTACAACCAGAAACATCGCTACGAAAAAACTGGAGAAAGCGACTGCCGTAACGACTACCATGTAAGCCCGCTCCCCTTCAAAGTTCCACAAGAAAATGGCGACCAGCCCAACACTTTCCGTAAGGATCACGGTATGGTAGAACGAACTCATAACAAGGGCATGGCCGGGTTTGAGATTCAGAAAGCAAAATATGTAAGCGTACGAGGTCGCCACGTCTTGGAGTCTGTCTTTACACGCTAGGCTCCGTGAACGATGTTTCGCGTAATTAGCTTGGATTCTCAGTCCGGCAAGCGCGATAAGCCAATGTGCGGGAAGAAACAAGATTAACATCTGTGGTTTGACGGCTGCGAAAGAGGCTATGCTGACGACACGTGATAGGAGGAGACTACTCATCCAGATAAAGCGGGTCCAGTGGCGGGCGCTGTTTTTATTATTCCCACCTTGTTGTGAACCGTCTTCCTCCCGTTCTTTCTTCGCCTTACTATCAGATGAAAGAGCAACTTTATCATCAGTTTCCATGATGACATTCGTAGATTTATTGCCATCATTTGGAGGCATAAGTCTGAGAGCATCGTGTGTCTTAATGTCAAGTTGTTCCACGGTGAAAACAACCTGAGCCTGGGAAGATTCTCTCTTGCCTTTCGCAGATTGTTTGTCTGCCTCCTGATTGAAGATGCCAAGTGCCGGGAAATCCACGATCTTGCTAGGACCCGCGTCCTGCGAGACTTCAGTACTGCCACCTGCCGATGACTTCCTCTTTCTTGTCATTCGTATCACCTCCTCCCTGTATGAGCTGAGGATCAGCGCGGCTGAGAGGAGGGAGGCGCCCGCGCTGATCGTCAGGAGAGGGAACTCTTTCTGCTCGGTGAGCATGAGGTACACGTCTAAGACGGATAACGGCAGATCCTGCAGGAATACAGGGATGAGGTGCAGGAGGATGAGGTTGCCAAACTGGCTCGAGGCTGAGCCAGAGAGTGCCTTGGCAAAGCGCCACAGCGGTCCCATCTGCAGGAGGTGGCACCCTAAGCCAGTCCAGTCCAGTCCAGACTCCCCGCGCCCGTGCCTCAGAAGGAGTACCCATGAAGTACCGTTGGTGAGGGACCAAGTGACAACCACTAGGAGGATAGTCAGTAGGATAGAGAAGGAGGTTGACTCCCCATTGAATCGTGTGCATGCAACTACAATGTGGAGTAGGGGGACGACGAGGTCCAGAAAAAGCTGTAGCATAAGTAAAATGCGCAAACTCATGATACGTGAGTACAATATCCTCTCTGTGCGTTTTCGGTTACAATAATAATACCGATGGACAAACTAGTTCAGCTCGCAATGCAACGTGTTCGTAGTAGCTCGTTCTGCAGTAACTCTGGACCAAACTGCGTCACAGGAACGAGTGTGATTTGTGTTCACATTATTTCCCTGTAAAGCTCATCATGTCTAAGTCATAAGGTGATCTGAAATGAGTGACGAACAGCAAGTCTTCAAATCCTCAACCAATGTAATCGTACACACGTTGACGACATTGAAGTACTAAACAAACGTCATCCAAACACAGTCCTCTTTGCAATGATGAATTACATCTCTCGGTCCCAATCTCTGACTCATTTTAAACCCACTAAATAATTATCTCATCATCAAGAGACACTACTTCGCTAATAAACAATCCTTCCACACTTTCTACACTCACAGACGTATTAATTAAAACACAAAAAGAGAGACGAGTAAGCATGTGTTAGACAAAGAAGAGAAGACAAAGGGAGAGGTCATTCAAAGAGAAGACAAAGGGAGAAGACAAAGGAAGAGGTCATTCAGAAAACTAAACTTGTGGCAACCAAGGACTGTTGACATAACTAGAAAGCAGTGTTGTAAAATAATTAAACATACGGGCCTAATGTGCATGGATAATGAGATAGGGTGTAGCCGCTCAACAAACGTGTTTTGTTTCCTTAGTTTAATCTGGCAATCTACACCTGCTGAAGTACTGCTTAAACCTGCCTCGTTGCGTTCGTAAAAACGAGCAGGGTTGGGAGTGCAAATGACTGTTTTACACAAATCACGGGACTAGCAGCTGCATGTCCCATCCGAAAAGGAGGACAAATCGACAACGTTTAAGTGTCTTGCTTCCAGACACAAGTGTCAAAGCCGGGACTCGAACCATCACTCTCCAGATCAGAAACGCCAGAGGTTGAGACCAAAATGTGCTGGACTGCTTGGCATGACACGTCAACGAAGCATATAAGTCACTTATTTTAAGTCAGTTGACAAATCCAGCAGCCAGCCATTCATCTGGTAGGTCAGAAGACCTGGCATCATCTCTCTTGAACCTCTTTCTCTGTCTTCCCACTGAGCCTCCTCTACGGCACTTTCATGGAAGTGCACAGAAGCCGTCTCACTCGTTGCCGCTTCTGTATGCGCCTTCACTCGCAGCACGGTCTTGTCGTCTCAGCCCCTTTGATTGTACCTGTGTCAGAGGCCAGAACTGTGAGATATTTTACTATAGCATTTCCCCAGTACTGTGCTGCATTGTCCTCCCTCGGCCTACCTGTGTTTTGCTTTCCAGACCAACAGTCTGCCACAGCTCAAGAGACATGAGGAACTGTTTCCTATCATTAAACAGACTCTGGTATGCCATTCCACAATTCAGCTGCAGCGATATCTTCTCCCACTTCTTCCTAGTATCCCTCACCCTAAAAAGGCCCACTTTGGCCCTGTTTCGGACGATAATTTAATCTATACACAATAAGACAAGGCTTGATACATCATTTAGTTTTTGGAAGATCGATTAAATTCTTAATTATTTCAACAAAACAAAACACGCTACAAATCAAGCTGTGACTATCAACGAGTTTAGGTTGTTTGAACTGAACAAACTCAAAAAATAAATTCCCTTTTTCATCACAGATTTTTTTTTTTTGCACAGTGAATTAGGGAGGGGACCATCGACCCCCCCCCCCTTACATAATGTTTCTAAAGGGAAAACACTTCTGTAGGATCCATACTGATTATTTATGACCTCAGGGATGACCATTTCAGATCATGATCCCCCTCCCCACCCCCCCCCCCCCAATATTTGACAATCTTCAAAATTCAGTCTCAGAATCTCAGAATCTCAGAACTGAAACTGAACATCGCCGATCGGCATCATTGTCCAGTGTAAGAAGTGTTGCCCCGTGCAGACTAGTTTGTGGCTTTGGGATACATATATTTTTCAAGACTTAGTTTGAATTTTGATGGGGATGGTTGATTTACTATTTCTGGGATAAGGCTGTTCCAGTCTGTTAGTGTTCTAGGAAGGATGCTCTTCTGATAAGATTGAGTGCGGCATCTAAGTAAAGAGAAGCATTTATTGTGTTTATTTCTTCTAATGTGGTCTAAATGTCACGTAATGTGGAATGTTAACAGCAACCCCTTTGTAAACAGCTTGATAGAACATTGATAATCTTTTGAATTTCCTTCATTTTTCTAGTGTAGGCCACTGGAGGTTTTGAAGCACATCTGTCACACTTGAATCTCTCCGATGATCCCCTGTACGAATCTTGCTGCTCTTCGTTGCACTGATTCAAGTTTATTGATGTGGTTCATATTATGAGGGTCCCATACTGTGGAAGCATGTTCTAATTTAGGTAGAACTAATGCCTTGTAGGCAGCTGCTTTAACTTCAGGATCACATCTAGTGAGGTTGCATCTAACAAAGCCAAGCGTCTTGTTAGCCTTACTAGCAGTTTGAGTAATATGAGATGACCAGTTAGCATTTTCAGAGATGATGACTCCTAGGTAGGGGTGTTTATCTACTGGGGCCAGTTCAGTGTCGCTTATCGTGTAAGTGCGTCTATATGGGTTTTTGCTCCTGGTAATATGAAGAGTGTGACACTTGACTGGGTTGAATGATATTTGCCAGTCAATGAAGGCAAAACCAAACCATATTATTCTTTATTGCGAATAGACTAATCACTTCACTTTAAAAATGTTCACATCAATAAAACCTGTACAAGAATTTATCAGACTATTTATTATTAAAAAAATGCTGAACGGAATCGAAAGCTTTTCGTGTTTTCATGAAACAGCCGTAAACATTACTTGAGTTCATTTCCCATAAGCCATTTCTCCTGGTGTCAAAGGTCAACAAAACTTCAGCTGCGATCTACTTCCTTGTCGGCGTTGGAAGGTGATAAAAAACCTCTCTTCTTTTGTTATTTTTTTGAATGTTTCCCGTTTTCTATGGTTGAAGTTTGTGACTGTTGCACCGAAGAAGAAGTTCCTTTTTACCCATGTGTTAATCGGTACTGGGTAAGTTGTCGTTATGAATCGTCCTGAAGGAAGTTGTTTGTAAACCTTTTTGCTTTCGAAACTTTAAACTTATTTTTTTTTCAACTAACGTTTATGGAGTCATGGATGAACGTCGAAATAGTTCGCCATGTCCGTCTCTGAAAACATAACTCCAATGTACCCCGTGACCTGTTATTGCACAGTATGTACACAGTTTCTGCTTTCTTCCTTGTCTTTGATAACTTTTGCACAAACTAAATAATGTTACTGTGGTGTACTGTTAGCTTATAGTTATACATGTAATGTAGTTGTTACATTATTTTGTTTACTGCTTAGTGCTAGTGCTACTGTCCTGACTGTACTGTGACATGTGGTGTACTGCTTGTGTTACATGCAAGTGTTGGTGTTACTACATGTACTACAGTGAGTTATACAGTATGAGATGACAGTACTAATGTTTAATTTAAATATACTACTATAAAGCACTTGTGTTACTAAGCTACTAATTTTGTTATATGTTAAACACAAGATACCGCTTTGCATTCAATTAAAGTATCAAAGGTTGCTCGGTCATGTACGATGTTGTCCCCAAAACATGTAACTCAAGCTACAGTGACTCGAGTGAATAGCTCATTTTCTATCTGCTTTAAGATTAAGATTGGAGAAAGATGCCAAATTCAACTGCAACCTTTTTTACTAATTAGTAATAAATACTACTTGATGAAACCCCCTAAATTATTTGTTTTCCCCCAATCTTATTTTACATAGGGGGGTACCAAAATATGGTAATATGTTTTTTGATGGGATGAGTGCAAAAGTGGCAGGTGGATTCAGGTCTTTTTCCTTAGTTGCAATTATAATCGTAACCCGACGGTCACAGAGGAGATGGTATTGATTATCGCAACAACCTTTTCCTCAGATAGTTTTGGGACTATTTCTGGCAGAAATTTAATATCCGGTCTCCATTTTTATCTCCCTTAATTCAGGACAAGTTATATCTTAGATAGATGATAAAATGGTTATTTATTATTTCAAAATACAAAAAAGACACCACAATCAGAAGATTGAATTGCGTCTAAATTTACATTAAATCAATTAAAAATTCATTAGAAAATTACAACAACAAACAAACAATACAAAGCAATTAAGGAAAAAGACTGTAAAATTACACTTGGTTGTCGTAGGTCCGTCTTACTTAGTCTAAGGTTTAAGGAATATCATCAAGTGATATCATTATTGCAGCTAAAAGATTGACATTCCATTCAAGACATGTGCTAAAAAAAGGCTGGCACCCAGTCTGAAAGACTACCACAACAGAAAGACAAATGTAGTCTGGTGGTAAAGACCAACTGGCTCTAGTTGGCAGTGTGAGATGAGTGTGAGATGCTACTTGCTTGCAGGCTCCGAGCTCCAAGTCGGCGTTGAAGGCAGTTTCCATTTGGATATCACCGCATCATCTGCATGGAATGAAATCGACGTGATGATCAGTTCATACAGAAACCTGGCAGTGCCCGTAAAATTATCAAATTTTTAAAATGCATTTCGTGTCTGAAAAGGAAGATGAGCATTTTAAACAATTAGGCCTCGGTTGCACAGGTTTTAGTAGCCCACAGGGCAAGTTGAGAAGTGGTGTTTACTAGCTCAGTAATTTTGTTTTTATTATTTAACACCCTTACAAAGATTCTGCTTTTTTATTGGTTTAGAGTGCGTCACATGATACACATGTGTCATATTCTTACTAGAAAGCTGCACCAATGTTACGCACATACTAGCCTATAAGCTACAAGCCTAGATACACCTGACTGAGACGTGGCAACCGTTGTACTATCTCATAGCAACCAGTGAACTACACCCATAGCAACAGCAGCTCCTTGATACACTAGACGTCTAGGCACAATATATGTTTGGGGTGTTGTATTTAACAAATTGGCCTATTGACTGACTGTTACTCATGCTATGGTGAAAACTTAGACTCCCTTGTTAATTCCCGGAACGGAACTGTTTTCAAGAGGCAAAGCAGCGTTCTCCTTTAATAGTGGTTCACTGGCCAAACGCCAGTTAAAACACTTGAGAACCAGTCAAAATTCCCTCCAAGTGGTCCGGCAGGCTGTTTCAGTTTGGAAAGCTTCCCTATTCCATTTGAAATATGGACCAGTGACAAAGATGATGGACTAGTGAAGTGCCAAGCTAACTGGTCCTGCTGGCCAGTCGATAACGAAAGTTAAGGGCAAACCCCGCAAAGCCGAGGGAAAATCTAGAGCTCCTACCGAGGATCACCTCAGGAGTCAAAGTTTGAACCATACATAATACCGTAGCACTCGAAGCAGTCAATGTTTGTATTCTAGACAGTGTACGCCCGGCTAGTGTTAAGGGTTAGCCAGGATGTTAGCTGAACATAGTGAGTAAGTCCACATGTATGCCTAACAATCTAACCAATTGCACTCAAGGATGCACTGATAACAGGACCATAAAAGATGTGTTCACCCTCTGTGGCTTTAGTGTACGACGACTCTTATCAAATCCAACAAATTTTATCTAATCAAACAGTTACAAGTTAGGAGTGGATTGGATTATGAAACAAGTGCCGCCGCCGCTGGACCTGCACACAGTAGATTTGATGTTTGACGGTACATGTGTTTGCAATGAATGCGAGCCACAATTCTAAATTATGAAACTACGTAATGTGTGTAAAGTAGGGTCATAGATTGGTGTCTGTCAACGTAATGCTGATTTTTAGGCAAAATTGTCAATAACAAATCTACATGTAGGTCACCTTTGAAAGTTTCTGCTGAATACAGCGTCTAGGCCTATTTGTTGAGAAAATGGCAAAAAAACTCTCACAGTATTTTTATCAAGAACGTCAAACCCATCCACGTTCAGCTTTGTGACACGGGTACCAACAGCACGGGTACCAACAGCACGGGTACCCCCCCCCCCCCCCCCCCCCCCCGGGAATAGACTAGGGAAGTGTGAAAAGGACTTTAGAGGAGGTTTGGACTTTAAAGCTACATGTACTGTAGGCCTAGTATGTAGTTAGTAGATTATTAAAATCTATGTATATAAAACACAAGGCTGTCCGACAGGCCCGGTCAGTTGTCAGATTGCTGGCCCAACATCAGTGGCCTAACCTGAATTTTCACAGGTTAGTTTTGTTGTTGTATGTAATCTACATTCAATATATCAGATTCTAACAATTGAACCGAACGGTTAAAACCAAAGGTATACTTTGCTTTCCAAGATACTTGTAATATGACCATGCTCACGTTTGGATAAAATGTACTCAGTAGTGTACAAGTACAACATGGACAGTTTGGGTTAAGTTTTCACATGTGTTGCCAGACACCTGCCAGATTTTAAATTGATGCCGTTGCGGCAATCTGAAGCCTTACAGACTGTGAGTCATCAGTTGTGCAACCCTAACAGTTTGTATTGGGCATTATGAACTCTCTTTACCCTGGTTGGACACTACTCGAGGGACCTCAAGTTTTATTGCGTACTTTGCCAAGGCCGTAAAAAAAACATTGACGTCCACATCCAGCAAAACAAATAAAACATGTAGGCCTACATTGTATTGAAACAAAAAGTGAACAGGTCAAAGTCAGATGGCATTTTCAAGGATTGTGTTTCCTTTTTGTTTTGCTTCTTTTTTTTTGGGGGGGGGGGGGGAGGGAGACATTTAGCCTAAATATTCTAAACATTTGTTTGGAATAAAATATTAGAAGTGAATAACATCCATTCGACTGATTCCATGACACTTAGTTTGCATATTTCTAGTATTGCACGTTCTACGACATTTCACATTCGTAATATCGGCAAAGTAAGAAAATATTTGACACAGAATGCAACTGAGCAGATAGTCCACTCGGTCGTGGTTTCCAGACTTGACATGTGCAACTCACTTCTATATGGTCTTCCTTGTACTCAAATTGAACGTCTTCAGCGAGTTCAGAACTCTGCTGTCGTGTTATTACCTTGACTAAAAAGTCCTGCCATATTACGCCGATTTTGAAAGAATTACACTGGTTACCGGTAAGCAGTAGGATTAAGTATAAACTGTTGCTGTTTGTGTATAAATCACTCACTAACAATGCCCCTGCATATATTGATGATCTTCTTAAACCATACCATCCTCCTCGCAAACTCCGGTCTTACAATTCTAGCCTCCTTATTGAGCCCATATCTAATCATTTATGAGGAGACCGATCTTTCTCACATGCCTCTGGAACAAATTGCCAACACAAGTAAAAACATGTGTTTCTTTAGCTATTTAAAAAAAAAAACTAAAGACTCATCATTTCCATCAAGTATTTTAGTAAATTATTTGTTTATTTTTTACCTGTATTTTAGTTTGCATTTCTTAACTCCATGTATTGTATTCTGGAATTTCTTCTAAGCTAGGCCTATGTTTCATTTTGATTATTGTACACATATGTAATTGTTTGTATCGCCATGAGCACATTGTGGATTTGTGCGCTTTATAAGTTTTCATTATTATTATTATTATTATTATTATTATTATTATTATTATTATTATTAATATTGTTTTCTCCTAAAGACCATTAGACCATTTTTATCGAACTTTGAGTTGTTATGCTCACTGCTTGTTTTCAGAACCAACTCGGCTTTCAAGAGATTTTATCACTTTGGAAAATCTTAAAGTCTCTGAAGGGGCACCAAGGCCAAGACCAGGGGCAACAGAGGCCTTGGCCTTGATGTAATTCCAGGCGTGGATTTTACACCTACAGGTCTCTGTGCAGAAACGAGTTTCAGTACGTCCTTAGCCTGTGTAATATTTGTTTAACCCTCTTCGTACAAAACACAAAATATGTACAAAAAACCAGAGAATTGCCCCGCCCCTTATCTCTCTTATGAAAATGTTGAGTGACCCCCTAGTCAGTCCTTGAACTCCGATGATGGAAAAATGTCTTTCTTCCTGGTAAGAAGCACTTCACTTCATACATGAGAACTGTTTGTTTGATTTCTAATAGAATTTTAGAAAGGAAATCAGAGACAAAGATAATAGGTGCTCAGGGACAGTGAATGGGTGATTGCATTAATGGCTGGTTTAAAAACTGTACTGGATGACTGAAAAACTCACAATAACTTTCATGTTTTAATTTGAATGGGTGTCATCAAGTTTATTATTTTGGTTATATGGGAATAAGGAACCCATATGGAATAAGGAAGCCTTAATGTCGGGAAAAGGAACCCTTATCTAAGAATAAGGAACCCTTACATGGGAATAATGAAGCCTTATGTGGGAATAAGGAACCTTTATTTGGGAATAAGAAACTTTTATATGGGAATAAGGAACTCTTATATATGGGAATAAGGAACTCTTATGGGAGCATGGTAATGAGTAAACCCTTGTGTTGGAATAAAGAACAGTATTGGAATAATAAGGAAGCCTTATGTGGGCATAAGGAACATGGGAATAATAAACCTTTACATGGGAATTTAAGGAACCTTATCTGAGAAGAACTGGAACCCTTAAATGTGGGAATAAGGAACCCTCTCACATGTAGTCCTAAAGATACCTGTGAAGAGATGATGTTGAAGAAATATCAGTTTTAGATGTGGGAGAGATACATGTATATAAGCCCCCACTGGGGAAAACCTTTATCATGTACGCAGTCTGTAGGGACTGCAAACCCAATCAACATGCAAGGCTCCGGTCTGGGGTCGGGAGGGGTTCAAACCTGGGTCCACAGACCCCCCGCTCCCCCCTACCTCTGATCATGCACAACTCCCAGTTGCATGTATCCACCATAAGAACTTTGCAGTCAATGTATTAACGTTTGTGTATTGTGATATTGTTGATCCTTTTACTGTGGTAGACTCAAAGGGCTGACTCAAGTTGGAACCCTGGCTGGTTAGTTGCATGAGCAGTTGCTGTTCAAAGGCTTTTTCAATGAACAAACATTTGAACACTGTGGAACCATTCTCTGTGGTGAGCCCAGGCAGACTTTATTTCATGGTCCAATGGAGGTCAGTGTCACAGAACAAACTACCTTCAAAGGCTGCGTCATGTACGAGTTCATGCACTACATACTAATGTTGTATTGAAGGTCATTTTCAAGTTATATTAGCAGATAGTTTTGCACTGGTGTATTTATACATGTACATGTACATGTAGGGTTACACACTACAAAATGTATGTATGTTCTGACACCTCTTCAGACGTTCAAACACCCCTATAGCACATGACACTCCTAATCCTAACCTTAAAACCTTACCCCAGTGACGTAACCAGAGGGGCCGGCAGGAGCCTTTCTCCCCTCTTACTAATAAATTGTAAATATCTCTTAACCCCGGTTCTTATCTACATATTGGAGTATGCTACATTACATGTATTTATTGACCATGTAACCTTTGTTTACACAAAGACTGACATTGTACATTCCAGTACATTTCCTGGCAGGCAAGATACTGGCAAAGGTTAAGGCCACAGGGGTACAAAACCTGGGGCCGCGAGGCAAGGACAGGTACGTGGAGGCAAAGACCAGGGGCAAAGACCCTAGGTTCATCGGGCACGATGGCCGCAGACTTTGTCTTCTCTTCCCCTCACTCTGCAGCCTTCAGAGGTCCCATTTGCACATTATGTAAAAGCCGCACATGGAGGCCTACCATATTTCTTGTTTGCTTTCTAGCGTTTGATGGTGACATGTCACCAGTTAGTGGTTGAGCTTGTGTCGTCATAAAGTAGAATACCGGGCACAGGAAGGAAGCCGCCATTTTTTAGCTCTAACATCCTGGTACTGGGCTAGAATAATATTAATTGGTTCTGCTCTGTGTGAAGTTGAACAACTCAGATCATGTTCCTGAAGCCCACCGGGAAGTAACATGATGTAATTTGGTATTCTGTCCACTTTCAGTTTGCTTAATGTGGAGTTTCTTCGTGAGAAATTGTTTGCTCGACCCGATAAGGGAAAATAACTGTAGCTGTAGATGTGTCAAAGTTGACAGGCTGTGTTTTGGGGCACATTGATGAAACTAAAGACGTATTTGTGAAGTACTAACATGGAATTATCGCACATGGAAGTTTAGAAGCTGAAACTACAGGAGTTTGATTGTAAAGCCGAAGCTGTTTTTCCCACTCTCTGTCTAACAGGTTATTTTTTTCTCTGTAACTATTGACAGCTAGTCTTCCCAAAGTGATCCTCAACTTTCAACATGGGTTGCATGCACAGTAGAGAAGAGGGCAGCAGCTACCAGCCCGGCACTCAAAATGGGACCAGCTCACCTAGTCACGATATGAACGTGGGCACGCCGAGCCATCAGATTGGTGGGATGTCCAACTTTAATCAGACAAAACAAAACATGTTTATTCCCAAACCCAATCAACCGGAGCCAACCAAACCAGGTAACTTTAACTTTTGAAGGTGCATAATAGACCTTTATCATGGTGCGGCCATCTTGATTTTCTCCTATTCAGCTCAATGTAACCAAACCGAGGCTGGAAGGAAAAATAATCTGGTACCTTTTTTGTACAGTGAATATTAGCATCCAATACTGTTACTGGATACAGGGAACATGACCAAGATGGCGGCAGCATGATAAAGGTCTATAGGCCTAGTACATAATTGTTTTTGTGCATAGTCCAGTCCACCAGGCATTTTTTCAACAATTGCATCAGTCTAGAGACCATTTTCAGAAACTTTAATAGAGCTACATGTAGGTGATTACGGTGTTGAGAAAACAGTGAGTAACCCTCCTATGGGCACTACATGTACTCTGAATCCAAGATGCCTCAGAATGTCCTTTTCTCCTCTCACAACAGTGAGGTAAACCTTGCTACACTTTCCTGTCATTGTATGTTCATGTGGGATCAATCAGTGCCACAGACACCTGACAGATTGCCACGGCAGAAACTGACCAAGGTTGAGAACATTATCTCCTCCAACAGTGGCTCAAATTCCGTTGCAATTGTTGCGGTTTACCACTCTCATTGAAGCATTTTGGGGTATGGCTCTACTCTCTACATGTGTGCACCTCAAAATGCCACAGTTGTGGCATAGTGAGGTATGGGTTGGTTGTCACAAGAAACACAACAATAGTGGGAGGGGTAGGCCCTCTGTAGGATTGGACAGGGGGATCACATTGTTTACTGTCTACTTTCTGTTGTTTCACTCTAAGTGTTCATTTATTGACTGAAGATTTTTTTCTGTGCATTTAACATTTTTAATGATGGCTTTTATTATTGGCATTTTAAGGACATGATTTTTTAATTTGATTTTTATCACATTCTCCTGTTTATATTTCAAACTTTTCCTGTAGCGGTTTTCAAGGGTAATTTTAAATACATGATTTTTAAGATGATTCTTATCACGTTCTCCTGTTTATATTTCAAACTTTTCCTGCAGTGGGTTTCAATGTAAAGTTACATGTACATGTATTTCCTTAATTTGTGTTAAGTGCCTTAGATCATGTTTTATCATGAATTTGTGGGCTATATAAATATTAAATACTGTATTAGTATTGGTTTTGGTTTAGAAAGAGGAATCATGCTTCTATGTTCATTTAAGTTTTAAAATCTAAATCAAACACCTGACTTTTTAGGGACAGATTATCTTTGACGGCAGTTGATGCTCTTCATTATTCTGTTGAACATTTACTTAAAGGTTGAGATTGTTAGCGCCCAGGGCTCAATGTCATATAGAGCTGCTTAGCATTCTTGACCCTCCAAAATTCTTTTCAGGAAGTTGTCTGATTGTGGAGGATTGAGGACTGTAGGCCCAAATAACAATTGCTTATCACTGGGCCAGGCAGACCAATCTTATCCAAGTCCAAACTCGTTGGTGTTGAGTGACCATAGAGTGGACGAAAGTGGAGGATTGAGGACTGTAGGCTCAAATAACAATTGCTTATCACTGGGCCAGGCAGACCAATCTTATCCAAGTCCAAACATGTTGGTGTTGAGTGACCATAGAGTGGAGGAAAGTGGAGGATTGAAGACTGTAGGCTCAAATAACAATTGCTGACCACTGGGCCAGGCAGACCAATCTTTATCCAAGTCCAAACTTGTTGGTGTTGAGTGACCATAGAGTGGAGGGAAGTGGAGGATTGAGGACTGTAGACCCAAATAACAATTGCTTTAATCAGTTGGTCAGTCAGACTAATCCTTGGTACGACAAAACAAAATTATGTGTTGAGTGATCAAAGTTAATAGAGTGGAAAATAGTGGCCCTGTTGGCAAGTTGGCCTAGGGATTAGGGTTAGCAGACAAGTGCTTTAAATTTAACCCTTTTTTTTTTGCCAACAAAAAAATCAGCAACAAACCAGTTGCAAACGGTACATTTGACATGCTATTTTGGCCAGTAACCATTTTGGTGAGCACAATTATTTTGTGATTTTTGTTCCCTGACCAGCTCTGATGAAAACTACATGTAGGCCCTGATTACAAAACCATTCTTTTGTGGGTCCAGTCAATTCTTGTCACGCCTTGCTTTGTACACTGTCTTCAGTGATTCTTATGAATTGAAGTTTGATTGCAGTTTCTTGTTGTCATTCTTGTAGTACTAAAATACATTGCACTGTACGATTACGAGGCGAGGACGGAAGACGACTTGAGTTTCCTCAAAGGTGAAACACTCGAAATCACAAACAACCAGTGAGTAATTATGTATTTTTTTAAAGATGTTGTGGTTGAAGTCAGTGTTTTCTCTGGCTGATAAACTGAGCAAGTCTGTAACAATAGCTCATTATGCATCTCACAATGCGCATGATCAGCTCGTTAAAGATTCTGGGTGAAACACGAGTCCAAGCAAACTGGCAACCAGCACGGCCGCTGTACTCAACACATAAAACCTGGCATAGTTACATGTAAACTACAGCAAAGCATCCATCTTGGCAACTTGGTTTCATTATCAGCTGTAGTCGATTTTCCGAGATGCATTGCAGTGTATTTTTAAGGGCACTTGTGCTCATGGGCTGTTCAAGTTGATGATTGAAGCAAATATCAACAAGAATGCAGCACTGACACAAATATGCAATGATTCCTGTTGAGTAATGGGTGTTGAGTTACCATGATGTTGGATTTTGTGAGAGTGAGGTAAAGTCTTATTAAATCACTCATGAGAGTTGGGATTACTGAACGATTTTTGTATCTTTCAATGTTGAGATTTATCATAATTTCAACGTAATTTTGGGTTGAACAAAGACAAAATTTGCTAGAGCAAGATTCAAACCAACAAACTCTGGTTTAATGTGCCAGTGCTCTACCAACAGCTTTCTAGCCCTATGTTGGTAGTCCCCTACATGTATGTCAATATCTTTATTTGAAAATCATAAAAAAAAAACAAAGATTTTTAGTTCCTGTGGATGGTGTAACAAATGAGCGAGGAATTGCTCCAAGCCACTTTGGACATTCTGGTTGGCTCAGTGGTTGCTTCCCTGCCTTACACATCTGAGGACCCCTGTTCGAATCCCGGGCTAGAGCCTTTGGTTTCAGTCAGGATTTGCCCGTAGCTTTTTCAGTGACTGGCCAGCAGGACCAGTTAGCTTGTCAAATTTTCACTAGTCCGTCACCTTTTTCACTGGTCCATATTAGAAATGAAATAGGGATGCTGGGCTCGATTTCACAAAGCACTAAGATTCATCTTACGATGATCTGTCAATATCACCCTAGTGATTTGTATTGTGACATCACACTTTGCTTAGCAATTAAGATTAATACACTGTTAGGATCAATCTTAGCTCTTTGTGAAATCGGCCCCTGTTCAACACCGAATTGGCCAGTCGGACCACTTGGAGTGAATTGTGACTGGTCCTCGGGTGTTTTAACTGGCGTTTGACTAGTGGACCAGTGTTAAGGGAGAACGCTGTTTTCAGACCCTACCAGGGTCCAATTTCATGGCTCTGCTTACCGTAAGCAAAGAATCGGCGCTTACGAAAGCAGGGAATTCCGCGCTTACGTCAAGCGTATTTCACGAGTTAGCATGGAATTTTTGCTTGTGCGCGTGCGTATTCCACGTTACTAGCCATTTTTTGCTTACACAGCTAGCACAGAAATTCAGCGCTTGAAAAGTAAGCAGAGATTGGTGACCGTAAGCGCAGAATTCGGCGGTAAGCAGAGCCATGAAATTGGGCCCTTATTGCATGGGTTTTGGGTTTTCCCTCCAACGTCTAAAACTAAAAATTCCTTTAAATGGGAGTGAAGGTTCCATAGGTCGCTTGACCGACTATACAATTCAGACTTGGATTCTGTAACAATGCTTGACATGGCTTGTGATTTTATTTTGTTGTTGCAGCGATGGGGACTGGTGGCTCGCCAGATCATCTCAGAATGGCAGAGAAGGTTACATCCCTAGTAACTACATTGCTCCAGTCAAGAGCATCAACGCAGAAGAGTAAGTCTCAATTTCAGATAACCATTCAGTTCGATTAGAGAGGTTTGGCAAGTCTACGGATTCGGATACAGACCAACAATTGTTATTATTATTGTTGGTTATTATTATTGCATGGTGGGAGGAAATATAGACATAAGAAAGTTTGCGGTGACACCATGTAGATACAGTAGATCTCTTTTGAGTGATGGTGGTTCTGGGATGAACCTGAGGGCTCAAGAATGCCTCATACGTGAACTTAATCACTGTAGCTCACAAGCCTGAGGAAACCTGCAAACAAGGGTGCTTTCTATGTGAACCAGAAACACTAGGGTTGCCCCCTACTCTTCCACGATGAGCGTTCTGGGTTCTTTTACACACATGTACATGCTCTACCAACCCTAGTAGCCCTTTTTTAGGGTGGGCACTAATTTGAGTGCACCGATGGGTCTGGGTGTATACAGACAAATTTACCCAAACCACATAATGCTGTCGAATCTGTCCACCATGTCCCAAAATGACTCATGGATTGAGTCAGAAAACAGTGATGTGCTGCATGTATGTATTTTCTCTTAAGTTTAGAATTTATGAAATCAAGTTCCTTTTTTGGTTTTTAATCACGAAGGTTCATTTATTGCGGTCAGAACGAAGAGATGTGTGTTTGTTTTAAAGCATTGTTCCTCATGCTACTTGTCTGAGTCTGCCAGGGCAAAGTAGTCGGACTCCTTGATGGTATATTAAAGAATCAGTAATCATTAATACTGTTGCAGACAGGAACATGACAGTATGGCAGCAGTAGAAAAAAAGGCTAAATGAGTCTGACTCCTTTTTTGGTATAATGAGACTGAGTAGTCATTAACATTATTGCAGAAAGGGAACATCACATTATGGTGGCAGTAGACAAAAAGATAAAAACAGTCTGACTTCTTTTGGGTATAACAGAGAATCAATAGATATTATCCAAAAAGCATACAGGGAACATGACAAAGATGGCGGCATTGTCATGTACCATTCCCCTAATGTCAAGATGTCATGCCGACAATCTGGAAATGTATGCACAATGTGGGAGCATGCAACAGGAATCACGTCATTGCCCCTCTATGTACTTGCAACTACCCTCTTTTTACACGTATGCACTTCCTGTTTGTTGGCTCCAAATAATTGAATGAATGAACTGCCGATGTTGATTTTCAACCAATATTTTGTGTCCATCCAAAATATTTCCCGGCGAGGTACATTATTGACCGGCAGTGCATCCGGTTGTCTTGTGTTCCTGTTCCTGTGCACGTAGTTGTAAGCTTACAATTCCGTGTACAAATGTAATATAAGTGTGGTTACCCATTTTGTTGTTTTACATTGTAAGACGAAGGCCTAATAAACCTGTATCAGGGATAAGGAATAATAACATTTTGGGGACCCTACACCAACGTTTGATATAAGCACTGTGTACTCAGTACTTCCTCATGTCCTGTAAAAAAATTATCTAAAGGCATACAACTCGGGTGGGGTTCGAACCGAAGACGCCGCTGCTTTCTAGAGCAGATGTCTCAACCACTAGACCACCAAGCGCCTTGGGCCCAATTTCATAAGACCTGTAAGCACAAAAATCTAGCTAAGCACAGAAAAAATATTACTTGGCAGAAAACTGGTTACCAGCCAGAATTCCATTAAAGTTTACATTACTGGTGCCCCACTCTTTTTACGCTAAGCAGTATTTTCTGCTTAACGACTTTATGAAATTAGGCCCTGGGGACACGAGGCCAAAAATGTTGATGTGAATCAATACATTGGGTAGAATACAACGACCTTGTTTCTGCATGTAGTTTTAAAAACACAACTAAGTTTAGTGTCGTCATGATCAGCGCAGGCCGGTGGCTGTACGTAGAATTATGAACGCTCACCCAGTTACTGCACACGCAGTTAATAATAATAATAACTAGTTCTTATATAGTGCATTTCACAATAACGTCTCAATGCGCTTTACATTAGTGCACTGGTCATTGGGCCAATAACATTCCTGTAATCTTTCTCAGCTCCCTGGGGAGTATACAGCCCCGGGCTGCTGTGGCGCTCCGAAGGCTTTTTCAAACACAATATCAACCTCTACCCTCGCAGGTACCCATTTATACCCCTGGTTGAAGAGAAGCAATTATAGTAAAGTATCTTGCTCAAGGACACAAGTGTCATGACCGGGATTCGAACCCACACCCCGATGACTTAACCATCGAAACTTGAATTCGATGCTCTAAACCACTCGGCCATATGACACCCCACTTTGCCTTGCACTTAACATCTCACATAGACTCTGTGTACAAATTTCCTTGTGGAGCACCCCAGTCCTTAGAATACCCCTATGGAGACCTTTAATATCTCCTTTTTTCCTTTGTTCTCGGTCTCCACAAGGTACTGAAAATGAGCACAGCTACTACTCTACACGCCTGTTTTGACCATGACAAAACAGGCCCTTTACATTATAAACACAACATACACTGTTCATGAAAAATGTAGGAAAATAAAAATATGTGAAACTTAAACAAGTTGCTTTAGTCAGCACCTTTGTTTTTCTTTGTTCTTTCAGTCAAAATTTGTAATATCGTTTTTCGCAAAACGGAGAACAGATGTTGGTTTTGTTATGAAATTCAAGTAACTTTCATTTGCGATTCTCATAAAACAAAAGAAAATCTGTGACAGAAAGCAGTATCAAAAATTAAACATGTACTTGCCATTTTTTGGCAGGTTTAACAAATACCGTATTCCATTTGTGTCCTGTTTAAAAGACTGTGGGAGAATGTATTAATTCACCCAAATTATAATACTCATTAATATTTAAATTGTAAGTCACTAAGGAAACTGAATGGGTAAAATAGAAAATTTTTGAGTGAATAAAGACAAATTTACCGTAGCGGGATTGGAACGAGATTGTGACTGTGAGGTTTTTTGTGCCGGTGCTTGACCAACGTCTGAGCTACCTAGCCCCAATGTACATTAGCGGTATCCCTATTTCGTCAATCTTTGTTTCGGGGGCTGCAAGTCAAAAGTCAAAACAGGGAGCTATCAGAAAATTGTGCAGTGCGCGCAATTTTCTCGGCCCAATTTCAGTTGGTTGGTCACATATTTGGCTCACGCAAGTTTGAAACTTGCATCTCGGTAAAATGATCAAGAACCGTTTGTTTCAAACCTCTTCACTTACTTTGATTCCTTGATTGGAATGCAAGCTTGCTGACCTTTTGACCAGGATTAGAAAAGGGAAAAGCCTCCAGAAATGTTTTTCTAACATCTTTATCATCAGAAACCAATTTCCTGCACATTTTTTTAATACAGAAACTTCCGCACGCTATGGTAAAAAGTACATGAAATCAAAATATGTGACATGGGGATGAAAACATTAACTTGTCAAAGTTTGGGTTATTAGTCTGAAGTGTGTTGAATAAAAAGTGTACTTGTTTCCTGGGCTTGAACAAATACCTGGACCACTGATTGCCAGGGTCCAGTAATTTCATAATTGGGCTAGTAACCCCTATGACTAGACATACATGTACCCCTGGACCACAGTCACCCCCAGGGGGCTAGACATACATGTACCCCCTGGGGTCGATTTCACAAAGCAATAAAATCCATCGTAAGACAAATTGTCAGTATCACCATAGTGATTTACATTGTGACATCACACTTTACTAAGCAACTACGATTGATTTGCAGTTACGATCAATCTTAGCTCTTTGTCTAGGGGGCTAGCCATAAGTACCCCTGGACCACAGTAACCCCCAAAATGCAAACTTAATTTGTCTTTCAAAGCTGTCATTTGTGGTTGTCTAATTTTGTTTACACTATGTAAGCTGGGTTGCCAAGTCTATGGAGTCCACCGGTCTCCCATTGGTCCCCGCATGAAAAGCAAAAAAAAACCAAGTTTTTATTTTCATGTGGCCAATATAAGTGTCAGACTAGAGTGGTTCAATGTACCCAGTTCACACCTGATTTGCATGTACCTGGGCTAACAATGAAAGTAGATTATTATGTGACTATTGTGTGCGCGTGATGATAAGGAAGTGTTTTGAACTTGTTGGCTGTAGTCCATTATACCATGGGGATTTCACCTCTGTAATTATTTGCACTGCGCTAGCTTCGAAGGTCGAGTTTCGGCCAAGGGGTCTCTACCAGGAAATGAATTTAACACATTCCAGACCCAAGTGTCACATGTAGGAAAACTTGTAGTAGTTGAATACTGAAAAGAGTTACATGTATGGTTGAATGTGTTTTTTCCATTACACTTTGACACAAGAAGTTGAGGAACATTTCATGTATGTAGGCGTCTAATGCCTTGTGGTTTTTTACACGTTTTATACGCAATAATACTCGGAAGCGTAGAAGTCCATGCTTGCTTTCCATTAATAGAGAGGATGGAATGGTCTTGTGGGAGGAGAGAGAGTGGCAACCGTGACAGGGTTGTGTAGTGGAGTGGGGAGCGGGAGTGAGGGAGAGATGTCCATGCTACACATGTAATATTACCCAAATAATTTACAGTGAAAATACAATGTTGTACTAACACCATAGTCCATGAATTTGATTCATTTCGTACAAAATACAGCAACATTTTGTGCATGTTGAAAACTTTAGTTATACATTCAACAGCCCACCGTCAATAACAGGATAGATGGGAGATGATCAAGAAATGTTCATTTTTTGGGGTGGAAAACCCCAAATGTGGAAAAACCTCAAATGTGGGAAAACACAGGGAGGGGAAAATCCATGTGATGAGGAAGGGACTGAAACCCAATCCACAAGGCTCCAGTCTGAGGCGGGATTCGAACTGGGGTCCACAGGGGTGAAAAGACAGGAAAGGGAAACCCTACTGAGCCAACCTGACTCCCTAAATATTGGGACCTTGCTTGTCATCTGGTGAAATGAAAATGAGAAAAACAATCACATGGGGCTTCAGATCAAGCTCCAAAACACCCACAAAAGTAATAGAAAATTGTGGGATTATCTTGTGGGTAGTGTACCCCCCCCCCAAAAAAAAACAAAACAACAACAACAACAACAACAACCCACCCACATAAATCATGGAAGAGGATGGTTAGGTTGTGGGTATTTCAACCCTTAAAACACCCAACACCCTCAGGAATCATAGAAGGGGGAGGGTTACCTTGTGGGTAGTGTACCCACCCTAACACCCTCAGAAATCATGAAAAAGTGGGGATTGCCTAGTGGGTCGCGCACCCCCTCCAAAAAAGCAAGACCAATAGAATGGAAAAGTAGGGGATTACCTTTTGGGTATTGCACCTCCAAAACATAAGGAAGTAATTGACAAAGTGGGGACTTACCTTTCGAGTAATTGCATCACCAAATCATGCGCAAAATTCATGAAAATGTGGGGATTACATTTACCTCCTTTGAAAACAACAACAAAAACCAAAGAAATCTTGGAAAAGTAGGGGATTACCCTAAGATTTCTGGAGTAAGGCATGCAAGGTCTCTGCTGATCGGATGATTTCCTATTTTTGTGTGTAAAAGTGTACAAGGGTGTTTTTTCGGCAGGAAGTGTAGGCCTATAATTGTTTTTGCAAAGTGATGAAGTTGTGAGTCTGCGTGGAACTCCTGAAGCTGCTGTGATTACATTTGCCATTAGGGAATCATTGATGGTATTCCCTAAAATGTAGGATCAATATTTGTAATGAATCTCATCGGAAATGAAGTTTGAAATAAGTTTGCTTCGTAACAATTGTGGCCTTCAAGTAATGGGAATTTTATTTATTATTTGTTTTCATTTTGAAAGGGCTGTGAGATTTTCCTTTGGCTAGTTGCTACAAAGCCCATCGTTATTCTTGTTACTAATATTAAAGGTGCTCAGGACTAATAGAGCTGACAAAATAGTTGCGGACAGTTTTTCATTAGGTGACCAACCATATACATCAAATAACAACCCTGTGAAAATTTGGGCTTAACCCTTTGTGTGAGTCAGGAGAAAATAGTGATATGGGTCTGGAAATATTGCTATGATGGTTAAACAGTAACTACATGTAGAATTTTTAATATAAAACCTGTCTCGTTTTTCAGATGGTACTTTGGTCGAATCGGCCGTAGGGATGCTGAGAAGAAACTCCTGACTCCTGGAGTTCAGAGAGGCATGTTCATCGTCAGAGACGGAGAGGCCAATCCAGGTAGGGGAGGGTTGATATTTTTTGCGGATCCTTAAAAAAGTATTAAAAAGTATTGAATTCAGTTATTTGAGGTCTTAAATTTAATGAAGCATGTAATGAATTTCCTATCAGCTCGAAGAGAAACAAATAACACTGAATTTCCTATCAGCTCGTCAGAGATGGAGAGGCCAATCCAGGTAGGGGAGGGTTGATAGTTTTTGCGGATCCTTAAAAAAGTACTAAAAAGTATTGAATTCAGTTATTTGAGGTCTTAAATTTAATGAAGCGTGTAATGAATTTCCTATCAGCTCAAAGAGAACCAAATAACACTGCGTGTAAAAAAGTAACGTAAAATGTGAGCAGTTGTAGCAGATTCTCCCCTGCTTTTATCACTTATTTTTTGGTCTTAAATTTTGTGAAGTGTAGCTTTAAAATGGTCTTTAAAGGTTTAACATTTGAGTTATTAAAGTATGCAGACACTCTGATACTGGTTCTAGTGCCTATAGATAGTTCCCGATAGACGCCATCTTTACGGTTTAGGCTCTTAGCTGCGTCAAGTGTTCCAACTTTTTCTAGACAGCCAAGTGCTTCAATGTCCAATCATGCAAGGAATTTGATCTAACTCCCTGATGCTGCATGTGGTATTTACGAGTAACGAATAGGACATTTTTCGAACTTATACACATTTTTCATTTGATGACCTTTTCATTACTACGGATGTGAAATTACAATTAATGACCTTATAGCAGCGAGCTGACAAAATGTACATTTATCAATTTCTTCATTGGTGGGGGGGGGGGAGAATTTCTTTTCTCGAACGATGGTGTGAAAAGAGAAACATTTCATCAATGATGAGACACGAGAGATTTGAAATAAATGATTCCTTCAAAAGTGAGGTCATGCCCTTGACAGCCCACTTTAGATTGTGCGTGTTTGTTTAAACCCGATAAGTCCCATTCCAATATACCGATTACCGGCATTACAGATTACCGATTACCGATTACCGGCTTGTCACAATCTAAAACAACAAAACAGAAAAAAACCAGGATGCTGGGATTTTCCCAGGGTCTTCCCATAGAAGCATCACTAGTTATGCAATTATGCAGGAAATGTTTTCGGGAACGATGAAGAGGGCATAGGGCGTAGGCATTTCTGTGAATGTTGACTCGCATGTATAAGATGTTCATGTAAGTAGACACTCATTTGCTTTCCGTTCCATAACGGAAAAAACATCCTGTTTTTCAAACTCTGTTCTAAATTCCCTGAAATTACTTCTCACTGACCAGAAATGCCCCCCCTGAAAACAAACAAACAAACAAACAAACAAGACAAAGGATACAACCAACCCACAATACACAGAATGAAATAAGTACAAAACTGTCAAACTACATAAAACAGCAGACCCTGCCCTTGAACTTACCCCACCTGGCTAGTAAACTGTGTGTGTTACTTGCCCCCAAGAAGTTTCAGTAGCCCTGATTTTAAACATGTGTTATCGTAAATAGTACATGTAATAATGGTAGTGATCCCAGACTGTTTAATGGTCAAATGAAATTGCAATCACACACTCAAAAATAAATAAACACATTTTCAAAAATGTATCTATTAAGGAAAAACCCTGACCCAAACATCGTGGGGTTAAAGATCGTTTACTTCTGCTGCCCCTTGCGGAATAATTTACTGGATCATTATAAACTTTCTTAATTACTGGCTCCGTTCATTATCAATGCTCATTATTATTATTATCATTTTTATCTGAAGAAAAAAACAATATTAGCATTATAAACAAGTAGGTTTTTTAGAAGTCAACAGGGCAAGTTGAGAAGTGGCATTTACGAGCCCGTAGCTAGTGTTAAGGGTGAGCCATGTACAGGAATGGTTGTTCTTGAAGAGGAAGAAACAAATATCAAAGAAATCTTTGGCAAAGTATCGGAACTCGATGCCATGCATTTGTAACTGTTTTTGTTATAATTATTGTTATTAATTTTGTGTTTGTCCTCCCAGGCACATTCTCCTTGTCAGTGCGTGACTACGACGCTGTGAAAGGTGACCATGTGAAACACTACAAGATCCGCAAGCTGGACAACGACGCCGGATTCTACATCGCCATGCGCAGCCCCTTCCCAGCTCTTGCAGAGCTTGTGAAGCATTACCAACGTGAGTCGATCAATCAGTTGATTTTCCACAGATTCAAAATCGAAGACAACGCTAATGTGAAGTTAAAAGACAAATGATTGTTTGATAAGGCTTAATTAAATAAAGAATACAAGTTTGGACAGTTAATGAAACGGTGGAGGGACCCATAAAGAAGGAAGGCCTTCATGGAATTGGAATATGAATATGTAGTACCTTGTCAACCCTTATAAGGTGCTACATAAATGGGTTTCATACCTCATAAACTTCAAACCCTGTCTTAAAAAGTGTTCCTCTTCATTCAAGTGCCTTGAGCACCTTATTGGTGGAGTCATGCGCTGTATAACACTTCAGTATTGTTAGTGTTCCTGAGAAAGTGTGTGCATCGAGCCGAAAATGTTTTTTTTTTTCGAAGTTATGTGGAAGACACGTGGTAGTAAAAAATGTCCCTAAAAGGACAGGGCCCAATTTCATAGAGCTGCTTAAGCACAAAAATTTGCTAAGCACAATAAAATTGTGCTTTACCAGAATAACGTTACCAGCCAAACTACGATGTCACGTGTACAATTTGTGACTGGTATCCTGCTCATTTCTGCTTAGTTGTAAATTGTTAAGCATTATTTTCTGCTTAAGCAGCTCTATGAAATTGGGCCCAGGTGACCAAATAGGCTAAATTCTCGCATTTTGTGTGGGTGCTTGTCTTTGCAAACTGAGGACTCACAACAAAAGAGACAATATATGTCCTCACTTGAGGAGAACAATAGGGAAGAACAATACACCATGTTACCTGTGACGTCCAATGTTTAAAAAGCCACAGAGCCTGGACGTCCTGTGGGCACGATTTCGACATGTCGGTGCACTAAGGTCGTAACTCGATACTGCTACCCGAACAAACTTTTTGTGCAACAGTGACGTATCTCAGTGTCCATGATGGCTTTGTGCGTATATCTGGGTCATTTTAGGCAACATTGGACCTTGTGGTATTTTAAAACTTGCATTTCATGTCAATGTTGATTTAGACGACTAGTATAGTATCTCGCTTGCCAGGAAATGCGTGGGCCTTTCTGGCAAGTGAAATACTACACTGGTAATGAAAAGTTCACATTTTGTGTCAATAATTTCCACATAAATTCCTGAGTTATAAAAGTATCGGCCGAACAACTTTTGAGATGTACCCCTTCTCTTCATATTAAAAGTTGATAAAAAAATCAGACAGTGCAATCTCCACAAAATATTAGATTTGTAGTTTTTTCTTCCACTGGGTTGTTTTCAAGTCAAGCCTGCAGGAAGTCCGGGCTCTGTGGCTCTTTTGTAAACATGTGATGTCACAGGTCACATGGTCTATAATAGTCGGAGGTTGTTCTCTGTGTACACATTCCGGGGATGATAAATTTCAGACCTTTATCTGAACTCGGATTTTTTAGGTCAGCCTGGCGAAGAGAAATCAGCTGTTGTTTTTTTTTCCCACATACAAAGATATCCTGCTCTTTGATCTACTTCTCTAGTGCTGAGGACGCTGTTCCTAAAAGCTCTGTGAAATCCAAACCCAGGGGTTATCAAAAGGTGGAAATGCCATCATTTCAACGTACCTCCTAAAATGTAGATCTATCCTAGTTTCAGACTTGTTTTGTCAGCCATTGTCAGCAGTGACTCTCAACTCGACCCTGTCTTTCTGAGGGCATTGGTCTAAGATCTGATCAAATCAAATCAAGTTCATGTGGGATGTATTTGGCTCAAAATGTTTTTAGATGTTAACGTAATTATGTGCATGTTGTGGAGCGAGGAGTCCTCCCTTACAACCTAACTACCCAACAAATGGTTGTGGGTTTTTTTTGTTTTCAAAAATGTTTTTCCCCATGCAACATGAAGAAAGTATTTTTTTTTTTACTGTTAGAATGTATCAATAATGAGCAATTTCTTATTTCCAAAACAGAGTCATCGGATGGTCTTTGTATAAAGCTGTCATCCCCGTGCCCGAAGGAGAATCCCAACACTGTGGGTCTGGGTAGGGACGCTTGGGAGATTCCACGAAATTCTCTCACACTGGAAAGCAGGCTGGGAGCAGGACAGTTCGGAGAAGTCTGGAAAGGTGGGTAAAAAGTCTCCTTTAAACCTGCCAGACTATTCAATATCAGCTATAAAAAAAAGTGGTTTTGAATCTTTTAAGGCGGCCTGCGATATGATACCATGTGGTGAATTCATCTACATAGTTCACAGTCAACCCTCTTACTGTCTGACCATTTAATATCATCCACTATGGTTTTGAATGAGAGATAAACTATGCCAGCCTGCGATATGGAATCATGGGGTGATGCACCTACACAGTACACGGTCAACCCTCCTACTGTCTGAGCATTCAATATCATCCACTGTGGTTTTGAATCAATGATACATTGTACAATGTAGATAAACTTGGCCAGCCTGCAATGTAATCATTTATGGTTACTGATGGCATAGTACCCAATTATATTAATGGCTTGTTGTGGCTGAGCTGTTAAGAGCACCGGACTCAAGCTGTTTCTGATCAGCAGGGTGTCGCTTCAAGTCCAGATTGTGGCACTTGTGTCAAGATTCTTTACCATAATTACTTTGTCCTTCAGATGGGACATTAAGCTGTAGGTCCCATGTACTAGCATTGGTAGAGCATGTAAAAGAACCCAGAACACTCATCGAGGAAGAGTAGGGGTTAACCCCGGTGTTTCTGGTTCACATAGCAAGCACCCTTGTCTACAGGTTTCCTCAGGCTTGCGAGCTACAGTGATTAAGTTCACTTCTGAAGCATTCTTGGTTTCATTACCCAAAATACCTAATGATAATATTAGTTCTGTGCACAGTTGCTCCGTCATACACAACCCAAACGGTTAAATGGTTTTAAATGGTTGGTCAAAAGGCTTGAAAATTTCACCAAGAGAGGGAGTGTTCTAGTAAACTAGGGCTTTGACATTTATATCTGTAGGTGCCCTACCCTGGCACATTGAGCAGTCAAACTTCATGTTGGCTGTATGCCTTTACCAACCATTCCAACCATTACAATGTCAAAGTTCAATGTCATTTGGGAGATTGTGAACAGACCTTTGGCATCTTCCATTATGAAGCATCCACACAGGTCATAAGGTCATCAAGATCAAAGGGTGGCAGTGAACTTGCTTCCCCTCAAACATCCATTGTCGAGGTATTATTGTTGTTGTTTTTTCTTCTTCCTTGTTTGTCACACATCAAATCATGTGTACCTGGGAGAGGGTAGTCCGGCCCCTCTTCATTGCACACACAGAGTACAGCTTTTCTGAATTTGAACAGTTTTTGGACAATCTGTTTTTTTACAGAAGTAAAAAGAAATGAAGTGAGCAGTTTACAGCTGCTATTCAAGTTTACATTTTGTCCCATTTTGTTTTGTCTTCTTCTAATTTACAGCAAATTTTCTCACATTTTCCCCCTTCCATTTGAAGCGAATTGTATTGGTTTTTTTCCTTTTCATTTAAATTCATTCAAATTGATCACCATTTAATTTTGTTTCTCCAATTTACAGCACTAAATTTTTTTGCTACTTTTCTTTTTCATGCAAACAATAATTAATGTTCAGAAAGTTTTGAACCCAGCAGAACCCTGGAAAAAATAGTTGATTGTAGCCCACACCTTGAAGTGGCCTTCAGGCCTTGTGTGTCTGGCGACTTGCATAAAAAAAATTTTGTTTAAAGAGTCCCAAAGGCTAGAGATAGTAATAATGATAATTAAAAACACAAAATAGTTACAGTAAATTTGGTTCCTGTATTTTTTCCCCTGTGTGTGTGTGTCACATTCAGGTATGTGGAATGGCAAGACACCGGTGGCTATCAAGACTCTTAAGAAGGGCACAATGACTCCTACGGCCTTCCTCGCTGAGGCCAACATCATGAAACAGCTTCGGCATGACAAGCTGTGTCAACTCTACGCTGTGTGCTCCGACATGGTAAAAACTCATTTCAAACATTCAAGTCAAAGTCTCGTTAATTTTTCTTTTTTCTTTTGTTTTAGTACTTCAGAGAATCAAGAAAATGCTGATGTTTTGATAAACTTGCCCTTGAATTAATCCTTTCTTGTCATGGGTTGGCAGGAAAGCAAGGCATTTCTACACAAACAACTTTTAGATGTTTAGAAATCACGCAACTTTTTCAAATAACATTAATGCACTACACAGGTTTGTTTTTATATCCGCACTGCAATTGTTACATATAATAATTAGAATAAGCGTTTTTTTTTTTATTATAGTTCTGCTTTTACACACTAAATACTAAATTGTATTTTAAACTTTTGTCATTTTCTACCTGGATTTAAGGCTTTCTTTTTCTTACAAGGCTGAATAAATAATTATCTTATCTTACTAATAAACCAAACAAATAGTTTCTGGCCTGACCCTTTGACAACTACCTATTTGTTTGCGTTTATACCATAGGTCCTTTTGGTTGGTAAGCAGTTTGCAACAGCTGATACTATTTTTCATTTGATAATGAACCGTATACAGCGCCAAATCCACCGAATTGATGCTCAAGATAAAATTATTCAAAAACAACACAAATTAACTCTAAAAACCCTAAATAAAAAAAAAAACTCATCAAACTGTAAGTACTTGGTTTTGTTTTCTTTCTGTGAAATCATCATGCCGTAATTGTATGCCCTTCTGAACTGTTCTATTCAGGAGCCCATCTATATCGTGGCTGAGCTGATGTGCAATGGGAGTCTTCTAGACTTCCTTAAGGATGGAGAGGGACGTAACCTTAAGCTACCCGAGCTTGTCGACATGGGCAGTCAGGTGAGTTCGGAATAGTCATTTTTACGAAGATAGACCCAAAGTCCGATAGCCCTACACATACTTCATGTGGAGGGGTGTAACCAGGGCCCAACTTCATAGAGCTGCCCAAGCAAAAAATATTCCTTAACAAATTCTGCTAAGCAAAAATAAGCAGGGAACCAGTCACAAACTGTGCACATAACATGGTTTTGGGGGGCTGGTAACCCTTTTGCAGTAAGCAAAATGGATTTGTATTTAGCTTTTTTTTTGTTGGGCTAAAGCAGCTTTATGAAACTGGGCCCAGAGCTTGTCAACATGGGTGGTCAAGTGTGTTCAGAAAAGTCTTCACCAAAAGAGGAAATTTGGAGTACATGTAACCTAAATGCACACATACAGACTTGGTCCATTCCTTGATGTTATCTGCCCAAATGTTCCGCTGCCTTCCCCGTCTGCGGGTACTATCTGCTCCACCCTCAAGGATTGTGTTTGTGAGACTCCTCTTCCTTCTGACTGCGTGACCAACCCAGACCAGCTTCCTCTTTTTGATGACTGTGAGCAATCTCTCTTGCTTGCCATTATAGCTCTCCAAGCACTGCTTTGTTAGTAGTGTCCAAGCACTGCTTTGTTATTAGTGTGGCTTGAGTAATGAACGTGGAGCAGTCTCTGCTGCACACTTGGAGCTATATCCGCAGCCCCTCCACAGCCCCTCCACAGCCCCTCCACAGCCCTCTGCAGCCCCTCCTCAGCCCTCCGCAGCCCCTCCTCAGCCCTCCGCAGCCCCTCTGCAGCCCGTTAGTAACCCATTAAAGATTTCAAAAAATAAACTGTCTTGTTTTTTTGGGTGTGATGACAGATTGCATCAGGCATGGCCTTTTTGGAGGCATCGAACTACGTCCATCGTGATCTGGCTGCAAGGAACGTCCTCGTCGGGGAGGGGAACATCGTCAAGGTGGCCGACTTTGGTCTGGCCAGGATGATTGAAGACACAGAGTACACCGCTCGGCAAGGTGGGTATTTATTCCCGAGCGGCCATTCATTCACTCCAAAGTTTGCATGGATACTTGTTTTGTATTTCAAGTCGTGAGTCACATATTTTCCCCGCTGAGTCACATGTTTACATCCGTGAGTGAAAGACTGAGCTTTGTAAGTACTGTAAGGAGTCCAGGGCTCGATTTCACAAAGAGTTAAGATTGATCTTAAGTGCAGATCTATCTTAATTGCTAAGGAAAGTGTGATGTCACAATGCAAGTCACTATGGTAGTACTGACAACTCATCTTAAGATGAATCTGAGTGCTTTGTGAAATCGACCCCAGTGTAAGAAGCCGACAGGGGAGATCACTTCTTAACTTTTGTTTGCGTGAAATAAAGTTTCTTATACTGGAAAAATGAGTGCGTCACAAAACAGAATTTGACCTTGGAGCCCCTTTTAAAGAAATGCCAAATCCCACCAAAAAATCTGCAACTTACAAATGTTTATTGTCGATTTATTTTGTTTTCCTTGGTAGGAGCCAAGTTCCCCATCAAGTGGACTGCCCCTGAGGCGGCCATGTACGGCCGATTCACCATCAAATCCGACGTGTGGTCCTTCGGTATCATGATGACTGAACTGGTCACCCATGGGCGTATCCCCTACCCTGGTAAGTGACGGTGCAGTTGCTAACTTGCCTGGACTTTCTACAAGGCTCTGCGGGAAATTTGTACATTGCAGGCTACTCACAATACAGTGCGCCCTCTACAGTGCGCACTCTACTGTAGAGGCCTTTTCACCCCAAAAGCTGTCGACTAAAATAAATCACACTTGCAACCCAGCGACACACGGTCAGTTTTGTTCCGTAAAATGCCAAGCATGAATTCAAAAAGAAATACACTGGCCTCACCCCCCCCAAAAAAAGCAAATTGCTGTCGTAAACAGCAGAGAGAAATGACCTTGCTTCTTTACGCTGCATTCAAACCACAAACAAACCTAAACCACCGAGCTGTTTACAAGATGGGTGCACCGTGATGACAACAAAAAAGGGGGCTGTTTACTGTAAGCAAAGAATCGGAGCTTACGGAAGCAGGGAATTCTGCATGTAAGTCTAGCGTGTTTCACGGGTAAGCAGAGAATTTTTGCTTGTGCGCATGCCTACTCCACGTTACTAGGCATTCTTCGCTTACACAGCTAGCGCAGAAATTCAACGCTTACCCAGTAAGCGGAGAATGATGATCATAAGCGCAGAATTCAGCGGTAAGCAGGGCCATCAAAATGGGCCGAAGTCTCATCCTATACTTCCTTTTATTTGTCCCAAACTCTAGGTATGATGAACATGGAAGTCCTGGAGCAAGTTGAACACGGCTACCGCATGCCCAAGATGCATAAGTGCCCAGATAGCTTGTACGAACTCATGATCAAATGCTGGGACAAGGACCCCGCCTCCCGACCAACCTTTGAGTTCCTTCATTCCTACTTGGATGACTTCTTCGTGGCCACGGAGCCCAACTACAAGGAGCCAGAGTAAAGTTTGCAGATGAGGTAGCTTTTTTGTTGTTGTCGGGTTTGGGTGTTTGAGAAGGGGGTAAGGGGGAAACTATGGTGCATGAGACCCTGGTTAGGTCACTTTTGCTTACAGAAGATGCTGTTAAATGACTTTTGCCTGAAAGGAAAGATCATCTGAAACGAGGTTTGACCGGCTCAATGCTAGCTTTTCGAAAGATACAAGAAAATCTTTGCCTTTTGAACGCTTTGTTGATTTGAGATATCAACACCACCACGTTGTGCGTTAAACAGATTATTGAATATAGTACTCTAGAAGGACTGTAACATGTGCCAACAGCTTCAATAATTTACCTTCCAGGTTTGCAGTTTTTGTTTAATCTTAACGGGACCGTTGTTCTTCCTCTCTTGTGAGAGCACTGGTGGCGACTGGTTATGGTATCTCCGTTTTGTGGATCTCCACAACTTTTTTGTGGGTCGTGTTGATGTAATCAACTAACTATGCAGGGTAACCAAGTCTCCAATTGAATGCTGATTCCTTTAAAACTTGCCTTGATCCACACACATTCAAATCAACACACGCTGAAGTAATTACATCCACTGTTACATAACAACTTGTGGATCCCCAATCACACTGAACACTTCAATTTTTATTTTTATTTTTTTTTTAAATCGTCGGACAATAAAAACATCTTGACCAGGCAAGTACAAAAGTAAAAAAATAAAACTGTCATCAAAAAGACGTGTTTTCCACAACAGATCCCTTGTTGATGCCTTTTGAAAGATTAATCAACTTGTCATAACCTGGGACTTGTCTCATGACAGAGAAGTCTGTGTGGCAACCCAAAGGTCGTTGAGCTTAAGGGACCCCCTTAAGGGACCCCCCACAGAATTCTGTGGTAAGCGGCAACATGAAACCTGGCCGACGTTAGTTCAATTCATCTGCCCTCAACTGATGTTTCCATTCCTGGACTCAACTGTCTGATATTTGTTGTTGTTTTTGTTTGTTTTTGCGATTCTTTAGTTTTTATACATTTTGTCTCAGAGTGATAACTGTTTGCAGAAATATGATTTCTTAATTTCATTTTTATTTGGAAAGTGTCTAGTTTGAGCCACAAAGGGAGTTCCCTCCTTGAAATGCAAGTTGATATTTTTTGTCGAAATTCAGATTTTATAGTAGTTTGTTTTTCTTCTAGATTACATTGATAACCATTGCTGTACTATTGCTATTAATTAATTGATTAGTAAATACCCTCCTCCTCTTGGTAACATTTTCTAGCGAGTTGAGCACTCATTTTAAAAGAGTAGTCTGCACGGGTTGTGTTAAATGGCCAGCTGTGCACAGAACTATAACAGTGTAAGTGTACATATGTGTACTGTGTAGAACTGTAGATGCATTCACCATTGCTGGTTTGCATTTTAGAGTTGATCTGGCATTCAAAACCAAACAGAATGTCATGAACTTGGCCCAACTTCATAGAGGTGCTTAAGTGGTAAATATTGCTTCATAGGTTTCTGCTAAGAAAACATAAGCAGGATACCAGTCACAGAGGGTACATGGGAGATGGTATTTTGGGTGGTAACCTTATTATGTTAAGCAGAAATGTTGTTTCTTTGCTCATTGTTGTGCTTAAGCAGCTCTATGAAATTGGGCCCTAGGAGAGCTAATTTAACACTTGTTGTAATGTAGTGGGCTGTGTAAATAAAAATAATGATATGCAATACAAGTTTGTAATTCCCGTTAAGTATAGGCTGCTTCGTTGTAATAACGGTAACTATTTTATCAAAAAGGCCATGCTCTAAGTATTTTTCTATAGCTTAATTTTTTTTATACAAAAATATGTGAAAAATATTGATCTCATTTGTACATTATGATAGAGTAAGATTCCTCCAAATTCTTTATTGTTGAATCGGTGGTTTTGTAATTTTGATATTGAAGGCTGTAAACTACATATTTGATTAGAATAGTAATAAGGAGTAAATTTAACCCTTCACATGTCAGAGGAAAGTCACGTGGACATTAGTGACAGTTGTCAAAGACCCGTACCCGCACTTTATGTGACCCATCATGTACATGAAATAACAGACCTGTGAAAGATTAAGCGCAATCGGTCATCAAGAAAATAGTTCAAAACATGTTTTCACTGTTTTCAAACATGGGTTTTTGGACTCGCGAGATCAACGTTATTTTGTTCTATCCATTTCACACAATTAATAGATTTTCAAGCAAATTCCAATGGAAGTTTTCCATATTGATCATCTGTGAACATTTTTATTTTGAATCTTACAAGTGTTGTGTACACCCTTTAGCGGTTGGGTTCTAAAATTGGCACAAACCTGTTTGTGAGTACCACATTCAATTATTCCATTGTAAGGCACGCCCACTTCAGACAAACTTGCTTCACCAATTACCAGGGGCCTTTGGGAAATAAATTGAGCAAATTTTTCTCAGGGGGTTTCATGTAAGAAAAACATATCTTCGCATTCGTGTTTCAGAGATTCATTGTCTGCTCAGAAGGTGTCTTCTCAGTTCATGGCATAACAAATGCGAATTTACACGCAAACGCGCGCGTGACGTAATGGTCGATTCATTAAGCTCCGCCCCTTGATACATTGACCAATCAAAGCTTGGCTTGAAAACCGGGGGGGGGGGATACTTGATGACGTTTTAATATAATCACTCAATTAATGTCTACATTTAACATTCCATCTGTTATCCAAAGTGAATAAGTATCCCAGATTCTTGTTATTTTGTAAAGAATAAATATGGTACTTAAGTAATTGTAAAGCTACATTGTACTCACTAATCTGGAAATACTAAAATGAAGTAAGCGGACGTAGTGTTGGACAGACACAAACATATTGTACACGTTGCCGTCTACAACTCAGTATATATTTGCACTTCTATAAAAACAGATTAGGAAGAAAAACAAGCTTGTAAAATAGTACTACTGATCTCCAGTCGTTTCCCTGTTACAATTATGATACTTATATGATGTAAATAAAACCAAAATTTAATGAAAGGGACTGTTGAGTAAGATAGTTTTACCCGCACATTAGTTGGTTGGCCCTGGTAAAACACTTACGGCTTAGTATTTTGTTTTGTTTACGCTCGGGTTCAGCCGAAGGAAAATACACACCACGCTAATCATCTGCGGAAGTATGTGCGGGTTCTCGACGTTTTATTAACACACAACGGTGTGCCTTATCTTGTACTAAGTTATTGTGTACTCAGCATTCTTTGATATTTTTGTACTTTTATTATAAATAAAAACAGAACTAAATAAAAATTAAAACCGCGATTCCAGTGTTCGTGTGAGATTTGGCTTCATTTAAAAGTCTACTGTTGTGTGTCCAGTTGGACTTACACAAGGGTTAATTAAGTTTTTGAAGCTGCAATTTTAGGCTCCTTAATAAGTCGGTGGGCTCTACTGATGCAATTTTATTTAGTTTGTCTCGGGATATCTGCTACAAAAAACAAAACAAAATTAAACTTGAAAAAAGGCAAAAGTTGAAAAAATCACAAGGGGTAAGTCCAGCAAATTTATCAAAATTTTGACAAATTTTGAAATTGAGATTTAAGGCTCCTAAATGAGTCAGTGGGCTCTACTGATGCATTTTTATTTAATTTGACTCAGGATATCTGCTACAATTTTAGAAAAAAATTGATACTTGAAAAATAGGCAAAAATTGAAAAAATCACAAGGGGTAAGTCCAGCCAATTTATCAAAATTTGGCCAAATTTTAAAGTTGCGATTTTAGGCGCCCAAAAAGAGTCAGTGGGCTCTACTGATGCAATTTTATTTAAGTTCACTCAGGATATCTGCTACAAATTAAAATAAAAATTATACTTGAAAAATAGGCAAAAATTAAAAAAATCACAAGGGGTAAGCCCAGCCAATTTATCAAAATTTGGGCAAATTTTGAAGTTGCGATTTTAGGCTCCATAAAGAGTCGGTGGGCTCTACTGATGCAATTTTATTTAAGTTCACTCAGGATATCTGCTACAAATTTTTAAAAAAATTATACTTGAAAAATAGGCAAAAATTGAAAAAATCACAAGGGGTAAGCCCAGCAAATTTATCAAATCTTGGGCAAATTTTGAAGTTGCGATTTAAGGCTCCATAAAGAGTCGGTGGGCTCTACTGATGCATTTTTATTTAAGTTCACTCAGGATATCTGCTACAAATAAAAAAAAATTATACTTGAAAAATAGGCAAAAATTGAAAAAATCACAAGGGGTAAGCCCAGCAAATTTATCAAAATTTGGGCAAATTTTGAAGTTTTGATTTTAGGCTCCTAAATGAGTCAGTAGGCTCTACTGATAAAATTTTATTTAATTTGACTCAGGATATCTGCTACAATTTAAAATAAAAATTATACTTGAAAAAAAGGCAAAAATTAAAAAAATCACAAGGGTAAGTCCAGCAAATTTATCAAAATTTGGGCAAATTTTGAAGTTGCGATTTTAGGCTCCATAAAGAGTCGGTGGACTCTACTGATGCAATTTTATTTAAGTTCACTCAGGATATCTGCTACAAATTAAAAAAAAAAAATTATACTTGAAAAATAGGCAAAAATTGAAAAAATTTATCAAAATTTGGGCAAATTTTGAAGTTGCGATTTTAGGCTCCTAAATGAGTCAGTGGGCTCTACTGATAACATTTTATTTAATTTGATTCAGGATATCTGCTACAATTTAAAAAAAAATTTTTACTTGAAAAAAAGGCAAAAATTGAAAAAATCACAAGGGGTAAGTCCAGCAAATTTATCAAAATTTGGGCAAATTTTGAAGTTGCGATTTTAGGCTCCTAAATGAGTCGGTGGGCTCTACTGATGCAATTTTATTTAAGTTCACTCAGGATATCTGCTACAAATTTAAAAAAATAATAATACTTGAAAAATAGGCAAAATTGAAAAAATCACAAGGGGTAAGTCCAGCCAATTTATCAAAATTTGGGCAAATTTTGAAGTTGCGATTTTAGGCTCCATAAAGAGTCAGTGGGCTCTACTGATGCAATTTTTTTTAAGTTCACTCAGGATATCTGCTACAAATTAAAAAAAAAAATTATACTTGAAAAATAGGCAAAAATTGAAAAAATCACAATTTATCACAATTTATCAAAATTTGGGCAAATTTTGAAGTTGCGATTTTAGGCTCCTAAATGAGTCAGTGGGCTCTACTGATAAAATTTTATTTAATTTGACTCAGGATATCTGCTACAATTTAAAATTAAAATAATACTTGAAAAAAAGGCAAAAATAAAAAAAATCACAAGGGGTAAGTCCAGCAAATTTATCAAAATTTGGGCAAATTTTGAAGTTGCGATTTTAGGCTCCATAAAGAGTCGGTGGGCTCTACTGATGCAATTTTATTTAAGTTCACTCAGGATATCTGCTACAAATTAAAAAAAAAAATTATACTTGAAAAATAGGCAAAAATTGAAAAAATTTATCAAAATTTGGGCAAATTTTGAAGTTTTGATTTTAGGCTCCTAAATGAGTCAGTGGGCTCTACTGATGCATTTTTATTTAAGTTCACTCAGGATATCTGCTACAAATTTAAAAAAAAATTATACTTGAAAAATAGGCAAAAATTGAAAAAATCACAAGGGGTAAGCCCAGCCAATTTATCAAAATTTTGGCAAATTTTGAAGTTGCGATTTTAGGCTCCTAAATGAGTCAGTGGGCTCTACTGATAACATTTTATTTAATTTGATTCAGGATATCTGCTACAATTTAAAAAAAAATTGTTACTTGAAAAAAAGGCAAAAATTGAAAAAATCACAAGGGGCAAGTCCAGCAAATTTATCAAAATTTGGGCAAATTTTGAAGTTGCGATTTTAGGCTCCTAAATGAGTCGGTGGGCTCTACTGATGCAATTTTATTTAAGTTCACTCAGGATATCTGCTACAAATTTAAAAAAATAATAATACTTGAAAAATAGGCAAAATTGAAAAAATCACAAGGGGTAAGTCCAGCCAATTTATCAAAATTTGGGCAAATTTTGAAGTTGCGATTTTAGGCTCCATAAAGAGTCAGTGGGCTCTACTGATGCATTTTTATTTAAGTTCACTCAGGATATCTGCTACAAATTAAAATAAAAATTATACTTGGAAAAAAAGGCAAAAATTAAAAAAATCACAAGGGGTAAGTCCAGCAAATTTATCAAAATTTGGGCAAATTTATCAAAATTTGGGCAAATTTTGAAGTTGCGATTTTAGGCTCCATAAAGAGTCAGTGGGCTCTACTGATGCAATTTTTTTTAAGTTCACTCAGGATATCTGCTACAAATTTAAAAAAAAAATTATACTTGAAAAATAGGCAAAAATTGAAAAAATCACAAGGGGTAAGCCCAGCAAATTTATCAAAATTTGGGCAAATTTTGAAGTTGCGATTTTAGGCTCCATAAAGAGTCGGTGGGCTCTACTGATGCAATTTTATTCAAGTTCATTTAGGATATCTGCTACAAATTTTTAAAAAAAATTATACTTGAAAAATAGGCAAAAATTGAAAAAATCACAATTTATCACAATTTATCAAAATTTGGGCAAATTTTGAAGTTGCGATTTTAGGCTCCTAAATGAGTCAGTGGGCTCTACTGATAAAATTTTATTTAATTTGACTCAGGATATCTGCTACAATTTAAAATAAAAATAATACTTGAAAAAAAGGCAAAAATAAAAAAAATCACAAGGGGTAAGTCCAGCAAATTTATCAAAATTTGGGCAAATTTTGAAGTTGCGATTTTAGGCTCCATAAAGAGTCGGTGGGCTCTACTGATGCAATTTTATTTAAGTTCACTCAGGATATCTGCTACAAATTAAAAAAAAAAATTATACTTGAAAAATAGGCAAAAATTGAAAAAATTTATCAAAATTTGGGCAAATTTTGAAGTTTTGATTTTAGGCTCCTAAATGAGTCAGTGGGCTCTACTGATGCATTTTTATTTAAGTTCACTCAGGATATCTGCTACAAATTTAAAAAAAAATTATACTTGAAAAATAGGCAAAAATTGAAAAAATCACAAGGGGTAAGCCCAGCCAATTTATCAAAATTTGGGCAAATTTTGAAGTTGCGATTTTAGGCTCCTAAATGAGTCAGTGGGCTCTACTGATAACATTTTATTTAATTTGATTCAGGATATCTGCTACAATTTAAAAAAAAATTGTTACTTGAAAAAAAGGCAAAAATTAAAAAAATCACAAGGGGTAAGTCCAGCAAATTTATCAAAATTTGGGCAAATTTTGAAGTTGCGATTTTAGGCTCCATAAAGAGTCAGTGGGCTCTACTGATGCAATTATTTTTAAGTTCACTCAGGATATCTGCTACAAATTTAAAAAAAAAAATATACTTGAAAAATAGGCAAAAATTGAAAAATCACAAGGGGTAAGCCCAGCAAATTTATCAAAATTTGGGCAAATTTTGAAGTTGCGATTTTAGGCTCCATAAAGAGTCGGTGGGCTCTACTGATGCAATTTTATTCAAGTTCATTTAGGATATCTGCTACAAATTTAAAAAAAAAATTATACTTGAAAAATAGGCAAAAATTGAAAAAATCACAATTTATCACAATTTATCAAAATTTGGGCAAATTTTGAAGTTGCGATTTTAGGCTCCTAAATGAGTCAGTGGGCTCTACTGATAAAATTTTATTTAATTTGACTCAGGATATCTGCTACAATTTAAAATAAAAATAATACTTGAAAAAAAGGCAAAAATAAAAAAAATCACAAGGGTCCAGCAAATTTATCAAAATTTGGGCAAATTTTGAAGTTGCGATTTTAGGCTCCATAAAGAGTCGGTGGGCTCTACTGATGCAATTTTATTTAAGTTCACTCAGGATATCTGCTACAAATTAAAAAAAAAAATTATACTTGAAAAATAGGCAAAAATTGAAAAAATTTATCAAAATTTGGGCAAATTTTGAAGTTTTGATTTTAGGCTCCTAAATGAGTCAGTGGGCTCTACTGATGCATTTTTATTTAAGTTCACTCAGGATATCTGCTACAAATTAAAAAAAAAATTATACTTGAAAAATAGGCAAAAATTGAAAAAATCACAAGGGGTAAGCCCAGCCAATTTATCAAAATTTGGGCAAATTTTGAAGTTGCGATTTTAGGCTCCTAAATGAGTCAGTGGGCTCTACTGATAACATTTTATTTAATTTGATTCAGGATATCTGCTACAATTTAAAAAAAAATTGTTACTTGAAAAAAAGGCAAAAATTGAAAAAATCACAAGGGGTAAGTCCAGCAAATTTATCAAAATTTGGGCAAATTTTGAAGTTCCGATTTTAGGCTCCATAAAGAGTCGGTGGGCTCTACTGATGCAATTTTATTTAAGTTCACTCAGGATATCTGCTACAAATTTTAAAAAAAATTATACTTGAAAAATAGGCAAAAATTGAAAAAATCACAAGGGGTTAGCCCAGCCAACTTATCAAAATTTGGGCAAATTTTGAAGTTGCGATTTTAGGCTCCTAAATGAGTCAGTGGGCTCTACTGATGCATTTTTATTTAAGTTCACTCAGGATATCTGCTACAAATTAAAAAAAAATTATACTTGAAAACTAGGCAAAAATTGAAAAAATCACAAGGGGTAAGTAAGTCCAGCAAATTTATCAAAATTTGGGCAAATTTTGAAGTTGCGATTTTAGGCTCCATAAAGAGTCGGTGGGCTCTACTGATGCAATTTTATTTAAGTTCACTCAGGATATCTGCTACAAATTAAAAATAATAATAATACTTGAAAAATAGGCAAAATTGAAAAAATCACAAGGGGTAAGTCCAGCCAATTTATCAAAATTTGGGCAAATTTTGAAGTTGCGATTTTAGGCTACATAAAGAGTCAGTGGGCTCTGCTGATGCATTTTTATTTAATTTGACTCAGGATTTCTGCTACAATTTTGAAAAAATTGATACTTGAAAAATAGGCAAAAAATGAAAAATTTATCAAAATTTATCAAAATGTTGGCAAATTATGAAGTTGCGATTTAAGGCTCCATAATGAGTCAGTGGGCTCTTCTGATGCATTTTAATATAGTTTGACTCAGGATATCTGCTACAATTTATAAAAAATCGATACTTGAAAAATAGGCAACAATTTAAAAAAAAAAGAAAAAAGGGGTAATTCCAGCAATTTATCACAGTTTTGGCAAATTTTGAAGTTGCCATTTGTTAGCAATGCTGTGTCATTGTCACCATTTGTATGTCGTTTCGCGTCACCATAATAGTAAGTGATGCCGGGTGACTGTCATTTTCTGGAAGCAGTTTGTGTCCCTGTCATTTGTTTAACGGTTATCAAATTGAAAAAACTTTTTATTTGATGATGAAGGATCGACAGGTGACATTTGAGATACCCCAGCAGTCAGTTTGTGACAAAAGGGATCTTGTTATCAATGTCTTTTGGGGGATGTCTTATTTTTGAGCTCAGACTCACATTGATTCTAAAAAGGAAGGGTATGAAATTGGTAAAACCAATGTTGTGTACAAGTGCCATTCAGCATGATAAAGTATTGGTAGATAATATATTTTTCGCTGAGTGTTTGTGTCTATTTTGCTCAAATTATAAACACACTGGCAGCCGCAGAAGTGCATTTACAGAACGCAGTTGGGAGAAGCGGAAATCTTTCTTCATTTGCATATTTGATTCACGTTACAATGTTTTTGCAAAAAGCCTTAGATTTCTTGGAGCATACATTTTAAAGCAGTCGTCGAGAAATTTCCGTCACCTGAGTATTGTCATCTTCAAGAAAAAAATCTCTACATTTACTGAACATAAAACAAAACGGTCAAGCATGACCACCTATACACTGTATCATTGATACGATAAACAATCTTATCTGAACGGGATGCCGTATACGAATTACTCAACTAATTGCAAAATGGGGAGAAGGAGACCGACAACATTTTAGGGCTAGATAGCTCAGTTGGTAGAGCACCTTGGCAGTTAATCCGGAAGTTGCTGGTTCAAACCCAGCTCTAGTCAGTTTTTCTTTGTTCGACCCAAAATAAATTTTAAACAAATTTAAAATAATAATTTGTTTTCCAAACAAAAAAAACAACTAGGGGCCCTAATTCAATAAAATAAAGTTGTTGTTGCTGTTTTTTAAACTAGACATAATTTCTTCAAAGGAAATGTGCTCACAATAGCAAGTCCTTCACCCGCCTGACCCCCCCCCCCCCCCCAACTACTGAACATTTCAGGAAATCCTTTTTCCGGGGACTCGATACTTTTGTCTTGTAAACAAAATGGAAAGTCACGTTCGTTGGTTGGGACCGAATGTCCCATAACTGGGGTACGAAGAGGGTTTCACTCGCAGTTCCGGGTCTCGGGGGACCCCTGACCCATCGGCAAGGCTAAACCGGATAAAACTGGCAACAACAAAATTGGATTTCAACTCAGATTTTGTGTCAGTTTGACCCACAGACCCACAGACCCGGTTTTTAGAGTGTATCACTATAGCACCGGAACTGGATTTTAGATTTCCAGTGGAATGCAGCTCAATCAGATATATTTGTTCTTGTGCTATAATAGCCATATGGGACAATTTACCCTCTAATATTAAGAGTTCGACTAGCCTGCCCTCAATTTAGAAGAAAAATAATTGCCATCTTTCAACAAAAGGTAATTCTAAGAAAGTAAATTATTTTGCTTGTTAATTTTTTTTTCATTTAATTAACAAATTACTCAATTAGTTAATTAGTTATGTTTTCTTTTCTTGTTAATACATTTCTATATCCATCCATTCTTGAACACCTCAAGTTCCGTTTATCAGGTTTTGTTTTTGTTTTTTAGGATTTCGCAGTTTTTCTTATTTGAAGACCCCAATGGAAGCACGTATATTGGTATTGGCTTCTTTTTTTTTGGGGGGGGGGGGGGCTTACGAAGAGTGCAGTTTTTACTTCTTGTTTAATACCTTCATTTTTTTCATTTTTTATTCTCCTGTTTTTGTGGTTGTATTTTGTCATGTATCTTGCTGTATTTTATCCAAAAATTCTAATCAAAACAAATCAAGTATTAAATAGTCATATACATTATGCATTTGAATAGCGGAATTGATGATTTCGGTAACATCTAACATATTTTTGTATGCAAGTTTTAAAGCCAGAAGTTGCGGCAGATTCGCTCAAAGACAATACTGTACAATTAATATTGTCCATGATTGCTTTCAATAACTGTTATAATCAGCACCGCAGGACAGCTTGTGAACAGAAATCGTTCCGTTGATGACGTCAGGTAGGACGGTACCGAAAACACTCCTTTCTTCTTAGGAAGAGACAATACCCGGCAGTGCGGACTCAAGACAAAGTACCAACAGCATTTCTCTGAATTACTTTGAAACACACCCCACCAAAAACAAGTTTATCTATCATGCATTCCAACCAGAACCCCAATTAGACAAAGCATGCTCTTATGACGCAATAACGCTATATTGTGTTATTCAAATTGTGACGGGGCAGTCCCAGGTCATTGTTATGCAGTTTAATGCAAGCTGGAGGGGTGTTACAATTTGGCTTAACAGGCAGACAACAACTTTGTACACGGTGCTCCTCACCTGTCGTTCACGTTTTCAACCCAACATATATATTTTTTTATTTTAAGAATTGTTGCTATTTTGTGGCCTCCGTCTCCCTTTTTACTCGTCACTCCTTGCGTTTTCTACACGCTTTCTGCCTCGCTCACCCTTCATTTGTTTCCACTTGAATGCTTGTATCTAGGGTCAAAACGTCAGACAATCAACTATTTTCTGACTTAAAAAAAAAATTAATGGAAAACTAAATCCAAGCCGTTTTACCAACGTTGGTCGGGTGTGGTACAGAGGATAAACCTTAGTTTGTTCAACTACTTGGTGACGTCATTCGTGTGAAAGGTGATTTAACTGTTGCACCACTGCAGTGCACTGCAGTTTTCTTCGCCAAGTTTTGAAAAAACAAATAGGTCTCTTCACAGATTGGGCAAGTTCGCACTGACGTACATCAAATTCCCCCCTTGGACAAAAAGGGGATGACGCATTCATTCCTAATCTCTTATTGGTCCACAGCAAAAGCTGCTCGCTCGTAAACAGCAGTTTTCAAATTCTTATGACGTACCTTGATAACACACACTCTCTCCCCGATTGGTCCAACGTTATCATGACGTACACTTGACGCAGACGGTCTTCAGCAACTCTTTGATGGGTTAAGATGTTGTCTATAAGGTCGAGCTGTCAATAAGCTTGTAGCTGGTCTAGACTCAATTGTTAACCCGTATAGTGCCCCATGGTGCCTGCGTCAAGACGTCCATAAACTTTATTGTGAGTCTCAAATGGATCAATACCCTCTCACGGCGCATATAAGGACTGAGCTCCTCCTCACAAAACCAGAATCTCGTGAACACCAGAGCAAGAAGTATTGAAGTGAACACATCGAGAAGCACATTGAGTTGATACTTGATCCATTTCTGCAAGAAGTTAGAAGTGTACCCCCAAGAGAAGCTGAGACGAAGTAACATTACAGGTAGGCGAATATGTGCTCTGTTTGACCCCATATATCTTGTTTTTTTATTTCTTGATTTTTAGGAACTTTAAAAGTGTAAGACCCTTGATTTTGTTTGTCATATTTCTAACAACGACTCCAATAGTGACAACTCATTGTTTGTTTGTTTACCGTAAGCAATTACCGGTACTAACTTCTATTTGTGTAGTTATTTTAAATATATGAATCATAGATGTGTCAGAATTTGATAAAATCTCTCACTAAAGTAAGATATAAAACTCCTATAAGTATTGAAATATTCAAACCTCACTGGTAATATATTCAGGCAAAAAGCAAAAACAAAACAAACATACATATATAAACCGCAATAACAAATACCATTGAAGGGAAATGACTTGCTTTATTTGAATGATTATAGCAGTGACACAATAGGATATGACAGGCATATTATGTAAACCAGTGAAATAACAGACGGATATAAACTCCAGATCAAACTGACATCAACACTGATGCGTAGCATTTGTTTAAAAGGGGACGGAATATCAATGTTGTCCGGCTAGTTTCCAAAGTAAGCACTACAAAAACAACAACAACAACAACAACAACAACAACGCTATTTGACTGACAGCTTCAAAGTAATGTATGTGTTATTATTTGAACTATTTTAACTGTGCTAAGATGGTTATTATTCCCCTACGGCAATCAGTTCAAAATAATGAGAGACTTTTTGGTGACAAATTGTGGCAAAAGACTTACCAGGTAAATACACGGTACCCGCTAGTACGCACATGCTCTTAACTTTGAAAAAAAAAATGGAAATTTCTCTGGTAAATCTACGTGCCGTCTAGCGTTCCAAAGTCTCGTATACGGTCTAAACGCCTTCTTAACATAATGTGGTCGTTAGCAAATTATGTGCCAACCTCAAAAACCTCAACAACAACAAAATGTTTATTCCAACCTACTTATTGGTTCCTGTTTTTTAATAGCTTATTTTTTTGAGTAAAAGAAGTAAAGTTAAAAACTTTTGGTTTTCTAGATCGATTACAATGTTCTTTTTAGTGATTCAACAACAGGTTCTATTTTCACTCTGTATGGAGTTTAAAAACACGTTTTTTAAAGTTTGTTTTTTTAAGCAAAATCAGTTGAGGTTTTTGGTTGGTATGATTTGACTTGGTGGTGAACTTTGCCTCCGGAAAAAAATTAAAACACAAATGCATCCGTGGTGTTACCAGTCTGCATTAAGATTTACAGTTGCCTTTTGAAAGTGTTCGACTGTTGTGCCCATCCAACAAGAAAACAAAATATCCACGTCAAGGTCAAAAATAACTAAATAAATAAAATCTGACTCTTTGTCTACCTTTATTCCCTAATCTTCAAGACATGATGAGACAGGCTGTACTCGTGACGTGGTTGGCTCTCCTGGTAGCCTGTCCGTCGTTGATCTCCGCATCCTGTTACACGTGTGACAGCATGACCAGCGTAAGGAGCCGTTGGACAAACAACTTTGACGCCGAGTTCTCAATCCCCATTACGAGTCATGTAAACGGAGGGTGGGAAATTGAACTGACGTTCTCCAAGACCGTAACAAACCTTGAGGTGAGTGACTTTATATATTACGGTGGTTTACAAAGTGACTGAAATGAAACTAGACTCTAGTCTTTGCGAAACGCTTCCTGACGATGACAAGAGCAGGCTAGTCGAAACGTTGAGACCAGAACTCACTCCACGGCAGTGAAGTCAATAACGAGAAGTCCCCTCGATCCTTTTGCGAAAGAACTAGTCCCGGCCGATTGTCTTCCACCGAAGAATTCCCTTCCACCGTAAGCGCCAATTCTTTGCTTACGGTAAGCAGAGCCATGAAATTGGGCCCAGTTCTTCGTGCAGGCTTGTTTTCCCTATTGTGTATGAAACTGTTTGGTACTTTCATGTCAACAGATATGGGGAGCGAATGTTAAGAGCATCAACAGCGACTCCTCTGTCTACATCCTAAAGAACAAGCCGTGGAACCAAAGGCTTTCCTCGGGCAGAATCCTCGAAATGAATTTCCTGGGTCAGTTCAGCGAGCCCATGCCCAGCTTCACCGTCCGTCTTCTCGGCCAGGAAGACTGCGGGCAATCGTGCTCGGTGGACGGTCTGGGTAGTGACATCACCACCCCGCGACCGCGAGTCGTTGAACCACTGGGATGTCGGACGTGCTGCTCCTTGACCGAGGTGGTGCACGAGTGGCCCGTCGGGAACTTCGACGGGAAGTTCGTAGTTCCGATTGAGAACCAAGTCGTCGGTGGCTGGGAGCTGGAGCTAGTATTCTCATCTGCAGTATCCAATATGCAGGTATGAGTATTATTAGTATACTATTATTTATTTGACCAAGACAACAACAACAAAATTTCAAAAAAGCAAGGACTGTCGGGTAAAATGTAACTGAGCAAAATTCCTTTAACATTGCCTTCAAAGTGTTTCAAATAAGGGACTTACTGGAAGTCCACCGAAATCAAACTCCTATCAGGGTGTTTAAGCGTGAAACCAGGCTTTCTACTTGTTCTCACCCATACACTCTTGCTTTGCTGAGATGTAGAACAAAGAGCCTTTCCAACAGCTTTATTCCACGTACTGCATCTTTTTGGATCTCCTTGCACGGTGCATGTTTCTCTCCATCCTATAATCTAGACTGTTTTAAGAGGAATATCAATTCCTACCTTCAGCTCCCCTGAGTTATTCTCATCTTATAAGTTTCCTTCTCATAGCCTTATACCAAGAGTGGATTTAGACTTCTTTGGAGCAAAATTGCATAAAGTAATAAAGCGTTGCTTGTCGGTTCTTCGGCTTACATTATAAAAATTATTGTTTTGTCACAGGTATATGATGCCACAGTCACCGACATTCTGAATGAAGGAACCATCTATCGTCTGAAGAATAAAAACTACAACGCCGACCTAGCTCCGGGTACGGACCTCATTCAGAGATTCCAGGCTTCAGCTTCCTCAACACCCAGCTTCACCGTTCACATGACCGGTCAACCCGAGTGCTGCCCGGAGGACTTAGAGCTCTGCAACCCGTCGACTACGGTACCACCAACTACGACGACCACATCCGCACCGACCACACCCCCGGTTCTCGTGTGCCCGACTACGGAAGTAATCGACGAGTGGCCGGGAAACTTTAAAGGGGAGTTTGTAATACCGATCAAGAACGAAGTAACAGGTGGATGGGAAGTGGAACTTCAATTTTCAGAACCAGTTTCCAACTTCCAGGTAAATTGAAATCTCTATTGTTTTCAATCATGCAGGAGTTGAGATACATTCAACAATTTTGATGTATTGTTAATGTTCAATCTACAAGCTAGTGTTGGTCTGAAGTTTGTACAAAGGAAATTTAATCATTAATACCGCTATCAATTTATTTCTCATTTCATTTAAAGGCATACAGAGCTGATGTTGTCAGCATTAGCGAAGACGACATGACGATTGTCATCAAGAACAGGGACTTCAATGCTGATCTAGCAGTTGGGTCTCTATTGCAGGAACAATTTCAGGCGAGCGCCGCCAACACGCCAGAGTTTACCGCCCGTATGATCGGACAGCCCGACTGTTCCGAGCCAGCATCGACCGAGGCAGAGGCTACCACTCTCGGTGAGACGGCCAAACCAACAGCGTCCCCTTCAAGCCCTGTTACCACAAAGCCCTGGGAACCTCACACTGAGCCTTCCACGACTTCTCACAGTGAGCCCTCCAAGCCTTCTGAAAACCACACAACTGTTCCTACCACATCTCCTTCCAAGACGCCTCCCTCCCAGCCTCCATCCTCTCCTCCCACTGAAACGTCAACAGCGCCTTCAAGCGAGTCACAAACAGAAAAACCGGCTTCACCGTCAACCACAACAGCACCCAGCGAGACTCCAACTCAATCAACTACGGTGACACCCATCACATCAACGGCAGCCGTAACCGAAGGCAAGACACAACCACTCTCATCAGGTAACTGTCATTTCTGATTGGCACCCCGAACAAAGATATTGACAAAATAAGGAGACCGCTCAGTTGGTAGAGTGCCGGCACATTAATCCGGAGGCCGCAGGTTCAAGTCCCGTTCTAGTAAATGTTTTCTTTGTTCAACCCTAAATAGTTGACAATTTACCCATTCAGTCTCCTTTCTGGTTTATCACTTGGTATGTTAAAAATCAAACACGATGACAATGCACACAGAAGGGTATCCGTAAAAAAATATTTTCTTTTAGAAGTTGTCATGAAAGTATTTTTTCTTCTTTAATATTCAGCTCCGTATAATTACGCCGAAGTGCTGCACAAGTCCATCTTGTTCTACGAGGCACAGAGGTCAGGTGCCCTGCCTCCGAGTAACCGTATACCATGGAGATACGACAGCACACTGACTGATGCAGGCAACAAAGGA